>AP025346.1:25000-1225000 GCA_025999795.1 Monascus purpureus | reverse complement strand
ATCAAGGTCGATGTTCACTTCGACTCAAATATCCTGGGCCGCCAACAGGTGCGAAAGATGTTGACCCGCTTCGAATTGATATTCCAGCATCTAGTCGATCCAAGCGATGAGATGCGTGTCCGCGACATTCCTTCTGCCAGTCCTGAGGACATTATGCAGCTTGTGCAGTTAAACAAGGAATACAGGCGCTTTGATGATGAGATTATCTCCAACATCCCTCACGCTCTCTCATCTTCGAAGCATGGCCGCCTGTGGGTAACAAATCGCTGGAATCCACGACAACTGGTCGGTATCGGTACGCCTGGGGAGCTCTGTGTTGAGCCCATTGCAGAGGAACCAGGGTTAAGTACTTCCCCAAACCCTTTTTGGGAAACCAATTCCCCTCCTCTCCAAGTCGGAAAAGTTCTGAGAACTGGTGTTCTCGCGGTCTACCGTGACGATGGATCTATATCTTGCGTTGGGCGGCTTCAGGACTCCGTTGTGGAAGAGGCTGCTGCCTCGACGTCTCAGAAATCTGGAACAACAAACGGGGTGGTTGAGAAGCAATCAAGGGAGATTGAAGCTTCGCCCTCCATGTTGACAGGCAAAGAGCTGGTTCTGGCGCGCCTATGGGCTTCCGCGTTGAACATCGAACTTGAGCAGATTGGTCGAGACGACGATTTCTTCCTCATTGGAGGTGACTCACTTAATGCAATGCGTCTGACGGCTACCGCACGCAAATCAGGGTACTCCCTACCAGTCCGTGACATATATCGCAATTCAACTCTTCGGGCTATGGCATTGCTGGCCACCCCTCTCTCTCCGCCGACAACGCAAGCAGGGACCCAGGGAAGCCCAGCCACTCCAAAGAAACTGGGGTCCGATGCTCTTGGTCGAATTGGTGTGAAGGATTCTGATGTAGAGGAGGTGCTCCCTTGTCTTTCTACGCAGGGGCTCATGCTCTCCACGTCACTCCTGAACAGCAAAGGGTTACTGTACTACTACTGCCTAGACATTCCATCTTCAGTTGATGTCACTCGATTGATGCTTGCATGCACTAAATTGGTACAGCGTCATGATATTCTCCGCACTGTATTCGTCAAGGAAGGTGCCAATGTTCAGCAGGTTGTGCTGAAACCTTACGACATCAAGTTCCATATTGAAGATGTTACAACTAACGCCCAAGAGGCCAGCGCTAAGGCTATTGCGCTCGATAAAAGTACCTTCCAGGTGTGGGATCAACCAATTGTTCGTTTTATGCTGCTTCGTAACCAGCAGCAGCAACATAGCCGACTCGTCATGCGCATTTCACATGCACAATTCGATGGCAGCAGCTTTCATCTTTTGCTGCGTGATCTACAGTTGGCGTACAACAATGACGTTCTGCCCTCTACGTCCAGTTTCAGCACGTTTGTTCATGCCGTCGAGGGCGTCGACAAAACAGCCTGTCGCGATTACTGGAAGGGCGTACTCGACGGTGCTAATGAGTCCCGCCTGATTTTGCATCCGCGCCCTTCGTATAGTAACTCCATGGACTCCATCATCTTCCGCAACATGCCCCGCTTACAATGGACGAGGATTGGTTTCCCCTTTCCATGCGTTCTCAAGTGTGCATGGGGCATTGTTCTAGGGGAGTTGGTCAACGAGTCAGATGTCACTTTTGGCGAGGTCATTGCGAATCGGCGTGTCCCCATGGATAACGCCTGCGCGGTACTAGGTTCTTGTATTAACATGGTTCCCGTCCGCGTGAAGATGGATCATGGCCAGAAGCCCCGTGAGATCATGACTGAATTGAAGGAGCAAAGTTTTTCAAGACTTCCCTATGAATCTTCCCCGTTTGATGTCATGATGGAGGGCTGCACTTCTTGGAGTCGCTGGCCCCGGTTCAGCTCGGTCGTCGTGTATCAGGATATACCTATGAATGACTACTACTTGGAGAAGACGCCTATCTTACTGGGCGACGATGAATGCGAGCTTACATGGACGGAACCAACTTGGGATATGGCTGATCTGGCGCTTATCGGTAGACCGTATAAGGATCAAGTGCGGGTCGAACTTGGCTACTGCTCCAGAACCATACCGACCAATCTTGCAGTATCCGTGCTTGAGCGGGTGGTGGCTTGTGTGACCACCCTCTACGACAGGTTAGACAGTCCAGTTACTACTGCGGATACTGGCCTACCATCCCCTTTCCCACTCAAGGCGCCACCTCCTCCATCTGGCTATGCTAATTTGACGGGCATGGCGGGCCCCCCTGATCCAACGATTGCCAACACAGTGCGCGGGGTTTGGGGTTCGGTTTTCCCCTCTTGTTTGAAACCGGGAATGACGACGGATGTGAGCATGTTCGACTTGGGTGCGGATATTTTCACGGTCGATCTGCTCAGAGACTTGTATGAGAGCCAAGGGTTCAAGATCTCTATTGAAGATCTCATGGAACATTCGACCATGGACGGACAGATTGCGCTTTTATGTATCCGGAATTAGTCGAATGGTCAGTTGATGAGGGGGCAATGGCAAAGCTATCTTTTTGCTCCGATTATTGTCATATTACTGTTTAGTTTGATATCTGCACAGAGGATATTCTAGGCCATAGAAATTCAGTTACTGTTATCCAAATCCAAATTTGCGCACATTACTGTAGCGGATCTCCAAGTTCCTGAGGCCCTGAAAATAACACCCTCGATGTATTGCATCGAGCAGGAGATTTGGCTCTTACTGGTTACAGTTGGGGAAAGGCATCATATTGCTGCGTGTCGTAGCTTGGGGAAGGCAGTTAAAATTCCGTACGAAGGGAAGGATGAATATATTCGAGACTGAAGGGTAGCTCGGAGGATTATCCTCGTGTGCGCAAAATTGGGACTAATAGCCACCACAATGCCCCCAAAAGCGTCCATCTGTCTCCGGAGTCCTCGCCGTGGCGACTACAATGTTCAAGATGGCATCTCCGTATATCCAGTTCATCCTCCCGATCAGCCGGGCTTTCGTCCTAGTCGTCTTGCACAATACACCGCGAGCCGATCCAGATGTATTGCTCCCCGAGGCCAGCTGTGATGGCCATGGCATCCTGCACCACATTCGGTAGTCTGTTTTCAAGTGCTCGTAATGCCGCCTGCCTGAAAAGACTTTCCCTATTATCCTTTCGAGTTGGATTACCTTGAATCGTGGCCATACGTAACTGAGAGTGAGGTACCGGGTTGTCCAATAGAGACCTCGCATAGACATTGCTCCTTGGCATCTACCAAGATCAACGGAGCGTCATGGACCGCTGCATCTGGTTGATCTGGAGGGACAGCCTCGTGGCAGTCGTGGTCTTCACACTCGGTCAGCTACTCTCTGGCTAGAGCCGTTTGCCGGTGGCCACGCAGGTTGTGAGTTGGACGGGGTCTTCTTTAACCGCGTGAATACGAAATATATGCCATGTTGGTTGGCAAGCCCGCGGATTCCTAAAAGACGAGGCGTGGAATCGGGGTTAACAAGATATAGGTTGTTCTATTTCTGGACGTGAGACTCCATGTTTCCGGTCAAGAATGCCATCAGAGCCTGCTCCTGTCTGTGCAAGGTAGTTTATTGGTTTGACCTGCCGGGGTGTTGTAAGGTCGGACTAGAATTAAACAGGCTTCCTGTTGAGGAAGAGTTTTAAAACATTCCATAAGTTAAGTTCATTACAAACCATAGCCATCATTTGTGTCCTATATATATGTATTGCACAACAAGCACAAGCCAGGCCAAGAGGGTAAATAAGAACATCAATCAAGCTCGACTGGTGGCAAGCCCCTTTCATCTGCAGCATTTGTCACACTCTCCCGCAACAGCCGAAGGGCCTCATCCCATGTCACTGCCGCATCTTGGGAGGCCCCGCCGACAGGAACATTAGAGGATTCTTGGCCAATATGAATAGCATCCTGGTTCTGGTTCCGTCCATCGTCAACTAGCCAGGATAGCCATTTAACCAGGGAGGAAGCCTTGTCCATATCCTTTTCTTCAAGGACGACACATCGTAGATAGTCGGCTAAAGCTGTTACATCCTCGTCAATGGGCCCTTCACTCGCAAAGGCGGAGTACCATGAAGAAATGGCATTGCGTAGTTCTGGTAGGCTAGATAATTTCTGTGATGTGAACGTGGGTTTCTCGGGACGAGGAGGGAGAGTGAGTCGTCTTGGTCTTGTAGTCTGGGGGGCTGGAGGTATGGGGTTTCGGCTGGATGAAGCGGCTGCTTGAAACCTTGGGCGTTGTTGAAGAGTGCGAGCTCTTTTTTGCTCTTCCAGTATCTCGCGGCGAATGTCATCCGGGAGGGCTTCGAGGAACTCTTCTGATATCTCAGTTTGTTCCAAAGAAAGGGTTGATTGTCTTGAGAATTCTTCTTCACCAGGGTTGCTCTGGGGAGTTGCGGGTCGGGGAAGTACAAAACCAGATTGCATGAGTGTCTTGTTGCCGACTGGTTTGGCTGGGGGGCGACCACGACGTTTCTTGGTAGGCGTAGACGGTCTTTTGGTCTTCGAAGAATCGGAGGAGCGAGGACGTGAAAAAGGAGCAGACCCTGTAATATATGGCTGTGATGTAGCACTTCTTTGGGGCTGATCATAATAGGCCATGATTTCAGCCCGTACATCGTCAGGCAAGGCCGATAGGGTTTCAAGATCGAGCTGTGACTGGGGAGGGAGTTCTGCTGCAACTGGTATCCGCCGTCGAGAAGGCGGAGAGGGAGATGTAGGACGGGAATCGTTTCCATGCTTAGCCTGAGATACAAGTTTCGACCTGATGTCACTAGGGAGCTCAGCGACAACTTTCGGATCAGCCTGGGTCGGCATAACAAACTGAGTCCCAGATATGTTCAAGGGCTTATGACTGCTATCGTTCAGGGAGGGACCGAGCCTGACAGATTCAGAAACATCCCAACTAGACACGTTACCCTTTCTGGGGCTATCTAGATCATCTGGATCACGGTCTCGCTGGATGCTATTATGAGCTGGAGATCTCTTAAAGTCAAGCTGTTGCTGACTACTCTCAGAGGTCACTGTTACCCCAGGCTTGAGGGGTTCAAGTTTTGTCATCTGGACACCTAGTCCTCTCAGGTCCCCAGGGGAAAAGCAAAAGCTCCTAAGCATGGAGACTGCTTCTTTCCCGAGGATGTCCTTCGAATTGGAGGCGACACCAAGTATGATGCTTTTATTGAATACATCACACTTCCCATGCCCCAAGTGCTTGACAGGCTCCAATGGAGCGTCCAGGGATCTCCGCATAACTTTGAGCGTTAGCTGCTTGCCTTTGACCAGGTTTTCAAGCAAACGCTTGTGAAGTTCACCGCACAGGGATCTAATAAAATCCTCAGCTTGATCTTGAGTGACAAATCGAATTCCCCAGTTGACTTCAGCCGAAACTGACTTTCGTAACACGCTGTTGCCGACTTCTGTTCGGTCAATTCCGCGAGCATAATCCCAAATCTTCCCACCTGTCTTGGGCCCTAAGCTGGAGGCTAGTCTTTCTCGGGAAATGTCCCTGACGTCCTTGACGAATTTGACACCCAGCTCCTCGAGCTTTGCGCTGAGGCTGTACCCGACACCAGGAAGATCCTGAACCGTCAAGTTGCCTACAAAGTCCAAGACGGCGTCTGGCTTCAGATGAAACTGGCCAGCCGGCTTCGCTTTCCGTAAAGCGACTTTGGCAAGCAGGACATTGCCACCAATGCCAACAGAGACGGCGCATCCCGTCTTCTCTTTTATAGAAGCTCTGAGGCCTTGGGCAATTTCATCTGCCTTTGCCTGTTCCCGATATATGGATCCTTCGGTTACACCTCTACCGTCGGAGCCACCAGCTTCAAGGCACAGAGTACTTATGTCAACGAGGGCCTCGTCGATACTCACACTTTGCACAATCCCGTCGATGGAGAGAATCGAACTGTAGAACTTGCGGCTGGCATCTTCGTAGGCGGGGAAATCGTAGGGCAAAACTTGAAGCTCGGGGCACGCGTCCAAGGCACCTTTCATCCACATTCCATTCTTGATACCATACGCCCGAGCTGCATAGTTGCAGCTGGCTATTTCAGAACTAGGTCCAGTGCCATGAGCAATGGCGACCGGTTTCCCTTCAAGTTCAGGGTGCTTGAGAGTTGAGACTGCCGCAAAAAAGCAATCAAAGTCTACGTGGAGAATATACCTCCTCGATCCGGGGGTTAATTTTCTCCGGCCAAGTTGAGGTTTGGATTTCTCATTAGCCGCTGACTGCAGTTGTGCTTTTAACTCTGCCTTCCATATCGAGAGATGATGCAGACGGGATTCCCTGTAGAACTGCTGAAGGAAGTCAGGATTGAGCGCAGATGCGGTCCGCATCCGAGAATCCGACAAGAGCTGTGCATTGTACGCTTCAGGGCTTATGACCGTTTTGGGAGGAGGAAAAGAATTTCCTGTCAGGGGTAGTGCTTGCGCAACGCCAGCTCCAGGTTGTAGAGATCCGTTGAGTATCCCGTTGCACGGTTCAACATTCCTCGCTGCTGGATCCAAGCCAGCATCTTCCTTCGAAGAATTCCCGGCCAAAGAATCACAAGCTCTCTCCTCTTGAGTGGTAAAACTGGGGAATTCGCCATAATCAGACAGCGACTCATCATCACAGTCGTCATATCCGGATGATAACAGTGAGGACTTGTTGGGTTTATTGGATTCAAGGCTTATTACGTCAGAGTTTCCAGGACGGGGGTTATGCTGACCAGAACCGGCCTCTTCCTTGTAACGCGACCACTGATGGTGCACCTGGCTCGACATATGGCCATTATGGAAACTAAGAACCTTCTGAGTCTGGCCCTGATCTATCACCTTGTAGTTGTCCCAAGGAAGCAGCCGCCCAGCTTTGATACTGTCAATCACCCATGTTGGCTTCACTATGCGGTATCTTTTGAATTCTTCCCGTTTCTTGGGAGTCAAAGCAGTAGCGATGATATGTGTAGCTACGGTCTTTCCATCCAGGTAGTGGAGAAATGAACCGCCATAGCTCACTATAAGTTGACGAAGGTCTTGGAAAGAGGGTTGAGTGTAGCCATTCACATGTGCTATCACACCGCGAAAGATCGGAGGATTACCAACGGAGGATGAACGTATTTCGGCATCGCGGTTTTGCAACTTGATCTTCTTGCGTCGGATGTACTCGCCAAAGCCGCCAAATTTCGACGCGCCATATTCTTCACCTTCTTCATTGTAGAAAGAGTCTAAGAAAGAGTCAATCAGACGAACACCTGCTTGGCAGTGCAAGTCAAACGTAAACTAGACTTACTGTCTTCTATGCATTTGCGAACTGCGCTCGAAGCGGGGTCTTGTAAGGATCCCATGACGGGTCAGATCCGGCGACATATTCCCCCATACTTCGAGTCCGGATAGGCAGACGTAGGATGGAGGAGGGCGAAGTATCTGGGGAAATTTGGAACACGCTTCGCAGTGGCGGACGCGCTGCCGCTTCGCGAAGTCACGTGTTAATATTATATCATCAGGGCGGTGTCTAGAGGCAGAACCACTCGCCGCAAACTCGGTCGCAACACGTGATTGGCCGTTGCTTCCCTGAAACTTTTTTTTTTTTCTTCCCTGCGTTGCACTGGTCAACAAAACTCTGCTGCATTTCTCCCCTTCTCTCTTTTTCACATCCATTCCTCTCTTTCTTGTTCTTTCCTTCTTCCAGGGGACCCGTTGTCTTGTTCTTTTCCAAAGGAAAAACATTCCAGGCAAGAAAAGCTTCAATTTCATTAGTCCAATATGTCTGGACCTCAGCCTGTCGCGATCTATACCCTTCGGGTTCCTCCCGGAGGCGCTTTGATTCCTGCCCTCCCCAAGATGGCTGCAATGGTGAGGATAAATTTGTGTTGCAAGTAATTGGAGTAAAGGCTGACATTATTTCCCAACTACGTACAGTTTCGTGTGAGCATGGCTGCCATTGACCCTGACGAGGCTCCCGAGCAAGATGACACCGGCAAAGCCCCTCGAGCCACCCTGAAGCTCGTTCGCCCTCCTCCGGGAGTGGACTTTGAGGAGTCTGATGAAGAGATTGATAGTGATGAGGATTCCGACGATGAAGAAGTCAATGGTGGCCCCAGCGATAAGGAAAGGGCTCGTAAGCTCAGGGAAGCCGCTGCCCTCAAGGACATGGAGGATGATGACGATGAAGATGACGACGATGAAGATGATGATGAGGGATTTGACCTTAAAGCTGCAATCTCGAAGCTCATCAAGGGTAAAGCTCCCGCTAACGATGACGACGACGACGAAGAAGGCTCGGATGATGACTTTGAACTTAATGAGACGGTTATCTGTACTCTGGACTTGGAAAAGGTTTGCTACTCGCGTTGTTCTTTATAGTGACTTTCAACTGACAGTGAATTCCTCAACAGAACTTTCAGCAGCCCCTTGACCTTACCGTCTCCGAGGAAGATCGCATTTTCTTCAAGGTCAGTGGCACGAATACTGTGTATCTGACCGGAAACTATCTTATTCCCGCGGATTTCGATGAGGATGACGATGAAGATGAGGATGAGGATGAATATGATCTCTCCCCCGATGAAGATGAGCTGGACATGCTCGTTGACGAAGGAGAAGAGAGCGATGAGCTTGATGGCCTGGAAAACCCAAGGGTTACCGAAATTGACAGTGATGAGGAGGAAGCTCCGAAGCTCGTCAAGGCCAAGGGCGAGAAGAAGCGTGCCGCTGAGGAATCCGATGAGGAAGTCGGTCTCGACGATCTCATGGCCAAGGATAGTGGTAAATCCAAGCCTGAGACCAATGGCGATTCGGCTTTGACCAAGAAGCAGCAGAAGAAGCTGAAGAAGAACAATGGCGACGCTGCTGCTGTTGAGCAACCTAAGCAGACAAAGGAGACCAAGGAGACATCCAAGCCCGACAAGAAGGTTCAATTTGCCAAGAACCTCGAACAAGGGCCCACTCCTTCGTCCCAAGACAAGAAGCCAGCAGAGAAAACCACTGGAACCCTCGGTGTTAAGGAGGTCAAGGGGGTCAAGATTGATGACAAGAAGCTCGGAAAGGGCCCTGCAGCAAAGCCCGGCAACACTGTCTCTATGAGATACATTGGTAAACTCGAGGATGGCAAGGTCTTTGATGGTATGACTTCTCCCGCTCCCCAACAATTAATTCATTTTTGTTCTGACATAGCTCCGTCTAGCCAACAAGAAGGGCAAACCCTTTACTTTCAAGCTCGGTAAGGGAGAGGTCATCAAGGGCTGGGAAATTGGCGTCGAGGGTATGGCTGTTGGCGCTGAACGTCGTATCACTATCCCGCCTCATCTCGCATACGGCAAGAAGGCTCTTCCTGGTATCCCAGCCAACTCTAAACTGATCTTCGACCTGAAGGTCCTTGAGATCAAATAGAGCCTTGGCTTCCATCCAAAGTCGTATCTGTACACTAGAGGCGTCCACCGATATTTATGTTCCAATTCCTGTTCCCTTGTTCATTGTCAACGGTGTTCGGAGGAGTTCAGATTGTCTCATAGTTTCTGTGATATCCGACCTGTTTCATATTGCACAGTCTTGCGTTGCATTTAGTAGAAATGAGGATATCGCCAGCAATAAAATGAAAATGTCAGAAATTGTATTTTGTCTCAAATTCTGCTTCCATATCTGCTCTCATCCCTTCAGGTTTGCTGGGCATTGTCCATTCATTTGCTGCTGACGAGGAAAGCCTCCATCATGGCTTCCACATTCGCCCTCTTGTCCGGAGTCTTAACGCAGCTTCCCCTTTGCATTCTGAGCAGCTGAGCAGCCCTGAAGATAGCCTTCTACTCTTTCTCCCCTGTCTTCTCTTCCTCCCAGGCACGACATTGGGCCCGGGTTGTCCATTGGATTCGCGCTGCTGTTTATCATTAAAGAGAAACACCATACAGAGTGTATCTACAGTCCAACTTCTTTACAGTCCTTCACGGCGGTTGCGAAATGAACGTCGATTCCACTGCGGACAGAAATCCACAAACCACGATTAGCTTTTCTATGTCCAACAAGGCTGCACGCATCGATGGCACTTCACCGCAGTCGACGAACGATGCAACTGCAGCCCACGGTTCATTTCCCGATATAGCTACCCTGAAGAAAGCCGGCAAAGAGGGCATAAAGGTACGGCTGAGACGGGGTAGCTCAAAGCTGTTGTCCTTCCTTGGTTTTCGACCCTTCGCAGGTCTGTCCTCCCTAGTAGCCTTTGTATATTCCTGCATGTTAACTGACGATCTAGCTCTCGACGCCTTCGGTACTCAGTCTGGAAATGCTTCAAACCCGGAGGAATTCGATGATTCTTTCCATCAATTCTTCTCGGGCTCCAAAGCAGCCAGGTCCGCTCGTAAATCTACTAGTCCCATTCGGCAAGGGAATGTCCCCGTTGCATCTCGTTCCGGAAATTCTCAGCGGCGAAGTTCAGACCGTCTGCTAGAGTCTTTAACGTCTCCAACTCATAGACAGCAAGGGAGTCAACGGAATCAGGAGCATAAATCACAATCGCAAAGAATTACTGCACATGAAGACAAGAGACCCTCTGTTATTCCAGGCTTCCCACGGAGTCAATCATCTCCAGGTCTTGCCGATCTCTTTTCTCGCAAACTGTCAGTGGCCTTTGGGTATCCAACCATCATCCGCCGAACGAATCTACAAAAAAGACCTAATATTCCGGTTGTTGACTACTCCATAACAGCTCTGAATCCTGGTAATTCTCAAAGTGATAGTACCAACGGTAGCTCTAACCCATCCACAACTCCTAGCGGCAGTGGCGGCTCTCCTGTGAATAGGCCATCAACTCTTCCCACTTCTGAAGGACCATCGGTTTCTCCTGACAGATCTAAAGACCTTGAGAACAATATTGAAGAAAGGACTAAACGATCTCGGTGGAACTACGAAACCAATGAGGATATCGGATTAGTCGAGGGGACATCGCATGTGTCACCGTCTATTGTGACGGTTGAAACCGTTGCTGCAGCCAAGATATTCTTCGAGACGTACTTCAACCTTCTCTTCTCAAGCAAAGACCCACGTTTCCAGCGCCAATGTGCGCTGGAATCGCATATGTACTCATTACCTCTCACCGAGGAGGAACAAATCCGAACCAGGAATAACTGGCTCACTCAGGAGAGAGATTATCTTCGCCAATGCCGGATTCTCAAGACCCGGTCAAACCGCGTTCGTCGTGGCACAGCTGTTTCGCTTGCCGGCTATGAAGTTGTCAAGGTCCTGGGAAAAGGCAGCTTTGGTGTTGTGCGCTTGGTGAAGGAGAAGAGAGGAAGTGAATCGGAAAATGCAATATCGGAAAAGGAGGATCCCTCTATCCAAAGAGGCGAACTTTCTAATGTCAAAACAACCACCCTTGATGCGCTGAGGTCAGCTGTCGACAGCACCAAGCGCTGCCGTCGAAGGATACTGTCTTCCACGAACAAGGAAGTCTTTGCAATGAAGGTCATCCGTAAATCCAATATGATACGGAATGCTCAGGAAGGCCACCTGCGAGCCGAAAGGGATTTTCTCGTGGCTTCTGAAAACTCTCGCTGGATAGTTCCATTGGTCGCGAGCTTTCAGGATACGGATAACCTGTACCTTATTATGGATTTCATGGTTGGAGGAGATTTCCTTGGGCTGTTACTCCGTAAGAAAATCCTCTTTGAGCAGGAGGCCAGATGGTATCTCGCAGAGATTGTACTTTGCGTCGAGGAAGCTCATCGGCTTGGGTGGATTCATCGCGATATCAAACCGGACAATTTTCTCATTTCAGCCTCAGGCCATTTGAAGATTTCAGACTTCGGCTTGGCCTTTGATGGCCATTGGTCGCACAACCAAGCGTACTATGAAAACCACAGGCAGTCTTTGATGAAGAAACTTGGCATCCGGGTGGATGGTGACGAGCTGGATCGAAAAGAGGCGGCTGAAAGGGTACTTACAAAGAAGAAGAGAAGAGACGAGGACGAGCTTGTATGCGAGCCACCCACAGCGGGCGTTCTTGGATGGCGCGACATGAACGAACGTCGCAGGTTCGCAAGGAGTGTTGTCGGGACCAGTCAATACATGGCCCCTGAGGTTATACAGGGGCGCTCGTACGATGGTCGATGCGACTGGTGGAGTGTGGGCATCATTTTATACGAGGTATTTCCGTTCTCCAGCTTCGAGGAGGACGTCCTTGGCAAAAGGAAAAAAAGACTAATATGAGATGACCAGTGCTTATATGGATTTACTCCTTTCGCTCATCATGACCGGCAGGGAACGAAGTTCAAGATCATGGTTAGTTGCATGCTTGGATTTGAGCGAACTCTGCTGACTGACTGCTGAGCAGCATCATCTTCAAACATTGCGGTTCCCCGCTGAAAGCACATCTGATAGACTCGTCTCGGCTGAAGCGATTGACCTCATTAGTCAATTGCTTCAAGAGAAGGAGTATCGCCTGTGTTCCAGCAAGTATAGGCTCAATGATACGAACTCAAGGTCAACGGCGAGGAATCTATTTTACTGGCCTTGCCAGCCTGTCAGGCACCATGAAGGCTACTACGTATATGCTGACGATGCAGCTGATATTAAATCTCATCCCTTTTTTAGAGGGATCAAATGGAGTCGGCATCATCTGAGCAGGCCGCCTTGGATACCGAAAGTGAGGGGTTGGGAAGACACCAGGTATTTCGACGATAATTTCGACGCTGAGCAAGCCCTTGCAGCCGATGATGAGAATTCTGCTGCTACAAATACAGACCAAGAGACCGATGCTGAGACGGCGTTAGAAGAGCCGGTGCCCGATGAAGCGACAAAGCCCTGTGGGAATGATACATCCACCGCGAAAGCATCTACGGCAAAAGTCCAAAAGAAGCCAAAGGAGAAAAAAAGACCACGGGACAAGATATTACGAGATGAGCGAGTAGGCAAGGCTGTGCTGGAGATGCGCAAAGGGGGCTCATTTCTTGGCTACACATACCGTAGGCCAAAACCAGCCATCATGGCTCTCAGCAGTGAAAGGGGGCGTCCATTTCTTGCCAGAGGGCAAATGGAAGAATTGTTTGGTTATTGAATAATCACTACACATCACTTTTGGGGGGCGGATTGCTCGCCAGATCGACCTACCATCCCAGACGGCTCTCTACAACCATCATCACTATTCAGTGGGCAGCCACTTGACACGGAAAACATGCACCCTACGGAGGCGTAGGAGCATCTTGAAAAACGTTTGTATCTATAATAGCACGACCCTTAAGTCAAGGTCCTCTGAGGACTGTATATTCTTATGTATAGTAACAATGTGTACTACCAAAGAACAATACCATCGATATCTTTCTGTGAATGGACTGCAAGACAGCTCAGAGTCCTTAAAATCAACACTCGACTTATCATTGCATGCTAGATAGGTTCAGCTGCCTCAAAAGCCCAGCGTATAGTATTCTCGATTTAATGACCTCGGAGCGGCAGTGCTCATCAAAAGGAAATTCAAATTATACATTCTGCACATGCTTCAGCGAGATGAAAGAAATGTAAGTTTCACATAAAAACAACCAACACCACCATAGGTGAACTCCTGCTGGCCATGGGAATCGAGAAATCATCCATGGCCCCTTGGCCCACATAAGCATATCTGCAATATTTCTGCAACCCCACCCGGGAAAACAATGTAGAATTGAATTGAAATACAGCCACCCAACAAAGAACAAAATCAGCAGAAAGAAAGGAGATTAAAAAAGACGAGGGACCCGGGGTATCAATTGCAAACGGAGATGATAATATTGAGGATGGTAAGTACTAAATATGGATGTACCTTTTTTTTATTAAACAATCGGCGGCGCGCCCATTGGGAAGGCGGATCCGGCGGTGGGGTCTGGTGGGCGCATTGTACCGTTGAGGAGGGGACAGAGTCTGTTGAGAATTGCGTATAAAGAGAGAGCCAATGTTAGCCTTCTGATTTAATTTGACAGCGTTGGATGTTGGGAGATGATGGAGAGGAGGGAGTTCTGTTTTGATGTGACTGATGATGGGGGTGATTTGGGGTGAATCCAAAGGATGATTCTCTCCCCTGAAGGAGAGACAGAAAAGGCAGGAAGAGGATTAATGGATGAGAGGGTAAGGTGCTCCGAGGGAAGAGTCATTTTTGAGACGGCGTGTCCGTGTCCGCCGGTGCATCGGACGAACCACTCAGTCCTGACCCGTTCTGATTTTTATTTTGGTGCGGGAGTTGAGTAGATGCTGGGGAGGGGCCTGATCCTGATCCTGATTCTGGTGCATGGTGATTGGGGCCCGAGGGGAGAAGGAATCTCACTGACTTTTTGTTCGTTTTTATGTGGCCGACCTGACCGCAGTTGGCGCACTTTCGCTGGGTTCCTCCTGCTTTGGCGGGTGTGGATGGTGTTTGCCCATCGGCTGGGGACTCTCCAGTTGACCCCCTAACCACTCCCTTCTGCTTCTCACGGGCGAAGCGACGTTCTTTGTTGCGGTTGAGCCGGCTTAACTCGGCCTCGATGCTGGAAGATGGGAGAAAGGCGTTAGACAATAGGCAGAAATGAAGACAGGTAGAAAGAAAAGAAGCACATACAGTCTCTTGTTGCGAGCGTCCACTTCCGGATCGCCCGTTGGCTGAAGTGATTCGAGTCTGTAGAGGTCTGGGTTAGCGTACTGAGCCAGGTACTGTCAGGAGGAGACTCACTTCGTATGCAACGTTTCAAATCGGTGTCGGTGTTGCATATATTTCCTAATAACACGGGGATCCCAGATAACTTGTTCTTTGCGGACTATTTGACCGTTCTCATCCCTGAAGTCACGCATGATACGCAGAACTTTGCCCCTCTGGCTCGTAGCGCTAATCTTACTGAACTGGCTGGTAGTCTCGTCATCGCGACGAAGCGGAGCAGGTGTAGGAGCTTCAGATCGCGGAGTAGGTTTACCGAACTCTTCCTCCTCCTGGTCCATATCGCTCTCTTCATCAGATTGCTCGACGGTGGAAGATAAGCTAGCCATCTGGGCATCCCAGATTCGTCGAATAGACGTCTCATATGATTTCTGCTGTCTGGCAACGTTGTAACTATGCCCGCCGAGCTCTTTAAGCCTTTGCGCGTCAAGCTTGTCCTCCACACTTTCGCCAATAGCTTTGAACCCCCCTTTCATAGATGTCTTGATAAAGCTGAATCCTTCACCACGGCCGGTGGGATCGCCTTCTCCATGGAGCTTAAGCATGGCCTTACCCTGGGATGCCAGGAGGAAGTTCCGGGTAGTCTTCCAAGGAGCCATCAATTGTTCGAAACTTTCCCCCTCTGCATCTTCGTCGTCATCACCTCCAGTTTCGGCATCGTTCCCGTAACCAGTATCGTGAAGGTGCTGTTGACCGACTTGCATGGATTCCAGAAGGCAGACGTCTTCTGGCTGAACCCAAGACCGAATGGTATCTTGGTCAGGAACCGGCTCCGTCGGTACCCAATACTTTGAATCCTTGTCATGCTGAAGGAAGTCTTTCACTTTCTGGCGGTTCTGCATATCAGTGGTGCCGGGTATATGGGCCGTGACGTCGCTTATTGAAAGTCTCAAGTCTGGACTTTTCTTCAAAAGGCGATAAACAAGCATTCTCATGCGATTCTTCGCAACTGTCGTGACCTTTCGTGAATGCGGGCCAGGAACATCGACGGACGGGAATTGTTGCCCTACAATATACAGGTTTTCAATATTTCTGAGATAATAGTTGCTACCGCTGGAGCCTGTACTGCTGCGCACCACAAGGAAATCGGTTGTTTTAGCCTTATGCTGGAACAATGGTGCCCGATACATGGAATTTGAGATTGTTGGCGTGACCTCACCAGGGTCCACATGCCCAAAGATAGAGAATGGGCCCTTGTCTTGTGGAAGAAGGACGGCTGTTTCACCAATTTCCGCTTTTGGACGAGTAGGGTCCTCCATGCTCTTCTTTCGATAGTAATTGATGAAACGATTGGCCATTCCAAAGTTCGACAGCATGGTTGGCACTTCTTCTGAATTTTCAAGTAGCAGGACGTTTGAGTTATCTGCCATTGAGAGATCCTTTGTCGTATTGTAAAGAGTTTTGATATCCTTGCCCTTTTGGTGCTTGCGTTTGACATGCGATGGGTTCTTGAACCAACAAGTTTGACCTGGACGAAAAGACAAAGCTGGACGATGAAATGATCGAGCTTCCGCTTTGGCTAGCTCTGTCTTGTAATATGGCCACTGTAAACGCAATGCTGGCATACTGTGTTCAAGACTAACATTGCCCAAGGTGCTCCGGACTTTGTTCTGGTGGTTCTGTTTCAACATGTCGTACGCCTGATCGTTCGATATATTGTAGCGCTGATTCAGGCGTCGAGTAAGGCTGGCATCCATTTCATCCCTGCTGAAAGCTCGCAAGGCTTTGGGTACCTGTGCCACGGATTCAGCGTTCCGTTCATCCAAGACTAAGTGAGGATCATTCATGTCGAGCGTAACCTTCCGAGCAATTCTAGATGTCACTTGTTCGGGGTCGTCAAGAAGTGGTATATCGATATGAGACAAAGCGATAACATCGGAAGGGTCTGGCCCGACCTTGCGCTTTTTCGCTGGACGAGTCGTCTCAACAAGCCAATCGTCCTCACCGACTGCATCTTCCATCCCATTTACAAAAGGCTCCTCATCAACTTCCATCTCAGACAATTCAGATTGGACGTCCCAATTTGTGCATACGACCTGAAGATCTTCCAGGCTGATTCCTCCAGGAAGGATTTCGTCATTATCCATATCGTGATCGAAGTCTGCCTTAAAGTCATTATCTTCTTCTTCTTCTTCCCGATGGTCAGTTATATGCACGGTTCCGAAATGCTCGGACTCGAACGGGCGTTTATGAACTTTGCCTGCCATTTTGAATGACTTCTCCTGATCCTGTGCGAGTTCGATACTGACTTTCGTTGGTAGAACGGGCCTTGGGGGTTTAAGAGGTTGCTTGCCAACGAAGAAGGCCTTCTTGTGGGGGATGAGTTCCAAAAACCGGGGTAGAACCTTGGGATCGAAGCCAGGAAACAGAGACTGCAGAAGCTCTTCGGCATTCTCCGGTGGTGCGGGCGGGTTATCTGGACCGTAGGCAGACATCGCAAACAGGGCCTGCTGAAGCTTCCACGCTCGTAGAGTAGCTGGATCCATATCCTCTTCAGCTGTGGACATGGCGTCTTCTTCTTCTGATATTTCTTCCTCCTCATCCATTCTCACAGTCTCGAGAGTCTCTGCGGCAGGAGGTGGGATGGCTGTACCAGCAGCCGAGGGTCCCCCTTCTTCAAAAAACAGATCCTTCATCTGATATTCCTGTTCTTCTGCCGCTGTGCCATCACCAAACAGATCATCCAGGCCATCATCTGCCGCCTGTCCATCTTTTGTCTGCTCCCCAAACAGATCATCGGGTTCATCGAATAGGCCTTGGATATCATCGTCCTCCCGAACTGTAGCCGCTGTACCTTCCGCAGGAAGGGTAGTTGCAGCCTCTTCTTCCTCAGGAAGCTCGTCGTCATCAAAGTCCTCGTAGTCAACGGCGTCGTCCGCTTTCTCTCCGGGGTCCAACTCGCGTGTCATGAAATCAAAAGACACGTCGCCTTCCCCAAAGGGGCCGTTCAGCTGTCTCATCACATTGTCGAAGTCAGCATCTTCGGGTTCAGATGCACCCGGTCCCGTCGCGTGAGGCATTTTGAGTTCGAGGAGAAGTGAGTCTGATCAAAGGGAAATCTGCGGCGTCGGCGTTTTGTAGTCCGTCCTTCGGTGTCGAAAACGCGCCTGCAGAGGCAGAGACGCACTAGGTTTTGTTCATGGACGGGTTGAGATATTGGAGGCAAATAAATTGAGCCAATCTATCAAAATTAAAAGCAGCAACGACAGATAGATGGTCTTGATGGAAGTGAGAGACGTGAGAGCTCTTTGAGCTGGCGGAACAAGTGAGGGCGGAGTTATCTCGGGAAGTAAGCTAGTCCGGAATAGGCAATAGGCTCAGTGAGAGCAACAATAGGCCTGAATAGCAGTGGGATAGTGAATCTGCAGTAAGAGAACGTTGACTTACATTCACTCAGGCTGGAAACATTTACCGTTTCTATTTTTTTTTTTTTTTTGTTCTACTGAGTATTCTCTTGAGAGCTATTGTGGAAGACATACATACGCCATTTGACGCTAAGTTCCCGTCAGGTCGTATTGAGCAAGATGTCATATCAAATAGTATTAATTCGACCATCAGGACATGCTGTATCCTCCATAGAAGATG
This sequence comes from Monascus purpureus, assembly GCA_025999795.1. NCBI lineage: Eukaryota > Fungi > Ascomycota > Eurotiomycetes > Eurotiales > Aspergillaceae > Monascus > Monascus purpureus. Next base: position 1,206,823 of record AP025346.1, on the reverse strand, counting down.
CATAATGCCTTACTAGCACCTTCCATACAATAGTGCATCACCGTAGCCTTCTGGTCATCTTTTACCAGCAATGCTAGTTGTCTCACATCTGAAGTTCTTGGAAGATACAGGACCATGTGCTCTGTGAAAGCAGAAAATTCATTGTAAAGCTTGGACAAAGAGTAAGGTTCCATAGCACGCAGATCAAAAATATGATCTGATCGATATCCTGGTCCTTTAGAAGAGTCAGAGAGAGCCTTTTTGGGATCATGCTAGGCCGTAGAGATGAGAAGCGCCGACTTACCACCCCAAGGAGGACTTGCAAAAAGAACAGCATATGGAGCCAAGTCTTTGAGCTGGTTCTTCAATATTTCGAAGCAATCCCCTTCAAACCAGGTAATTTTGTTCTCAACGCCATATACTTTGGCGTTATGCTTGGCGCACTGTAAAACCGCATGGTTTTTTTCGATGGCATAGACGCGTTTCCATTTCCCAGACTTTGCAAATGCAATAGTGTTCCCACCAGCTCCCCCAAATGCATCGATCAAGATACTACGTCCAGCAGGAGCTGAATTGGCGATGTGCTCTGCTATCTTACTGTAGCAATTTGTCAGCAAATATATCTGAAATAGATGCACCATAAATATAAACTCATTTGTAGTTCACACACTTGGCAACTGGTTCTGGGGTTACGCCAAACCAGGCGTCATCAGTCAGCCATATCCCATCATCATACTTGGAGAAAATCTTGTAGCGTTGTGCCCAGTAACTAAATAGGACCAAAGTTAGATTCAATGGGTTAAAATATTGTATATAGGAAATATAGGAAGAAATACTTTTGGATATCCCAAGGGACGTCCTCAATGTGCTCGTAGTGATGGACCTCGGGGGGTGCTTCTTCGGTATCCGCCGTCATGTCAGGAAAGCACAGAGGTCGCTTGTGACCTGGCTTATTGACCGGTCATCAAGCAGTCCATGACATGAGATTTGAAGCAGATTAATGATGGCGTTGATCGCGAACGATTCTTCTGTGATCGATCTTTCTGATTATTTGATTAGATACGGCAACGTTGTTTGCACTGTTTGCAGCGAGTTCTGAACAGCTTCTCCATGTCGATACGATCTGAGCTGGCTACTACATCGATATCCTTTACTTCCTACGAAACCTGGCGGACTCTATCAGAAATGTTTGGTGCTCTAAATCGATTCATCGGGCGGCTAGATGCCGAGCCTCCTCAACAACCCCGTAATGCCACAGGGGATAACTCGTTTGGCTTCCAGGTCCTGCGCAACAAGGACCCCGAACTGCCCTTGGAACCGTGGTTTGACTTCATTGTGGGAATAAATGGACACCTCATTGTAAAATCCTCTGATAATATATATTATTATATCCTGATTTCACTGACTTATTTTTTGTCTTTCATTATATAGGAGAATCCAGACCCAAACCTCTTCGTTACCGAAGTTCGCAATTGCGCCGGTGGAAGCGTTTCATTTGACGTGTGGAGTGCAAAGGTGCTTTAGGAAAAACCTCATGCTGGAGATTGGTATCATTTACTGATTGCTTGATGTATTTTCTAGGGTCAACGAATACATAAACTTTCAGTGCCAGTTCCCGCAGCAAATCCCTCCCTTAACCTTGCTTTACAGCTAGCTCCGCTCTCCACCACACAAAATATATGGCACGTTCTTTCGGTCCCTTCACCCCTCAGTCCAGCTTATAGAGCAGGTCTATTACCACATTCGGACTATATAATTGGATCACCGAGTGGGACGTTGCGAGGGGAGTCTGCCTTGGGTGAACTAGTTGAGGATCATCTCGACCGGACGCTTATTTTATGGGTGTATAATAGCGAGTTTGACGTTGTCCGTGAGGTTGAGCTTGTCCCGACGAGGGGCTGGGGTGGGGAGGGAGCTTTGGGTGCCGAACTCGGATACGGCGCATTACACAGACTGCCTGTCGGTTTGGGCGAAGAAGTGGAAGGGCCTGGGGAAGTCGTCTTCGAAACTAAGGAAGACGGGAGTTTCACGCCACTTGCAGAGCAGCAGAATCAGACATATAGAGGATCGTTTGGTGGTGGTGGACACTTTTTGGTTCCGGCAAACATGGCATCTCCTCCACCGTTATTACCTCCGGAAAAGAAGCCCTCTGCTGCATCTTCGGAGACAAAGCACACAGCTCGTCGAGGAAGGACACGTCACCACGCTGCTATGTCACCGAATAGTGCCTTTGATGAGTATTTTGCAGAAGGGGAACAGAAGAGTAGAGAGCAGGATTATGCTCCTTCAAGGAAAGGGACACCCTTACCACCGCCTCCGAAGATCACGTCACCTCCCTCTTCCTCTAGCCCTGCAACGGGAGCTAAAGCAAGCGAATCGACGAGTTAGAGCCAGGAATTATAGCTCCTTGGATGACCAGTAACGGACTTTTTCAATTGTATATAACCAGCTGTGGACGGCCCTGCGTTATGGCTTATTTCTTTAGCGGCGGGTTTCTGTCGATGATTTCACGACTTAATAAATAGAAATTCCAAACGGCTAACGTATTGGCTGAAAGTCCTCGCTTCTTAGATTCTAAATGATGAGAATACATATACGTGGAATTGTGTTCTCCTATCCCACATTTTCCAGTATCAAAGGAATTGGCATTCCCGATGGCCTAAATGGCTTTCCAGTCGGTTCAGTGGCCCTTGCTAACCAACTCTTCCAGTTTCCTCCTGGCATCACCAATTTTATCTTCCATTCTCTGCCTCGCCATCCCACTGTGTGCAACACCGGTAGTCCAAATATACTCGGCTTGGTCGCGGATCTTCAGGTGCTGCTCTGCAACGACGGGCACCTTCTTCTCATATTCCCAGACAAGATCGGAGATATTACGCATTGTCACAGGCAGGAGGTACCAAGCGGCAGCAGTGCCGAAGGCAAGTGGTGACGCAGTTCGAAGGAAGACACCCCGGTTCCGCGAGACGATCGAACCGGCCATGGCGGATACAATCACATAGACACCCCCAGGAAGCAGACGTTCCCCGGACTCTGGGGAAGGAGCCAATGAGGCAACGGTGTTGGTGAATGCGTTCTCAATGTGCAACACGCGAGAAAGGAAGTCATTGAACCCGTTCTCGGCGGCGAGAGCGTGCGCGTAGAGGAAGAGTCGAGCTTGTCGGATCTGAGCAGCCAAGATATCTGTAGGAGTCTGCGAAGGGGCTGACGTAGCAGGAACGACCTCGGACGAGGTTTCTGGAGCTGTTGTCACAGCCGGAGGAGTCGATGTAGGTGCTTTCGGGGTTTCGATCGGGAAGTCATCGTAGATCGGTTTTTTCTGTACAACGCGGAAATTCAGCTCAGTCGGGGCCCGTTAAGCTGCCAGGTCAATAGGAGGAGCTCATACTATATCCCGTGGCTCTTCTGCATACGCAATACGCCGAGGATAGAGCGCGATCCCTCCGGCGAGGAGAGTGCTTGCAACTGGAACGAGAGTCCGCTAGACATAGTCCGGTTAGCCCTCGTGATGACCAAACGGGGGATAATGCAGCAGGAAATTCAGCTTCTGGGAGGCACGAACCCTCTGGAACACTGGCCGGAATGACATTTTTACGGAGAAGAGGCCAATGGCCAGTGGTTGCAAGGGATACAGGCAGATGGAGAGAGGGAGAGACGTCGGTTGCTCTCGAAGTCGGCCGGCAGAATTCGGCTGGCACTACGGATGACCGCAGGCGTCCGGAGCGCTTTTGATCAAATCTCGGCATCTTCACTTTTCGACTCTCTCTGTCGTCCTCCTACGTTTGATTGCCTTCCCAAGGTGCATTCCAAACACGTATGCAGCATTCTCCCAGACGATGTTGATGCCTTTACGGCGCCGGCCATGGGCATACCCGAAATGCCTACGGCGCTTACAGTCGCAAAGAGCCTTCGAGACTGCCACCTCGTCCGTCCCGAATGCAAACCAATTTGACTCGACACCTACGAGCACAGCTACTCAGAAGCAGGTGGATGATGACACGCTGCGACGTGTTTTCGACTCGCGGCCGTTTTGGAGGGAATTCTCTCAGCGGAGATCCGGCCTACCTAAGCGTTCTGGTCTGGTTCAGAATCAATACCTGACTAGTCCCGACGGTTTCAGGGAATTCGCCAATGCATCGCTGCAGAAATGCCAGTCGATAGTGGCGAAGGTTCTGGCGGCGTCTACATTGGAGGAATACAGAGCTATGGCTCGGAATCTCGATCGTCTCAGTGATCTCCTTTGCCGCGTAATAGATCTATCGGACTTCATCAGGACGATCCATCCCGATATACGAGTTCAGGAGGCATCTACACAGGCCTACGCTCTAATGTTTGAGTACATGAATGTTCTCAATACCACGACTGGTCTTTATGAGCAGTTGACCAAGGCTGCCTCGAGTCCGGACGTGACTTCGCATTGGACTGAGGAGGAGAAGATAGTCGCGCAGATATTGATCAAGGACTTTTCTAATTCTGCCATCCACATGCCGCCGAACGAAAGACAGAGATTTGTCAACCTGTCTAACGATATCAGTCAACTGGGGTCGGTATTTGCCAACAGTGCCGAACCCGCGAAGTCCCATGTAGTTTTGAATGCAAATAGTCTGCGTGGTCTGGACCCGATTGTGATCCAGCAGATTAAAAGATGGAACCGGACAGCGTCGGTGCCGACCATGGGAATGGTTCCACGGCTTGCTCTGCGGGCTGTGCATGACGAGAATGCGAGAAGAGAAATATATCTCGCGACGAAGACGTCGAGCAAAAAGCAGATACACCGGCTAGAACAGCTTCTCATGAAAAGAGCGGAGCTGGCCAAGCTGACGGGGTATCCGAGTTTCGGTCATATGGCGCTCAGTGACAAGATGGCGAGGACTCCGGAGGCCGTATCCAATTTCCTCACCTCTCTTGTCGACAGCAACCGAGGACCTGTCCAGGAGGAGCTCTCGAAGTTGCAAAGCATGAAAGGTTCATCACCGCTACAACCATGGGATCATGCCTATTATGTTCACCGGCGAGTCCTGGAATACTCACAGGCTCGTAGATCTCGACTGCTTGGAGTCGTCCCGGAATTTTTCTCCCTGGGTACTGTGATGCAGGGCCTGTCACGGCTGTTTGACCGACTATATGGAGTGCGTCTTGTCCCACAGGAAACTGCACCTGGCGAGACCTGGAATCCGGACGTCAGACGACTTGACGTGATTGACGAATCGGAGCGGCACATCGCGGTTATATATTGTGATCTATTTACGCGGCCTGACAAGAGTCCGAACCCGGCTCATTTTACTCTGCGGTGCTCGCGTGAGATCTCTGCGGAAGAGATCGCAGAATGTGCGTCTCCCGATCACCCGTCCCATCCCAATGATGGCATGGCCACTGCCATTGACCCTGAAACCAGGACTCTCCGGCAATTGCCCACAATTGCCCTTGTTTGCGATTTCGCGGAACCTCCAGCAAGTGGAATGGGACACCCGACCCTTCTCAGCGTACACAGTGTGCGTACGCTGTTTCATGAAATGGGGCATGCCGTCCATTCGATATTGGGTCAGACACCTCTACAGTCCATCTCGGGAACGCGTTGTGCGACTGATTTTGCCGAGCTACCTTCGGTGTTGATGGAGAGCTTTGCCACTGCACCAAAAGTTCTATCTCTGTACGCTCGCCACTGGCAAACGGATGAGCCCCTCCCTGAAAGCATGGACTTGGATCTCGCTGCCCACGGATCGATATACGGCGCCGTGGAAAACGAAGCGCAGATTCTCATGGCCTTAGTAGATCAAGCATACCATTCTTTGCCGACGGATGTGTCATCCATTAATAGCACTGAAATCTATCATCGGGTCTTTTCCCAGTATTCCAGCCTCCCTGACCCGGCGGATGTTCAGCCTCCTACCTCGTGGCAGGGATTCTTCGGCCACCTCTACGGCTACGGAGCAACATACTACAGCTACATCTTCGATCGGGCAATTGCGAACAAGATCTGGCAGGATGTCTTCAAATCGGGCAAGGCGTCCGTGGACCGAGAGGCTGGAGAGCGATACAAGAACGAGGTCCTCCGTTGGGGAGGCGGCCGAAGCGGATGGGGCTGTGTGGCGGGCGTGCTTGGGAGCAACAACCCGTCTAATGCCAACGGAAGATTAGCAGAAGGTGGCGACGAGGCGATGCGTGAAGTTGGTCGATGGGGCCTAGGAAGAGAAGGAGTATCTGATTAGGGCATTTTCAGGGATGCACCCAATGCTACACTGTAGACCAGGCTGTCTTTCTGATAGAGTTGCGTCGCTGCTGGAAGAAGCGGCCGAGCATATAATATACCCCGTAGAACTGCTGCCAATCTCAGGCCGTGTCAGCAGTTCACAAAGCGATCTCATAATCTTCGAACTACCGGATCAGGTTATCTTTGCTGCACATACAAAGCGCCATCTTGCTGTTCGAGCTTTCTTCATTCTCCCCATCTTCCCTCCATATTCCACACACACATTTCATCCTCGGGATGATTGGATCACTGCCTGGTCCAGATTCTTGAACCGTATTACTCTCAATATGCGGTCCATTCATTCCTGACTGGAACACTGGCGATGGTCTCATTCAAAGCTTCTCGTATCTTGCTGGAAAACGGCCGACTCACACCTAAAGAGAGGCTGAGACATACCCAAGGTCTCACTTTTGAGGCTGTTCCCTAGAAACCAAGACACCTGTCTAGTCGTCCTTCTAATATTTCATCCGGCAAGGCTTGATTCATCCTTCATTTCTTCAGGCATGTTTCCAAGACATGGCAAACCCAACCGAGAGATTCCTCCGGAGCGCCAGGTTCACATGAAATTCGCGGCCTGTAGGGTAGGCCCACCATACAGAGTATCATTGCATGAAAAGATCAGCAGTGACAAAAATACTAGTCCGGCCTGCAGCAATGGGATCACCAGTAATTAGCACTTCTGTCCTGCTCATTTGGACAGATTGTCTGTTGTGGGGTCTGAACAAGCAGCAAAACATATAGCCATCATGACAGAACAACAGAAACGGTCAGTTCAGACTGTTGCCATTGACCAGACGGTAAGCTCAGCAATTCCTGGTTTTAATCATCCATCAGTGACATGAACTGATCGTTCCATGGCTATTCTATCAGGAGACGGCATCGGAAACGGACGAGGCCTACAGCTCTGAACTGTATGTCTACTCAAATACGTCCTCAGACCGAATGTATATATAAAAAAAATCAATTAAGAATGAACAAAACAGACAAAGCTACGCCACCTCTCTCAGCTCCAGCATCCAGAATTACAACTGGGAGCATGGAAGGCGATTCCACTCCTACAGGGAGGGCAGTACGTCTATTGTTAACCTCCACTCTCCTCATCTCCCCCTTTGTGGCCATTGTTAACCGTTTCCTATAATCTACCAGGCTACAAATTCCCCAACGACGAACGCGAGCAAGAACGCATGAATATGGTCCACCACATGTTCAAGCTGGTGCTGGGTGGGAAGCTGTTTCTGGCTCCGATTCAGCCTGGTCCGCTTCGGGTCTTGGATATAGGGACTGGGACGGGGATTTGGGCTATTGATTTGGGTTAGTTCGGTCTTGCCTTTGCTCTTCTTTTTTTTTTTTTTTTTTCTCTCTCTCTCTCCTGCTGATGGTGTCTCATATGGAATGCAGCGGACCAATTTCCTTCTGCGGAATTGGTATGTCACGATCTAGGACGGTTTAACATTAAGTATATTGATATGCAAGGCCTCTAATAATCTTTGCATAGGTTCTAGGGAACGATCTCAGTCCTATACAGCCAACATGGTAAGTATGCACAGACGAATGTTTACATCGACAGATCTAATTAACAGGACAACAATTAGGGTCCCCCCAAATGTAGTCTTCGAAGTTGACGACGTCGAAAGCGACTGGCCCTCTCGCAAGGCCTTCGACTTCATCCATTCCCGGTACATGTGCGGTTCGATCGTCGACTGGCCAAGACTCTTCAAACAGGCCTATAAGTCCGGCTACACCTGCCCCTTTTTCTTTACGTACACTCTATCTAGTATTTGCTAATATAAGGAGGTACAGACAAACCAAAAAAGGCGGCTGGATCGAATTCCAAGACTTCCACCTAGTCAACTACTCGGAAGACAACACCCTCGACGAAAACAGCAGCGTCATCCGCCTCTACAAGCTCCTCGAGGAAGCATGTCGGAAGATGGGCCGTCCCAATACCGTCGGTGTGCATCTGAAGCAATGGGCGCAGGAGGCTGGGTTCAAGAATATCCATCATGAGGTCTTCAAGTTGCCATTGGGTCTGTGGCCGATGGATCCTATTATGGTATGTATGTTGTAGTATGCTTGTTGGTTATTTCAGTGAGACCAGCACTGGAAGCATGATATTAGATGGATCTAGCTGACGATCTGGTAATGCACCTAGAAAGAAATAGGGGCCTTTAATCTTCTCCAGTTCCTGGATGGTCTAGAAGCTTTCACTATATCCACCTTCACCAATGTTCTTGGTTGGAGTGTTCCTGAAGTTCAACTGTTCCTCTCCCAGGTTCGGAATGATGCGAAGAAGAGAGGATCGCATATAATGCATGACTTGTACGTTCTTCTCCCCATCGCATCCTTCTCTTACTCCCTGTTTGAACGACATGAGACTGATCATGGTTGGCTTTGCATAGTCATGTCGTCTACGCGCAGAGACTGGATTAGATAGCTCGAGTTGTAGACAAAATATATCCGGAGGTCAGTATGTGCTCCGTTGATATATCGCTTGGATTATCCCATCCCTACTGAATACTGCATCATCCATGGTATCAGGTTCTACTGTTTCAATAAAATTAATTAGGCATTAAGTAGAGACAGGAGTAAAGCCGTGTTCCATTGTGAATTACAAATAGACATGAAGAAGCCTCAAAATAGAACCCGACACACCAAGACAAACAGTCTTCTGACAACAGAGCGAAAGTATGAACAGGGGTATCCTGAGCTCTTGACTGATACAAAATAAGCTGTACAAGGAGAAGAGAAACAGTCAAAGCCAGATGGGGGTTGATCATCGCCTACGATGACTTCCCACCGTTACGACTGCCGTCAGAGTCACTGTATGATTTTTCCGGTTGAGGTGTGCTGGAATGACTTCGGGGTGTCGATGTCGAGAGTTGGCCCAGCTCTCCAATTACTCTGGCGCAGAATCGGTCAGTTCCTTTCTTGCTTGCTGAAGACTGTGCGCTGGATTGAACCTACTGCTTATGTTCATCGTACCAATCATCGCTGGCTGCTCGGATATGTTTAAGCTGTTCCTGAATGCTGGCCATCTAAGCGAAGAAATTAATCAGCATCATTCTTGGCGAGGGAACGGACCAAGACAGACAACAAGATCTGAAGAAGAGCAAGGATGTCCCACCGTTCCCTGAATAGATGGACCAAGGTCCTCACCTTCCGCTGCTTCAGGACCGGCTTTGTCCCCGCCGACATCGTTACCCTTAGTATCATCCGCATTTGCCCACCTGCTTCCCTCAAGGCCGACACCAGCGGACTTGGAGCTATCTTTCTCAGCCTTCAGCGAAGCTAGTTCCACCTCCAGTTCGCGAACGCGCCTCCGACTGGTGGAAATGGAATTTTCAAGTTCGCCGAGGTTGTTCAATAAGGACATGTTCCTTTCGATCTGATCGTTCAGAGTCCTCTCGCCGCCAGCAAGCTTTTCTTCCATCTCCTTCTTCTGCAACCTGGTTTCATCGATCTCACGGCACACTTTTTCATGTTGCTCCCTGAGCTTCGACAGCTCCTCTTTGGACGCAGAGAGTTGGCCCAAGACGCTCTCGAGTTCGGACTTGATATTTTCAGAAGCAGCCAGGGATTTCTGGAGATCTGCAACCCGATCGCTTGCCGCCTGGTATTTCTTCTCCAATTCGGCCTTTTCGGTCTCGATATTCGATAGTTCCGAGCTGTGTTTATCGGCAAGTCCCTCGGCTGCAGCGGCAGCCTTCTTCTCTGCTTCCTCACGGGCTTTTTCGTTATCGGCTAATTTCTGTTCCAGTTCTCCAATCTTCGCCTTGAGCTGGTCTGCAATAGATGTACCCTCCGCAGCAGAAGATTTGACTTGTGCTAACTGCTCCTCAAGATCCGCTACCTTTTTGTCATGCGATTTTTGAAGCTCGGTGATGCTATCCTCTTTCGACTTTTCAAGATCTCCTCGAAGGTTGGAGATTTTCTCTTCATGCGCGGTGAGGAGCATTTCAATCGCTTTACTGTGCTCCGCCTCAGCCTGGCTAGTCTTGGCATCTAGGGTAGCCTTGTGCTCTGCCTTCAGTTTGGCTTCTGTTTCCTCGAACTGCTTCTGGAGATCGGCAATCTCCTTATCATGAGATTCGCTTTGAGTGGTAAGCTCCTTCGCATGGCGTTCAAGAGAGGACGTCAATTCGGTTTGAAGCGACTCTAGGTGTTTGGCGTGACTCGATTCCAGTTCCAGCTTCGCCGAGAGCAGCTCGTCATGCTTCCCCTGCAGTTCCCTTAGCGCACTCTTATGGGATTCGGACGCCTCAGCCTTCGCCTTCTCCAGTTCTGCAGCGTGTCCGGCATTCGTTTGCTCCAACTCCGCGGCATGTTCGCTCTTCCGCTTCTCAAGGTCCGCCTTCAACGCTTCGAACTCCGCTGCACGCTCGGTTTCCAGCTTCTTCAACTCGGCAGCATGCTCGGCCTTGACTTCGTCAAGCTTCTTGGCATGCTCAGCTTTCAACACTTCAAGAGCGTGTATGTGTTCCTCCGCAGCAGCGGCCGCTTCTTTGGCCTTCTCGTCGAGGGCCTTCGTAGCCGAATCGGTCTTTTCCTCCAGAGCTTTTACTTTGCTCTCATATTCAGTCGCCTTGGACTTAATCTGTTCTTCAAAGGTGCTAAATTTCTGGTGCAATTCCACAGCTTCCTGTTGCTTGCCCTGGATCTCTGTCTGGAGCGCCTTGATCTCATCCTTGCCCGTTGACAACTGTGATTCCAAAGACTCAACCTTCTCTCGCAGGGAATCGATCTCCTGGGCAGCATCTGCACGAGCGGCGTTGGTGCCTTCGTCAAGGGCCTTCTGAGCTTCGCTAAGGGCTTTCTCTGATGCAGTTAGCTTTTCCTTGAGAGATTGCACCTCCGAGTCGTGGGCAGAGGTAAGGGCGGTAGTATTCTCATCTACTGCCTTCTTTGCAGCGGCTTCCGAAGCTTCTAGGGCCTGGCGCAGTTCCTCGATTTCCTTAGAGTGAGTGGTACCAGCAGATTCCGCCGCTTCCTTGGCAGTCGAGACTTCCTTCGCGTGGGCGTCCGACAGAGAGGCCAAGGCTGCCGCATGCTCTGCCTTCAGTTTAGCGATTTTGTCTTCATGGGTTGCTTCGATGTCCTTTATCTTGCTGCTCAGCTCCTCCTGGCTGGATTCACCCGCCTTCTTGAGCTCATCTTGCAACTTCTCGATTGCTTGCTTCAGTTCTGCAATCTCCCGGTCCTTCTCGGAAACAATGCCGCTTGATTTTTCGCTGCTTTGCTGAGCCTCCGACGCTGCCTCGGTGATTTCGGTCTCCAAAGAAGAGATCTTGTCCTCGAGAGCCGAGATGGTTCGTTTTGCAGACTCTTCAGCGTCGCGAACCTCCTGCTGCTTTGAACGGTTGAGTTTTTCCATCTCGACATTGAGATTCGCAATAACTTGATCCCGTCCCTGGAGTTCTCGTTCCAAACCGTCCAGGGCTGCAGCATTCCGCTCCTGGAAGGCTCTTGTGGCATCCTCCGAGCTAGCCTGCTGCTCTTGCAGCTCCTTCTTGAGAGTTTCAATTTGCTCGGCGAACGCAGTGGCAGCGGCTTTTTGTTCTGCCAGTTCCTTTCCAAGCTTCTCCAGTTCTGCCTTGTGAGACTCCTCCAGTTCTGCTCGTGCCGCCGCTGCCTCTGCATTGCCTTGCTCAGGCGTGCTAACCTCCTTGGATAGCCTCTCTTCCAGCTCCTTGTATTTTGCATCTGCTTCTTTTAGCTGGGCTTGTAGGCCCTGCAGCTCTTGCACATGATCCGCAGTCAGCTTTTCAATCTGGGCACTGTATTCCGTTCGGATAGCATCTGCGGATTCTGCGGTGGGTGACTGCTCCCCGGCCGGCAACGACGCTTGAGAGATCTTTTCATTTGCCGCCTCGAGCTCGGTCCTCAGGCTGGCAACGGTCGCCTCGCTTTCCGACAGCTGGTCCTGAAGTGAGCGTAATTTTTCGGCGTCTTCATGGGCATGTTTCGCGGCGGAAGAGGTATGATGGACAGCGCTCAGTCTCTTCCTTGCTTCTGCACCGGATGTGGCAGTGGCATGCTTGGAAGCGGCAGCTGTTGTTGAAGGTGCCGGCCTGGCGATTGTACGGGACGAGGTAGAAGAGGAGGTCGGTCGGGCAGCATGGGTTGTAGTTGTAGGCTTGGCCGCAGTGTGTCTGGCGGAAGCCGCAGTACCGGAGAGGTAACTGGGAGGCTTTTTGTCCGATGCAGAGGAGCCAATGGTCGACCTCCGATCATTGTGGGAGGTAGCTGGTTTCACGTGAGGTTTGCTCGAAGAGCTGCCAACGAGAGACATCCGCTTGGCCGTCGCTGAGATGCCTTTCTTTTCATCCCCTGAGCTAGCCACTGATTTTGTCTTCTCGTCCGCAGAACTCACCGAGGGACGGGATCGGTGGGAGGCAGTAGTAGAGGTGCTCAGATTCTTGCGAACAGTAGAAGTGGTGGCTGGCCGAGTTGGAGGCTTGCTGAGTGTGCTGCCATTGGTCGCGCCACGGGTTGGGTGAGCTTCGTGCGATCGGTGCTTTGTCGTCGTCGAGGGGGGAGTTCGTTTTACAGTCGCGGTTCCTGAAGCATGTTTGGAAGGGCTGGTTACCGAATGGGCCTTTTTGGGTGAAGCCTCCGGCACGTTCTCTTTATCCCTCGACGCCTCTGGGCTCGACTTTAGCTCCTCCGCTCCGGAAGGCACGGTAGACTCCGCAGGGGTAGCCGGGGGAGGCACGTCGACTTCAGTCTCGCCCCGAGGGACAGGTTCCTCTGTTGTGGCCATGGTAGACTAGCTGACCGTCAGGCCCGGGACCGGGTTGGAAGATCGAGGACGAGTGGAAGGGAAGAAAGAGGAAAGGGAGAGAAACTGCAAGGGGTTAGGTGGTGCTATCCGAGTCAACGTGAAAATCAGTATAGAGAGCAAACCGATTTTGAGACCGTGACTGGCCAGTTCAACCCTGAATCCAGGGGGAGGGGGAGGGGGACAGAAAAGAAAAAAGGTGTAGGAAGGAAGTGGGAAAGACGGGAGGCAGCTGCGCGTAGAATGACAGGTGTAGTCCTATCCGAAGGCAACACAAAATCATGGAGTGAAGCAACAGGAAGAAAGCCCATCGAGATACGTGCAAGGATCGACAGTATCGAAAAGAGGCCAGAGATGCAATCCTTCGGAAGTAGTAGTAATAGTAGTAGAGGTGGTGGTGCCATGCCTCGAGGAGCTGCATGTTTCCGCAGGTTTTCTTCCCTCGCGTTCTCCGTGCAGTTGCATCGCGTGTAGGTGTTAAATAGTATGGACTCACCCAAATTGATGATTCAATTCTCGACTTGGTCTCCGATTCCCCAGACTGGGAATTATCCCGCCGTGATTTCAAGGTGCTGGATTGGGGACGGAGGGCAGCAGGTACGAGTACAGATCCAGGGGGAGCGTTGAAAGTTCCTCCTGGAGAAACTGTGGACTGGATATCCTGCCAAGTGGTGACACCAGGACAGCAGACACGGAGGACGGATAGACAGTAGGGGGAGGATGGGCGTAATACGAGATTGGGATGCAGTGGAACCGGCAAAGGCAGCAGAAACGAGAGAGAGGAGGAAAGGAGAGAGAGAAAGCGGTAATTCTCAAGGAAGCTCGGGGAGACAACACCACTTGGCCTGTGCTTCGGTTCATGTGCCGTATATGCCCCATACTAAGTTATTTGACCCTTGAGCAGCTGCTGTTATTGCTATTATTATACTGTTAAATGCGCCATGACGCATTGCCATGCTGGCATCTGCGTGTTTACTATTCAGTGCATTTATCTGATATCATCCCTGGAGCAGAGACATACACGACCGTGGTAGAGGCGCGTTCGTGCCTATCGTGTACCATGGTCCTCCTGCGGAACAAGACTGCCCGTTTGCCCGTTTGCCCGTTTTGCCTGCGTGGGGATTGCACCAATTCATGGCCAATTCATCTCGACACAGGGAGGGGGCTGGATATCAACACCATTTTGGACTGCTAACAATCGAAGTTGGCTTCCCCATCCGAATCCCAAAGCTTCGTAGGAGCCCAAGTGAACTCTACAGTCCGGTTCTGTGCGAGAGCCCAACCGCGGGTTAGGCTTTAGGTTAGTGTCACGGAGCTCATCGAGAACCTAAATAGGATGCAACGCAGCTACCTAGCCAGCTATTGACGAGACCTTCAAGCAGGGAGAAGGATCTACTCTGTGCATGGTGCTTGCACCAACAACACACACTACCAAGTCACATGTTCTGTGGCATGTATACGGTGTGGATGGCATGACTAGTGTGGCCGCAGGCCCCTTTCCTTCCTTTGTCCTCTCCATCGAATCCTTCATGTAATTATCCTGACACTGGATAATTATGATGTATAGAGCTCTGCCATACTGTATGATAACCCTGATAAACTAAGCACCATATATGACCTCTCCACCTATGGTCTTTGGGACCAAGCTGCCATACTTTTTAGAAAATCCACCAGTAAAGAGCAAATGGCTCTTACCATAGAGCTCAAAGAGCTCTATATAAAGGATAATGATTATGTTACCTACCAGTCATCTTTCAATTGAATCTTTGGCTGCCTGCATGCTATTGTGCCGGGGGCACTGCGAAACCCCGGATCTCCCATATTTCCTATCTTGGAACACCGTAGAACCGCGGTCTCCGACATACTAATGTATGGTGGAGCCCGCGGCCGGAGTACTTAATGGAGGGTTCCCTCCCAGATAGTTACGAGAAATTGAGCATTCTTTTGGTTTCTAGGTTGCTTCACTAGTATCGTTATCATTGTACAGAACGGAGCGAGGCTCCTTCGTCGTTGTGTTTCCTTTTATCGTTATATCGTTTTCTTGCTAAGATCGTTCGGTGCCGCGTGGTATAGCGGCATCGCCTTGGTATATCCAACCCTGAGATCCCTCGATCACAACCCGGTTCCTGTCGCAGGGAACAACGCACGTACGTTACTAGCTAATGGAGGTGTATCGTTGGTTGGTAACTAGCTAGATAGGCCTACGAGGGCGGACCTATGCGGCAGAATCCACGTGATCCAACACCAGCTAATGGAGATCACGTGACTACTAAGTCAACATGATTGTCTATGCTACAATTCAGAGAGATAGGCGCAGAAGAAGTAGGCAGCGTAGAAACAGCGCTTCATTTCGCTCCACTGCAGTATGTCTTAGCGTCCAAGGCCTAGAGAACATGACAATCTGAAGCATGGCCAGAAAGTATTTTGGGTTGCTCTCCAAAACATCCAGCATACTGGCCACCTAAAGGCAGGAAAGGTAGGCGGTATGTAGGCGGTGTAGGGATGGATCCATTAGGGGTGTCGAAACTTTGGAGGTGTCACTGTACCTTAAAATAGGTTTACTGGCTATACCTAACATTGGAAAGTCCTAATACAGACAAATTTCTCCAATACATGCAAGGGCTCTTGAGACATAAGGGTTGGGAATATCATATTTTGTATGTGGATGGTTCGCAGGTGAATGACGTTATCTTTCTTTCTTTTTTTTTTTTCTTTTTTCATAAGACATGCCCAAAGCGCCATTTTCATGATACTGAGATTAGGTATCTCTGTTAAAACTCCGTAAACACAATAAAACAGCCAAATAGCATATATGCAAGTACATTTCGTTATAACCAGCTTTCTTGCCAATGGAATTCAAATCAACGTTTCGCTCAAGGAGCCTTTGTTTGAATATCCGCTCCTGAACTGCCAGCAGCAGGCCTATTGGAGGGCCGGTATTGCGCCCATGAAGCACTGGTAGGAGCCATTAGCCCAGGAGGAAGTCGAGAGGTATCTGTCAGTGTAGTAGAAGGTGCAGGTGCTCTTGATACAATCGGAGCTTGGGTACCTTCGGCTCTTGCAGTGGCCCATGGAGCAACCGTTCCTGAAGGCCCCATCGGAGGTACCCCTCGCATTCCTGCCGATGCGGTCGCCCAGGGAGCCTGGGTGCCGCCGGCGGGTTCATTCCCGCCAGTTCGTGGTCCCGACGCGGTATGTATGGACGATGGTGGAGGGATGGCATTTGGATCATGATCCCAACTGAATAGAGAGCCGAACGGGAAATGCTGCACGACGGGAAACTTGGAAAGCACTTCGGCGTTGTACATTTTGATCATGCCCTTGTTAATCTTCGCCCACCCTGCTCTGATACCGGATATATCATACAACATTGGACTATGTTCCCAGAATGGTCCTCTTTTCACATCGTAGATAAAGCCGATTGCGGAGAAATACATATTCATCTTCCTCTGTCTCTCGACAATGTTGGCTTTGACGACTGCGCTGGGAGCTGGTGCTCCTGGCAACGAGCCCTCTTCAGGCACCCGGTCATATTGTGATATAGCAGGAGATAGTTGAGCTGAGCCAAAGATATAAGGTATGAAGGAATGATCATCAAGGCCCCAGACACCGTGGGAACCGGCGGGTTCCAGGGTATATGTTCTGATCAAGCTTCGCACGAGTTCAAGATAGCTAAGGAGGAAAGAGATTTCACATTAGAGTCAAAACCAAAGTGTGGTATTGCAAGTAAAAGGACTCTCACGGTTCTATGATGCCCAGAACGATAGCTCTCTCCTCCACCCCAGAATCAGCTTTGGGGAATCCATTAAGTTTCCACACACCAGCCAGGAAAGCCAGGAAGCTCAGCTCATGCCCAGTTCCGTAATCCAGCCGTTGTGGGCTTCCCCAACTCCCGAGGAAATAAGCCATGAGCTCCTCCTTGGCCGTGTATCCACTTGAATCTGAAGATCTTTGCCGTAGAACGTCAGGCGATAGACACTCGTCCAAAAGCTCCGAAGCTCGACTTTCCACAACCTTGTACCATTTCCGAAAACTAACATTTCCAAAGCGTCGGGGACCTGTATCTGGAGGTACCTCCTGAATTATCGACTCCAGTTTTGATAGCAATTCCTGCAAATTTCGGACGGGTGCAGAGAACTGTACTGCCTCCGAATTCAGAGGCCAGGTTTGCAGGGTACCATCAGGCTGTTCTGAAGGAAACATTGATCTGTTGAGTTGTAGGAGGAATGTCATGATATCTGTATAAGCTTTGCTGGTTAGGAATTTCGAGACATCCTCATGGTCATGGATCTTCTTGGTGGGTTCCATGAAAGTGTGCCCCGCGGAGGTGTCGAGAGTTGGTAAAACGCGAAGAGAAAGCCCCTCCACTGCCATGATGCAGGCGTGATTAATTCGACCGACTGCAAATAATGGAGAGTAATGTAGCACCTGGAAAAGCTGAATCAGGAAGCTATAGCATGCAGTGTACGATGGAAGAGAGAGGATGGCCGTTTGCTGGCAGGTGATAACGGGATAAGCTCCGGCGATCGTCGTTCAGCTCGAAACCGCGGATAGAACCATACCATGCACAAGCTTCATTCATGCCCGGGATAGATCTCCAGTCTGCATCTTGAGGAGCATTCAAAATGGTTCTCTTGCGAGATCGAAGGAAACGAAACTCCACGATGCAGGCACTGGACTTCCTGAACAATGTCAACAGCAACCGCCGCAACAGCGAGCCGCGGCCAGCTACACGACCATCGCCAAACAAGAGGCGTAGGACGCGCCGTGCCACTGACATCTTCGATATTCCATTGTCTCCCGAACGAGATATGCGAGACGCTGAAAATGGAAACGGAACTGCGGACAATACCGTCGAGCCTTTGACCCCGAGACGGTCCACGCGTCTCAAAGAACTTCATAACAATACCCCGAAATCCCAACCCAGATGGCCTCTTAGGTCGAATTCCGATGCGCGTGAAGGAATACCGGATAATGAAGACGGAGAGGACAGGGATAATAGTTATATTTCCCAGAATCGATCGTTTTCTAGTGATAGCCACCCCGAGGACCGATACTCCCCCGGATCGCCTTTGTCTTTCGTGGATGAAGAGAACGAGAACGAGGGCGAGGACGAGAGTTTCGTGTCGCCTTCTTTCATTTTTATTCCTCGAAACATGTCTTCAGGCTTGCGGTCTAACAGAGCTTCCAATGCAAACACACTACGTATAAATGGCTCGACTCGTAAGATTGCTAGGGAGAGGTCTAGGGAGAGGTCCGAGGTACAAATGTCGGAGGCATTGCCAGCTTCAAAAGAACGGGAGTCATCGGCGAGTGATCACTCCCCTTCGAACCAGGACAGATCAATACGCTCTTCGATCGGACATGAAACGCCTAAGCGTCGTGCTGATGAGAATCTCCATGCTTCACCTCCAAGCAGACAGCGTCGCAGCGAATCCTCCCGGTCCCGTTTCTATCTGACTTCTTCTAGACGGCATGCCAATTTGATTCAGCATGCAAATACCCCCACCATCTCTAGGGTGCGTGATGAACACGAAGCACGATCTCCGAGGCTATTTTCTCGTCCTCCGGAAAGAGAACGATCCGGGAGCGCTGTGCCTAGGCCGTCCCGTTCTATGAATGGGGATGATGATGAGGACGCAGAAGGAGTCAGGACTCATACTCTTCCCCAACCACAATCTGGACACATGCACGGTGCTAGCCCTAGTTTTCGGCACAGAACTCGTGCTGCGGAAAAAGCTAACCAACATTCTAACATTCAAGAACATACCCGATCTGCAAGTACTCAAACTGGTTCGCCTGTGCATGAGGATAGCAAGAGAAAACAAGCTCAAAGTAATCAAAATCAAATGCAATCTACGAGGGCCAACTCTGGTTCGCGGTATTCTCTCCGCGAACGTCGTACTGCTGAAAAATCGATTAGATCTTCTGCTGCTGCTGAGAGATATTCTCTTCGTGAACGTCATACTGCTGAGATATCGATTAGGTCTCCATCTGCTGCTGAAGAAGAGTCGAATGGAGAGGCTCATTTACCGTCAAGTCCCAGACCTGGAAGGAATGCAGACGCTGATATCATGAATGGGGAGGAGAATGAAGTGACTGGCAATACAGAGACAAACCACCAGTCCGAAGGGGCAGATGTCGTTCATATTACCGTGAGGAATGAGGAGAGCATCGATCTCACTGTCAATGAAGCATATGAGGAAGATGTGGTGGCGTGGTTCGAGAACAACCTTGACGTCGAGAAGGAAACTTGGATAGCGCTCATCAGAAGGACGAGGATGATGGCCGCAACTGCTGATCCATACATGGCAAAAAATTTCAAGGGAATCAAGTCTCTAACATCGGAACTACATCATCTTTGTCAAAGTTTACCAGAAGATCCTCCTCTCAGCCTCTTGGACGAAGGTAGGAATCTCGTGGATGGTATTTCCGGGGAGGCGTCTGGTATCCTCCGCAAAGCCTGGCATCTTGCAACTGGCCGCCATACATCTCTTGCAAGGAAAGCCAAGGCACGGTATCTTGTGGACGAATTCGAAGCCCATGTGTTACCGGACCTGGTTGGCTTGGCTGTGTCCTATTTTAAGATTTCCTACACCAACTCTCGACTAGTCGCGATACGCCATCCACACCTCCTCCACCTGCTGAATGTGATACTCCAACTGTGCGATCAGATTTTCAACCTGGTAAAGGAAGAATATGTGAGATCAAAAGCAGCCAGTGGACGGATCCGTGGGCCACTCAGATTGATTATCAAAGCACTGGAACGAGGTGATTTCGAGAGAAGCATGCAGAGACGTGTTGACTTCGACGATTCCTCTGATTCTGTCTGCGAGGTGGAATCCGGCCGTAGATGGACTGACGATGAAGGGATTGCACTAACGGAAGGGCTACGGATGTATCAAGGTAAACTACGTGTCTTTTGAGGGCAAGATTTAGATGGATTCTAGGAGACTCACTGACAATGATTCTTCAGGCCCCGATCGCTATGTTCAGATCGTGCGTCATTTTGGTGATCATCTACGAGGGCGCACACTTGAAGAGCTCCAAGCCAAGGCGCAAGAGATCCGTAGTAGCAATGCCCCGAAGATTCAAGATCAGTTACAGACCGAGGAAGGGCTCCAGACATGGCAGTGGCTCTTGAGCATATGAGAGTCCATCCTCTTCGTTCTAGTCGTTTTTTGGTTCTTTCTTCCCTCTAGGCTGCAGTAGCATGTATACCCTGGCGTCAGTTTATTCTGAGTTATATTCTAGTAGTTACCAGTATCATATATGCCACTACATAGGAAATCTTTACTACCGTCTCTAGTATATCGTGAAGCTCTTAATTGACATGCTTAACGCTTAAAGCATCTACATCTTACCTGCTGCGCTCCGGCACTCACCCTATAGTCAGGGAACAGCTCAGGCCACTCAGGGTATGCTCAGGGCACACACAGATATACTCAGTAAGCAGGAGGTGAGCACTAAAACGGAAAGGGAATGACTCCAACATGGGTAGTATAAAAATCCAATATGCCGCTATGCTGGCTTTTTATACTACCATCACAGAGACTTTCCCCTTCTGGATGTTGCCATTTTCATGAGGGTACTCAGGGCCTTGACTGTGACTATTTCATGCACCATTGCAGGCCGGTGACTAAACAATGCTTGACAGGTGTAGAATAGTGGTGCTACACAAATGCTGGAAGTTAGGAGTGGAAAGGTGGCCGTTTCTGGCCTCAGTAGCCGTCATTTTCGGCGTCTATGTGTAATGCGATCACGAACGACATATTCATGCAGAAACCACCTTGTCTCTTTTGTAATGAGAATGGAACCAAAGAATTCTAACTCCTAAATCCAACCAGGGTATCATATGCGTGCACTTTAGTTCTTTCAAAACATGTACGCCATAACCCGAAACCGTAGAATTCTGGGACAAAAACGAAGAAAACGCATTAAACGAATCGGAAAGCATTAGTCCGAGTCCGAATCATAATTTACCAGAGCTATAGGCATAGCTGGTCCGTCGGCTGCTGGAAGTGCAGGTTGATGCTTGGCATCTGTAACGCCTTTATCATCGACGACTCTTGTTTCCGAAACGGAAACGGGTTTATTTTGATGCAAGCTGCTGTTGAGCTTCCGTCGTCTGATCCCCGGCTGCCATTCCGATCCATCGTTATTGTTCAGAAATGGGTCAACGACCGCACGCGTATTCCCGGTCAATTCATTCCGAAGGGCTGCCTTGCGCTCCGCAATGAGGTTCGCGGTCTTGGGACGTTTGTTGCGTTTTTCAAGCTTCCCTGAGGCCGCCGTTGCTGTTCTCTTCGTCAATGAAGACGATGAGGAAGTCATTGACTCGAACATCGGTCGTAGTCGGACGGTTTTTGCTGCATCAGAGGTGCCGCCGCTGGCACCGCCGAAATCCACCATACCCGCCCTTAACCTGTCCTCCTCCGTCTCGTCAACTAGATCAATTCCCAAACTCATCTTATCCTTCAACGCTTCGCGATTAGCATCGGCGCGTTCCAGCGATTTGCGCTCCACGCGAAATGCCCTGCGTAACATCCTTGACTTCTCGTACGGATCCTCCCAATATCGATCCTGATGCCTCTTCAGCTCGAGAATACAACTAGTCGCTGTCTCAGCTTGTTTCTTATCCTCTATTTTCCCCTCAAGCCTAGCAAAGGGGTCTTCTTTTCCCTCTTCCCCGGCTCCTACCCCGGGAAGTCGAATCCGAATCTCTCCTTCACCAGGTATGCGATCGTCACCGGTATCTCTTTTCCTCCCACCTTCTGTAACGACATAAGCGGTATTCTTAGGATCTGTCCGGATCTCTATCCATCCTCCGCACGCGGTGTGTTTCATCCGAAAGCTATAAATGGGGGTGGAGTAATAGTTGCCCACTTTCTTTTTCTCGGCGTTGAACCGGACTCCCTGGCCGATGAGGGTGTCATGGGGTTTGCAGTTCGTGCACCAAACCGCGAAGGGCATTTCGAAGCGTACGATCAGTGCGCCAGTTGTGCGGAGATGGCGCGCTCTGGCGCCTAGGGGATGTTTCCCGGCGAGCTTGTTTCCGGTCGTGAGACCTTCCTGGTCTGGAGGGACATAGCTGGGGATGTATTGTTAGGTATACAAAAATAATATGAATATGGGGGACTATACGAACCGTCCCATGTCTGAGATCATTCCATGTTAGCTTTGACCAGCTGGAGATGCGAGTTCGATGCACTTACTGAAGCCCTGCATTTTGGATGGATGGATGTAAACGGAAAGTTCACATTAAACGTAGTGTACTTGTTCTTATATAATTGCACTGCACCTCCCGCCAGAGTGCACTGGATTGAGCAATAGCTCCTCGAAGGAAAAATTCCTGGACAAGCAACCTTGAAGGTGTTGAAGATCGTCATCTCGGTGCATTTGCCGCAATGCTGGCCATACCGGATTGGGCGACTATTATCACGTGGTGATGAATCATGTGACTTTATGTCGAAAACATCACTTCTCGATTAGGCAATCCATTAACGCAGAATCGGCTAAGGTCTCCATAGTCTAGTGGTCAGGACGGCGGTCTCATACTGAGTTATGACCATTCCCATCCAAAGGAATTGGCAATCCGCAAGCACGAGTTCGATTCTCGTTGGAGGCATTCAAATTTTTTGCATAGCACGTGCCTATCTTTTTGACGTGCCTACCTTTTTCAGACGTTAAATAATGCAATCAATCAATCACAATCAATCAGAATCAGCTAAGATGACATATAGTACCATCAGGTCATCGAATATCTCACAAAGCTCTCACACCATTCGGAACAAAAGACAATGAGAACCGCATGGATGCTGCGGTATACTGCGCAGCCAAGCTGATGCCGGCTACTTAATGGTCTACCGCCGCCTGTCGACCGATTTCGTGCTTCAGAGTTCAAAGGGGCGGCCAAGTTAGCTGTCAGACTGGACATAATCAAGATCAACCTGATTGAGAACGGGCTTGAACGGCTCATTTTGGAGTCTGAGCTGGAGAGATTTACCTTGCGTGTTGCAGAAAGATGATAGCAAAAGGCTAGGGATGCAGGGAGCATCGGAGGATGCATTGAAGGAGCCAGACCTAGGATATAAGACACAGGACAACTGGCTCTGTTGGCTGCAGTTGAAGTGATGGCCAAAGACAGTGCATATATATGCTTCCTGACAAGAGAGGTACTGCATGTCTCAGTAGCAATCATTTTTGGTGTTTATTTGATAGATACTGCCTATCCTACAACTCCTTAGTTCACCCATGCAGTTCATGCATTTTACCGATCACCCCCATTCACACAAAAGCTATGAAGGAAGGCAAAACAAGGAAATATAAAATGATAAAATGAGTCCAGCAAAGACGACTGCATAAAGACAAGTTTGCCTGTCTACATTCTTCCTTTCTAAATGGTATGTTCTTTTTCAGTGCTTACTATAAAGAAATGATGAATAGCAAATGTCCAACTTATATAACGCCTCTCATATCTCTTGATCATGTCCATCATTATACCTGGATGCAGAAGGCTTGATTTCCCAGCTTGGAGGAATCGTGGATATGGCCGTGCAAAGAATTGACCCTGACGGGGACATAAGCATAATCGATCCTGAGGGGGACGTGATGCTGCTGGTCATGAGGGATGATGACGATGAGCATGAGAATGAGAAGGGTATATTCTTACTCTCCGCAATGTTTCAACTGTCCTAATGTAGTCTATTGTAAAGATGATGCTAACAAGTTTCGCAGAGACAGAATGTTCCTCAGTGCATCTCCCCCCCTTATCCCCTTCAAGCATGGAAGAAGAAGCCAACATCGATGCCGGTCACTCGTCTGCATCTGAATTAAATCTCACACCCGACGAAGACCAAGCGCTGTCTCATAACCAAGATGATGGGGATGAGCAGAGCAAGACAGAAGAAGATGACGAGGAAGACACAAAACTAGAGAAACGGAGAAATCCCATCCAAATGAAGATCCAAGTATCCTCAAAACACCTTTCCCTTGCCTCGGGGTACTTCAAAGCACGACTTAAGCCTGTTTGGCCAGAAGGTCAGACGCTGGAAGCAAACAAATACGTCGAACTCCCGCTCCACGGCTGCGACCCGGAGGCCCTCTTGATCCTCATGCAGGCCATCCATGCCCGGACAAGAAATGTGCCGGGGAACGTCAGCCTGGAGCTCCTGTATGAACTAGCCAAACTGGCGGACTATTTCGATTGTCTTGAAGCGGTCGACTTCTTCGCTAGTCGCTGGATAGAAAGTGTCAGTTATACATTTGTGACGGATGATATGGATCGTTTGATGACATGGCTCTTTATTTACTGGGCTTTTCGGAGGAGACGGGGGTTTGAGAAGGCAGCTCACGCGGTGTATATGCAGAGTACGGGCAGGATTATGGAGTTGAGGTTTCCGGATTCGGATCTTTTGCAGTGTGAGCTTTTATCTATCATACCTGATCACCAGATCATGTTGTCTCCGGTATTCCGTGCTGATGTTGTTGTAGTCAAAATCGAGCACACCAGACAGATATTCATCGGCAACATCATCAAGTCCCTCTACGACCAGATAAACAGTATCATTCACTGCGAGGAATACAGCTTTGAAAGCGAACCGACTGTGACCGGGGAACTGCTTCTTGAACTGCGATACCAAAAGCTGTATCCCCATCCAGCACCGCCCTTCACTGGCCTGAGTCTTGCATCTCTCGAGAGGGCGGTTCGGGGTCTCGTGAATGCACGCCACGTCTTCTACGGTTCCGGTCATTTCCCTTTGATTCCCCGGGCAGTGGAGGGCGAGCTTCTGCGCCAACTGCATGATGCTGCTCATGCTGTTGACTACACCGAGTATTTTCCAGGAGACCGACCATGCAGGAAGTCTACCGGGAAACCGGAATAGCCAGACAAGAATTGGAAGTCACAAATGTAATCATAGATCTATATGACAAGGAGTCCTCGTAATATTCATCATAAAAGTGTCTACATGTAGATCTAAAACCCGTATCTCTGGAAAATAAAAGGCCCCCAAAAAATCAGTTGAAATACTCGGGGAACAAAAACTGAAGCCTCTCCCTAACCTCCGGAGACCAATAAGTCTGCGGGGTAGTAACGCCAAACTTGATCGAGCCCTCAAGATGCTTGGCCTGCACGAGATCAGAATGCGCGTCCGAAGCCATGGCATCGAGAACGGCGGTCACGAAGCGTCTCGCATTGAGCGAGTTGGCCTTCATGTTGCCCATGACCATTTCCACGGTGACGTCGGCGGTGGACGTGTGCCAGCAGTCATAGTCCGTGGACATGCAGATCATCTGGTAGGCGATTTCGGCTTCACGCGCCAGTTTTGCTTCGGGGAGGCAGGACATGTTGATGATGCTGCCGCCCCAGGAGCGGTAAAGGTTGCTCTCTGCGCGGGTGGAGAACTGGGGGCCCTCTGTGATTGCCCATCAGCACCGAGGCAAGTACCAGGAAAACGCAAAAGAAAAAGAAGGGGAGAACCGTACCCATGCAGATCAAAGTGCCCCGATCATGTAGCTTCACACCATCACCCTCCAGGCTATGCCCGCAAGCCCTGACGACCTTAGCAACGCCCTCATCGAACGGATCCGCAAAGGGGACATGAGCAACAGCCCCTCCCTCGAAGAACGTCCAGGGCCTAACACCCTTGGTGCGGTCGATGACCTGGTCGGGGATAACGAAATCACGCGGCTTGATCTCCTCCTGCAAGCTTCCCACGGCCGAGAAGGCAATTATGGTGCGCACGCCGATGGAGCGCAGAGCGGCGATGTTGGCGCGCGACGGAACCTCGTGAGGCGCGAGCTGGTGATGCAGACCGTGACGGCTGAGGAAGGCGACTGCGACGACCTTCTTCGACGTCGAGCATTGGTGGTGGAGGATGGTTATCGGGGAGGACGGCTTGCCCCAGGGCGTGGAGATGGAGAGCGAGGCGACCTGTGTGAAGCCGGGGAGTTCGCGAAGACCGGTACCACCGATCACGGCGATGCGGACGGGGTCTTTTCGATCTGGATTAGATGGGAACGACGCGTTGATGGAGACGATTTTGTCCTGGGAGAACGGGACCTTGGCGGGGTGGAGGGGTAGGAGGGGTAGAGGATAAACTCACCGTTGTAGGTGTCCGGGAGAGCAGCCATTCTGCGTGCCAGTTGCTTTGGAGACTCGATTCGCCTGAGGGGTATAGTCGTGAGCGTTGCCAGCTGGCGGAGAGGAGAGAAGCGCATGCAGCGATGTTTCTGTCCTGCGGGGAGATTTTTTCTCTTCGCGATTTTGCTTCTTTTCTTTGCAACACGGAAATTACCCGATTGGGCAGTGAACGCCGCACTTCAGGAACGACAACCAAGGAATCTATGCTATATGCTTTGAACCTTTTGCAACTCTCTATTGAACTATATGCACCATACGCACTATATGCAGATTACACTACGCCGGAAGCCACTCATAATGATGCGGCCCCTTTTTGACCGGACCAGGGTCTTCCCCGGGAATGTTAGGCTTGTTGTACGCATGGGCACCAAAGTAGTCCATCTGAGCCTCCATGAACTTGGTCGGGATCATGGTGCCTCCGATGTACTTGAGATATTCGAGCGTGGCCGACATGGCCGGCACATACTGGTCGGCAGCTGTGGCATGCATCATGATCTCCTTCAGCGGCTCGAAGTTCCTGTGCAGCTCGCGGGAGACCTCGTCGATGAACTTGATGTTCGACAGACAGATATCGGAGGACAGGGCCGGCTCGAGCAGGTCCGCGATGTACTCGGACTGGACGATGCAGCCGCCTCGCCAGATCTGGAGACAGTTGCCCAGGTGGATGTTCCAGCCTTCGTCTTCTGAGGCGCGCGCGATCAGCTCGAGGCCCTGGCAGAAGGAGGCCAGGAAGCAGCAGTAGACGGCGCGGCGCAGGTTCTCGATGAAGAGCGTCTTGTCCTTGATGCCCTCGACCGGCTTGGGGATGGGCATGGCGAGCTTCTTGGCGACGCGCAGCCTCTCGTCGCGATTCCCGCTGGCGATGCGCATGTAGTGGCCTGCAGCCAGCGTGGGACAGGAGACATGGCGCATGGCAGACTCCATGATGGACCAGTACGGCGTGCCTTCGGTCCCGTCGTCGTCCTGGACAACCTTGTCGAGCACATCGTCCAGCACATAGCCGTTGTCCCTGCTCGCGCCTTCGCCCTTGTAGTCGCCCTTGGGCGTTCTCTTGGTGCGACAGACATCCGAACCGATCTTGACCAGGTAGTTGCGCTTCAGCTCGCCGGACTCATTCCACTTGGCGAAGATGTCTCCGATCTCATCGTAGGTGAGCCCCAGTCCATGATGCATGTACGACCAGGCCTCGGCGAGGGTCGACAACATCCCCCCTTCAATGCCATTGTGTACCATCTTCACGTAGTGCCCCGAACCACCGGGGCCAACATTCGTCACGCACGGCTTGCCCGTCTTGGGATCCTTGGCCGCGTACAGCCGCAGCAGCGGCATCACCAACTCCAACGCCTTGGGATTCCCGCCAGGGGACAAGCTGGGACCATGCCGCGCAGACTGATAACCCCCGGAAACACCCATACCGATCCAGCTGACCCCAATCTCCGCACATTCACGCTGCCGCCGCTCTGTCCGTCGGTAGTTCTCGTTGCCCCCGTCGAGAATGATGTCCCCCTTCTTCAGATCGTGCTTGATCATACCCAGCACGGAATCCGCAGGGTGGCCATGCGTGATGGAGAACATGAACAGCTTCCGCTCCCCTTTCCCTTCCAGGCTGCGGGTGAACTCGTCCACGTTGTAGTAGCCCTTGATCGTGCCGCGGTTGGTTTTGGCTTCCTTGGCCCATCGCATGACCTGGTCCACGTTGGACTTTTGCACGTCCCAGATGGATACGTCCAGGCCTAGTTCTGAGAAGGCGAAGGCCATCATCGAGCCCATGTTGCCGGCGCCGACGACGCCGATGGCCTTGAATCTTTGGACTGGGTCGGGTTCTGCGGAGGGCATTGTGTCGTTGTGGCGGTCACTGTTGCTGTTGCTGCTGATACTTTTTGTCGGGTGCTTAGGAGTTTCTTCTGAGTTATCCCCTGCAACGGTGATAACATTGACTGGAAGAAAGAAAGGAAGAGACGATGCTGAGGAATGATCCAAAGCAGATCCGAGTGTATTTTTCCTCTGTGGCGAGCTGGGATATGATCCGGGCGGATGCAGCGACTACATCATGGTTGTAAGGCGAACGTCATGGGTTCGTTTCTTCCCCATGCTAAACATTCTCTTATTCCAGGCGTAGATATCCATAGATTTGCCTGAGAATCTTCAATCCGGGATGATGCCCAGTTTACGTTTTGCGGCGAATCGACAAGATGCCCTAACTAGCCCACTAATTGGACTAACCCTATGTTCTTTCTTTTACATTACATCACCATGCTCGAATGTCTGCAAGGAGAATAATTAGAGGCTAGGAATATTTGCGAGAAATACACCAGTAAATCTAGACATCGAGCCGTATCGACGTACAGAATATCATATTGTCGTGGATAATTCCATTCCAACATAATAATATCTACCGGACAGACCAGAACCAACAACAGGACAACACCACAAACCATAACCGACAGGATAAACACACGAGACGAAAGAAGAAAGAAGAAAAGAGAAAAGAGCAAAGAAAATGAGCCACCCAATCCCCTTCTCCTCCCTCCAAAAAATCCCCCTCTGCTACGCCTCCTGCAGCATCGGCAGCGACGCCAGCGACACCCTCCCCAAAAAGCTCGAAGCCATCTCCGCAGCGGGCTTCAAAGCCATCGAGCTCAGCTTCCCGGACATCGTGGACTACGCGTCACGCATACTGGGCCATCAAGTCGCGACGGGGAACTACGCGGAGCTGATCACGGCGGCGGGGGAGATCCGCAAACTGTGCGAGGCCAATTCGCTCAAGATACTTATGTTGCAGCCGTTCGCGAATTGGGAGGGGTGGCCGAAGGATTCAGCGGAGAGGCAGGATGCTGTTACGAGGGCGAACGGGTGGATTGAGATTATGAATGTTGTCGGGACGGATATGTTGCAGGTTTTCCTCTCCTCTCTCTCTCTCTCCTTATTCTTTATCCTCGCCGTGTCTGATAGTAATGACAGGTCGGATCAACAGACGCCCCCCCGTCAAAAATAACCTCCGACAAAGCCCAACTCGTTTCGGACCTCCGCGAACTGGCCGACATGCTAGCAAAGCGCAACTTCCGCCTCTGCTACGAAAACTGGTGCTGGGCCACATACGCCCCGACCTGGAAAGACGTCTGGGAGATCGTGAAAGCCGTCGACCGCCCCAATGTCGGTTTATGCTTAGACACCTTCCAGACAGCGGGCGGGGAATGGGGTGATCCCACCACGGCCTCGGGACTAATCGAAGACGTACCCTTCGAGGTCCTCAAGCGGAACTTTGCATCGAGCATGCAGGAGCTTTCTCGCACCATCCCGCCGGAGAAGATATATCTGCTTCAGATCTCGGATGCATATAAGCCCACTACCCCGATTGAGAGGAAGGACAAGGGTGGATTGCGGCCGCGGGGTCAATGGAGTCATGATTTCCGGCCGTTTCCGTATAATGGGGGCTATTTGCCTGTTGAGGAGGTGACACAAGCTGTTTTGAGAACGGGGTTTCGCGATTGGTTTTCTGTGGAGGTTTTTGACGGGGGGCCGGAGGGGAAGGGGAAGAAGTATGATATGAATGAGTATGCGAGGCAGGCGATGGAGAGTACGCAGCGGTTGTTGAAGAATTGCGCTTCGGATTAGAAGCAGATGGTAGTTGGAGAGATTCATCATTATTGCTTTCATTCGATAATATACTGTGAGTCATAATCCGTATAGACAGAGAAATGCAAATAAAACAGACCAGCGCCATGCCACTCATCTATAGACACACACACACACACACACACAAAAAAGAGAGCAAGGAAACTTTTATACCATACCCCTATGCATTGCTGGGATACTCAACCGTATACGTAGGGACAAACTCCTCCTTGATGGATCTCAAACTGACAAAACGCGAAAGCAGGTTTCCACTTCCAGCCTTGTCGTTCGTTCCGCTAGCTCTGGCACCTCCGAATGGCTGCTGGCCCACAACAGCACCCGTGCTCTTGCAGTTGATGTAGAAGTTTCCAGCCGTGTTGCGGAGAGCAGCATCGGCCACACGCACGGCGTCGCGGTCCTGAGCGAACACGGAACCAGTGAGGCCATATTCACCGGTGCTGTCGATCTTCCGACAGACGTCGGCAAAGTCGGCCTCGGTGCCGTCATTGTAGGCGTGGACCACCAAGATGGGCCCGAACAGCTCGCGGGAGAGAAGAGGGTGGTCCGGGTTCGTAGTGCGGTAGACGGTGGGCTGGATGTACCATCCCTTGGAGGAGTCATAGGTGCCACCGACCAGCAGTTCAAGCTCCGGGTCCTTCTTGGCTTCCTCGATGACCCGAGCGAGCTTGTTGAAAGATGCCTCGTGGATGACAGGACCGCAGAAGTTGGTGAAGTCGGATGGCTCGCCAATCTTGATCTTCTTGACCTCGTCGACAACCTCCCTGGTGAACGCATCGGCAACGGAGGAGGCCACGTACACACGGGATGTAGCGCTGCACTTCTGGCCTTGGAATTCAAACGCGCCACGGACAGTCTGGACAGCAGCGTTGCGGATATCGGCGGACTTGTGGATGAGATGGAAGTTCTTCCCACCGGTTTCACCGACGATACGGGGATAGCTGCGATATTTGCCCTCGGCCACTCCGCTGGCGATCTTGCCATAGAGTGTGCGGAAGACACCGGTGCTACCGGTGAAGTGCAGAGCTGCAAACTCAGCCCGGTTCAGGACAGTGTTGGTGACGACTTCCGCGTCACCCGGCACAAACTGAATGACATCCTTGGGCAAGCCTGCCTCCAGGAGGATCTGGTGGACCAGCCAGTTCGAGGCGATTGCAGAAGGCGATGGTTTCCAGACAACGACATTGCCCATCAAGGCCGGGGCACCGGCCAAGTTGCCACCGATAGCGGTGAAGTTGAAGGGGCTGATGGCATAGACGAATCCTTCCAGAGGACGGTATTCGAGACGGCTGAAGATCGTCAACTTCCATGTTCTCCTCTCGTATGCAGGGATGAAACCGGGATACTCACTTCCAGACCCCAGCGGAGTTATGCGCAGGCTGCTGCGCATACAGCTCCTCCGCATACTTGACCCCGAACCGGAAGAAATCACACAGCTCGGCCGCAGCATCAATCTCCGCCTGCCAGGCATTCTTACCCTGACCGTGCATGGTCAGCGCCATAATCTCGTAGCGGTACTTGCTCGAAATCAGATCCGCAGCCTTGAGGAAGACGCTGGCACGATCGGCGAACGAGGCGGACGCCCAGGATTCCCTCGCAGCAAGCGCTGCGTTGATTGCCGCTTCGACGTCGGCAGCAGAGGCGTTCGAGTATGAGGCGATGGGAGAGTGGGTGGAGGGGCTCGACTGCATCAGGACCTGGGAGCTCTTGATATCCTTGCCCGCGATGGTGAGAGGGATGTTCAAGGGAGCCTTGGACTTGACGGTGGCAAGGGCATCCTCGAGGGCCTTGCGATCGGGGGATCCGGGCGCATAGTGTTTCTGCTGCTGGTCAGTGAGACATTCTTTGACTCGTGCGATTGACTGGGATTCGTACATTAGGCTCATTGTTGATCTGGGGGGCTTTGAAGGTAGCATAAGAGCCCATGGCCCTGGAGCCACGCAGGGATGGCAACCTCGCCAAGGGACGCCCTCGGGCACTCAAGAAACGAGCGGACTGCATGTTGAGGTATTCCTGGCTACCTGTCCTGCAGTGAGGATGAATTGATCAAGGAAGACTGATGGAAGGGGGGAGGGAGGGAGAGAGAGAGAGAGAGAGAGAGAGGCCGACGTGCGGGGAAGCTTTTGAGGCTCCTCTTCTTAATCAGCCGCCACCAGGAACATTCATTCCATTCCGGTTCCGGCAACCCTGTCCGCGGAGAGACATGCTCCTTTCTGGTGGCGGGATGCCAGCCGGTGATGCACCCGGCAAGCTGCCGGCCGGGCCGGAGGCGGCGTTCTTCGTGTTATCTCTTGGAGATAATCGTAATCCGGAGATTGGAGATATGATTACTATCTCATAGCAGGGTGGAACTCGCATCTCCTCCTACCGATGTCATTACTATGGTTACTATTAATATTGTCACAAGAGTATGGGGTATTCCTCCATATCCCGTCCTCTCGTCACGTGCACTCGGTAGTAATCCATAATATGTCCATTCCATCGATGTACGCGCTATATACATGCATGCAAACAGGCCCACGGAATAATGGCAAGACCCTAACCAAACGCCCATAGATCACCGATTCTATACCAGCCACCACCAGAAGCGCTGCAGCCAGTTCCGGGGAATGCGCTCGGTCTCGTTCTCGCACATCCGGTCGATCTCCTCCTTGCCCGAAAGAACGTCGATGTCATGCAGGCCGGTCATCCACGGCGTCCGGTAGTAGATCTTATGGCCCAGGTACAGCACGAAGAAGATGGCAAACACAATGTACGAGACCAGGAAACCAGAGGCGGTGAATTGGCCGGGGAAGAAGACGGCGTAGCCGTTCGTGATGGCGAGGAGAGACACGATCAGCAAGGCGTAGTACGTGGCGTAGGGCTGGAGAGCGGTCTTGAAGGTCACCGTGTCCCATAGACCCTGGAGCTGCAGGGCGCTTCGGAATCGCTGTCCTGTGTCAGTGGGAGTGGCACGCGGGAAGATGGATCCGGTACCTACCAAATACGCAATCATCACGAGAATCCACGAGATAAAGCCGCCCACGGTGGTGATGTTGGTGAACCAGTAGAAGACATTCGCTCCCGAGCTGGACACGTTGAGGTAGGCCAGGAGCCCAATGACCCAGGTAATGAGAACAGCCCAATACGGCACACCCTTTCGGTTGCACGTCGCGAAGATCTTGGGTGCCTGCCCGTCGCGCGCCAGGGAATACAGCGTGCGCGAGCCGGCGTACACCCAGGAGTTGCCGGAAGACCAGGCGGATATCAGGATGGCAGCATTGATGACATGGTTCAACCCGCCGATGCCCGCGTTCTGGATACCGATGACAAACGGACTGGCGCCAGCGCCGGACGATCCGCTCGAAATCCCCTGCAAGAGGCTCTTGTCATTGTACGCCACCGTCACTCCGATCACCAAGGTCCCCAGGATGTAGAAGACAAACAGACGGTAGATGAACCGGTTGGTGGCCTTGGGGATGTTGCGGCGGGGGGATTCGACTTCACCAGCGGCAGTGGTGATCAGTTCCGGGGAGAAGATGAAGGAGAAACCGGCCTTGATGAACGCCGTCCAGAAAGCGAGGAACCGGTCGGTGCTTTCATTACTGTGGACCAGGTAGGGCTTGAACGCGCCCGGGTGCTGCCAGTAGCGGAAACCGAGACGATCGTGGTTGGGTCCGCCGCCGAAGAACAGGACGATGCCCAGGATGATCAAGCCGACAATGGCGATGATCTTCAATGAGGAAAACCAGAATTCGGCCTCACCGTACAGGGAGACAGCAACGATATTGAGGATGAGGATGACTGGCTGGCGTTAGTCCGGCACCGAAGGGGACGTTCAGCAGAGGGGGGATAGGGAGCATCGCATACCAACGAGGATAATGGTGATCCACACAGCGACGTTGATGGAGGTGGTCCAGTACTGGATGATCATGCTGGCAGCCGTGACTTCCGAGGCCAGGAGCATGGAAAAGGAGTACCAGTAGTTGTAGCCTAGGCCCGTCAGCACACATTCGGCACCACATCCAAGCAAAACGAACCAGGGCGACCTACCAGCTGCAAATCCCAGACTAGGCTCCGTAAACCGATGGATAAAATAGGGCACCGAGACCCCCCTGACCGGCAGGTAGGTCGTCATCTCGCCGAGACAGTTCATGACGACCCAGACGATCGTCGACATGGCAACATAGCTCATGAAAAGAGGCGCTAGACGGTACGCACATGAGCACGATACGCATAAGCGAATACAGACTGCAGAAGAAGAGGAAGAGAAAAAAAAAAAAAAAAAAAAAATTCGGGCCCTTACCAGGTCCAACGGTGGAGAGCGTGCTCCCAGAGCCTACAAAGAGACCGGTCCCGATACATCCTCCCAGAGCCAGAAACTGAAGAGCACGACTGCTCAATCCACGCTGAGTTTCTTCCGGGTGCAGCGAATGCACCGAGCCCCGGAGGGACTTTTCATCCTCGTAAAGCGGGGGCTTGACGACCCCGTCCTCGAGCGATTTCGGTGATGGGTCCATGATGGATAGTGTATAAACGGGGAGGACAGTCAGTCTGTCTTGAACGAAAGACAAATATTATTATGTCTGGAGAAATGGGAACCGTTTATAAGAGCGCGGAATAGAGTTGGCTTCCAGGGATGCCAGGGCTTCGAGAACCAAGACGGAAGCGAGGGTGATCGACAGGCGCCATGCCAGCCAACTTGCGGCCGTAGATACTAGATAATGGACGTGATAGTAGTAAAGTAATGGTAATAATAATGCCGGTAATAATATCTTGTGATAATGGTAGTAATGGGAATGATAATGGCGATAATCATTGGGATGATGCCCTACTTCTCCACTATCCTGGAGGGATCTGTCGGACTCGACTCCATCCACAAGCGTGCGATGCAGCAATCCTTCGTCGAAGATAATTAACTAACGCGCTTTTGACTTTCTGGCCAAGAGCTTCGGCACCGGCGTAACGCCGGGTATCTAATATCTAGCATGGTCTAGCATCGCCTGTCTGCTCCAAGAGGATCATTTCCACGTTTCATGGTGGGTTCACAGCCCAGACGCCCGTATCCATTATTCGCCACATGCTTCACCGAGACAAACTTGGCGTGGGCTCCAGAGATATTGGGCAGACCAGGAACCCACTCAGTCTACGGGGTACATTATTATTACTAGAAGTCATTACATGGAATCCGCGTTAGGGCACTGCCTTCACGTGCAAAGTCGCCAATGGAAATGAACTAGTTCGTCCGGGGTATTGGGGAGTCGGTGTTAGCTGCAGATGTTATGGAACTTATGTGTCATAGTAGGGTTTAGTTTCCCTTATTCGACTTCGCCTCAACATCGCCAGTGATATTCCCGCGATAGACGATCTAATTCCGAGCGGGCATGGGAGTCTTGTTCTCGTCGTGAGGTAAGGGCGCGTCGTTTCTCTTCACATTCGCAGCCCGTCTGCTCTCTAGGACGCCATGCCGCAACGACAATCGGAAAGAACGGAGCTAGCAGGATTAGCCAGTTTTCTTACTGATTGCTGAAGGGAGGCTAAGCCCTCTCACCTCCCTTGCGGTCTTGTCGAATGTTTCCCTCCACTCTTTGTGCCGCCTGTCCGAGTCCTCTCGCGGCGCTCCCAGCTCTCCCAGCTCTCCCAGCTCTCCCTGCTCTCCCTGCTCTTCATGCTCCTTTCTCCGCTTTTCCCTCATTTCTTCCAGCCTTTCTCGTATCTCCTCCACAGTCAGAAGGGGATACGCGCAGCCACGGGCCTCCTGGGACGCGTTGGACAGTTCTAGACCTTCTCGGCCTCCGATGGCGTTTCGAGAAGGGCTAGAGATGGTTTCTTCGTCGGTCATGGTCCGTACGAGTTGCAGAACAACACATAGACTCATTCCCCCCTTAGATACGAGGGCGGACAACTATATAACTGTCCGACACAAAGCAGCCTTTGACAAGGTGTCTTGTGCTGCATAGCTGTAGTTGCTGGGACCATGGCTGCAAGCAGCAATGAACCTCAGCGTTTGTGCTATTCTTTGTCCAAAAGCGTACCGTGAGGACGACAATTAAGCTGCTTTCTAAGAGGTCCCTTGCACGAGGTTTGGAACTGATGGAAGGTATTTAGTGCCATCAAAGCGTAAGCAACCCGTAAAGGGAGTTTCTTTTCTTTTTCTTGTTCTTGTTCTTTCTCTTTTCTTCCCATTCTTCATTCCTTCTTCGTCCATCGGGGTTGGTCGGCCTGTCTTTGTTTGCGGAAAGCGGTTCCGTACGCTCCGCGTAGTCATTCAGTTAGCGGGCGACTCTATAGATCCTGGATCCTGGATCTACCCGATCTTATGATACACAGCACTGTATATTATTATCTACAGGGTACACGAGCGTTCGTTCCCAAACGGGACAAAGCACGCACAACCCTGGTCACATGAGCCAACCCAACCCTAACCTGCAAGACCGGGCCGGAGACCGGCAGCCCTACCGGATGGCAACAGCAACGAAGGATTCTGGATATCAGCATCAGCATCCATGGATCACCATGCCCGTACCGGTCGTGGCAGTCGCCGTCCGGTTGCTGGATCGCCTGACTGATTGCAAACTTTATCAGAGTACATAGATATCTTCATCGCCTCATCCAGGGCAACGCAGCTTTGGCCATCTCATTCCTTCCAGGTCACCGTGCCACTCGCTATCTGTCTGTCGCATCGACTTCCTCGACACAGAAGTAGCAGGAATGAACACCCCACGCTATCCGCTTCACCCCTTGCGTGTGCAGGTGGCGACCCATCTGGCACGGAGATACGTGAGCCGCACCTCCAACACAAAGGCCTCCGCTGCGGCCGCGACAGGGCCAGCTGCAGATCCCGCTCAGGTCTCTCTGGCTCGCAAGACGGGAGCCGGTCTGTCTTCTTTCTCTTCGCCCTTGGCAAAGCTCCCTCTATCCTCGGTTCTGCGGTCCCTGTTGATCCTCTCCGTCTCCTCGTCGCCAATCCTTCTGAAGCCATGCATCTATACGCTGTCCGTGCTAGCGAACCCCAGGTCCAGCCTGTTCGACGTGGCCAAGAACCCTCTTTTGAATTCCCTGGTCAAACATACCATCTACCGGCAGTTCAACGCGGGTGAGAACAAGCTCGAAGTGCAGCGGTCCATCCGTGACATCAAGAGCCTGGGCTACAGAGGCGTTCTCTTGGGATACGCCCGTGAACTTCTCGTGGGCGAAGGACAAGCCACGCCTCTGGGTGAGGAGGCCGAGCGTGCCGAGGTGAAAGAGTGGCTGGACCCTACGCTTCAGACGGTGGACATGGCCCAGGAAGGAGACTTTGTTGCTCTGAAGTATGCTGTCTCCTAGGCGTCCGGGAGTCCAAGTGCATTTAGGACGGTGGCTGACGACTTGTCTAGATTCACTGGCATGGGTGCGCAAGCCCTTGGCCGATTGCAGCGGCAGGCTCCCCCTTCGGAAGCCATGGATGCAGCCATTAAGAAAGTCTGCGACCTGGCTCTTTCCCGACGGGTGCGTTTGCTGGTCGACGCAGAGGAGCAGGCGGTTCAGCATGGCATCGAGGAGTGGTGCACCAAATACCAGAAGTACTGCAACTCGCAGACCCCCAACCGTGCCATCTTCTACAGCACGTATCAGGCGTACCTGCGCTCCACACCGGCAACCATCGCGAGGCATCTGGAGATTTCGCGCCAGGAGGGCTACACCCTTGGCGTCAAGCTGGTCCGCGGTGCGTACCTGAAGACCGAGCCTCGCCACCTGATCTGGGCAGAGAAGGAGGAAACGGACCGCTGCTATGACGGTGTCGTCGAGGCTCTGCTTACCCGTCGCTACAACGGCATGCTGAAGCCTGCGTCGGAGAAGCACGCCACGGAGCTTCCCCCCGTGAACGTCATCGTTGCTACGCACAACCGGGAGTCGGTCCAGAAAGCCCACGCCCTGCGCATGCAGCAGGCTGCCAAGGGAGAGAACCCGCATGTTGAACTGAGCTATGCCCAGCTGCAGGGTATGGCCGATGAGGTCAGCTGCGAACTGCTGCAGGGCATCAACGGTGCGGCCGCTGGAGCATCCCCGTCGCAGGAGAACCCCAACGTCTACAAACTCCTGACCTGGGGCTCCGTGAAGGAATGCATGGGCTTCCTGTTGAGACGGGCGATCGAAAACACCGAGGCGGTTGCTAGGACGAAGCAGTCGCAGGAAGCGATGGCCAGTGAGTTGAAGCGGAGGGTTCGGAAGGCTTTCGGGCTTGCCTGAATCCTTCTCTTCCCTGGGTTGGCCTTTTATATGCGTTCTGACGATGCCCTGCATTCGTGTGCTACAGATTTGGTTCTGGTGGTATCTTTCTTGTTGATTCAGCGAAGCATTCATAGACGGCGTTGGTAATGGGAATATCGTTCACATCATCTCCTCCATATGTAAAGCAACAGCCTCAGCGCTTCAAGCCAGTCACCCCTGCGTAACGCTCTGCATGGTAAACCCACTGTCCGCAGTAGCATCTCCAGTCTCAGCAACAAACGTACTCGATCCCGTATAGAATGCACGACCCTCGACGCAGACTCGGACCCCCTTAGCCACGACTCTGCCCTGCGCATCGGTAACATCCGCCTCCTCCGTAATGGAAGCCGTAAACCCCCCCTCGCCCCCAAACGCATTCGACACGACAGAATGATACGTCCATCGCTCTCCGATCTTCCTGATCCCCTTGGCGTACGCCAACGCCATCCGGGCAACCACACAGCTTCCCGTGGGCGACCGATCGATCTGATGGTCCGCAAAGAAACACAGTCCCGTCTCCGCGCCGTCCGCACCGGCAGGGACCACGCCCACCTCCTCGTCCACCACCATGACGGAGTACAGGAACGAGTAATCCGGCGTCACGGGGTGGGTGATGTACTTCCGGAAGCCCTCGTCCTCGACGAGATGGGCCTTCAGGAGCGTCACGCACCGGCTGAGCGCGTCCAGATCCATCCTCCCCCTTGCCAGGCCTGTCGGGAAGCCGAGTTCCCTGGCGGAAACAAGAGCGTAGAAGGTCCCGCCAAAGCTCACGTCCAGCGTGACCGAGCGCCGTCCCTGCGCGACGAGTTCAGGCCATCTCCTCGCCTCGGGAATGGACACGGTGACCCGAATGCCGGATGCGAAAGCAGGCGTGGAAATAAATGACACATCCCGCTCAGAATCAGCAACCAGCACCCCCCTTTCGTTTTGCCTGGTCGGCACGGAAACATTCACAACACCACACGGCGCATGGATGTCCACGCGCGTCGTCTGGCGAACCGGGTCAGACACCAGCTCCTCCCTCTTCGGAAAAACGGCCGGATCATGCGTGTCGACGAGAAACCGTCCCAGCGCAATAGTGGCATGTCCGCACATCGTCGAATAGCCCTGGTTGTGCGTAAAGAGCACGCCGATGTGCGCTTGGCCGCTCCGCACGAGTTCCGTGTCCTGGCGCAGGACGGCGCCGTACATGTCGTAATGCCCGCGGGGCTCGAGCATGAGCCGTTTCCGGATGTGGTCGTGTTGCGAGCGTGCTTCGGCGCGTTGCTCGAGGAGCGTGGAGGGCGTGCTCAGTGCTGGAAAGCCGGCGATGACGATGCGCGTTGGCTCGCCGGTGGTGTGCATGTCGATACACGTTATTGGTGCGTGGAACGGGGCAAGGACGTCCATTTTGTCTTTCTCTCTTGCTTGCTTGCAGCTCTACTTGGTCTACTCGGACGGTGAGGATTGCGGGTGGTGTTTCTGAAGTGGGATGTGTCGTGGAAGTGGGATGTGGACAGTATTAATATCTGCTCGATGCTTGTATGCGGCCTGCAGCCGCTATCGGATCGGGAGGGCTTCCGGCCAAGATGGCCATCTTTTCTTGATCCTGATAGTCTCGCTGATTAGGACTACTAAATGGATAGGATCCAGTGCATGTATACATCAGCTTCGAAGCGCGGTGAGCAAGACTACCTAGGTAGCACATAGAGTGAGTAAGCGCCAGGACTTGCCCTAACCGATTCAACCGTCAACTCGCACGCTCGGCTCGGGCTTAGGCTGAGCAGCTGCATCCTGCAGCAAAGGCGCCGATTGCGATGCAGACCGAGGCCCATCAACGGGAGATTCACCGTCCTCCCGCACAGCAGTCAGGGTAATATGCCTCTTCCCGACAGAGTCGATCCAGTCCTTCGTCGAAGCAGAGATCAGGCGCACCTCGTCCGCGCCGGAGTCAGACGCAGAGGAAATCCGCGAGGCGAGAATCCGACCCTGAGACGTCTTGTTGAGCAAGCTCCGCATCTTGCTCGTTCCCGAGTTCCCCGATAGCAGCACCAGCAGCAGTATGCAAAGGGTGGCCAGAGTGCATGCCAGCGTGATGAAGGCCGGGATGCCGTAGACGAGTCGGTACCGGACACGGTGTTCGTGCACAATCACCGGGACCAGGTCCGAATCATCATCATCGTCGTCACCACCGTCGCGTTTCCAGAGACTGCGCTTCTTCTGCCGCGGCGGCTGCGGCTGTGCCGTCTTCTTTTGCAAGCTTCTTGACCCCACGACGGCATTCGCTGCCACATCCGTCCAGACGAGTTGAGGGATGCGGGCAACCGTCGCAGCGGTCCGAGACAGCTCCTGCCAATATCTGAACATGGCAATGTTAGACTGGCCGGTATAGTCAGAGACACCCTCCCCCTCCAGTCCGATCGAGAAAGCCGTCTGCAGCGCGTCAACGTGGAATTTGATCCCGGGCAGATTCTCATTATCGGCTACCGTCGAGAAGCCGGAAGCTCCCCCGTAGAACCCCGGCAGATAGAGGAATTCCCTGCGCAGCGTCGAAAGACTCACGTTGCCCTGATCCGCACTCGAAACGAGGCCCCACAGTGGCTGGACGTCCCTCAGATACTGTGTCGT
Source organism: Monascus purpureus (assembly GCA_025999795.1). NCBI lineage: Eukaryota > Fungi > Ascomycota > Eurotiomycetes > Eurotiales > Aspergillaceae > Monascus > Monascus purpureus. Next base: position 1,166,203 of record AP025346.1, on the reverse strand, counting down.
GAGCTCGACGCCCCAGAGAGGCTTGGATGCTTCGTCCGGATACACTTTGTCTTTGATGTCCGTGACGGTCAGTCCGGATAGGTCGTCGCTGCCGTTGAAGCGGAAGGAGACGCTTTTGATCAATGCTCTGGTTGCGGAGCTGCATGCATATAGTGGGATGGACCAGTTGCTTCCGGGGTTGAATAGGATGGATTCGACGCCGTCTTGTCGCTGGGGAGCGCCGTATATGAGCCCGCAGGCTGTGGCGAAGTTGGTGATGTTTGCATAGTCCTCACCACCGGCTCCTTCACAGACGGTTCCTGTTCAGGGATGAGAAGGAATCGAGAGAGAAGAGGGGGGGGAACCTACCGATGGAAGACCACAGCGATGAGTCAATATCAAACGGATTCGAGTATAATGGCGGTTTCCCCGGGATGGTCATGGTGTCATTGTCAGGATCCCTCACGCTAGAGGTGTTATATGATTCTGTCCCCATGTCCAAGCCGTTGAGATAGTATCCAAACAAGCTCGAACTAGTCATCTTGCTGGGAACCGTCATGGCCATCGGCGACGAGCCCGTCGAGTCGTTGTACATCAGCGGAAACCTCTTCCCCATCTCCGAGTTCACATACGAAAAGGGCTCCGAGTCGGGATCACTCTGATTCCTCACATTGGTAACATTCATAAAGGCCATGGAGTACGCATTATTGAGCCAGGCCGCCTTGTATGCCCGGGCCTCCAGCTGGGGAAAGCTCTGTCGATCGCCGTCGAAGTCCCATGTCGGATAGGTTCTGTTGAGATTCACAAAGCCGCCACGGTCCGTCAGCACGAGGCCGTAGACCTGCCACCCCTGGCTGGTGTATTTGGGCAGCATGAAATCGAGCGTTAGGTTCAGATCGACACAGTGCGACTCGGGCTCGACGAAGAGAAGGTCTTCCGACCACGTACTGCCGTACGGACGCACGGGGGGCGCGCTGTGGTTGCGGAATCCTATGCCGCCCTTCTTCATGTCGACGACTAGGCCTTCGACGAGGACGTAGTCGTTCTCCATCAGAAGACTCCCCAGCTGGCGGAAGCTGCTGACGGGGTGGGTGGTCCCGTTGTCCGGCTGCACGGCGGTTTCGTGGTCGTTGATCTCCGACCAGGAGTAATACCGTGGCTGGATGTCGAATATGCTGGAGACAGACCTATCCATGGTTTCGAGGCCGCTCTGAAAGACGTCCACGACGTACTGCGGGATGGACGAGTCGTAGTTGTGAACGTCGTAGTAGTCCCCTGTCTCATTGCTGAAGAAGGTGATGTTGGTGAACGAATTCGGGCACGGCTTGGGAGCAGACCAGCCGCAAAGACGACTGAACTGGAGATTATCTCGCGGAGGCGTCCCGTAATGAAAGACGCCCCTGTCTGCGATGTAGTGGAATTCGGAGGGCGTTGGGTTGTCGTTCGCAATGACGGTCTGGTATAGGCCCAGGGGAGTGACGATGCCGGCTACCGAGACGATGAGGGCGATGATCGTTGTGCTCCATGTAATCATCACGATCTTTCTGGGAACTCCTCTGGTTGCTGCGCTGTCCGTGGAGAGGATGGAAGGCCACCATGACGATTGTAGGGCATGGCCGACGACAGACCTATCCACGTCACCTGCAGTCAGCCAACACGGTCGATAATGGATAATAGACCGTCGCCACATACCAGGTTACTGCAGAAGCTGTAGTAGCAGAGTTCCTCTCTTGCAGAAGCCCTAAGAGGATGAGTGGGATCGCCAACGAGATGATGATCTGCACCACAGTGACAGCAGCAGCAATCATACCCGATACGTTGGCAACGGTGAGGTCGCTGAGCGTCATCATCTTGAAATATTCTCGTTGTCAAAGCTGGTATAAGGCCTACAGTATCAACTCCGCCCATGCTGTGCTCAGGACTATGGGCAGCAGCAGACCGTAGCAAGTGCTGGTAACCTTGCCCTAGGGGAATGACGACTCGAGATAATCGCGTCCAAGAGTACCAAAGGACATTATAAATATCTTCTGCATCCACGACGAGGCGGAATTGGCCATGAAGGTGTCATCTTACCCCGACTGGGGGAATACGCCCTGCATGCGGCTCGTATTTCTACTCTCATATATTGACTCCCCGTGCCATGAGCGGCACTGCTGATCTGCGGAAGAGCCACAACGCTGTAAGCTCACGCAGTCAAAGCAAACATGAACGAATACGAGGCTCCGTCCGATTGTCCTTCATCCTACCGTCACTAGAGGCCGTCCAGAGACCGTCCAGGGAAAGAAATTAGGGAGCAGGGGGGTCCATTCTGGGATGCCCGTGAGAGCTTGGGTAAATTCCTCCCGCTGCCAAGGCTCCTCTCGCTCTTGGGAGGGGAGCCTGAGCCTATTACTGTCCTATTATTACCACCTACGGAATACTTATATGTGCATTGCTCCAATCATAACAGATGCGCCGGAGGGGGCGTGCCGTTGCGCGACAGTTCCATACGAATATCTCGGCTTGGCTGCTGGCTTACTAGGTTAGGGGCTTTTTGTCTGTTTTATCATTACCGTCGGCTAACAGTCACATCGTCTTTCTTCAAAGGGCACGACACCATAAGCGGACTGCCGATCATTAACGCGATTCCCGAGGTCAGCCATGGCTCACATTTCCTTCCAGAAGCAGAGGGGGAAACGGCTTGTGGTCGATGTCATTCTGGTCTATAAACCAAACCAAAGCAGACAGAGGGCCCTGGCGAGAGAGATGATGTCGTCGCGCTTGGCTTTTTCAGGTTTTCGACCTACTTCTCTAGCCTTTTACGAGGGCTAAAGTTCGCTCGAAGTCTGCGCCGGTAAGCCCTAACGGTGCCAAGTTCTACTGTGTGCCTTTTGTCACCCAACTAATTTAGAAACGAAATGACGGGGCAAGAATCCTGCATCTTGAATAGCCAGTGTGATTATTGCTGCCTTTTGGCTTGAAGAGAAGTGCCGAGTATGGTGCTCGGCTTCGTGCTGCACAGCCTGCGGTAATCTAAGCGACCACTGTCACCCTGCCTGAAATCGTTTCCTTGCAGTGTAAAGGGGGCGTACGTGCGATGTTCCCTGCAACAGGAACCGGGTTGTGAGCGAGGGATCTCAGGGATGAAGGGATTGCAGCGATGCAGCAATACAACGCGGCGTGGAACGATTTAGCAAGGAAACAAAACAAGAAAAGGAAGAAGGCAACGAGAATGAGCCGAGCTCCATACTACACGACAGCGACGATACTAGTGAAGTATGCTTGCTTCTTCGAAAACTACCCAGGAGAGGCACGCCTTGAGTATCCTTATGTATGTCCTTATATAGGCTCTTATTATACCATCACAGAGACTTTCCTACCTGCATGAGGGTACTCAGGGTCTGCTCAATGATCAGCCACATGCCACCATGAGCCGTTCACTGTAATGGCTTGAATATAGAATTCATCTTGGTACTAGATACACGAAGAATTCCTTGAGAGAAGGAAGAGGAGAGACAGCGGCATGCCAGCAACAAACAGAACAAATGCAACAAATGCAACAAATGGGACAAACGGAACAAATAGAGCAAATAGAGCAAATAGGGCAGGTAGGGTATTCAGGCGTTGGCCCTGAGTTGCAATATGCCTGGCGTAGCCCATGGCAATATCCCATTAGGGCTGTGGCCTTGAATCCGCAAATGGACACAGCTTGTGTCGATACCCAATAAATAGCCATCGTATACGATCTGCTGGCAAGGACGTAGATATTCTGATATACTATTCGGTATACGCCCGCTGTTCTCTGCTGCGTACGAGCAGAAGGCGATTGGGGATAATGTGTAGCGGGCCGGCAAAAGACAGAGCAATCTGTCACTGTCGAGTTAGTAACAGTCATGCTGCTTTAAGCGACTCGTGAGAAATCCGAAGCTTTAGCAATGGAGCTGTTGTCTATCTATGGCTAGTGGTTCCTTGCTTGAGCCCCAACGCAATAGTGCAGCTGGGAGTTGCCAAGACCTATCTCACAAGGCAGGAGATGTGCAGAGTCGGCACATTGCGCTTCCAACGAGACTCCATCCGGCACATTGTCCTGGCCTCTGCCCGTAAATAGTTGTGCTTGTCAGGGCAGTCAGGCATAAGCCATAAATCATGTCGGGCCGGCATCCGACCCTGCAGCTCCGACATCGCCCCCGACTTTGAATACCGCCCGCGTCTTATCGAAATAAAGCTGTGTTGCTTCACTCTACATACATGCATACATACAGCGTGAGATATCGCCAGACCATATTCATACGTATTCATGCAACATGCATCTTCTCCCCGAACCGGAGCTCTACCGGCTTCTCCGCCAGTTAACACCAGAACTAAGCCATGACTTCCTCGAGGCACTCTCCTCATCTCTGGTGACACTGTCCGCCGAGTCCACACTCCCCGAGCCAGAAAGACAAATCCGGCAGCCCCTCAGAACTCACATCGTAACCAAAGACAAGAACCTGTCCCTCTTTATGCCCGTCGCCAACACGTCCAGCACGGGCATCAAGGTCGTAACCGCCTCGCGCGATGGCATTATCGGGGTAATCAACGTGTTTTCTCCCGATGGCAGGCTCCTCGGCCTCCTGAGCGCCGCCGAAGTCACTGCTTTCCGGACTGCGTTGGCCGTGATGACGCTGTTCGTTCGGTGCGAGTCACTGGAGAAAGAAAATATCGTCATTTTCGGCTCGGGACGACAGGCGGAGTGGCACGCCCGGCTGGCGTTGCTGCTTGTTCCGGGCGGCATTAAACGGATCACGGTCATCAACCGTGGCCGGAAACGGTTGGAAAGCATGGAGAAGGAAGTCTTTCAGGACCTGAGATCGAAGTACCCGGGTTTGGTCGTTGAGGCGCTTGCGAAGGAGGGCACGTCCGATTACGATGAGAGACTCAAGTCTGCACTGGCCGCTTCCGATGTCATCTTTAGTTGCACGCCCGCTACGGAGCCGAATTTCCCTTATTCCTATCTCGTCGGGGGAGAAGGAGGAGCGCAGAAGCGGCGCTTCATCTCTCTTATCGGTTCCTATAAGCCGCATATGAAGGAGATCGATACCGATACCCTTCTTTCCGGTGCGGGGAAGAAGATCTATGTGGACTCCGCGGAGGCTTGCTTGGAGGAGTCCGGGGAGCTGATCAGTGCACAGGTCAAGGAGGATCAGTTGGTTGAGATCGGGGGGCTTTTCGGTCGTTTGGGCCTATCGGGGACTGTTGATGTTCCGGATGGGTGTAATGTTGTCTTTAAGTGTGTGGGGATGGGGATTATGGATTTGGTTATTGCGAAGAAGTTGCTGGATCTTGCGCAGGAGAAGGGGTTAGGGATGGATGTTGATGGGTTTTAGGGTTTGCTCTACGTGAATGCTAACAGATGCGTTGTCACTATCCTTGCTATGACGCTGGACGTTATTATACAGGCGAGGAGAGGTGAGGACTTCTGGGAAGACATCTTCCTCCTGGGTAGAATCCCTGTTGCATGTATAGACATATTTTGAGACATAAATCATAAGACTAATCAAAGGTAATCTTCTTTCCCTGAAACGACGCCTGAGTTGCCTGCTCCTTTGCTTTCCTCGCAGCCTCCCAAGAAGGATGCAGGGGCTTATTGTCTGTCTGGGCCTTGTCTTTCCTCTTGGAATCAACGGCCCCAGAACCCCTTGCAACATCACGACGTTGGGGTTTACCACCACCCCCTCGTTCCCATTTCCCTCTACCATCCCCATCACTAGGATCTGTGGCACCTTTCCTCAAATCCCAGCCGCTATCTCTACTATTTCTTGATTTCGCCTGTTTCTGCTTCTCCTTCTGTAGATGATTTGCGCGAGATCCGTACTTCTTCTCCCAGAGGGCTCGACGGGCTTGTTGGCCCATTCGGTTCTTGCGGCGCGGTTGCTCTTCGTCTTCCGAGGGCGACTCCGAACCGGACCAGTAGCCGCCCATCATCAGAGAGGGGAGGAATGTGGTTGACTTGGGGAGTTCGGTGGATTTCATCTTTGATTTCTTTGGTGATGGGGATTGAGATGTGCGTGTTGATGGGTCGTCGGCTTCGGATAGTGCAATGCCATCTTCTGATACTGCTCTTGCGTCTTCCTCTTCCTCTTCCCCTTCTGATTCTTCATCCGAGGAGGCGAGTCGGGCATCGAACTGTGCGTAGTCCACGCTCTCGCTGTCTGCGTCTGAGTCATCCATATCGACATCCTCTCCTGACCGAGACGCTGAATCGTGGTCTTTCGTAGAAGTTATCGCGCCGCCATCCCGCTTTTCGCTTCCAATGCTCTCTGCCTTTGTGCTCTTCCCCCCTTGAGATTGAGATGTATTACGCTCATTGTCATTATCTCCAGATCCTCCCCGGGCTGGAGCAACACCATCCACCCCAAGCAGCTTTCTAATCTCTCCAAGGATGTCAGGCAGTACATTCTTGATCGGATTCGATTTGAACAAGCGTGCCGTAACATTCGCTTCCGCTGTATCCTTAGGTCCTTCGGTGGAGATCTTCCTTCCTTTTCCTCCTTCCTTGAACTGCACGAAAACGGGGGACTCGGCGATGCGTTTCGTTTTAATGAGCTGTTTGAGTAGATGCTTCTCGGCTGTCCGGTGAAGGTCAAGTTCCTATCCACGGGTGAAAAAGGAATATATTAGCCATCATCATGTGTAGGAAAAGGCCAGATATCTTCAAAAAAAAAAAAAAGGGGGATGTATGTATAATGCGAAAGCTGCAAAACAAAGCATACCTTCAAAGCCGCAATCTCCTTCTCTATCCGTTCCAGAGCCTGATTATCCCCCTGCGCCTTGGCAGTTTTCTGCCTCCTGCCCAATTTCTGTCGCTCGAAGCCCCGAGCCGTCTTCAGCGCGCGGAACAGAGTGAAACCCCCATGGTTGAATTTCTGTGTCAGTCGTTCTGTTTGGATGTGCAGTTTGCGGTTCTGGTGTGACGGCTCTGCGTGAGCTGTATCGCTCAGTTCGGAGAGCTTGCGTTTTGGCATTTTCTGATAGGGACTTGTTTTGGTTTGTTCTATAGTTTGGATCGTGAGAAGAATGTCATATTCTGTAATTCTATGAAAATGAGGTGGTGTGATGGTTATCTGTGATCTGATCGGATGGGAAGCTTTTTTTTATCGTTTTGATTTTGGTTTTCTCCGCCAAGCCAAGAAGTTCGGTCTGCGCTGAACAGGTGTTACACAGATCAGAGATTATTTCTACGTTTTAAAGAAAAACACATCCCATGCACATTATTGAAAGTAGTTAAATCTAGTCTCTGATAACTCCAGTTCTGCTTACCGACATACAACGAGCTACTAATTTTGTCACCTATTCCATGTGCAACGACCCGGTTTCTCGCATCTAACCCATGGCTCAATTGAATTGGAATAGCAACTGCTTGAAACGTAGACGCGGTATGTACAAAAGAACAGGGTAAATAAAAAGGCGGTGCAGTGTTGTCTTTCTTATTTCTTTTCCTCGGGCTTTTCCTCCGGTTTAGGTGTGGGAAGTTTGAACTGCATGACGGAAAACATGAGAAAATGTTTGTTGTATCGGAATCATTTAGGAACAACTCACTGTATCAGGCTTCCGGTCAACGCCGGGTCCAACAGGCTCCCATGCCGCAGTACCGCCCTCGAAGTTGCGGAATGCCTGTGTGAGCTCTAGGGGTTCGACAACGATACGCTTCTTCTCCTCGTCATACCGAAGCTCGGTGTAGCCAGTAAGAGGGAAGTCTTTGCGCAGCGGGTGACCATCAAAACCGTAGTCGGTCATGATACGGCGCAGGTCAGGATGGCCGGCGAAAAAGACGCCGAACATGTCGTAGACTTCACGCTCATACCACAAGGCACCGTCGTACAGGCCAGTAATACTAGGCACGGGGCTGGCCTCATCGGCGTAGGTCTTAACGCGGATACGGGAGTTGTATCGGACGCTAAGCAGATTGTACACAACCTCGAAACGCTTCTCGCGGGTTGGGTAATCGACGGCAGTAATGTCGGAGACCTGAGTAAATTCCGCCGCGGTATGGTATTTCAGGAAGGTCATGAGGGGAATAATACCGGAAGGAGAAACATAGACGGTGAGTTCGTTTTTCCACACGGAGAACTGCTGGACGAATTTGGGAAGGCAGGACATCACATATTGCCCATACTTGTGCAGGCTATCAGCCTGTTCCTGAAACTTGTCCGCGGGGTTGACGACCGGTGCGCGGAGAGGGCCCTCAGCTAGCAGCCAGTTAGTCAATAATCTTCAATCAAGCCTTTCGATAGCGATAGAACCAATTCCATGGACGTACGGGGACGCTGGGCCTGTCGCATATTCTGCGGCTCTGGGGCCGTCGATGCCTTGGGAGCATTCCGCAGAGGCGTGGAAGAAAGAGCGCGGCTAGATCGAGTGGTTCGGGAGGCAACAGTCAAGGGACGGCCGGTCCCCAGCCGCATTAGGGAGCGTGCAGACGCCATTGTGGAGGGCAATGGAAGGAAGACGCGCAGCGAGGGGAGCGGAAGGCCGGGGGACGGTTGAGGTTGGACTTGGAAGTTGGAGAGTGGTAACGGCACGTGATGTGTATGACATAATCTATCATGTGATATGGATGAATAAGACGCACGTGACTGACTACGCCGCCCAGCAGAATGGAAGAAAAGAAAGAGCGAGACGCAGCATCTATGCGGACAGCTTCTTCTCTTCGCTTCACTCCCCTGTCTCTCATCCTTGCCATCACACATCCTCTTCCAAACCCTTCCTGGGAAAAAGACTTTCTTTCGTTTCGCCTCGTGTCCTTCTACCCTCCCGTCGCATCTTTGTCTTTTCTGCAATTCTCTTTTTTCTCTCCGGTTCCCCGTGTTTCTGGACAATACCTCTTTTAAGGTCTCCACGAGTCGACACGTCCAGATTCAGCGGCAAATATGTCTAGCCGTCAGCAGATTGACTCTGTCATTGATGACGATGATGAGTTCTGGTATGTTCTTCCGTTGCTTCATAGAAGTCTTATGCGCTTCGTACTGACAGCCCCTCTTAGCCCCCTTTGCATCGAAGAGTTCGACCTCTCCGACAAGAACTTCAGGCCTTGTCCGTGTGGATATCAGGTAACAAATAATACACTTCAACCCTCTTGCATCTTGCTTCCAGTTTGCAATCATATTCCATGCGCACAAATCAATACTGATAACATTGTCCCTAGATCTGCCAATTTTGTTACAACAATATCAAGACCCACAGCGACGAGGGTCGATGCCCTAACTGCAGGCGCGTTTACGATGAGAGCACCATACAATACAAGGTCCCTGATGCAGATGAGTAAGTCTTTTGTCTTACAGTATTGCTATTATTTATGCGGGGCTCGTGCCACTAACTTCATATCCCCAAATTAGGTTCAAAGCGGATCTAGCATTGAAACATAGAAAAGCCGCAGCAGCAAAGAAAAAGGAAGCCGAGAAGCGCGAGATAGAAGCCTCCAGTCGGAAGAATTTAGCTGGTGTCAGGGTCGTTCAGAAGAATCTAGTCTATGTGATTGGTCTTAACCCGACGATACGCGATGAAAATCAGCTCCTTCAGACACTTCGCGGCAAGGATTACTTCGGCCAGTACGGAGAAATCGAAAAGATCGTGGTCAGTAAGGCAAAGCCCGGTGGCAACCCCAATCAGGGCATTGGTGTCTACGTTACCTATTCAAGGCGGTCTGATGCTGCAACTTGTATCGCTGCTGTTGATGGTTCTGTCAATGGCGACCGTGTATTAAGGTATGTTTCTTGTCATTCTATCTACCCTTACCTGTCGTTTCTGGGCCTCTTTTTCCTGTTTCCTTTCCCACTGGAACGTTGCTGACTAGCTCCTGCAGAGCGCAGTTTGGGACGACGAAATATTGCTCCTCATTCCTCCGCAATGAGCAGTGCACTAATCGAAACTGCACGTTCTTACACGAGACTGGTGAAGATAGCGACAGCTATAGTCGACAAGACCTTTCGTCTATGAATACATCGAACAATCAACGTCACAGTCACCCTAACGGTGCCTCCGGTGGTCCAAACCACGGCTCTCACTCCTACCAACCTCATACTCGATTTCCGGCGCAACCCATATCGTCGGCGATGCGCCGCCAACCCAGTAAAGATGAAGCTCCGGGTAGAGGCCAAGCAGATGGTTCTGCCCTTCCTTCATCCGCAAGCTGGGCAAATAAAGACGCTGTAATCAATCGTGCTAGACGAGTTAGTCTTTCAAATAGTCAGGCTTCTCAGAGTCCCAGGCCGCAGGTGGCCACAGTCGCGTCTGGTGTCGATGAGTCGAAACGCAATGAGAAACATCCACATATCGACCAGACATCTTCTCGTCGCCAGACTCCAGCTCCGCCCGAAGTGTCGCAGCCTGTCTCTAAAACAATAAAGCCGGCACCCCAACCGGAAAACCCACTCCTCGATGACCTCCTCAAAGCTGTCAATTCTGCTGATTTCAGATTCGTATTCTCGGCCTCGGGTCTGTCCACAGAAGATATTACATTGGTTGAAAATCATCCCTCGTTTATTGATCCGTACGGCGGTGTAAAGCGCAGGGCAATGCGCGAAAAGGCTGAGCAGGAACGGGCAAATCGAGAACAGGAGTTGCTTCAGTCAGCTGCAGCCGAGGAAGAAACGCGAGAAAGTGGAAGTTTACAACTGGGCGGCGAACCGGACGATATTCACCCTACTAGATCGCACGGCAGCCGTGAAGCTATTGGGGCTATCCAGCCACCATCCCAGCAGGGAACTGCCACCAGCTCCGCTATAGGCTCTCCAGTATCGGCCGCCAGCCACCAGTTCCAGGGTCTCAATATCGGCGCTAGGAGCCTTACTCCTCTTCAACAGCAGCAGCTAATGCTTCTGAAGTCTGCCAGCAATCAGCCAGGCCTAGTCGACCCTCTCCAGGCAGGTCTGAATTCTGCTGCCTTCGATCAAGCAGCTCAACTCCGCCAGGGTTTGCTGCAGAACCAAATGGCCCAATTCAATGCCTTGCAGGCAGACAACCGCCAGTCCTCTAGATTTTCCTTTGTTAACGATTCCAACTCCAAAAACATAGCTGGTGCTAGGATGCTAGGTCAACAAGCATCATTGCTGCAAGCTGGGACCCCAAATCCCCTCGCTGCACCCAGTCCGCAGCATGGACTCACAAATACTTTCTACACGAGCGGTGTTCAAGGCCCACCGCCTGGGTTGAAGACTGCTGGTACTCCTCCTGTTAGTGGAGGTGGCATGTTCGCACAAGGACACGGCTTCACCACGAATGTTAATCTCGGCTTAGGAGCCACGATGGGGAAGCAAGATGCTAATCCTGATCTTATGCGCGAGTTACTGCGTGGACGCAGTGGTCTGCAGGGCCAAGAAAATACTAAGCGTGAGTTCTTTTTTCCTTTCTTCCAACAGCACCAGACACCTCCCCTGGCTCCCGCCAATGGCCTTCTCAGCTCTTTCTATGGCTCCCAGGCAGGGAATTTCCCTGAAGCTGGGCCACAGAAGCAGAAGAAGAAGGGGAAGAAGCACAGACATGCTAACACTTCCTCCGGTGGAGGCGGTGTAGTAGATCTTGCGGACCCGAGTATTTTGCAGGCGAGAATGCATCAAGTTGGTGCGAATGCTGCCGCTGGGCAAGCGCTGTATGGGAGTCAGGGGCAAGGTGGGTACAATCACTCCATGATGTACGGCGCCGGGTTTAATCGTTGGTGATTGTCATTGTACCCCCCTCTGTTTCTTTCAATATTATGAATATTAGCCTGCATTGCTTTATGCCATTCTGTACCCTTTGCCATCATCCCTGAGCCTTTAATTTTTTTTTTTGTTTTGTTTTTTTCTTTTTAACGACATGATATCATTTTCATTTTGATGGACTCGTGGTATGAGCTGTGCTTCTTCCTTCATCTCGGATTGATTCCCTTTGATTTGGTTCATTCTCCTATTTGCAACGAAGCATTAAGCAGATGGGTCTGTACAACAACCATAAATAAGGGCTGGGTCAGCAATTGGCGTTTTTGATGGTTCTCAGTTTTTTCTTCTGTTCGCATGCACGGGATATGAAAAGGCGCCGCCTGCTTTATGGGAATTCCATATCTCTCGGGTTTTCCTTGACTTTGGCAGCCAGTCTTGTTTTATTTTCTTGCAGCCGGATCTGGTTCAATACCAGCGTCTTGGTGACTACGGCTGGCCTGATAATGGTTTACATGTACGTTAACCTCCCTGCCCTGGCTTCTCCGCAGCAGGGTCCTATTTGAAACCAATTCTCACAGTTACCATTCATATAGAGACCAGCCCTTGATTGTGACCGGTCAAGATGGCTGTGGACCCTTCATGTAATTACTGTGTTCGTATCGTTCGATTATGGACCTTTCTGTTTAAGAATCCGGCGAGCCTGGCATGATTTCTTTGTTTCGCACTCTCGCTGTTATTTTTATTTTTATTTTTGATTTATCTTATTTCCTTTTTATTCCTCCGCCATTTCAGCATGCTGTCTTAACTTCTACATACCTCCGTGGCAAGCAGAGCTAACTGGTGACTGGACAGTGGACGAAGATTTCCCTCCTTTGGGCACGCAACCTAAAGACAAGCGAACCGGAGATGGGTTCGGTTTTCCATTACGCTCTCGGCTTCCCATCGCATCGCCCGCGTCGTCAATACGGTCCGGAACGCCTACTCTTCCTCCTGGACTTCCTTTGCCGCATGGACATCCGCCATCTCTATCCTTTAAGGATATGCAGGATCTATCTAGCCCGTCACTGTCGGTTTCAATTCCTGTATCTAGATCCAGCCCGGCTCCCGGAACCCCAGTTCAAAAGGCTCAGGAAAATATTATTAGACCGCCCACAAAGGAAGTCCAGAATAATTCAAACAATGCACCTCCGCATAACAGAGTCAAAAATCCAGTTGATATTTCTTTGGGCTCGCCTATACCGAAATCAGCTAGCAAGGTGCGAAGTCAATTGAACGATGAACTCAGGGTTTCTACAGACAGCCAAAACAACTCTTTAAAGTCCAGAGAAGCTTCCGCGCAAAGCAAAACGAGTACACCTACGCAAACTAAGCCCGTTAAATCGGGCAGATCAGAAGATGTATCACAGTCGTCTGTGGCCTCACATACCAAGACCGAAACGACAGTTCAAAATTCTACCGGCTCAGCTCCCGTTGGTGGTGGTGGCTCTAGACCAAATACTCCCATGACTGGCATTTCGCGTGTTTCTGATTCATCCCTACGCCAAGCTCGAGTTCTGCGCGTAGTAGACACTCCCAAAACCGAAACCCCACCTCCTTCAGCTAGTCAGTCTGTATCATCTCTTCTTATGAAGAAGCCATCAAGACGGCCTAGCATATCGTCGCTTAGCAGACCAGATACCCCAGGTGACTTTGGATCAGAAGGTGCTCCCTCCTACACCTCGGCATCAGTTTCCCGTGCGAACTCGCCTCCTCCTTCTAGGATTGGCTCTGCACCTGTCCGCACTATGACCAAAAGCCAGGCCAAGAAGGAAAGGAGACAGAAAGCCAAAGAAGCGGAGGCTAAGAAACAGGAGGTTGCGTCAACAGTTGTAGAAGAGCCGGTTCAAGCTCCAATTGTCGGAAGGAAGCGGAAAACGAAGAAGACCCCATCAAGCAGTGCAGAGCCTTTAAGCGCGGCTGAGGATAGCAAGTCTGAACCTGGAAAGCCTACCAAGTCTGGAAATGTGGCATCAGAGGCAGACGGCCAGAAACGGGAAGCTGGCAAGAAGGCCAAGGCAAAGGACGAGTCTCCGAAAGCTATCAAGGCTATCCCTGCTGAGGACCAGAAACATTCTGACCAGACCGCATCTACCGAGGCTTGGCGATCGAACAATACGGTGGAGCAGATGATCAGGGACTCTGAATCCAATGGTACGCCGCTCAAGGACCTTTTTATCGAGAGAACATCTTCACTGCAGACATTGCTTGCTCAGCTACACAAATCCGGGAGCATCAACCTCAACGAACACCCTCTGTTCAACCCTCCCAATCTCAGTCTGCGCGTTGACTTGAAGTGCACTTCGGAGGACTATGAGTTTTTAAAACGCCCTATCGAGTTGACCGAAGAGCACCGCAAGACCTTGCTGCGTGGAGAACCCATTAGGATTAACGGTGACTCTAAGATGCAGAAGAACAGATGTCTGATTAGTCCGCATGGGTGCGTTCTACGACATCTGTCATCCGATGAAGAGGATAGATATCTTGCCCTAGAGAAGAGCACCGGCAAAGCTATGGACCTGTTTCAGGATTATCCTGTCACATCTATCACTGAGCCAGACTTGAACAACCGAGGAGGCAGCCTGGACGCGCTTTTTGCAACGCCGGAGAATTTTAATATATGCTGGGTAGACGAAACCTCGCTGAATCTTGCAGCGTCTACCTCTCCCAACGCTACTCTTCCTTCAGCAGACCTGCCTGCGTCTTCCATTGCAGCTGCCCCGCCAAACGTTCTCTCAGCCATGGAGGCGGATAGTACTCGCAGCCACCACTGGGCCATTGCCAACACGGCTGAATTGGTCAACGCAACAGCAGCGTCCGTTCGTTCATTCGCAGCAGCCACGGCAAAACATATGCTTGGGGCTGCAGGTGTAGTTATGGGTGTTCTTCCCGATCTTGATGATGTCGTTGGTATGACTGATGAAGAACTCCGATCGTTCTCTCTCAAGTCACAGAAAGATCTCGAGGTTTCGCGCAAAGAAATTGAACTTGTCGACAAGAAGGTCTCTGCGCTCGTTAAGCGAAACAAGAAGCTGGTGCAACAAGCACTCGCCACTACGGTTGAAGGATAAGGCATTATTTCGATTGACTTTACGAATTTCTGTCAGCATGGGTGTAAGGCGTTCAGTTCTGTGTTCTACGTCATGAGTAGAAAATGTTGGCACTGGTTTTTATGGTATTAGATGAAACTGTAGTTGATTCCAGGTACCAATCCATATGGTTCTGCCCCAAAAATATCTATCTCTTGCAGTCTCGTAGAATTCGAACAAGCAATATATATCTATAACCCCTTTATACCACCTTCATACTGACGAAGATCATACTCGTCAGGATAAGTCTCCAAGATCCTCCTTAGCTCTTGAATCTGCTCCTCAGCCTCCTCAGTCAAATTCTCATAGACATCTGTAAACGCCTCACGGAGACGAGGCTTCTTCTCCCTCTCGGCATCCCCGAATTCTTTCAGCACAGTCTTCCGCAACGCATCCCTAGTCTCCTGCTCCAGATCCTCATTCCACAACCCTTCATTCTCCATCCACTTTCTCAGCCGCACAATGGGATTATCCCTTCGCTTCCAATCCTCCACCTCGACGCGCGCCCGATATGCAAAGCTATCATCACTCGTACTATGATGCGATACCCGATAACTCATAGCCTCCACCAGCACCGGCCGTCCACCGTCGGACAACGCAAGACGTCTCGCTTCTTTCATCACCTCATGGACGGCAAAGATGTCGTTCCCGTCCACGCGGATCGTGTCGATCCCGTAACCGATGCCTCGGCTTGCGATGCCGTCCCCCCGGTACTGCTCCAGCGTTGGCGTCGAGATGGCGTACCCGTTGTTTCGGCAGATGAAGACCGCCGGGCAGGAGCGGGTGGCGGCTATATTCAGCGCGGCATGGAAGTCGCCTTCGCTGGCGGCGCCTTCGCCAAAGTAGCAGGCTACTATCGCCGGGGGGATGTTGGGGTTTTGGAGGGATTTGAGTTTTAGGGCATAGGCGGCGCCGGTGGCTTGGGGGATTTGGGTTGCGAGGGGGGAGGAGATGGTGTGCTTTTCCGTCAGGAGTTAATAGTCTTTCTTTTTCTCTCTCTTCTCTCCCCTCGCTTCTTTCTGTATGGAAGTGTATAGAAAGGAGACTTACTGCACGTGGGTACCTGGATCCGTAGTGAACAGGCATGTTTCGTCCCCTGCCGTTGTCGTTCTTGTTGGCAAATAGCTGGTTCATGAAGTCCTTGAGCGTGAATCCTCGTTGTTGGAACACTCCTGCTTCGCGGTATTGGGCGAAGATGACGTCGTCGGGGGATAGAGCTGCCGCTGAACCGACGGCGATGCCTTCTTCTCCTGCTGAGACCTGTTCACGATCAGTGACTTGGTACTTTAACAATGAGTTATCTGCCATACCATGTAGAAACTCAAACGACCCTGTCTTTGTGCTTCGAACATGATCACATCCATGATACTGACTGAAGTTCTAATGAGTTAGTACCAATATCAGCTTGCAGAGGAGAATCAAATACCTGTCAACATGTTCTTGTACCAGGTAATCACCTCCTGATCCGGGATATCCAGCGGTAGCCGATTCTTATCCACCACAACGCCGTCCGAATCCATGACTCTGTAGGTGGGAATAGCCGGCATATCAGCCGGTTTGACGAAAGACATGTCTGTGGTGAATTTGCTATTTACCGCACCGGGAAAACGGACACTAGATGGGATTTCCAGTTAGTATTGACTCAGCCTTATTCTAGCACATTCAAACCCAACGAATAGAACTCACTGGTCAGACCCCGGGCGTTGTGAGATGGAAGGATTGGTAGTACTACTCCATCTTAGGGATGATGAGGAGACATCAATGGACTTTCTGACGCTGTCCTTGCACAGCCTGGAGAGCCGGGACCGCTTCAGGAGCATCGAGGCCATTGCCATTGTTTCGTGGTGATTGTTGATCGAAGAGGAAACACCGAAGAGGACACTAGGAATAGATTAGGATCGACACTTTCTGGGGAATGCGGAGGAGAGCGGTTGGCGTCGGGTGGGACGTCATGCATCTCCGTGTGCAGCCGCTTATCGTTTATCTGATTAGTCATGTAGCTTATTAGGGCTGGGTAAGATTGAGAATAGAAAAAGAAGCTCTAGAAGGCTTCATGGTAGGTCCAGATGGCGAGCCACCTATTTTTAAAGATATCACTGCTTTAGACGTGTAGCTAGGTGTTGAATTCCAAAAGTGTCATAGAGCTGGGAATGCCATTGAACTGGGGCGCACCTACACGGGAAGTGCTGATGTTGGAGGTCACGTGGGTTCTGCCCAGTTAGACCGCCCTCGCCTGACCTAGAGCTGGTTTCTGGCACCTAGATAGGAGACCAAAATATACAACACACGACACACCTCGAATAGCTGATATTGTTATATCACGTGAGGATCTGCTGGTTCTGACCGCCCTCGCTTGCCCCTTTTCCTCTCGTGAGCTTCAGCCTGCCTAGAGAATGGACAGAGAATCCCCCTCTTTCAGATATGTGTTAGATCACGTGGGATTCTGCCGCATAGGCCCGCCCTCGCTGACCCTTTTCACCAGGTAGGCCTATCTAGCTAGTAACCAACCAACGAGACACCTCCATTAATATATATTCCGGATCCCGTGACTAGATTATTAGATAATCTGTTGGATCAACTTGCTTGTATTGTATCTATCTAGGTTGGTCTAGCTATTTTAGTGTGTCAGGCCAAGCGAGGGCGGTCTAATATGGCAGAATACACGTGACCTCTAACAAAAACATTCATAGAGACAATCATGTTGTTCGTGTGATTAGTCAGCAGTTGAAGGTGAGGAAGATGAGGATTGGGATTCTGAATCTGCACTCGAGCATAATGCGGTCTTCTGTCAATTTAAAGCCTGCTATTGTGTTTGCAACCTAGCAACCCGATAGCAATGTGGTTTAATGTATGCTATAGTTTCAGTCTTTGGCGGAGTTCATGGGTGCGTATGCCTCTGCTCAATCACCAATCGAGCCATTCGTATAAGAACTTGAACACATAATGAGCATAATGCAAGCAGACATCCACTGATAGAATTGAGGCGTATCTTAGATTATCCTTAAAACTTAAAGCGGATATGTAAATAAACCATGCTTCCTAAAGACCTCCGTCGTGATGGATCGGCGGAAAAAGACGTCAGTGCAGCTCCGACACCGACGAAACTTCCCATCTTCGGCTTGCCGTTCCATGCGAATCCATCCAACACCTGCCATTGCACCGCTGAATCCATCAGAAAAAGCACTAGCCATCCAGTCATGGCTTCTCGACCAGTATGGAGGAGTCTGCAGAGCGGTTTTGCGGCGAGAAGCGCGGTTCGAGCGCCTTACCGCTGCTTCTCCTGTTCTCTGCGTGTTCACGAGCAGCAGAGCTCCAATCCTGCCCGCGATGAGCGGATGACACACTTTGGTTTTACCAATGTGCCTGAGTCGCAGAAGGAATCCCTTGGTATGTGACTTGTGGCTTTGAAGACGGATAGGCAGGAACTGCTAATCAGTGATTTCCTACAGTGGGAGCCGTGTTCAGCTCGGTCGCGAGCTCGTACGACACGATGAACGACCTGATGTCCTTGGGCATCCACCGACTCTGGAAAGACCACTTCGTTCGCACCCTCAACCCGGGCTCCCTCCTACCGAGACGCGAGAATGATACGACGGGTAAAGGCTGGAATATCCTCGATATCGCCGGCGGGACCGGTGACATTGCCTTTCGCATGCTCGACCATGCGACGAACATTAACAACGACTACGAGACCCGCGTGACGATCGCCGATATCAATGCCGACATGCTTGCAGAGGGCAAGAAGCGGAGCGTCCAGACTCCTTACTACAACACGCAACGGCTCTCCTTCACGGAGGCCAACGCGGAGAGCATGCCGTCCGTGCCGGACAACTCGGTCGACCTGTACACGGTTGTCTTTGGCATCCGCAATTTTACAGACAAGCAGGCCGCGTTGAACGAGGCGTTCCGCGTGTTGAAGCCCGGCGGGGTGTTTGCGTGTATGGAGTTCAGCAAGGTCGATAGCAGTCTCTTCAACGCGGTCTACAAACGCTGGAGCTTCAGTGCCATCCCCCTCATCGGCCAGATCGTTGCGGGTGACCGGGACAGCTACCAGTATCTGGTCGAGAGTATTGAGAAATTCCCTAGCCAGGAGGAGTTCCGTGCGATGATCCAGAAGGCTGGGTTTCTGACGCCGGGAACGGGATATGAGAATCTCACGGGGGGGATTGCGGCCATTCATAAGGGAGTGAAGCCGCTTGCAAGGGCATAACTTGCCGGACATGACTTTTTCATACCACGAAGCTTGAGAACGTGTATGTAGACCTGATCTACTTGTACCTGTATATAAGAATGTATCATTATCTCCACGACTCTTCTCCGTACACAATGCCGAGCCTGACGCGATGGCCAGGACGAACGGCGAAATCAGGAACGCCTCCGACGGGCTGCAGCAATCACTGCTTATTAATTATCTCTCTGCTCCAGCTCCCCCGCGGACGGAGTTTGATAGGATGCATGCAAGGCACGGATCCCGTTTTCTTTCCGTGCAGGAGAAGAAGAAGAAGAATATTAATTTATTATCTCCGAGATGATCGGATCTTATAATATTTAACCAGCCTCGGCTGGTCTTGGACTCTTCCAACATTCCGCTCGTCCTGCGCGTCCCCAGACGGAAATTTCCCAGGAACCCGTCTAGGAACCCGTCTAGGAACCCAGGAGTTGTCTCCCAGCATGGCCTTCAAACTCATCGTTCAGCCCAAGCAGCAACAATCGCTTCATCTCTCGTCGCCTTCCATGTCGACTTCGGTGCCGCCCGTTCAGGAGAACTTCCCCCGTCTCCCTGCCACGTTGCTGCGTCCGACCGATGTGGCCAGCGAGGACGCGGACGCGGACGCGGGGCTGGTCGCCACGGCCATCCACGTTATTTCGACAGAGCGCGCTGCCCTGTCCAATCTGGAGCGCATCTATCAAACCGACCAGCTGGCGCGGGAGAATTTGACGCGTGCTGTGACGCAGATCGCGAGCAGTGTGAAGAATGGAGGCAAGCTGGTTGTGTGTGGGGTGGGCAAGAGTGGCAAGATTGGGAGGAAGGTAGAGGCCACGATGAATAGCATGGGCATCCACAGTGCCTTTCTGCATCCCACAGAGGCCCTCCATGGAGATCTGGGCATGGTTCGCCCGGTATGTTCTGTTCTATTCCCTGCTCGTAACTGCAGGTTGATGTACGTTCGTTAAACTGACCCATCTCAGGATGATACCCTTTTGTTGATCTCCTTTTCCGGACGGACTCCAGAGCTTCTGCTGCTTCTGCCCCATATCCCTCCCACTGTGTCGGTGATTGCTATAACCTCTCACAGTCACCCATCGACATGTCCTTTGTTGTCGTACCACCCTCCCGAGCTAGGGATTCTTCTCCCCGCTCCCATTCACGAGGACGAGGAATCCTCCTTTGGCGTCTGCGCGCCCACCTCGTCGACAACCGTCGCGCTCTCGCTAGGCGATGCCCTGGCCATCGCAGTCGCAAGAAAGCTACACACTCTACCAGGTCGAGGACCCGCAGAGGTGTTCAAGGGTTTCCACCCTGGCGGCGCGATTGGCGCAGCATCCGCCCTGTCAACCCCGAACAGCATGTCGGCCTCCATGTCCAGCATCTCGACCATTTCCTCACCATCGTCCGGGTCGTCCACGCCGCCATCAGACTATCTCCAGAGCCGTCCCATCCCCCCACGGCCCCCGGTGGCGGTCCCCCAGCCCCAGCTGACGCTGTTGCCTCCGGTTTCACATTCGGTTCCAGACCATCACGGGAAACTGCTTAGGGATTCTGCTACGTTTGTTCCCCTTCAACATATCCCCACCGTTTCTTCGCCCTCCCCGGACCCGCTTCGCCTTCTCGATATCCTCCTCACGGCCCTCCAGCACCCAAACGCAAAATCATGGGTCTTCTTATCTGAATCCGATATCATCCCCCCGCGACGTATCCGCTCGCTCTCGCAGAGAACGAGAGATGCAGACAACGCTGCTCACATCGGCACGCATACGCATGTCGCTGAACTGGCAGATCGCATCTCGTCGTTTTCCGTCAATAAACGGGACTGGCTTTGCGTTCCTGCCTCGAGCACAGTTGACGATGTGCGGAGTCTGCTGCGTCCTGATTCCGAATCTGAATCGGAGTCTGGGTCTTCTATTGCCGTGATCGCGGTTATGGCTGATGGGTACCACGCCCGGGATAAGGGTAAACTTAAGGATGAGCTTGCGCTGAGCTATGAGACCTGTCTCGGCGTTATTGAGGCGGATGATGTGCGGGATTCTTCTTGCGGTTGATGTTGATACATAATGCTGTTGCATTTGAAAATGATTAATGATACCCATGTCATATACGGGCTTTTTTTTGTTTTTACGAATGTTGGGTTTTAAGTTAAGCTTGTGGGTTATATATTTTTTTTGCTTTATTGCGAGATAAGCTTCCTGTCTATCTCATCTCCGTGCAACTTCACGAAACATACATTGAAAAGAAGTATTGTACAGGTTAAGTATAGAACTAAGATTATAGAACTGAGATGATAGTCTCATAATAGAAATGCATTTCTAAATTAGACGGTTATTCCTCCGTTCCCAGACCAATCCATAGCCACCTGTTTCAAGTATTGCAGTGAGATTATGTTGTCCAAGTGGTCCAAGGATCATCACAGAGGGATTAGAGGTATGGGCTGCGCTGCCCGATCAATCAACTCTCGGCAAAGACCAACGTTAAATGCGAAAACAACTGGTTAGTGTGAAAGTATTTTCGTCTGCTGCATTCACAGGTGCAGGGTATACCTCCTGAAATTATATAGTTAATATCCAATAATTAGCATATTGAAGGACAGAAGAGAGTGATCACATAACTCACTGCAGTGTCATAGACTGAAAGAATGTGATGAACCCGTGCTTCTGCGTTATTAGAGGGTGTTTATGAAAAGCCATCTGTCAGCCAGTTGTGGATCTTGGTAGTTTTATATATGAGCAGAGTTCGGCCATCAAGATTGTAGCTATTTACATAAACGGGACGTAGCGTCACGTCAGTGCCAGAGAAATCGAATTCCTTGTGAGTAGGGGTAGCCTCGTACCGATATTGTCCTTCAAGGTTGCCTTCATCTTCGTTTTAGAGAGAGTCGATGACAACTCGGCCTTGGTCGACATTTGTACAGCAATCGACATTCGACGGTGCAGGCTGGGTTCTTCTGTTGACTATCTGACATGCTGGACACTACTTGGATGTCGTGACACCTTTTCAGGTCAATATCTTCGATGACATGGTCGAGATTATGAAAAATTGCTCTGGATGAGAGAATACAGTTCGAAATACGACAGGAGCAAGGAATAAAGGATTGCTTAAGTGAAGTATACGCATCTGACCATCCACGTGATGTCGTCGGTTGATGCCTTGGGAATCAGGCACTGATGTTCTCTTGGATTCATCCCTATAAGCATTATATCTCTTTCCTATATAAAGGAGACCAGCTACCGGCATGATATTTGCCTTTTTATGGTGTCATACGGTTATAGAGCATCCGGATCAACTGTCTCTTTTGGTGGAACAACCAGATACATGCTGGTATGATTCTACAGGATCCGATGATCCCTCGCAAGGCTGACTGCGTGTATATAGCACAGGCTCCCAGGCAGGAGATGCGAGCCTCTCATGTCCTTCACTCAGGAATGCCCCCCGGGATTGCAGGATGCCTTCCGGATTGCACTGTTCAGTTGACGTGCGATGTATAATCCCTGGCGCGATCATGTTGAATGGCATCAGGGACGCCGGGCAAACGTCACCAGCGGCCAATTGATCCTCTGGACAGAAATGCACAGGCGATAAGTGCGAATATCATTATTTGCTGCGTCCTTCATATATCAAGAAGTGCACGGAGTACTCTATACAGCATCTCATGGCGACTAACCCCGCAACTCCAGACCTTGTCTACGAAGGACGAACAATTCCATCTGGTCCCGTAATATCAATTGTCAGATGCAAGATGGAATTTTAAACGCAATGGTGCAAGCGTGGCGTTGTGGAATCAGAGGAGGCATTCATGTCTGCGAGTATGAATGAAGACTATATCCATGTTGAGCCCGGAGAGGTATAAAGGTCGCTCTCCCTAGCTGAGACGTCAAATCAATTCAGAAACACTCAACTGCAGACACCAAGACTCCCTAGTCCATACACAGTCTGATACCATGGCTCCCACGTTTGACGTCCAAACCTCCCCGGCAACAACGGAGCGTATCAAGGCCAAAGGCGTCGATGCCGATGCCTCACAACCACAGCTCATCCGCCAGCCCTTGCAGTACTCGGGGACTCTCGACGAGTACCACCATTTCGAGACGACTCCTGTCATTGGAACCGAGTTTTCCGACTTGCAGTTGGCGGATATTCTCGACGATGATGCTAAGATTAGGGATCTTGCTATAACGGGTGAGGGTTTCTTTTGTTGTGGATCAAGTTTGTATGCTGACTGCTTGTGTCTAGTCTCTCGCAGGGGCGTGGTCTTCTTCCGCAGTCAGAATCTCAACTCTGATCAGCAGAAGCTCCTGGCTCAGAAACTCGGAGAATTAACCGGGAAGCCCAGCACCTCCAAGGTGAGTGAGTTTGCTTCCTTTCTGGCTACGTTCAAACGCTGACATTAGCAGCTCCACCGTCACGCAGTGAGCAATAGCAAGAGAGGTATTGCTGTCGATGAGAGCGGGAAACTGGATGATGAGATCTCTGTCATCTCCTCGGATGTATGTATCTGTTATATAGGACTATGATATCAATGTTTCTAACAACAGGTATAGGTAAACCGCAAGCTATACCGTGACAGATACATTTATGAATCGCGCCGCATCGCCAGCGAGGGGTGGCACGCCGAGTATGTTCTACATCCATCACCGCTAGACAATAAGCTGAGATCCTATCAAATAGTATTACCTTTGAGCGCGTTCCATCTGATTATGCCATCCTCAAAATCACCCACCTGCCCGAGGATAAGAGTGGCGGTGATACCCTCTGGGCTTCAGGATATGAGCTCTATGACAGGCTGTCTCCACCTCTTCAGAAACTGGCTGATGGATTAAAGGCTATTCACTACCAGGTAAGCATGTCATTTTGATGAAGCATTAGGATACAATCGTCTCTGCGTTTATAACAGAGCTCTTTATTGACATGTGACCTAGCCCCGATTCAACCAAGTCGCCAAGGAGCAAGGAATCGAGTTGATCGAAGGAGATCGCGGTGCTCCAGAGAATACTGGATATGACTTCAAGGCAACCCAGTAAGGCTCTATCCTACCATGATATAGGCCCTGCTACTAACTTCCCGGAAGTCCCCTCGTCCGCACCAACCCAGTGACAGGATGGAAAAGTCTCTTCGGTGTCGGACACCAAGTCCATGCCGGCTGGATTGAAGGCGTCACTGAAAGGGAGAGTGAGATTCTCAAGAACTACTGTGAGTATCGATTTCCTTTAAGTACCCTGTAGGTGATGACCACTTAACAAGATAAAACAAACCAGTCCTCCAGCTGATTGCAGAGAACCACGATCTGCAAGTCCGCTTCAAATGGAACACGAATGACCTGGCCATCTGGGATAAGTGAGTTTGCTTTCTACTTACCCCGGATACACAGGGATGAGAGCTGATGGTATTTGCACAGCCGCTCTGTCTTCCATACTGCAACGTTGTAAGTTGTATTACTCTGAGCCAGCGAGAGCGAGAGAACATCACTGACGTGGAATAGTGACTACCAGGGTAAACGTCAGGGAAACCGCGCCGTATCGCTGGGTGAAATCCCATACTTTGACCCGGCCTCGAAGTCGAGGAGGGAAGCGCTTGCAGCTGAGGCGTAAGACTTATGGATATGTCTACTGGCCTAGAGTGGATGGTATATGATACCGGGTCTAATTCAACAGATAGTGATGGACAGTCATGATGATTTGAATTGAACGAAGGAATGATTATATCCTTTTTACGATATTTGTTCTTGCTTTATATCATCGAGCACTTGTATTGCCTTGATTTCTTCTTTGTACCTGGTCTAACCAGGGCAGTAGATATGGGGAGATAGGGCATAGGGCTTCATCTTCTATTCCATATTTTCGATTCCCCGGCCAACGCCAACAGCAGTGTACTTCTGTACGACCATATTCCAAGGGACAGATACCCTATGACAATATCCCCTGCGCGAGCCAAGTCAGTCTTACGCAGCATGATTATCCTTCCTTTGCTCATTAGCAGCGTCCAGCTGACATAGGGCTAGGGCTTATCTGTCACGGGTTATGGGGTACCCTGATAAGACGGTCGTGCCGGATATGGTGGCTTGGAAGGCACAGAGTGGTGTAATGAGTGGGCGATTGACGCGTATAGGGGTGGGTTTGAGGTCGGTGAGACGGTGATGAAGACCGTGCTTCCAAGGGGTACGTCGAATACTCCCGGTTGCGATCGGAGGTAGTTTGGAGGGTTATATACGAGGGTGCGCGGTGTGAACGAGTTGGAGGGGGTTTCTGTGATTTGGAGATGAATATGAGGATTCTTAGGGTTATGGATGCGTCCTATAAATCCGCTGCTTTGAGGGAATGGGTTGAAGTGGTTTGGATATACCACTACTCGGCTGTGAACTGGTTATATCTTGCAATCAATGTACTGCTCTACGAATAAAAAACACCCCTGGCACCGTCACAGAGCAAGCCAAGAGCCCTCTTCCCAGCCTCCAAGACAGAATCCATAGCCAAAAACGGATGAGGCATGCCCTCCATAACATGCACCTCAACCGGAACACCAGCCTTCCTCAATTTCGCCGCATACTCCTCCCCCTCGGCACGAAGAACATCCAGCTCCCCTACAAGCAGTGTCGCAGGCGGCAGCTTACTCCAGTCATCCTCATAGAGCAACGGGCTCGCCTCGGGATCCGCCCAGTCCGACTGATTTGGCAGGTAATGGTTCCGGTACCACATCATCTTAGCTGCTGGAAGGGCGGCTGTGTGTTCGAATTCTCTCCAGGACCAGTTATTCGCGACGGTGGCCATGTTGTCCGTGACGGGGACGACGAGAAACTGTTTCAGGATCTGGATGGGTTTGCTTTCGTGCTCTTTGCGCGCGAGGGCTTTGTGCGTTAGGACTGCCGCTAGATTACCGCCGGCTGAGGAGCCTCCGACCACGATCTTCCTCGAGTTGATGGAGAGTGTTGATATGGCTTGGGGGAGAGGAGCCAGAGTAGGGCTTCCCAGCTGTCGTGGACTGCGGCTGGGAAGGGATGTTCTGGGGCCAGTCTATAGCATCATCAGCTAGTCAATCAGTGTTTTTTTTTTTTTTGTTTGTTTGTTTTTAAAGGAACGAAAAGAAAAGATATAATAATACATACCTATAATCAACCGTAACAACAGCACACCTCCCCTTCGCACAAATATTGCTACAAACCGTATTCTCCGTATCGATATTCCCCAACACCCATCCTCCGCCATGGATATAGAGGAAAACAGGCCACCCGCCCTCTGGATGCTCCCCCTCAGGAACAAACACCCTCACGGGAACCGAGGGTCCCTCCGTCTCTATCCTGTCGATGTGGATGTCCGTTACCTTGTCCACGTCGAGGACGGGGCCGCCGCCGGGGATCAGGACGCCGCTGGTCCGGGAGGCGCTGACGGGCTGGTAGTGGACTTGTTGCTGGTTGATGATGTAGGTGTTGTAGAAGGCGACGTATTCCGGGTGCAGTCTGTCTTTGACGGAGGAGTGGAGGGGGTATGGGGGTTGCGGGGTTATTGCCATGATGGTTGTTTTATCAATGTGTTGGCTCGCTTTTGGTTGAGATGCTGGCTTTTGGAATGAAAGTAATAGTTGAAGTATCACGGACGTAGTCTCAACAGTTGTTATGAAGAGCAAGATACGATGCTTTTTGAAGCATCTCCATTCCGACTGCTCCTCCCACCTGCTACGTGGGATGCTGCATAGTTACAATTCAACAGAGCCATGGCTGCAGCTCATTTAATAGTCAACTGCTCCATACATCCGGCTCGAATCCGACGCGGGATAAATAGACCGTAGACTTAAGCTGATAAATACCGGAAGAGGGGTGGTACTTTCACTATCTGACATTCTCCAGGGAAGTTGGTTGATGGGGATATCAAGGATTGAATGCATTGCAGTGCTGTAGCCGGGGATTACACGCCAGATGAAATGCCCAGACAGAGCAGTTGTATTTCATATAATAGGTATCATGTTTCAGGCCTGTCAATCAATCGTCCTAGTGTATCATACGCTGCCTGGAGCAATTCCCATCGGCAACCTTCTAAACTATCCCGGACGGCTCCAGTAACTCCCGCGTCTGCGGAGCCACGGCGGGGATATCCTCGTCGCTTCTGAGGAACATGAGCATGTGCATGGGGTACGCCTCTGCAGTGTAGGAGACGCCCCGTTCCCGGGCTGGCGCCGTCTTCGCCGACATCAACCCGTACGCTCACAGAATAAGCGCTGCATGGTACAATGACCAGGGCCGAAGGGAAAAATTATCCTGACACGCGCGATATACCGCTTTCCTGTGAAGAGAACCTCTTGTATCCACAGGAGGCAATGATAAAGAACTCTCTTGGACTCTCGCTTCACACTCCATGCTCGCACTCGCGTTGTAGCTCCTACCAAGTCCGCCTCGGAAGGGAGATTCCCAAGCAGAGGGCGCACTGGCTAGAATATGCATGTCGTGAATATCGGTGTAGATAGCCACGTATGCCATTCGGAAGCCCTCCAACACCAAGTGTGACAGTCTTGTGCTTTCAGATGGGCAGTCATGCCGAAAGTCTGTGGAGGATTAGTCGCGCATAAGCATTGCAGCGAGGGACCAGGGTTCGTGCTATCAGCCTTTTTGGGACAGGGAGAAACCAGGAGACTTGGAGCCTTTGTGCATCATGCGGTCCCATTCCATAACGTTGCCGCATTCCCACAGGTAGTCCGGACATGGTAGATGGTAGCGGAAGGTGAACATCCTGCAGGGACAGAACACAGGTGTGTCCGATCGTGTGCCCAAACATAAAGCTGTGTTGCATATCCATGACAAAACCAAAGAATGCTGTTTGATCTGAAGAAGATTGGATTTCAACCCACTGGTGCCAGGATTGCTCCAGGGGCATGACTCCATGGGAGGAAGTGTATGAGACACTCCATTTCATCAGCTCGTATCGACCGTTAGCTATTGAAAAAAAAAAAAAAAACAGGTGGGTTATAGAAAGGGAACCTACAGTTATGATGGCTCCATGGAATATGTGTATGTGTGCCAACTGATGATGTTTTCTTGTAGGAGCTGATTCCGACTCCGCGGCACGATGTTCAGCTTGTGGATCAAGCTGCACAGCATCTTGCGTGGATGCTGCAACGACACCCCCGGAGTTTCGAAACCACATGCCCTTTTCATGGCGCTTGAGATGTCTTCGTAATAGATCCCTTCGGATAAACTTCTTGGGACATGATATGCGTTGATAGATTTGCTTAGGCCGGTCTGCGGGAAGATGAGAACAATGTGCCGCTTATCTTCTCTTGGAGAGTCTGGCTATTTATTATCCTCTTCTAGGATCTTTGCCATTCAGGTGTGCGCTGCCTTTGAGATGGCTATCCAAGGCAAAGAAAGACTATTTCAGGTGAGAATTGTACCGTAGCTGGTTGTGTCTCAGGGAGTTGACAGAGCAAGGATATACTTCTGGCCATAGCATGTTATCACTGCACCCATCATCATGACCACTATCTAATAACCATCTTGGCTTTGATTAATTAAGCTGCATATACAGTGTTTCTATGTTGGCTTCCTGTCTTGCAATAAGCAGAAGATAGAGCAACCAGAATCCCCTTCAATTGTTCGTTACATGGCCTAAGGTTAAATGCTCAGCCATCGCATTCACAATCTACCCTACACCAGTTAGTGGTCGAGTCGGTCTTAGACACCATGATAACTTAGTTACTAGTTAGTTAACTAACTAGTTAACTATGCTCTAACAACTAAAGAGACACAGTGAAACGATCATATGAATAACCATACATGTACAGGACTAGGGTATATGATAACAAGATCAAAACAAACATGTCTATGAACATGTTGCTCGCGGTAACTCAAGGCATAGAAAAGGGCCGGTGTAATGGATAATATGCGCTTTTTATGTCTGGGGACTGGTTGCGGCAGACTGGACAACTGGCTACACCATGGGATGGAACTGGACCCGGTCTGCAGACATTACCCAGGGGTGTAAGAGGGAGAAAGGTAGTGAGCCGAGTAGTGCTCAGCGAACTCCTTCTCTAGTACCAAAACAATGGACACATCGTAACAGTCATCACACGTAAAGGAATCGTCCAACCAGCCCGGATTACTGCGACTTGCAGGGAATTATACACCCCAGTGTGGAAGCACGTCTGACCTCTGCGGCAAGGATATGAACAGTCACTTTATCCGTAAGGTCGGTAACGAAACCTCCGCAACATCGTGACCCATGGCTACAACGCAACATGTAGCGGGCTGGATCATCGACGCAGGAAAGAACGAGAACTATGGATTGAATGGCAACATCAGCTCGATATCGTCGTCTGCTCGGGCTTCTTTCCTTTATCGTTGGACCTGGAGCTCAAGGCGTTCTCTTCTTCGTAAAGATGGTGCTGTTCGATATACTTGATGACAGGGGGTGGGATCAAATAGCGGACACTCATTTCGCGCCTCAGGAAGAGACGGATCTTGGTACTGCTAACGTCATTTTGAATGAGCTGCTGGATCACATAAATGTTGTCCTTCCAGGGTTGTAAGGTCGCAAGCGCTTCATCGATGTCTGTTCCGTGTCTCTCGACAATGAAGGACTGGACAAAGAGCAATGTCAGCAGGACCGCACCCGAGTGTAGAATTCCCGGTAGACGTGACATACCCCATACTTCCCCAGGATGTGGTCTAAATCCTTCTCACTCCAGACGCCTGGAGTGGACATGGTATGAATCAGATCAGCACCCGCCAGCAGAGCAACCCGGACAGGCTTTCGAGAACCGTTCCCAGCATCAATGCCCTCTCGTACAGTGTTGATCTCGTGGTCGAAATGATCCAAGACAACGGCGGTCGGTTGGTATTCCTTCTGCATGGGTTCCCAAGTGTCGACCATCAACCAGTCCGAGGTCTGGTCGACGGCAAGTTGACACATTGCGACTCTGGACGTACATGATCAGCCTTTATCCTTCAACGTTCGAGGAACGAAGATTGAATGTATTTACCGGTCTTCCGAACTTGCCAGACCCGCCTTGCGGTACGAGTCGGAGACGGGGGAGAGGTAACCGCCGATGAGTTCGAAATCAGTGCTGAACTTGACGTAATCGGCCGCCATCTCGAACATGCGCAGGTGGAGGTAGGTGATGGGCGAAAACGATCCACAAGCTACCAGAAGCAGCGGAGTCTTCTCTGGATCGTCCAACTTCCGCTTCAGGCGGTATTCGGGGAATGTGTAGTCCTCCGTCGGTGGTGGGGGGATGTTGGAGGGCCTCTGGTGGGTGTCATCATTCACGTCCGCCATGATTCGTAATGCGGGGTAAAGAAAGAAGGGCGTTTGGAGTCTTCTTTAGTCAAAGAAAAAACTGGAGGAAGATGGTTTCTGGCGTAGCTGGCAGATTGACCGTATGAAAGGGAGGAGAATGGGAGTAGAAGCAAGGAGAGAGGCGGATGACGGCGCGTGGTGAGGGGCGAACTTTGGAAGAGGGACCACCAGGACGGGATTTAGCAGGCCTTTTGAAGGGCGCTGGACTAGTCCAAATTCCGGGGAAAAGAGCCACTTTCCAGCGCAACGAGACTGCGAATTATTATTAATCGCGAGTCCTAGCAATAATAATAGGAACGGAATCGAAGTCGAGAAGAAATCGGCGGGGTTTAAAGTTCGAATGGCTTCGAGCACGCGACCAGTGAGCGCTGGATGCCCTGGAAGAGATTGTTCTCTTGCAGTGCTCCGTTAATATTATCCAATATCAGAATCCGCACCAGCCCATGCGGATAACTGAGATTTAAGTACTAAACAAGCACTCCATATGACGTTCCATATGATCTCGCAAGGTTCTACACCGTCATCCCGTAAACGGAAATTCCAGGCCAGCAGGCTTCTGTCGGTAGACAGACTGGATACGAATACTACATTTGGGTGTCTTAGATAGAATAAGAGAATTGTACAGATGGTTCTTTGGGTATGGCACATAAATAGTAGGAGTACACCGTATAGGAGCGGCAGCAGGAATATGCATTGCATGGATTGCTGTGATACATCCTCGATGTTCGCAGAGGATGTCCCGTATTAATATCACTGCCGTATCGGTATCGGTATCGTCCGTCAGATACGGGTTGTATACGCAGTAATTACCATATGGATACCAGATTGCCCTAGTCCCAAACAGGTAATATTGCCTTGCAGTTGCTGATAGCATACCACCACCGCTACTACTATATAGATACTACGACTGCACTCTGTAGATTTAGACAGCGGAGTATTCTTCGAGTCTGTCTCGGAAACCAGCAGCTGCTCGGCTTTTGCCGCGAGTTGTTCACCCGTGAATTGCCAGCAAACGCTCTGCTGCGGGTCCCTGGGAGCTGCCAATGCCCATTGCGCTTCCGCCATCTCACGCTCGCCGGAACGACATTCTTCAACTCGGGCGTCACCGACCAATCCATCCAACCTCCCACGTCAACTTCTCAACTTGCCCATCCCTTCGTCGTTTCTGTCCTAGCCTCTTCCACCGTCACTCTCCTTTTGCTTTTCATCCTTATTTCTATTTCCCTGCTATTTCTCGTACTTGCCCATCCACCCTGCTTTCTTTTCTCCTACGCTATCTCCTACGCCCCTTATCCCCGAACCGCCGGGAACGAACAACTCCCACCCCACGTCAATCAACTCACTACCCACCTCGACCAATCTCTGACTCACGGATGGCGGGCTAGCAAAGTGACATACGATCGAGCACACCTCCCCTGTCGAGCTCTCGCTATCCTTTAACTTATGGCCAGGCAAAAGGCCACCTTCTGTCGCCACCAGGAACCTCCCGAGGACAATTCCACGACTGTATCTACCCCCTCCACCGCATCATCTATTCATACTACAGCCACGGCTGCTTCGACTCCTGCTGCGGGAGCTCGCGCTGCTGCGGCCTCTCCTTCTTCGAGGTACTTTCCCGCCCGTCTCCTCGCCTGTTGATTGATATCGCCTGTAGCCAGGCTCCCCATCCCAGGACCTTGGCGAGAAGGCTTTGTGGATGGAGATTTCTTCACCGCTGAGCCTCTTCCCCTCTATCCCTTGAATCCCTGACACGACTGTTCAACGTTACAGAAGGACCTGCTTGCACTCTTCATCCATCTCGTTATCCCTTCTCCCAAAAGTTCCCTCCAGCACCACTCCCCCATTGTGTGTTCTTCCGCCGTCTACCGCAGTTCAGCTTCTCATGTCCTCCAGAATTACTCGCTCAGCCGCGAGACTTGCTGCAGACTCTTCCCGTCCCTCCAATTCCGGTCCATCTCCCTTGACCTCCGCCGCTGGCTCGGCCCCGACCCGGAAGCGTAAGGCATCTGCTCGACGTGATCGTCCGTTGGAAGAACCGGAACAGCCGACGCCTCCCTCCCCCCCCCCTTAGGAGAACCAAGAGACAGCGACTCGCGGCTCCTCAACAACCCGTTGTACCACCGGCTGCTCCTCGGAGTAGCACCCGAAACCGTCCGTCAATGTCTCAATCCGGGTGAGTCTCCATTTCTATCCACCCGGACGAATGCCATCTGACATGTGCTTTTTATCTAGTCCCTCTTCTCGCCCCTTTGAGGAGTCCTCGAGGGCTCCGGCCACCTCGCCTCCGTCAAGGCGGAAGACTAGCAAGAATCGAAAGGCCACCCAAGGTAAGATTCTAGGAGGAGAAGACGAAATAACAGCGTTTCATAATTACAACCAACTTACACAGGTTTAACAGAACGCCTTTCCACAGCACAATCCCCTCCTGCGCGTAGACAGAAGAAGCGAGCCGTGAAGACTGCTGATCGAGACTTGGCGATGAAGGAAGCGGAAGAGGACTTTGGGGAGCCAGATCATAGTGAAGAGCGGCATTCCTCGCCACCAAGCGAGAGCAACGATGGCACAAATCATTCTGCACTGGACGAAGATGACGGTGACCCATTCCAGAACAGCTTATTTGGGTCACGAAGCCCGCTGGGACTTCAGAGCACTCTCCGTGCACTCAGTGGCATGATGTCCGGAATGTCTTCACGGCTCCGAGACATTCTCAATCACTTGAGAATGAGAGACGATCCGTCCATCCAACTGATAGCACTGCAGGAGCTGTCAGATCTCCTGCTGGTATCGAACGAGGACAATTTGTCCGGCCAGTTCTCGCCTGACCCATACGTGAAGGAGCTGGTTGCTTTGATGCAACCGGATGACATAGGCGAAGAGAATCCCGAAATCATGCTTCTTGCCTGTCGCTGTTTGGCAAATTTAATGGAGGCCTTGCGTGGCTCGGTAGCCAATGTCGTCTACGGAGGCGCTGTGCCTATACTGTGCCAAAAGCTCCTCGATATTCAGTTTATTGATTTGGCAGAACAAGCACTGAGTACGCTTGCGAAGATTTCGGTGGATTTCCCAGCGTCCATTGTCCGAGAGGGCGGCCTGACGGCTTGCTTAACGTATCTTGACTTTTTCCCGACCAGTACGCAGCGGACTGCGGTTACTACCGCCGCTAATTGCTGTCGCAATCTCCCTCATGACTCTTTTCCGGTCGTTCGTGATGTAATGCCGATCCTTCTTAATGTTCTTTCCGGCAGTGACCCGAAAGTCGTTGAACAGGGCTGTTTGTGCGTTTCCAGGATAGTTGAGAGTTTCAAACATCGGCCAGAGAAGCTTGAAGAGCTCATTGAACCGGCAATGCTGAAGGCAATTCTCCGTTTACTGTCACCGGGCACTACGAATCTCATTGGTCCGCATATCCACACCCAGTTCCTTCGCGTCCTCACTATCGTATCTAGAGCGAGCCCCCGTTTATCAGTTGAACTGCTCAAAATGGATGTAGTTGATACTCTCTATCAAATCTTGACCGGAGTTTCTCCTCCAGAGGACCTGGAACACACGACCGTTAAGATGGACAGTGTCCTGGTGATGCAAGCATTAATCCATCGCCCCAAGGAACAGGTTTTCGAAACGCTGAATGTGATCTGTGAGCTCCTGCCGGGTGTCCCAGGCCGAGAGGATTCCGAGACCAATGGGCTATGTGCTTATCTCGACAGTGGCTTGGCCTTTGGCGCGAAGTCTAGCAAGGCGAGAGAGCTGGTTGAGAACAGGCGCGCTCTATTGATGGGTTGCAAGACCGAGCTCAAGCGTTTCGCCATGATTTTATTGCCTACTCTCACCGACGCTTATTCTAGTACCGTCAATTTAAACGTCCGACAGAGAGTTCTCATTGCGCAGTTGAAGATGCTACACAATGTCGAACCGGCTGTGATAGAGGATGCCCTCCGTGCTGTCCCATATGCGTCTTTTCTCGCGGCGATTCTCTCTCAGAAAGACCATCCTTCGTTGGTGTCTTTGGCCCTACGGTGCGCAGAGCTGCTGTTTCAACGACTTGAGAATGTCTATCAATATCAATTCCATCGAGAGGGGGTGATTTCCGAGATTATGAAATTGGCAGAAGAACCCCTGTCGAACGAACCATCCATCGATTCCATGGACACTTCGAGTGACGCAGTCCGTGGCCCTAAGTCCACCCACTCCGGCTTTCACAATAGGAGTAGCGACTCTCCAGAAGCCGAGGATGACGCCGATGACTTCGATGGGGTGGATGAAGCGGACGGCCAAGACGACGAAACCGACGAGAATGATGATATGTCGGAATCGGAAAGTTCATCGTCTTTCTCTGATCAACGTGCTGTGACCAATATAAACGATGCTATCAATGATCTGGCTATTCGTGATGCTCGTGCTTTCCTCAAAGTTTATGAAACGAGTGATGGCAAGAACATGCGAAGCAAGGCTCTGGGGATTCTTACGAAACTACAGACCCTCGCTGCGGATATTGATGCGTGTTACTTGGCTGATGGGGGCGGTGATGGCCTCGCACTCGTCAAAGAATTGGCTTCATACTTCGATGGAGATGCTTTGGAAAGTATTACCAGCTCCGAGCTACTAAACTCAGGTGTCGTTCGGGTGCTTTTGGAGGTGTTCGGCGACTTCAAGGGTGAGTAGTGTCCCTTAGAATTATCCTCCATATCTCCCTGCGGATTTCTCTTCCCCCGGCTTTTTTGTGCTGATCATCCATATATCCTCCAGCCCCATCCATGCGGGACGCTCGCACCGCATTCTTGCAGGCATTCATGGGATCCGGCATATCGGAGAAAGCTCAGCGGCAGAGTACCGCAACCACCCCCTTCAGTGTCCTAATCCAAAAACTGCAGGACTTGCTCAGCCGGACTGAACACTTCGAAGTGCTAACCGTCAGCCACAACTCGCTGGAGAATACACGCAGCAACGCCGCGCACATGCTTGGAAAGCAACTCAGACTCAAACTTTTAGCGGATGACGATTCTGATATCCCTCGTCCCTATAGAAATATCATAGTTTCTATTCATGCCATCGCCACTTTCAAGTCTCTCGATGACTTCCTTCACCCGAGGATCAGCTTGTCGGACCGTCCGAGAGTCCCTCGCAATCGGGACTCGCTACTTTCTCAGATCGCAAACGCCGCACGCCTCCGGGATTACTCGGCTGCTGGAAATGACTTGTTCAGCAGCGATACGCCAAACCAATCACGACCACCTGCAAGCGCCAATACGTCTACCCGTCAGGGTGACACGGGACCTAGTGGAGCTAACGACTCTCGACTCTCGCAGAATTTGTCTCCGGCTGAAGGTCATAACCATCAGTCACGTCCCAGAAGATACGTGCGACGTCACCACCGCCAAGAAGAGGAAAGTGGCAATGATGATGAGCCGCTAGAATGCGCTGACGAAAGGCATTTAAGCGAGGATGACAACATGGATGAGAACGAGGACGCTGACGACGACGAGGAACTGAATGCTATTGTGGACGATTTGGAGGATGATCTTTCGGATGACAATGCCCCAGATCCGACCGCCGTCAATATGGAGGTCGCTTCCACTGGCAAGGTAACGGCTCGGAAAGAAGATGGAACTCGCGTGGCTACTCCGTCTCAGTCTACACCGGTATCCAAGTCATCATCGGCCCTGAACTCAGTATTAAATTCGACTGGTAGTGGCTCATTGGCGATGGCCGGCCGCCCGTTCTCCTATGCTGCTGCCATGGCGTCACCTTCGCAAGATTGGCACATCGAGTTCAGCATTGATGGCAAGCCAATTTCTAACGAAACGACTGTCTACCGTGCTGTATATCATAATCGTGAACATGTGGACAAGGACGTATGGTCATCTGTACACACTGTGAAGTTCAGACGTGTCCCCGGGCCACCGCCTCCGGAATCGTCAATATCTGCCTCGGGTTCTCCAAACTCCTGTGAAGGTGACAGTGGGGACATGCCATTGTCGTTAAGCAAGGAGTCTGCAACGGCTACAATCCTCCGGCTGCTTAAAGTCCTGCACGTAATGAACGCGACAATTGACGATATTTTGGCGGAGAATAAGGAGTTGTCCGGGATTACTCCAGAACCGCTGTCCCAATTCATCAATACGAAACTGACGGCCAAACTCAACCGTCAGCTGGAGGAGCCACTGATTGTTGCTAGTAATTGCCTTCCTAGCTGGAGTGAGGATCTTGCCCGACTGTTCCCCTTCTTGTTCCCATTTGAAACACGGCATTTGTTCCTACGCTCGACTGCTTTCGGTTATTCACGTGCAATGATGAGGTGGCAGAGCTCTCAAAATGGGGACGATCGTCGCGATCTACGCCGTGATGATCGTCCATTCCTGGGTCGTCTCCAGAGGCAGAAGGTGCGCATCTCCAGAACACGCATCTTGGAGTCTGCTATGAAGGTTATGGAATTGTACGGTTCCTCACCTAGTATCCTTGAAGTCGAGTATTTTGAAGAAGTTGGCACGGGTCTGGGACCTACACTTGAGTTTTATTCCACGGTCTCCAAAGAGTTCTCAAAGAAGAAGCTCAAGATTTGGCGGGAAAGCAATGAAGACGCTGGCAATGAGTTTGCCTTCGGCAAGCGTGGCTTGTTCCCCGCTCCTATGAGCGATGCACAAGCAGCTCAGGAATCTGGGAAAAAACAGCTACAACTGTTCAAGGTCCTAGGCAAATTTGTAGCACGGTCGATGCTGGATTCCCGAATCATTGATATCTCCTTCAATCCAACCTTTTTCCGCATCGCAGATAGCTCATCTTCCGTGACTCCATCACTCGGTACAGTCAAGTCAGTGGATGAAGGTCTCGCAAACTCCCTCCTGTTCTTGCAGCGCTTTGCAAATGCCAAGAAGGCCGCTGATGGCAAGAAGACGCTTTCGCCTGCTCAGAAATGGCAAGCGCTTCGTGATATTGAAGTGGGTGGTGTTAGGGTAGAGGATTTGAGTCTGGACTTTACTTTACCCGGCTACCCTGCCATCGAACTGACAGAAAATGGCTCGAACGTGCCCGTGACGATTGAGAATGTGGATCTGTATATCGACCGCGTCGTTGATCTGACTCTGGGTAGCGGCGTTCGACGCCAAGTCGAAGCCTTCCGACAGGGATTCTCGCAAGTGTTTTCCTACTCAGCTCTTCGGGCTTTCACGCCCAACGAACTGGTTATGCTATTTGGGCGTGCTGAGGAGGACTGGTCTATTGAGAGTAAGTGCGATCTACTAATTTTTATGCCAACTGCTTGCTAACATTTTCTCTGCTTCTAGCTCTGATGGACTCAATCAAGGCCGATCACGGTTTCAATATGGATAGTCGGAGCGTACGGAACCTACTCCAAACGATGAGCGAGTTGAACGTGCAACAACGTCGGGATTTCCTTCAGTTTGTTACTGGAAGTCCGAAACTCCCAATTGGAGGGTTCAAGAGCCTGATGCCCATATTTACGGTTGTGTGCCGTCCAAGCGAGCCGCCATATACACCAGATGATTATCTTCCTAGTGTTATGACCTGCGTGAATTACCTCAAACTGCCAGACTACAGCAGCCTCGATGTCCTCCGCGAGCGGTTAGCCGTAGCGATCAAAGAGGGTCAGGGCGCATTCCATTTGTCCTGATTTCCTTCCTTTTGTTGAGTTTGCAGCTACCGCCGCTTTTCTCCGGAACGTTTAATATTCCTCATCTCATACATCTGGTTTCTTTTCTGTTCTTTCTCCTTTCGTTTGTGCTAGGCAAATACGAGCAGCATCATCTTGGTACGGCGATTAGCATCATATCCTTAACTGGTGGGAGGGATAGGCTATAATGATACTTCGAGTGGGCTATGATTTCCAGTTTCCATCGGCAAGGGTCTCCCTATTCGGTCATCGTTTGTTCAACTTTTTTTTTTTTTTTTTTTCCGTTTTTGTTTGTTCTCTTCTGTTTCTAGGTTGGTAAGGTGCCAAAAGGATCACTTGTGCCCGTCATAGTTTCTAGATGGGGAATCAAAGTACATGCATGACTGGTGTTAATCTTTGTATAGACCTCACCACTATGGAAGAAACCGCAATGTCGGTGGCTCGAGAGCAAAGAGACAGAGAGTCAGTTTGGCTTGCTTTCATTTGCGTATGTGTATTCACTCAGAATATCCCATGTCAACGGGCTGCCATCCTTCTCGTCCCCTTTTCTTCTCTCTCCAGATAATGTCCTCGATCATTCAGCAGTCAGTCACCTAATGCATCGAATCCAGTGTCGGAACTTAATGACAAGGAAACATGGACCATCTCTCGACCGCCGTTATCCATCAATTGGAATGTCCTAGTTGTGGGCTAAGGGCTTGTGTACGATGCAAGATTCATCGTCCGTGGATTTAATAACTGGGGATGATGGTGATGGTGATAATGGCCGTGTTATGACCGAAGAGTTGTGCTTTTCCCCCCCGTCTCGTTGAAGTGTACTTGCTGGATTGGAGGATGGTAGAGATTTGTGCCATTGTAGTCATGTTGCTTCAACAGGCTTTTATGAAGGATGGAAAGCTGGAAACTATCTACAGGAACAAAAATTATTAATATATCGCTTTCTACTATGCTAAAGAGATCAATAAATCAAAAATTCAACGGATCCACCTGTCCCAAGAACGTCTGGTTGCCTTCTCCCCTCAGCAAGGCTTCGATATCTACCCTTCCAGCAGTCAGGTATCGCTCACTGACGCCGATATTCACCCTCTGCGAAAGTAGTCTTTTCAGTTCTGCTCGCATACCTGCCATTTCTGCCTTGGTGACACTCCCAGCCTCCTTCTCACGCTGGTGTCGTCCACCACCGCGCCCACGACCCTTGCCCTTTGCAGATTCAAATTCCTCGCTGTCATAGTCGACACCAAGATCCTCCGCAGCGGCCCGTAGCCAGTTGTCCTCTGCAGATATCTTTTCTTTGGCAATGGTAGAATCAGTGATGCGTTTAGCAAGTTCCACACGTGGTCGTACGCGCGCGACAACCCTGCGATCCAGCTCGAGTGATTCTAGTGGAAGCCGTTTTGTATTTGGGCCTTGGCTGGCGTGGACTTTGGCGGTTAGGCGGGCCACACCGACAACTTCTTCCGGGGAACAGATAATGACGCTTTTCCCTGCTGCACCAGCACGAGCGGTACGGCCGGATCGGTGGACATAGGTGTCTGCCGTGCGAGGGGAGTGGTAGTGGATGACGAAATCGATACCCTTGATATCTAGACCGCGGGCTGCGACATCGGTTGCTACCAGGATGGAACTGGGGTTGGATGTGGGAGATGAGAAACGCTCCACGGAACGCAGTCGAGCCTTCTGTGCCATAGAAGAATGGAGTGCAAGGGCCGGGAGCTGCAGGTTTTGGAGGAATTGAGAGAGTCGTCTGACGGCGGCGATAGAATTGGTGAAGACTATAGTCCGATGCTTGGGGTGATAGAGGAGGAGAGTATACAGGTATAGATCCTGTTATGTTGATATCATTAGATAGATGTGGCAGTAGGGAATATGGAATTAATGATGATCTTACCTTTTCCATTGTGGCGCATTCCACAATCCCTTCCTTGAGACCTTCGGCCATCTGAGAAACAGGATTTACATCAATGAACTTGGGCTTCTCCTCTCTGAAATTCAGCTTCCGGAGAAGATATTCCATGGATTCCTTCTTATCCATGAGGTCGCCCCCAGTCCAGCGGCTTTTGCCAGCTAGTTTCTGCTGTAGGCCACGATGGAAAGTGGCTGAGAAGACTAGAGTTTGTCTATGTCCTTCAGCAACAGAATCTTTCGCCTGAGTGGGTTCGTCGTCGTCCTCTTTCTCTTCATCTTTCTCGTCGTTCTCCTGCTCTTCGACCGGAAAGTCTCCATCCACCGTGCGATCAAGAGAGTTTAATATCTCCTCCACCTCTTTGAAGTGGCCCTCACTAAGAAGTCTGTCCGCCTCATCAACAACTAGGAATCTAATTTTCTGCATCTTCCTAATCATTCCATGACCCGAGCTGAGGACTTCCCACACCCTGCCGGGCGTCCCAATGACAATATCTGCTCCAGCCAGTAGCCTCTGCTGCTTCTGTATCGAAAGCCCACCAGTTAGGAGTGCGACTTTTGCATGGACACCAGGGGCATGTGTTGTCAGATCTCCGATATGTTTTGCCAGCTGATGCGCCAGTTCTCTGGTAGGAGAAAGGATAAGTGCGACGGGGAAAGACCCGGATTTACTTGGCCCCTTGGAACGTTCTCGCTTGTGTTCCAAATACTGCTCCAGGATAGGTATAGCAAATGCCAGAGTTTTTCCTGAACCCGTAGATGCCTTCCCCACGACATCGTGCCCCTCAAGGATGCTCGGAATGCAAGCTTTCTGGACGGGCGTGGGCACAGAGAACTTAAGCTTCGATATACTCGTCAGAAGCTCGGGGGATAGACCAAGAGAATCCCAGGCTGAAACATCCACGCCATCATCCTCCTCTTGCTCTCCGAGGGCTGCGAATGACAGTCCAGGTTTGATGCTGCGATCATTTTGAACTTTTGATTCCTTGGCCTTGCGTTCCTTTCTCTCTTTTTGTTTCTCTCCCCCCTTCTTATCGGCCTGTTTGTTTCCATTCTGCTCTTTGCTGCTGCTGGGTTCTTTTGCTTCGTCGTCTGCTGGGGCGCCACTTGGTTTTTCCTCCGTCCCGTTGTCGCTGAAGCCGGACCATTCATCGTCACAGGTAACCTCTTCATCCGCAGAAGTTGCTATCGTCTTCTTCAGAATAGATTTCTTTGGTTTTCCTGCGGCCACCTAGATGCATCTCATCAGCTGGTTTACTCCGAAATAGGCCGAACGAGAATCCAACGCACCTTAAAGCGAATCTCCCCGTTTCCTTGGGGTCGCACGATATCAACCCCTTCGATCTCCTCCAGACCGAAAAATCCTCCCGCATCCTCCAATCGATCAGGAAGAGCGACTCCTTTCCAGTTCAGATCGTCAATTCCGACGAGGTACTCATCGGCTGCATCTTGGGGTTTTGCCACCTTCTTTCTCTTTTTGGACTGGACGGCCAGTCCTTTTGAATCACGTCCTCGTTTCTGGCCCATAATTTGCGGCAGAACGCAGGCAGGATAACAGTGCTTGGGAGTAGGCAGACTGTTGTTCTTGACTTGCCGACAGAAAGAATGCAGAAATGCGGCAGAAAAAAAAAGACAAGAAATTCCCGCCTTCCGCAGATCTTATCGCACTCCCCCACGTCCACGAAGAAATGTCAACCCTCTTTCTCAATTCCTTTATTACACAACGTTCAATTTATACTATTATACTACTAGAGTGAAGCAAATAAT
The DNA here is from genome assembly GCA_025999795.1 of Monascus purpureus. NCBI lineage: Eukaryota > Fungi > Ascomycota > Eurotiomycetes > Eurotiales > Aspergillaceae > Monascus > Monascus purpureus. The sequence continues at coordinate 1,124,660 of AP025346.1, read as the reverse complement.
CCAGACCGGAAATGGGAAAATCGTCCAAAGACAAGCGCGACGCCTACTACCGCCTGGCCAAGGAACAGAACTGGCGCGCCCGTTCGGCCTTCAAACTGATACAGATCGACGAGCAATTCGATCTCTTCGACCATGAGAATCCGGAGAACGTGACGCGGGTCGTCGATTTGTGCGCCGCCCCCGGCAGCTGGAGTCAAGTTCTTAGTCGGGTGTTGATCAAGGGAGAGAGTTTCGGTAGACGGGCATGGGTTCAGAAGAGGCGGAGAGAGAAGCTTGAATTATTGAAAAGCACAAATGATGACATTTCAAGTGACATCTTGGATAAAGAGGAAAGGAATCTGGAACAGGACTTGAAGCCCCGGAAGAATGTGAAGATCGTGTCCATCGATCTTCAACCCATGGCGCCTCTAGAGGGCATCACTACTCTCAGAGCAGACATTACACATCCGTCTACAATTCCTCTCCTACTCAGAGCCTTGGACCCAGAAGCATACAAGGACTCGCCGTCCACTTCTACCCCGGCAGCAATCAGACAACCGCACCCGGTCGACCTTGTCATTTCCGATGGCGCTCCCGACGTCACAGGCCTACACGACCTGGACATCTACATTCAATCCCAACTACTCTACTCTGCGTTGAATCTTGCCCTAGGCGTCCTCCGACCCGGAGGGAAATTTGTCGCCAAGATCTTCCGTGGTCGAGACGTCGATATCATCTATGCGCAACTCCGCACCGTATTCGAGAAAGTGAGCGTAGCGAAACCCCGCAGCAGTCGCGCAAGTAGTCTGGAGTCCTTCGTTGTCTGCGAAGGATTCATTCCCCCTACAAGTCAGACAGGGGTAGATGCCCTGAAGAACCCCATCTTTGGCGGCGCCGCGGTTCCTAGACCGATCCCCGAAGACAGAAACGTGGCGGTCGAGGTGCCAGATGAAGATAATGAACAATCCCAAACGATCACGGATATTCCGAGTTTGACTGTGAATCCCACCAGTACCGCAGAATCAACCGATGCGCACATCAAGGAAGTTCACCTTCTTCACCCAGACTCTTTATCGTCGTTACCCGCCACAAAGGAGACCGTTACTGTTTCTCCGGCTGGTTTCTCGAACACGCGATTTGCTCACGAGAACCGCTGGATCCCACCGTTTATTGCGTGCGGAGATCTGTCGGCTTGGGATTCAGATGCTTCTTACGCTCTGCCTCCTGACCACGTCAGTCTTGATCCCGTGCAGCCTCCCACGGCACCGCCATATAGGCGTGCGTTGGAAATGAGGAAGGAAAAGGGCGGCGCCTACGGCAAGACTAAGTTAGGGACTATTGGGAGAGCCTGACACTGTTGTTTTTATAATCACTTTTTTTTTTTTGGTTTGTTTGTTTTCTGAAATCGAGTGTCGGTACATGTCTTTTTAGTCTATGTGAAATGTGTAAAGCTGCCATATCCATTGATTTGTATGAAACAAGACTTGAATTCTTAGAACTAAATAATAGTGTTTTATTTAGCATTATTATATATTTAAACCATAATTCAACCCATGAAAACAAGGGTTAATATGAAAAACGGCTATTCTGATCATCACGATGCTGATAAGCCCGGCGAGGAAACCCTAGGAAAGTTTAACCTAAACTGCACCTCGTGTGTCATCCAGCCGATGAATGCAATGGAACGTCAAAAGTTCAGCGTCTATCTAGGTATTTAGATACCTCCAATTGGATGCACAGACGCAGAAATGAACAGGGATTTCCGCCTCTTCCTAGTTAGGCGTATCGCCAGAAATCCCACCTATGATGGTTATCCTCAAGCCGTAAAGCCCAGGTGGTTATCTGGCACAAGTGCATGCACCGTGACACAGAGGTTGAGCAGCTTATGATGGCCTCCAGAAAGGGAAGTCCATGATGATAGAATAAAAAGTCTATATAGATATATAGATATATAGACACATTTCCACAACAAGATCGTGGACTAGTAAACTTCCAGAACGTATCTTTCCTCATCCTTCAGCTTCTCAATTTCCCTTCTAGTGTCGACCTTCTTCCCGAGGCGCTTCCCTTCCGTCGCAATCGCCTCCTCCAACACGGCCGTCACATCCGGCACTGGCCATGTGGGACCACAGAGGTAGAACGCACCCTCTTCGCGGATGTACGCCTGCATAATTTCGGGCAGAGTCTGACGCATACGGTCCTGAATATAGATCTTCTGAGGCTGGTCTCGGGAGAACGCACGGCCCAGGAGGGTGATAACGCCCGCCTCCTGATAAGCCTCCCATTCTTCACCGTAGCAGTACTCCTCGCGTTGGTGACGAGAGCCCATGTACAGCAGCACAGACCCGATTTCCTTCCCTTGGGCTTTCTCCAGAGCTCGGTGCTGCACAAAGGCGCGGAAGGGAGCAAGACCTGTACCAAGTCCGGCCATGATGATGGGCTGCGTAGACTTCGGTGGAAGCTTCATCACACTTGATTTAACGCTGACTGTGATGGGAGTGCCGGGGCGGAGACTGCTGAGGTAGCGAGTGGCCAGGCCGAAGCGGTCGCGGCCACGAGGATCGGTCCAATTCACGGCAACAATCATCAGTGCCACTGTGGTAGGATTGACCTTCTGGCAGGAGGCAATCGAGTATTCGCGGCGTTTCAGGGGGCTCACGATACGGATGATGTCGTGGAAGTCAGGATGCGCGGACGGGAACTCGAGGAGGATGTCAGCGTAAGTCACGGTGTCGACCTCCGCGCGACGCTTGAATTCCGCAGCTCCCTCGGGGCTAGCCAAGGCGAGCAGGTCCTTCTTCTCCCTTTCGTCGGTAGCGAATTCAGCAAGCGCTTCATAGAAGCGCTTGGGCGGGCGACCGAAGATGTCAATGTTCTGTACCAGTGCCTGGTAAACAGTGCGGTTCTCCAGTACAGCAGGATCCTCGCGACTTGGAATCTCAACAATAGCATCGGGGTTAAGGCCATAGAACTCGATAAACGCCACGACATCCTCGTGGTTATTTTCAGCGTGAATACCAAGCGCTTCACCGATCTCATAGGTAAGTCCCGAGTCACCCAGGTCGAATTCAATATGGAAAATGTTCCTATCATAAGTGACAGGGGTGAGTCTCCTGTTCTCCTTAACATGAACAGCAAACGTCTTGGTAGCCAAATCCGGTCGAAGAGCGGTCCTTGTACCGTAAGCCTCCTTAAAGGCCAGGCCCTTAGCGGCAACTTGCCAGTTCTTGAGAAGAGAAGGAGGCTCAGCTTCCTTCTTGTCAAACGGAACAAAGCTGGTGGGAGAAATATCCCTGGAAAGATGAGGAGCCCCAGTCTCGTCCTCGGGAGTCTTCCATGCCTCTGGGATCTCGACACGGCGAAGTATGTTCTGGAGATCCTTAATGACGAGGTCCAGAGCTTCACCTTTTCCGTTGACAGAAGAAAGCTTCCTCGACACCAGACCCTCCTGAGAAGGCAAGGCTACACGCAGAAAAGCGGCTTGCAGTACAAGAGGTTCCGGAGAAGCATCACTGGTAGCTGACGGGTCCACGATATAGAATGCAAGGCCACGCTGCGCAATTTCCTTCCTGAAAACTGCGGGGAGCTTCTTTTCAAGTTCATCATCCTTAATTCCAGGAGCGTTCGCAATTACACTGCCGCCGTCCTTCACAGAGGCAAGAACATCAATTTCACCCAGAAGCTTGATATCTCCAATATATGCGACATCGGCAGTTACGATGGGGTAAGGAATATCCAAGATCTTGGAGCTCTTGCGGATGTCAACGCGGACCACTCCACCTTGGATAAGGTTGTCATAAGTCTTGCTAATAGAAATATTGCTCGCTGAATCAGCCGCCAAGCCCTGAGCGAGGACAGAGGTGGCTTCATCAGAAGCAGAGTTGTCAACATCCCAGAAGACGTACTGCTGCACCGTTTCAGGATCAATAAGCTGCAGGGGAACAGACTTGCTGTTCGCATTACCCACGGGCAAGAGTGGCTTTTCAAAAATGCGCTGAAACACTGCAGCCATGTTGACTGGAGACCAGGACTGTGAACGGGGATATTTTATTTCCACGGTAGTCCGGGTTTCAGCACGGTTCGAAGCGAAAGTCAGGGTAGCAAGGATATCCTCATAAAGTGCAGAATGGATTCCTTCCTCTTGCACAGCCTGATCGTCGGCAACCTGACCAAGAATACCAATGGTCTTTGTTGAGTGTGGGAGAATGCGCAAGAACTCTTCCTCCACAAATGGGCGGTAAACACGAACGTTCACGACACCGATGCGAACACCATCCTTGGCCAAGGAGCGTGCAATCTGCGCAGCGAGAGATGCTTCGACTGTTCCAAAAACGACGAGGACCGAGGTGGGTTCTTCATGGCCGTGGTATTCAAAGAAGCCGTATTCTGTGCCCAATTCGCCGTTCAGGGACTGGAGGATCTCCAGCGCCTTGCCCTGCACATCAAGGTGGCGGCTACGGGAATCGTCAAGCGTTTTACGAACAGACTCATAAGCATGTGCGAGGCTGTTCTTGTTGAGGACATCGATGACTCGAGTGGCTTCCCTCCCAACGCGAACGCCGTCGAAGGTATGGACCGATGGAAGAACAGATGACAGTAGAGTGGCAAATAAAGCCATGTGCTGTGCCTCATGCACGGAAGCGCTGGAGACCAATCCAAGCCCAAGCTCTTCTGAGAGGGAGAGAGCAGAGGCATAGTCGGTAACCAAGCCGCGGTCAGCTACATAGTCCACAGCCGCCACATGTGCTACGACCGGACTGGCAACTGAGTACAGAAGAGACAATTGTTCCAGAGCCGGCCGCATATACGGGAGTGTGGCAGACGAGGCGACAATGCTTTGGGGAACATGGCGCTTCTTCAGATTGAAATCCGGAGAGAATAGGTAGCCCAGGGCAATGTTGCCAGCACCCTGACGAGTCTCCATGGTCTTCACAACAGGAGTCTCGCCATTGGCATTCAATTCCCGGTCAGCGGTCCATTCTCGAAAAGCGGCATCCAAATCGAAGGAATCCGGAGAATAGGAGAATATCTTGTCGCTCAGGACATAGGCGACTTGCTGAATCAGGGTTTGGGCAGTGACATAAGTTGGGCCGTCCAGAGCGGACAGGGATGGATTAGAAGCGCCCATTTTGGGAGAGGACCCTTCTGATACCAACACGAAGCAGTCTGATGCCTTCAGCGAGTAGACGGGCAGCAGAGAGGCGGGATGAGGGGGAAAAGAGGGAGAAATGGAACTGCTGTCGGGAGAAAAATGGTGTATAGAAGAGAACCCTGCCTAATGCGGCTAGTGCGAATCACGTCATTTTCGGATTTTCTTATCGATAAGGCATTTAAGGCGGTCATAGGCGGCACAAATGAAATTAATTAGTAAGCATCACGTGTTAATTATGTATATTGCCCCAGGCACCGCTCCTGTACGCATCGTGAAAGGAGTCTCGCCTCATTGACCAACTCCTTTGATCCTTAACTATCACTGCTACTCCTCCTTCCCCCACTATCTGCCGAAATTCGTCAAAACATCCCGATTCCAGGCTAGCATTATGGCTTCTGTGGCCTTGGTTGGATGCACGGGTATGGTGGTGAGTAGAAGAGCATTCCCTTCGACAAGATCCCGTAATGCTGAAGCAGGAGTTCTATTCTGACCATATATCCAGGGAGTCCATATCCTAAATACCGCTCTTGCAAGCTCTTCCATATCTCGTATTGATACAATCTCTCGTCGTACCCCTGATGCCGCCAGCTCCGCCCCCCAGGCGAAGCTCACTACATTCGTCTCGGAAGATACCTCTCAATGGCCCAAGCAGATCTCCTCCCTGACCCCACCCCCGGCTATATTCTTCTCCTCCCTCGGAACAACCCGTGCTGCTGCCGGTGGGTTCGAGAACCAGTATAGGATAGATCATGATCTGAACGTTGAACTGGCCCGTGCCGCGCGCGACGCAGGGTCCAAGGTGTACGTTTTAATCTCATCCAGTGGCGCAAGCGCCACGTCTTCTATCCCGTATAGCCGCATGAAGGGGGAGGTTGAAGAGGAGGTCAAGGCACTTGAGTTTGAGAGGACTGTTATCCTTCGTCCTGGATTGATTGCGGGACCAAGACAAGAGAGCAGGCCTTTTGAAGCCGGGGCCCGCTACTTTGCTAGTTTTCTTGGAAAAGTGCATCCTAGTCTCAAGAACGCCTGGGCCCAGGATGCAGATGTCATTGGGAGAGCTGCTGTTAATGCAGGTCTTAAATCGCTGAATGGCGATGTTCCAGCTGGTAGTGAGAAGGTCTGGGTTTTAAACGGTAGTGACATTCTTCAGTTGGGACAGAAGGAGTCTTCTTAAGTATCTGTGTTTGGGGTGGAGCCTTTGTTTAAATATATATATACCCAGGTTGTACTCCCATTCTATACGCGAGATGATCTTATATACTCATACTCCGAGTTCTCTCTTCTATCGTTTTCAAGATGAAATGATCCACTGTTTTATTCACATAGACATGTGTTACCTATCTGAGAACGATATACAAACCAACCCAGAACGCCGAAACACCACTGAAGTCTCCAATACCCATGGAATAATCTTTGTTTTCGCACACGATTACCCCATTTCTTTCTGGCCTGACACATAACTACTCGGAGAACCACAACCTAAAGGATTTTACAGTCTACTTCGGACCCGTCTTAATGACGCCTTTCTTCTTCGACAGCCCCTTCCTACTCGGCTCAGCCTTGGGAATACCGCGCGCCGATCCATTCGTCGGATCCCAAGTTCGACTAATCTCCTTATTCGCTCCGCTAACATCTAGCGGATCGCCAAGTTTGCTGTCCCTCCGGCTTGCCTCTGCAGATTGCTGAAGCTCGCTGTCGGGTGTCGTCCTGGAAGGATCATACGAGTTTTTGTCGGCGCCAACTTCAGAATCCGTTCCTGTTTTGACAGCTTCAGATCGTTCAGGATTAAGGACGTTTCGATCCAATTCTCCTTCCTTTTGGCTTTTGGTTGTTTGCAGGGGTGGTGCGAAGTGGAAGGTTCGCAGCGGCGGTCCCAGTACAACATATTGCCTGGGGATTTGCAGAAGTTGTCTCGGTTTGGCTGTCCGGGCAGCTTGGTAAATCGAAGTGATGATACTTGTCCACATTTTTCGACTGTGCCAAATGAGTGTTATTCGTCGCTGTGTTAGGATTAATCTGCAGCTTGGCTGCTTTGTGATGTTTTGGTGGGTGACAAGTGACGTACCTAGACTGGTGCTCGGAAGGAACTATTAGGAGATTTCACTATGAAAGGAATCCCCAATAAATCAAACTCGTAATTTCTCCCAAGACCGGTTTCCTTTGTCCGCTATTTCCAGACAACTGACTATTTACAAGAAATGCCTGGAAGAGGTCGAGTAGAATGCTGCAAGGTGTATATCTTCACTATGACGTCGGTTGATAGTTAAACCTGCACGTGATAGCAATAGCCCTAAAATAGATAATGGCGACGAACCATGAAACGTCACATTTTACAGGGGGCAACTGACATCCAACAGGCTCTATTAAGAGCTATAATCCGGGTATCCTTGGTCATACACGAGTGCAGTAATCTTGAAGTTTACATGCTTCAGGAGAGTAATCCTTGCAAGATACTACTCCGTACACAGAGGCAACCAGGGAAAGCCATAGAATCACGGGCCAACGGAGGAATTAAGAATCGAGACAGAACAACCAAAAGCCTTGCATACGAAGATGCGGAATTTGGTCCTATCGAACACCACAAAAGTCTCCGTTATTCAGGCTCTGAACACTCGACCAAAAAGGAGAAATTCCCGATTCGATCACCCGGACCAACAGCTAGTCTCTTAAGGCAACAAGGGATGAGGGATGAGGCAACTGGAGGGTTAGCCCAAAGTTTTTTATCCAGCACCTGAAGGTTGTGGGGATCTTCCTCTATTTTTGTTTGTTAAGCCATGTTGATGCCTGATTATTGAAAAGTCTGCCTGCCAAATACAGGCAAGGCTTCGTAATACCGACGGCGTGCACTTCGCTGCTCTCGTTACTTCGTAAGTGTAGTCGATATTCATTGGCGCCAACCATGTCGACCCATTATTCATTCAAAAAGCCCTGAGATGGCATTTCTAAAATGTATACATGCTGCTTGGTGGAGCAGATATTGCCACAAGGTCGAGCAGATTCAAATCATACGAATAACAGTGGCGCAACGAAATCAACAAGGCTATGCTCCTCGTAGTGTCAAGACAGTAAAGGGCACAGAATGCATGCATGCAGAGACCGGAAGCTGCGAGGGCCCGCACAACGCAACTGTTAGTGGATTCATTTATGCGAACACTGAAGTCTAAACGCGTTCGGGAGGAATTATAATTGCCATGGCTGTCAGTTAGCCGCATATAAACGGGCCACGGTCACATTGATGTTACTGCATGGAGCCCTTGAAGTACTTTTATTCTTATGCAATAATATCCAATCAATCTCATCAGGCTAGGCAATTGCAGCAAATCCTGCATCTTGAAATGCCCAAAGGCGTTCTTTGGCTTTTGAAATTGATATCAAGGAAGTCAACCTTGCGACGTGCGCGGAAAATCCCGTTCAATATGAAATCACGAGACCTGCGAGGGACCCGGAGGACTGGAGCCAGGTCGTTATTGGAAAGGCATTGAAGCATAAATGTTAGCAGTCCAAATATGCATATACAATGACTGGCAACCATGAAACAATGTGTAAGCGATTGGGTATAAATTGCCAACCCCCGAGAGCCCCGTTCACTGCTTACCCAATTTTCCATGAAGGATTGCCAATAATGGAGAGGTCAGAGACAAATTGGATGAGTGCAAGGAGCTACGGGGGTGGCAAATCGGGCTAGCGGCTTGGACATCCATTCCCCTGCCTTACGCAGGTTGAGTGAATTTCAATGCTGTTACCTTTTACCACACCATATGCTCACGCCGCACGAGATAACGCTGAGTTGGCAGTCGCTATCAAGGCTGATTCTGTTGTTCATCTTCTGCGCGCAGGAAGCCGAATCGGAAAGCCCGAGGATCCTGCATAATACCAACCAATGCCAACAGACCTTAACAGCTAGGCCTAGAGGAAAGTCACCGAATCTATCAAGGAGGGCTGAGCCAAGCGGGGGCTATATTGATATCCGTTCATTCGTCAATTCTCGAGCCGAATACCTGAACTTTGCATGCTCATCATCCCGCAGGTTCCGCAGGTTCGATGGCTTTCGCCTGGAAACCTTCTGGTCAACTCTTGGAACTTAAAGGAACAGCCTGCACCAAATGAATGTGGCCACGTCAGATAGAATCCCAGGACTAGGGACGTGTTTGCCTATAATGAAATGATCGATGTATCCTGTCACAACGGGTGCCCGTACACGCCGGTACAGAAACCATGGGTTATCAACTTGTCCGAGCCGGACCGTTCGTGCAGGTGCAGGTAGTATAGGTCATCTGAATAACCACTTCCTGGAAGGATTTAAGTTTAGCACATCACTTGTAGTGGTATGTAGGAAATTCCATTGGCAGTAAGTGCCTGGTTGACGTACACATTACCACCTAGCAGTATGAATAGTTGGCTCCCGTTTTCCTGGTAAGGAAAATAAAAATGAAACAGACTCAGATCATAGAAATTGCGGGGGAGTAGAAGCCCAAGGATGGAGTGAGAAGGTCGGGTTGTAAGTCGTCACCAGGGTGTGTCTGCCACATGTTTCGCAAGGAGCTCGACACAAAAAGGCGAAGGCAAAAATGTAAAATGTATCCGAGACGGTTTTTTTTTTTTTGTCCAAGGCTGAGTTTTCAAGGCCATTGTCTGGCAGTAACTGTCAAGATCAGCACGATCAATCAAAAAATCATTGGATGAAAATGAATGGCAACAATAAAAAAAAGGCCTGAGATACTAAAGTGGCGTTGTCACAGCATGGAAAATGCAGCATATCACATACAAGGTATACAAAACGCAGCTTCGTTTTCCCATTTCTTCCACCGCCAAAAGACAAGGCTATCCTGGGAATGAAGAAACCCGTCTGAGAAGAGACGTCACAAGTTGTTTCATTTGTCACAAATTGGGTGGCATTCAGCGATGCGCAGGAAATAATCCGGCAACCCGGCATGCAAGAGAAGATGGGACCGGGTCAGGATGACCAAACTCGAACAGAACGAAGATACGAGGCGAAGTGGAGAAGAGAAGTGGTAAAACGAACTGCAGTAGATCGGTCGCAGAAGGCAATGGAATTTTGCTCCTAGTGAGGTATTTTTGGGATTTGAACACGGATCGGGTGATCAGATCCTGTCACTGCAACCGGATGGCTGCATCCATGAGGCAACGATAAGTACGGAGGCCTGATTATGGACTCCGTGAAAATCATGTAGTAACTCCACAGTTGGCAAAACCAATACCAGCCAACCGGATAGAGCCAACTAAGAATGCAAACATCAGAGTGTCATAGAAAATAAGTTGTCACGCATCGAGGGGTCATTGATCGACAACAGTCAAGTGCAGAGCTGAACAGAGGGTGAACAGATGAGGTGAAAGGCCAATGAAACATAAATAGGCCCCCAATTCCTCAGAATCGCGGTTCTTCGACCAGTTCTAGTTTCAAGCTTATATTATCAGCACTTAACACAAATCAAGTCTTCACAGATTGTTTCGCAACCGTTCAGGTTATCTCTAGTCGTCAATTATCTTAAATCAACCTCGTCAAAGCTCAGCCTATCAAACTGTTCTTGAGCGGTAGAATAACAAAGTCCGGCCAATAAAATATAAGGAAGAAGCTGAAACGACTCCTTACCGAGATCAGGTCAGTTTAACCAAAACCCTGAACAGGGCATCCCTAACATGTCTGGCAGATATGTGCTTCTACAACCAGAAACGATTTTCCTGCGGAGACTGGAGCTGGACCAGCTTCGCCCACCGGTGCAACTACGAGTACCGTACTGGTGAGACATGCGGCATGAGGCTCGTTAACATAACCGAATTTGAACCTACCAAATGTCGACTCTGTGAAAAGATCGATACCAAGTATCGGCGACGCAGTGCGGAGATTGAGCGTTTGAGCCGGTGGAGACGTGAAGGGGGTACTCTAGTGGCTTCGATGGATCGATCACAGAGGCTCATAAAGGAGCTCGAAATAGAAATCAACCGGCTTCAAAAAGAGCGCGAAGACCGAAGAAGAGTCTTGTGCTAAAGTTGCCAGGTCACGTCGAGTCATGTTGTTTTCATAATCGGCTAAATGTTTTTCTATGGTGTCATGTCTTTTTTGGTCATTCATTGATTCTTTTTTCTTTTTTGCCTTTCACACAGCCACAAAGGTTGCTGCAGTTTAGAGATAGGTCATCCAGGTCGCTCGAGTCTTCGCTTGTACCATCCCGAGACGCTGGTTTGTTCATCAATATTGGACAAGCCAATTGGTTCTGGGTGGAAGCCAGACTGAAAAGGACGTATCATTTGTTGCTGAAAATAATCGAACATCCAATGAATAATAGCTTTTCTGAAGCAATCTCAACAGTATGCATCTGGGATTTCTGGAGTTCCACTCTATAAGCGCCTGTATACCTATAGAGCGGCTCGATGAGACAACTACAGTCACAAGGGGAAGAGACTCACAATTTCCAGGTTCTGAGACATGTGAATACGGAACAAATACCCATTTCCTGTCAGTTCCATGAAGCATAAAGAAGCATATGCTTCTCAGAAATCAGAGTGACTATGTTCTGTTCGATTCGCCTTGGGAACGGTGCGGGGAGGTAGTTGAAGTGAGGTTCGGAGAGTACGGCGCAGCTCGTGTCTGGTCACGTGTATACTGTATACACACTTGTGCGGCAAATGTAGTTGGTATCAGAACAACCTCCACGCGTTCTTGATCCAGGTACTAACAACGGGAAATCGGAATATTGAATCTAGACTTTTCCTGAATGCCATCTTTTTCGTCAATCAAGTCTATGGTAATTATCTGGGCATGGGAACTGTCCTATTTTGAGTCTAACGCTCCACGATCTGCTGCGCTGACTGTGATATCATAGTGCTGCTGGATTGGGATCGGGCGTGATGAACGCTTCACATTCCCTTCTCTCCTGAACATAGCAGATTTCCGTGGGTTCTGTTTCTTCATATATGTATTAACTAACAGAAAATAGATCTTAATACTCAGCTTGAGTTCCCTGCTCGCCAATCGCCACGTCACCAGCGGACGGTCTAGCTTATCCTTCAGATGCAGCTTTATGCAGACCTCATGTTCACGGCAATTGGTTGCGGGGCTAAGTTCCAATGGCATCTTTTTTCGTACACTCTCTAGTCCGTGGATTATGCGTCTCTAAGATCGACATTTGACATGAAAAAAACGTGAGTTTCAATTGGCAGGTAACCGGCAACCCAGATCGAATGGGGTGCATTGTTTCCAATATCTGAAGGTCACGCTCTCGTTTATTTGATCTCCCCAGCCTCCGGCTCATCATCTACCCTAGCCAGCCCTTGTTCCCTCAGAAGCGCATCGATCTCTTCTGCATTCCACAAGTGGTGGTAAATCTTCCCATCCTTGGTCTTTCCTACTGTTGCAAACTCGACTACACGACAAGCTCCAGTTAGTATCTCCAGGAAAAACTCAGATGAGTAGTGGATGAGGGTACAAACTTTTTTCACTGCTCAGCTTGGTCGAATCCATGGTCTTGCTCAGAACCTTAACGGCCATAGCACATGCTTCCTTCAGAGTGCAGTCCTCCTTGTAATCCTGCTTGAGCAAACTCTGTGCGCTTGCATTGTTTGCTCCTACACTGGTTGCCTTCCAGCCACCGTAATTCCCGCTTGGGTTGCTTTGATAGAGCTGAAATTGCTGGAGCGGATCATAGCCTGCGTAAATGAAAGAAACACCAAACGGACGAAGACCACCATGTTGGGTATATCCTTGCTTCAGATCACAGAGCCGACGGACGAGTTGCACACATGGAATGTCTTCGTTGTATGTGAGGAGATAACGCTGCGCAGCTTGACGTGCGTAGTTAATGAGGATGTTGGCATCTGCGGTCATACCGGCAACGGCACAGATCATATTACTGAAAATAGAAATCAGCTCATGGACAAGGCACGCTATGCAGCCTCCGCTATTATTCTTATTAAAACACATACTCGTTCAAGATGTAAAGCTTCTCCGCTGACGTATCCTGCTCCAGCAATTTGCTTGTCACCTTCTTCTCGGCAGCAAGGACAATTCCATCTTTGGCCAGTATTCCTAAAGCCGTACCGGCATGGGAGATAGCTTCAAGTGCGTATTCAACCTGATACAGTCGCCCTTCGGGTGAAAAGATGGTGGTCTAGTGGTGAGGAACAAAGAGTTAGCTGGAGCAGCCCAAACGGACTTAACGAATGGATCACACCCTTGAATCATATCTCCGCGACATCCTGTACTGGATAAAAAGGCAAGCAAGATCAAAGATTATGAAGGAAAGGTATAGAGGAGAAGTCTTGGTGATGGAGGAGGGGGAGCTTGTGTAAGCTAGAAGATGGGAATGGGAGAGCTCCAGGATGACCAGGCAACTTGCTCTGGCGCGTCCACTCCGGGCTGACCATCCGCCAAGCTCGGGCCACCTCAAATTTCCCCGTAACGAAGCTCTCATCAGCAGGACTAGATTTCTCTGGTTGCATCTTTCTTATTTTCATGTTATAGCTTTGCTTTGATCTCGTTCATACCAGGCAGACATTTAACTTCACGGTATTTCCCTCTTTTTGCGGCTACAAAATGCTCAAATCGACGTATACGCCGCCTCCTCCGTTACCGCCAGGATGGACTGAACACAGAGCTCCCTCAGGTTTGTTGTCTCTTTGGCCGCCTAGAAATCTAGCTAACATAGTTCGCAGGCCATCTGTATTACTACAATTCACAAACCAAACAGTCAACCTATACACGACCACAAGCGCCTACTCCTCCCCCTCAACCAGTCACAGACGCTGCTCAAACTAACTCATTCTATTCACCCGAAACACTACCTCCTTTCTCTTCAGCGCCATATGGTCCTACGGGGTTTGGACCTGTGAATAATAAATTTCCTGGGAGTAGTAGAGGATTCCGCGGGGGAAAGGGTTACCAAGACCGCAGACGCCGGGAACCTGAAGATCGACCGAAAACAAAACACCCGATACCTGGCTGTGGGCCGTGGGTCCTCGTGAAAACCAAGCTCGGAAGAAGATTTGTTCATAACCCGGACACAAATGAAAGCTTTTGGAAGTTTCCTCAGGAGGTATTGAAGGGTGTTGTGGAATATGACCGCCTGGAAAGAGAAAAACGCGAGAGAAAGGAGCGCGGCGAGGAAAGTGTAGAGCCGGAGACACCTGAGGTGAAAGGAAAAGAAATTACTACGGCTGAACATCCACATCCCGAGGATGCGGGTACTGGTGCTGCTACGGGAGAATTGAGTGACGAGTATGAAGAAGTTGAAGTCACAGACGATGAAGAAGAAGACGAGGACCAACCATCGAAACGGCCAAGAACGGAAAGTGAAGGCGATAAGCCTATTGAATTTACGGAAGAGGATATTGAGTATCAACTTGCTGCAATGGGTGAAGACTATGGTCTCGATCCCGGTGAATATGGTGATCCAGGCGAAGAGGGCTGGGAAGAGGGTGCAGAAGGCCTACCTTTGACGGACGAAGATGCGACTGCTCTTTTCCGTGATTTACTTGACGATTTTCACATCAATCCATACGCCATGTGGGAAAAGATAATCGAGGAAGGCCGCATAATAGAAGACACCAGATACACCGTGCTACCAACCATGAAAGCAAGACGGGAAGTGTGGTCTAACTGGAGTCGCGACCGGATCCAAGAACTTAAGGAACGCAAGGAGAAACAAGAAAAGAGTGATCCCCGTATCAAATACCTATCTTTTCTTCAGGAACATGCTACTCCGAAACTCTACTGGCCAGAGTTTAAACGCAAGTACCGAAAGGCACCTGAGATGAAGGATACCCACCTTTCCGATAAAGACCGTGAAAAGTTCTATAGAGAACATATCTCTCGACTTAAACTCCCGGAAAGCACGAGGAAATCAGATCTTTCTGCTCTGCTCAAGTCCATCCCATTACAGGCATTGAACCGCTCGTCTAATATTGAAGCATTCCCTTCAACAATCCTTACCGACATCCGGTATATATCTCTTCCTCCCAAAGTGCGTGATCCCCTCATCGAGGCGTACATATCTACTCTTCCTCCCGCTCCGGAGCAGGAGCATATCTCTGCGGAACAGCAAGAAGAGCTTGACAAGAAAAGGGCGGAGCGCAAGAAGCGTGAAAAAGCTCTTGCGGAACGCGAAAAGCGAGTTCAGGAGGACAAACGGAGACAACGAGGTGACCTCTTACGCAGCAAACATCTCCTGAGGGAGGGTGAGGCAGAAGTAGAGGAAGCTATGAGGATCCGCAAGGACGGGATTCGAAGTTACATGGAAACAGATGATAGTCCTCGGGGAGATGGGGAGGAGCAATGATACTGGAATCATATGAGATTACGCCGTGTTCTCCAAAGCCGCCCAAGATGAGCTATATAGTACATAAACGGAAAGGTGCAAATATATCCATCTATTTACCCTTGATGTTAACCAAAATATGACCTTATTTCATTAACAAGCTTCGATCAATGTCAGGTATAGCAACAAAATGTACGTCTCTTGTTGCAAGCGGTATTAGATTTGCATAAACTGTGTATTAACTCTGGTCTGTAATTCATTGAAATAAGTTGTCCATAAGATTGTACTGTACAGCGAGTGTGTGGAGACAAAACCAACAGCAATATCATGCATCTCTCGTTATTCAATTTATCAGGGTATCAACAGAACGGGAATCGCCGCCCGAAACTCATAGGAAACGCCCAACTTTTATTTCTCCTCAAAATACTCTCTCAGGTAGCCCTGTTACCTGAATCTCCAATCGTCCCAGTCATCATCCTGATCATCATCTTCACTCTCCTCATCCTCGGCCGGTGCAGGTTGCTCGGTCTTCTCCGCAGTAGGTGGTGGCTCAGGTTTATCCTCCCGGTCATGTGCCTCTGGATTCTCTGTCGCCCGCCTCTTCCTCAGCTCTTCACGTTTTTCTTTTAATCGTCGTACTCGTTTTTCCAGCTGATCCATCTCATCGAACTCGTCTTCTAGAAAACGGGCAGCATCTTCACGTTCACCCTCAGCCTCAGTTTCACGAGACCGTGCCGCCGATTCATTTGCACCTTGTTGTTGTGCTGCAAGCTCTTCTGCAGAAATAGGTGCGGCAGATATTGTAGCCGGCGCAGCAACGGCAGCAGGTGCGTGCGGAACACGAGTCGGTGCCGCCACTTCACGTTCAAAGGCCGCCCATTCGTCTTCATCTATGGTTTGAGGTTGTGACGCTTCTACCGGCGCTGTTGATACGGTTGGAGACCCCGCCTCATCTTCAGTTGTTCTCTGTGCACCCTCTTCTGGTTCGGACGGGGGTTCTGGACCCGTGACTGCTTTCTCGGAGACCTCCAAGTCTTCCTCTTGTTCGGTTATAATTTGGGCACTTGGAGGTTTTATAGCTGATCGTTCTGCCTTTACAGCAGTGGGTCTCTGTCTTTTGCGCATCAAGTCATCATCATTGTCTACTTTGCGCTTCTTGGTGTAACGCGTCCCTGCCGAAGATGAACCTTTGCGGGAAGCAAGCTCGTTTCGCAGCAACGATCGAACGTCTGCCATGGTATGTTGGACAATATAAACTGTCGTCAGAGGTAAGGAATATGCAAGTCTACCGACTATCATGCAGCCCGTGCAGCCCGCAAAGATGAGTAGAGTAGAGCAACAGCGCAAGCTTAAGATGCATGAACGGAGAGGTTGAAGCGCGACGGTGGCTGATGCACGGAGAACCGCCACGCGGAGCTTTGACCGCCCACGTGACACACTTCTGATTCACCCTTTCCCAACGACCTTGTCCGCTTCTGCTCTTCAACATCACACTGCCCTCGTATTGTCGAGGAGACAGCGCATCACCTTTCCATCGCATTTGGATCGTCTTCATCGCATTTCATTCACATCACCATCCTCACTGTGGTGAGCAGTGCTTCAGCAACCTTTTTCTCACACAGCTCCGCTCAAGCCAAGGAAAGTGTGCGCGAGAAATAGGTCAGGGAGAGACTGCGCCTTTTTCTTCATTCGCATCCCTCAAGTCTCGTGAAGGAATCACGCGTTTTAGCTCGCAAGGCAGCGCTGGAAGGAAGCAAACAGAGAAGGAAGAAAAGAAAGAAATACAGTAATACCTGTGTGGACCTGGATCAGGCGACAGTGCCGCTGTCCGGCATATTGCTTCGTGTATTACTTTAGCCTCCTGATCCCGTAGAAAGAGAGTTCCCTTCTTGTTTGCGGACGCGCGACTGGCTTTGACAGAGCAATTTTATACCCCTGCAACGCGTCGTAGACTATTTTCAAGTGACACAATCTACATCCATCATGGCTGGTAAGCTTGCTATCGTATACCACGCATTCAAGCGCCTGAGACGAAGCATGCATTGGCATGCGTGTCTCTAGCAAAGGCGCCGACATCTAAGCTTGATTAGAAGCTAACAGACATACAGACGAACCCCGACGATCCGGTCGCTCGACGAAGGGCCAGCACAAGAATCTCGATATGATAACTGAACCACCGAAGAAACCGAGAGCTAAAGCTCTACCCAAAGAGAAGCCTTCCAAACCCTCTGCCGAGCCTACACCCGCTCCTAGTGAAGAAGATGAGATTATCCGGTGCATATGCGGAGAATACGAAGAGGAAGAAGATGTCGAACGGGACATGATCTGCTGCGACAAATGCTCGGCATGGCAACACAACGACTGCATGGGTCTGACGTTTGGAAAAGGCGAGGAACCCGACGAGTACTTTTGTGAGCTCTGCAAGCCTGAGAATCACAAGGTACTTTTGGAGAAGATGGCACGTGGTGAAAAGCCGTGGGAGGAGGCCGCAGAAATAAGACGCCGGCAGGCTGAAGAGAAAAAGCCAGCACGACGCAGGAAGGGCAAGAGAGGTGGGAGGAGAGGCAGGCCCAGTGAAGCCAAAACAGGTGCAGCGACAGAGACTCCTCCAGCCAATGCTGTGAGCTCGATCTCCCCATCACACTCGGTTCCACCTACCGCAACCCCAGTACTGGAAGAGAAAAATGGCGTTGCGAAACGTAAATTTGATGAGCACCAAGAAACTGCAAAGACGGAATCAGTGAGTTTCTCAGTCCTTCCTTTATATTTCGACATCACCTGCTGACCTCTTTTTCTCCGTACAGGGTCCAAAACTGAAGCAGCAAAAGGTATCGCCTCAGACGGACGTGACGCCGGTTGAAGATGCAAAAGTGCCTTTGGTGAAGGCCGATTCCAGTTCATTGCCGTCTCGTCAAGGTTCTGTAGCATCAGCGGAGAAACCGGTGACTGCGATTGTTGGCACTCCTGAGGAGATTTCGAATCCAGCTCGGAAAAGAGCTGCTACTGCCCTAATCAAGCTATTTGTAGATCTGGTCGCTGAGGCCCGGAAGCAAGGATCTTTCTCCTTGCCAGATGGACAATCAGCAGAGGATGTGGCCCGGCATGTTGGTCTCTCCATTGAGAATGCTATGTATCAGAATCTATGTGGAGCCTCTGGAGAACCAACAGAACCATATAAGCTACAACTGCGGACGATTTTATTCAACGTAAAGAGGAATCGTTCTCTGCGGGATCGACTGCTCGTAGGTAGTTTGTCCGCTGATGTCTTATCTAAGATGAATTCGCAGGACATGGCGAGCGAGGAACTGCAGCAGAAGGATGCCGAAATCAAACGAGAGGCGGAAAGACAACACATCATTGTGCAGGAGCAAGGGCCACGAATAAGACGAACTCATAAGGGAGAAGAGCTGGTGGAAGACGAAAGCTATAATGCCGCAACCGAATCCATCTTCTCGACGGCACCGACACGCCGCAGCATCGTTGATGCAGATGGCACTCCTCCAGGCCGGAGTCCTAGCAGTCCAAATGTCCAGCATCAGCCTGAATTGGCCAACGCACGGCAGGCTACGAGACCACCTCCAATTGATACGAAAGCTGGGGACTTCAACTCCCATGATAATCTTTTTCAGCCCAGCGTACACTCACCCGGTGCATCCAACCATGATAGCCTCTTTCCAGAGGTTGCCACGCATATTCGAGAACCGCTTCCGAGTGGAAGGGTTCAAGCAGATGCAGAGATCGACCATCTTCTGCGAGATGAGGAGGAGCCAGACTCTCCTCCGTATTCGCCCAAGGACTACAATGAGGAAGGGACCATTTGGCGTGGGAGAATTGCGTTGAGCCCCATTTCAGAATTTTCTTCTTCTGCAAAGCACGTGGGGGGTGCGGATTTGAGCGCAAAGATACCCTGGAGTCAGCTTATGCCTCCGGTATTGCAGGTTGATGGACGAATCGACATCCAGCTTGCTAGCAACTACCTCTGTGGGCTGCGCTTCAGCGGCTCAACCGATGTCTCCGTGACCTCCGTTAGACGTCCAGAGTTTCCTGTGGAGCGAGCTGGGTTTGATAAGCTCTTCAGCTACTTCTGGGAGCGCAAGAGATACGGCGTGATTGGGAAGCATTCTCTGCCCGCTGTCAAGGATACATATGTTATTCCTCTCGAGGCCGGATCAACTAAACCGGAGTTCATTGAGCTCTTGGATAATACCACCCTTGAAGATCCAACGCCGGAGCGCATCCTTCTGGTCGTCTTTGTCGTGAGAACCGGCGAGTCTGCCCCTTCTTCAGAGCAACCTCCATCACTGCGTCCAAGCCAGGAACCCGGCACAGCTGGAAGTCCTGTAACCATTCCCGCAGGTACTCCCCAGCACCGTCACCCCTTAACACCCAGTGCTCCGCTATCAACACACATATCACCTACGCCGCCCACTGCATATGCTGCCTCCCCTGTAAATGGCCCTTACGGCAATCCTGGTCTTCAATCTGAGACACAGCAGCAACACCCGTCCTTCCCGCCTCACGCTGCTCCTCAATATCAACAGCACCCCGCCTCGCAAGCACAGCAGGCACCCCAGGGTCTATCGTTGGCCTTGCAAATCATAGGTCCCCAGGCCCATTCACCTGTCGTCAGACAGGTCATACAACAGGCGCCAAATGCGGATGCTTCCCAATTGAGTGTTCTGCGTGATATCTTATACCACCAGCCGAACGCAGCTTCGAGCTATGAGACCCTAGTGGCAGCACTATACCAAGCTACAAATAACCAACAACAGAAAATGCAATGATCATGTGGAAGTTTTCCGTGGAGGGCGGTTGTTATGTAGCTACTTACTTGAAGCATTCTGTTTCTTTTCAGTTTCTATTCCTTCTAAAATGGACTTGCTTCCTGAATACTTCGCTTTATGCGGTTTCTATCTTCTCGTTTTTTACCATTATGCTTTTGTATAAAACAGTTGTTTCACGAGCTGGTCATGGGGACTTTTTATTTTTTCAACATTTGTCCCTTGCCCGTTTCTTTTCATATGTTTGTTCAGTAATGATTTTTTCTCCCTCTCTATTCTCTATTCTTCTTCTCTTTTACACTGTATTCCTTCCCTGAGCATTATGAAGGCAGGATTGTCGGTATTCGTCTCCTTGCTAAAATTAAGGAAATTGGGTTTCTTGTATTCCATAGTCTGCATCGTGCTTCATGGTTATCTCGGTCGCAATATAAAAATGACCCATCTGTCAGTCCTCGCATTCTTTTTTGACCTACTGCCTAGATTATAACTGAACCCAGTTTGCGTATTGACATTTGTCAAACTACTCATAGCTCTCAAGAGGGATTCATCTAATTAGACAGAAACGTAAAACTCCAGCGCTATGCAAGTTCACAGAAACCAAATATAAAGACAGGGAAAAATTCGACAATAAAAGACACACCCAACCCGTTAATTACCATCTTACCATCTCCCACCACGTTTTCTGTACCCGCCACCACCATATCGAGGTCCACGTCCTCCACCACTGCGGCCGCCCCAGCTGTCTTCATCATCATGGTGCCGAGAAGGTGGCGGTCTCCCCTTGAGCTCCTCACTGAGCTTCTTGTAGGTTTTGCGCATATCCGAATAGCCCATGTGCATTTTTCCGAAAAAGTGGTCCGCTAACCGGCGGTCATTGTCCAGTCGGCTCAGGTAGGCGCCGCAAACGTCGCAGACTTGCAGTTTCTGGTGGCCTGATGGGCCGGAGGTATCTTGAAGATTCTTCAGTTCGCGCTCGCAGGTCTCCTTCTGATGCTTGGTGGTGCGCACTTTGTGTAATTCGTTCAGCGCCAGAGCGACGGAGCCTGTTTCGCCGAGGACGGAAATTTCGAGGAGGCCTGTATTTATGGTCTTGGATAGGTCGGAGATTTGTTTAAGCTGGCAAAGCAAATGGTCAGTATCAGTATATCCTGTAGCAGGCTAGATAATGAAATTTCGAGGAGCCAACGTACAAGATTATTCGTCTGTCGAATCTCATCCGGCGTCTTCTCCAGTCGTCGCTGCGCCGAATCAATCCTCCGATCGCAGTCATCGATATATTTCTGCATATCGCGCATGTAGTCGTATTCAAATCCCCATTTTGCCTTTTCCGCGGCGGAGGCTGTCTCGTACTCTGTCTTCAAACCCTCGCTGTGGATCTTGGGACATGGACCAAGATCCTGCTTTGTGTTCGTGAAGAGATCGTGTGGACATGTGCCCACCAGATAGGAGCGACAGACTTTCTGGTCTGTGATCGAGAGTTGGGCATTGCGCGACGGGGCTCCGGTACCTATAAGCTGGTCCGCTGAAAGAAAGATTTCAAGTTAGCTGGGAAATCGCAGGCGTCTCCAGATGGTGCAATAACGGCAAGCGTACCTCCCATAAGCTGCTCAAGCAGCTTCCTCTGTTCAGCAGCCATTATGGACGGAAATTGGCGCAGAAATGGAGTGCTCCAAAGTGATCTGGGAGATGTTAAGGAGTGCTGGAGCTATCGGTGCATTTTCGATGGGCGGAGTGGCGCTAAAGGCGGCTGCGCTTACTGGATGACCGTAAGCTTCTCGGAGAACGCTGCGGACGTAGCTTCGATCTTGTCGCTTTTCTCTCGAGTTACACGGTATATTCCGTCGCTACACATCTCTTCAGCGGGAGATGTCTTTTGCGCTGTTCTGAAGCAGGCCGACTATCTCATTGCTGGTCAATACGGTCAACCACCGAGTTTAAGTAACAATTTCTAGCTCCCTCCGACAAGCATGAAGGCATGACTGTCCTCCTGTTCTTCCCCTTTATACTGCTCCTGTTGGCGGCACTATCCTCTCCAAGCATCGCATCGGACTACCATGAGCAGCTTATTCTTCAGCCATTGCCCCCGTCTTCCCTCCTAGCCTCGTTCAATTTCCGAAGCAATGCCTCCCAGGCGTCGTTTGAACAACAGCACTTTCGGTACTTTCCACGGTCCTTGGGCCAGATCTTGCAACATTCGCACACCAAAGAGCTACATCTTCGCTTTACGACCGGACGATGGGATGCGGAAAGTTGGGGCGCACTACCATGGAATGGAACCAAAGAAGGGGGAACTGGAGTAGAACTGTGGGCATGGATTGACGCCGCAAATGATGAAGAGTTTGTCTTACTCAGGCAGGGTATATAGGGAATCAAGCGCTGATTGTTGCCAGGGCATTTGCGAAGTGGATCACCTTGACACAGTCCTTGTCGGGCCTGTTTTGCGCATCGTTGAATTTCATTGATTCTACTCGGACCACACGCCCGGTTGCTTCATTTAAACCGGGTGGAGACCATCCAGCGTCGAATCAGCTTCATCTTTTGCATGGAACACTTCCGGGAGAGGTCGTTTGTACTGAAAATCTCACGCCGTTTTTGAAGCTCCTTCCGTGTAAGGGGAAGGCTGGTATTTCTAGCTTATTTGATGGGCACAAACTGTTTGATGCATCATGGCAGAGCATGTCTATTGATGTGCGCCCTCTTTCTCCCCAAGGAAGCGAAGGCCTAGTCCAGATTGAACAGACGGTAGACATGGTCCTTGATATTGAGAGATCTAAACGTCCGCGAGGTAGGTGATCCCATCTTCTTCAAGGTGTCGTACGGGTGCCTGATAAACTATTACTAGATAACCCAATTCCGCGGCCAGTGCCTGCCGATCAGCTCGTATGTGACACGTCGAAGCCATACAATTCCGAGGACACTTGCTATCCTCTGGAAAAGACGAGTGAAAATGAATGGAGCCTATCACAGGTCTTCGGTCGAGGCATCAATGGCCCCTGCCCCATCACGGAAGATGGGTCTCCTGGCGCAAAGACTGTCTGTCTCCGGGTACCACATGAGAGAGACGTATTAGTGACCGCTGGGGGCTCCGAAACAAAATACCCGGACGGATTCACGCGTTGCTTCTCAATAGATTCCCCGCGTGTGTTCGATCTTGTCCTTCCTGAGCAGGAAATTCATTCTCATGTACCCCTGGTTGAACCTATCCTGCATGCGGAGCGAACGATTATTGGCCATGGCCAGGAACGTGGTGGAATGCGCGTCATATTTGGAAACCCATCGAGCGCAAGTTCTGTTGACTTCATTTACTTCGAGACTCTACCCTGGTTTATCCGGCCATATATTCACACGCTTCAGGCGACCATAGCTGGTCGTGATGGAGTGCATCGCCGAGTTCCCGCTTCAGAAATTATCAAGGAAACATTTTACCGACCAGCAATCGATCGAGAGCGTGGCACGCAACTGGAGTTAGCATTGTCCGTTCCGGCAGCATCTACTGTGACTCTGATATACGACTTTGAGAAGGCCGTTCTGCGATACACAGAATATCCACCCGACGCGAACCGGGGATTCAACGTTGCACCTGCGGTGATTAAACTCCTGCATCCTGCCGGAGACAACAGTGAGGGGGGATCACCGATGTATATCCGCACAACCAGTCTTCTCCTCCCGCTTCCCACGCCAGATTTCAGTATGCCATATAACGTGATCATCCTTACGAGTACCGTGATAGCTCTGGCCTTTGGAAGCATCTTCAACCTTTTGGTCCGTCGGTTTGTAGCTGCGGATGAGGCCAAGGTTCTCGTACGGCAGACACTCAAGGGCCGAGTGTTCGGCGGGATTGTTGCTATTCGGGATCGGATTAGTGGGAAAGCAGAAAAGGTGGAATAGGATAGCTTATTTAATGGTATAAAGATTAGCCTACTATGAGCATCAACTATCTTCCGCATTACTTTTTGTAAGATTCTGCTAAAAATGATATATGGTAGATCTCAATCTGATTCCCAATCCAAAATATACATACATAAAGTGCCATAGTAAAAACAGATGCATATCACAGAGAAAGAAACCAACCTATCTACCCTGATTATGCAGCCTTTTGAGATAGTCGGTGATATATATCAACGGCAACCCTAACACACAAAAAAAGGCCATGACATGACAAAGCGAGAATATACGTATATAAAGAAAAACGAGCGAAAAAGAGATAACTCACATCTCCCCAGCATGCTTCAACTTCCCCCACCCGGGCAACGTCGACGGACAACCCGGTGTATGCTCCATAAAACTATGATCCTCAGTTTCGCACGTCGGCGGCCCCATGGTCGTACCCCCGTTGGTCTCCCTATAGCGTCGATCAAGGTACCTCTCGCCTTCTCCTTTTTGGCTTTTGAGACTGAGGAAGCTGTATATTGTTTGTTGGGGGGTTTGGGCCTTCATTCATTCATCATTGCTTGAATTAGCTTGGTGTCTGTCTCCCAGATATATATTTTTATATGTTTATCACATCGTGTTATATTAGGATATTTTCTTTTGCCAGGCAGGGATAACGTACGGAAACATGTCCGCCTCTATTCCCCTTCATGAAGCCCTTGTCGCCCATGCCAGAGCCGCCGCCGGCGTTGTTGGCGGGGGTGGGTCTGGAGCTGGCTCCGCCCATTGTTGCTGTGGGCTGGTGGTTGGGAGTGGGAGATTCGCGGTCTGAGACAGTCGGGGAAGAGGGAGTAGCCATTTTGTCTATGAGATATATATGAAGGAGTTTGAGCGTTTGATGTGGTTCTGTTGTGGAGTTGGAGGCCAAGTTGTTAGACTGTGTTCATTCAACCATGACATAAATGAAGGATCATGAACAAGCTTGACTAGCTTGACTGGCTTAGTAGTAAATAGTAACAAACAGCGCACAACTCACTTGATTATTGATTGTGGACTAGAGATGTACTCCGGTATTTACAAGGACAAGGACCAAGTTGGCATGACTCGACTTCAGATGCAACGCGGGCAAGTCGCCTTTATACATCATACGGATTCAATCCGCAGGCCTTGATCTCGCCATTCCAAGATGATTTGATGCTCGTCGTGCGCCATGAGAACAAATAAGAAAAGACATGACATCATCATGGCATACCTGCGTCGCCTTCTCTGCGCACATCGCACCACACCAATTTCCCCAAACGGTAATTAGGGCAGATCCCAGAGAGGACATGACGATGTAAATAAAATAGAATAGCCAGACTGGCTGAAATATAAAATCCAACTCGCTAGAGGCATAGAGTCATTATGAAAAGAAAAAAAAAAAATAACAATAATAATTATTGCATGGCATAGACGCTATACCAGAAGAAAGGGTAAGCAGTGAGGAATACACAATAAAGCATAGCATGGGATATCACATCGGTCCAAAACAAAACAAGTCTTTCCGCCAGAGCGTCAGCATAGCAACAAGAATCCAAAAATGCATTATCGTACGTTCTTCAGAATAGCCGCCCCCAATTCTAGATCATTCCCGGCTCGCCTCAACCTGTTCTGCCCATGTACCGGTAGCTGGCGACAATGGGGAATCCGCAGTTTCTGCTGCCGGGGCAGCAGCACTCTCTTCTTTCTTAGAACCTCCTGGTAAAGATGGAAACTCGCTCTCGTTGGTAATAACAGGGATGGGTTGTGCGGGTTTGGGTGAGGACGTCGCAGGATCCCTCGGTGAGCCGTTAGGGGGTAACGCATCTTCCCGTGACCCACGAAGCCCTCGACGTCCTCTCCCACCTCTTCCTCCACGGCCTCGGCCTCGATGATAGCTATGGTCGCTGTGAGATGTTTCATCATTTGAGCGACTATCATCGTAGTCACGACGCGCATATCCAGAGACTCCCCCGTGCATGCCTCTTCGAAATTGGCTCCCACCCCCACGAGGATTATAATCCTCTTCTCGCTTGACAACATCCCACTCACGCCCTTTCAAGGCATCGAGTTTCCGTTGTCGGTTTCGCTCTCGTTCATTATCCATTATACGGCGATTCTGAAATTCCTTGCGTCTTTTCTCCGCTGCAATTTTCTCTCGTTCAAGAAAGGACGCCTGGTCTGCTTCAGCGCGAGCATGCGCCGCTGCGACTTTGGCGGCATTCAGCTTAGCCGCAGCCATGCGCTGGGATAGTTCTTCCTCCGTAAGTTTCGGCTAGAGGAAGGTCAGCCTTCAACCCTGGTAAATAGGCCATAACACATAATGAATATACCTTCTTAATACCACCGGTGGCACTCCTATCTCCCCGAACAGCCGGCACTCGTGGAGTGTCAGGCCCGTTCGACGTAGTACTACCCACTTCGTTCGGCGATTCCTTTCCTTCAGCCGATTTACCACGTGGCGTATCCTTCGCGTTCTTCCCTTCATCTTCAGCACCGCTTTCTATTTGCCTATTTTTCGCATCACTCTCCGTGCGCCTCTGGCCAGAATGTTGCGATCCCCTCCCTCCGCGTCCTCTGCCTCTACCGCGGCCCCTCCCTCTTTCACTCGCACGCGAATGTCTCGGAGAATCTGCACGTATTGCAGGCGTGTCGATTTCTGGCTTATCGTGCACCTCCTTGGACGGTTCAGTTACCGGATGCGGTTGTTGCTGTTGCTCTTCAGGAACGGGGATAATCTCGTCATCGAACAGATCATCAGCGCCACGTGTCTGCGCGAACTCGTCCACGACTCCAGAGTCGGTAATAGAGTCGGCCATATTAAAACCTAACTGCGGTTCTGTTTGATCTGTACGTAGGTACGGGATCCGAGCACAAAGCGACGGCACCTTCACAAACTCGGCGTGTGAGAAAGAGAATAAATAATCTCTGCGGGGTAAATTAGCGTCGCCAAGCGGCACAGGCGAAATCGCGAATGTCTCCAGGGGGCAAGGAGTTGGTGCTGACAAGCTGACAATAATATAACCGATAGCTATAGCTGTTGTTTTCCGGGGCCTACACCATCAATGGACTGGGAGCAGTGTGGGCTGCAGAGGCTGAGCAAAACCACTGGTCAATAAGAACCGGTAGGTGCTAGGCGGTGGCTCTGTTGCGGAGGATCAGGGCAAGCAGCTGTGCACGTCCGAGAGACAACGCGCAGATCGAATGGCTAAGCCCAGGATATACTATATAGCAGACAGCAATCGTGGTGACGGAGGATTCAGAGCAGCTCCAAGACAAGTCGCAAAGGGTTGAGCGTCGTTGGACCTTCCGAGCTTGGAATCAGCCCTCTTTCTGCCCGCGTAGACCGCTGTCCCCACCGCCCTCGTGCTGTGGGGTTACGTCACATGGTGCACTAGCCAGAATAGGAAGTTGCTACAGTCAGCCCTGTCTCCCATCAGCGTTGAGAGATACAGTACATCCTTGAAGTAGAGTAGCTTGCTCGCGACCAGGACAAGGGAATTCACTGGGGTCAGCATTTACTGCGACCCTCAATATTGAGAATCTATCTAGGTATATATCCCTAAATCCTTGCTCCAACTAGCTTTTCAGGCCGACTAATCCGCAATGCCTACAGTAGGAAGCAACATGTTCCTCTATGTTCAGATGCATTCCCACGCATTCTCATCCGTATGCTTCCCAGGACCCCTGTATACGTTCCTCCGGGGATGCCTGCAATGCTTGCGTTTATATACAACAGGCGACCATATCCCATCGACATATTTCGTGCCGCGGAGGGTATCCGGCGGAATACCCTCCTCCACCCATCGCACCACGGCCATGATCACATTATCTTCCGGCGAACTCCCGGCATATCCAAAATAGCCGTTTCCAATAGCGTTAGCGCCGTCGCCGGAGCTGCAGTGTCCCATCCCGCTGATGGGGAAGAAGCGGTAAAAGTCATCCAGTTCGTCCGGCGGGAGATTCATCGTTTCCGCAACGAGTGAATAGTATAGTTTGGAGTTGTCCGAACTGATCAGTCCGTCCTGGAGGCCGTGGTAGACAAGGACCTTGCCACCTGCGTCTCGGAAGGCGGAGAGGTCTGTGTCCCAGGTTTGGATGTTGTACGGGTTCTGTTCTAATGCTGCTGCCGCATCGTGGATGGTGAAGTTTCGAACGTCCCAGGATGGGTCATTGTAGACGACGTATCGGAACCATTCCTCGCTGTAGTGCGACGGGATTCCGTTGCACAAGGCGTACGCAGCGAAGATCTCTGCTCCGGGTTGCATCCGGGAGTATATCAGTGTCCCATTCACGCCGTAGAAAGGGGATAGAACTTTGCGGACGGTTCTTGCTTGTGCACCCGTTAGACAGTTATCCGCCTCCGCATCGTGCCGGCATATCAACCTCTCGAAGGTTGGATGGCAAAGATCCGGATCCTCGATGATGCCGTCTTTGGCTCCGTCGATCTGGTCGCATTGTCTCAGGACCTCTTTCCGAACGATTTCCCAGAGCGACACGGGGAGGAATGTATCAGCAGTCGGTGGTCCGGTAATCTGGTAGAAATTTGCAATCCAAGAAATCCAGTTGACCCAGTTGAACACCGGCGCACCTGCTACCACGCCGTCGAAGTCATCCGGGAACCGCTGCACGGCCATGAGGCCTTGACGGCCACCCGTGGAGCAACCGAAGTAGTACGACTTGTCGAAGCCCTCGTCGTAGAACAGACTGGTGACCTCCTTTCCGACCACAACCCCCGTGTGCAGAGAGCGATAAACAAAGTCTTTCAGAACCTGCGGGTTCCGGTAGAATGGTTTGCCAGTATCACCGTTGTGGCCGTTATTCGCCGCAACCGTAGCAAACCCCATCCAGGAGCCGTATGAAAGGTCGAGATATGGGATGCCTATGCTCACATCATTTGATTATTTTATTATTCTTTCCATCCTTGACTTTAGAACGCGCATGACCGCTCAGAAGAGACTTGGAACCTAGTCACGTACACCCCGAGAAACCGCTGTTCCCTGCACTCAAGAACCGTCCCTTGTAGCTTCGAGGGAGCCATGCCTCTAGCATGATTTCGCTTGCATTTGACGTCGCCACGACCATATTCAGGCGGCATACATCCGCCGCGGCGACTTGGTACGCCGCACCGCACGAGGCCGGGATATCTCCCAGAGATAACTTCGTTCCCGAAGGAACATAATCGACAAAATTGACCGTGACATTTTCCAGGTCAATCTTGTCGATAAGGCTCTCGCATCGAGCCTTGAAGATGTCTTTTTGAACGGCTGGGTGTTTGCCGAGGAACGCCGTGCCTAGCGACGCGACGGGTAGGAAACGGAGCAGTTTGGTCGCGTTAACCGTACTGATCCAGTTCCACGCCGTCGTGTAACTCTGCTGGAGGAGAGCTCTATGGTCGAGGATGGAGTCTATCATCTGGTATGTTCAGTGGCAGATGCCAAAGGGTTGATTCCATCCCTTGCGGTCTATTCTATCATATTATGACGGACGCTGATCAATCAGCTAATAATAGTCAGGCACCAGTCGGCGTCTAATTAATTAACAAACCTCCAGATGATCAGTTACAGTCCGGCATGGGAAGGTGTCGATCATGGATGCTTTTATAGTCGTGACTGTCTATTCGGATTCTCTGGACGTCGATGAAGCATCGACAGCGTCCCCTTCTTTCGTGCCTCGGAGTATATGGCGACTGGCTGATCGCAATCGCCTATTTGATCCAGCGCTCAAACACTCTGGGATCCCACCTCTTGCGAATCTTTCTGGCTGTTGTGACAACAGCTGATCGTGATGGCCGGACGGCCGTTTGGCTCAATGTTCCCCGTACCAGTCTCGGGCCTTGCACTGCGAAAATGCTGCCACCAACGACGGGTTCAAGAAGTAAGAGCGAGGTGAAAAGACGAGGGTGCATGCGCAAAAGCAGGATCCTGTGGATTATTTTCCTCTTTAGGACCTACAGCGAGGGGTTTCACTATGGATTTCCATATATTGGTGCTTACAGCTGGCCTGCATCCAATATTCAGCTTGCAGTTTGATAAAACCATCAGTTCCGCTCTTTTCGCATGCCATGCAGTGGATAATCCTCACTGCCGATCACTGCATGTATCCATTTACCAGTCTGTCTACAGCGTAGAGTATACATACAGCATACACACACCCGTCGGTCTATGTTGCTGACAACCCAGAACGGTACAAAGCTCATAGATTAATGAACAGTGGCTAGCTGAAAAATATCTACTGTTCATGTAATATTCTGTGGCTTGCTCGCAAACACCCGAGACGGGGACCTCCGAGTTATGTCCTCAATACTCCGCAGACTGCAGGGAGTTGGTTAGTTTGGTTATCAAAGACCGTAGATATTGATCCTTGCAGTTGCCTGGTAGAACTATTGGGGTTTATTTCAGGTATTTGTGGCATGCAAAGCAAGATGGAGCACGTTGGAGAAGGTTGAAGAACGTAGGTGTAGCTCGCTGGAGCTGTTGAGATTTATTCATTCCATGTCTTAATTACGGCAAGATAATGGTGAATAATTACATGGCAGCCAGACCAATTATTATTGCAAGGCATTGGCTTAATTCAGATGAATCTGTACGGCAGATAACAGGAGAAGCACTGGGAACGACGTAGGACGTAGCCATAGATATATCTATGACAGGAACGATTAAAGTCTATTTACTATTATTGTAAGTTCTATAAATCCACCTTAGCGATCCCCAAAGCAAAAGGGGGTATTAGTCCTGCCGATAAAGACAGAAAACCGTCAAGTCTGCTGTATATGGCGGTGTCATCGTCATGATCCTTAATAAATGCAAGCAACGTGAAATGAGAGGTAAAAACAAGAGCCGAACGCTAGATAAGACGCCACACCGATGATATTTAATAAAATAAAGTGAAATAGGCGTAAACTCATCATAAATGAAAGATGATCAACTAAAAGACTTTCGTGGCAATTGAAAGGACTGTTGAACCGGGTCAGTCATGGATACAAGTTTCACCAAGAAGTTACTTACGGGTATAAATAAAAAGCGCTGTTATACCAGCTCTATAATTCTGAGCCCCGATGACACTGAGAAGAAGAGCACATAAAGTCCCAGGAGCGAATGCGCTAAACACGTTGCGCAGAGTGGGAGAGTCTCTGAGTCTTCCTCCCGTCTCATCAATCATCGACTGCAGATTGGCAGCTGTGGCAGTTGCTTTGTCGAGTAAAGTCTGTGCGACTTTCATATTCCCTTGGAGGGTTTCTTGAGCCTGAAACTGTGCTGCGATGGCTTCAGATTGCAACGATTGTGATTCCCGTAATCTCTCAGCTCTCAGTTCAGACTCTTCTAGTGCTGTCTCAAAGTCTCGCAGATGCTACAAACGTTAATGTTTCATGGATTATAATATGCGCAACAGCACAGCCACAAACCTCTGATATCTTGACTTCTTGTTGCAGTATAAGATCCATCCTTCCCATCAGCCATGCCTGCAATCATCAGTAAATTTCAAAATCTTTGGGCGCGTACTGTGTCTACTTACCAGTGCGGAATCGAAGTTTTCGACCTTTTGAGAGATACTGACTATGTCACTCTTTAGAACCGATTCTAAGGATGATTGTAGAGATGAGGCAAGCTCGAAATTTGCCTGCGCATTTCGTTGATGCGTATCTAGCAATTTTTCACCCCTTGCTAAAGCCTCTTCATGCACTGACTGAAGCACCATCTGTAGATGGCCGACTCTGCTGGTAGCATTTTTGATGTCCTACCGTATGTAAGCATTGATTTTCATGAGAGAAGAGTTCGTATACCTTCTCCAGGATTGTAGTCTCCATATGTACTCTCCCGAGCGCTGAGGTCATACCAGAAACCACCGACCCAACCGCAGATTCAACGTCATTTAGGAGATTGGAAAATTTTCGTTTAATATATGATTCCGTCTCTCCCAGTTCATAACTTACTCTTGCCCTCATGGCGTCAACTTCACGTAAAAAGTCTTTATGTCGCAAAGACTCCGCTGCTGCATTCCGTAAAACTTCCTGAAGCCTGTTGTTGAGCTCAAATGTATTCTCAACAGTCGATCTGTGAAGTTCTAGTAGTTCCTCCTTTTCAATCTCGACCCTTGCTGCCTGGCATATAACCACAGCATTCTGCCTGCTGTTACTATAAGATGTCCACCATTGGGGGCGTGATTCCAATGATCTCAGGCAAGACTCCAGCGTACCAGCCGGCATTGAGTCTACCATCGTCGTCTGAGACTTGCCCTTGGTGGAGAATCCGAAAAAACCTTTCTTCTGCGCTGGAGGAACAGTCACAGATAAACATGGAGGAGGAACAGAGGCTCCTGCTCCATTCAGTTCACAGATAGCAAGTCTTGCCGCATATAGGGACTTGACATGGTCTAGAGTCACGTAGTTATCAGCCTCATTTCGGTCTGCCTTGCCTCCAATGGACTGGCAAGACGTAACGAGTCTCGTAGCTGCCATCCGGTTGCAAGACGGAGACGACTTCATGGACTCTAAAAGGCTAAGAGCTTCATTGAAGATAGCGTCATGCTGCTGACTTTTTGTATTTAGAAATGACACAAGGTCAATCTCCTGGGAGGAGCTGCCAACTGGTATGAGCAGATCTGCTTGCATTAGCGCTTCAACCCCATAATTAATAGTCGTCAAATGGGACTTACCATCTGTTGTAGCATTGGAAATGTGGAGAAGTAAAGAAAGGAGGAGAATATAGGAAGATACTGAAAGCAAGGAAGATCTTGCATGGACCTTCATCTTGAAGACAACTTTCGTAGAAACAAGATGGAAAGAAGAGAAGGACTACCGAGACAGCACTGCCTGGTTAAATTATAGATGCGTTAAGAAAAAAAAAAAGAAGACAGCACGAGAAGATAATGAACGGATTAGCAGAGTAAAGATGGTGGACTTCGTAGAGGATTGAGGACGGAGGAGCGTGGGATCAGAGTTGGATCATATCATCCCCAAACGTGTTAGATATCCATCCATTAAATATGACAATAATCCTCAGAGCCACAAATCTCCATCATAAGCATATATCTGATTTATAAAAGCAAGAAGCCCCGGTTGAAGAACTAAACGCGTTGCCAGTCTTCTATGTAGAGCCGTGATATGGTCACGTGTTACACTAACCGCATTCGGCCTGAGCGTCTCCGATCAAAATCCCTGGAGAAGATCGGAGTCGAAGGACGATTAACAATAACAGACACAGCAGACAACCACCATGTCATGCTCTATACAGCACAGCTGCTTAAGGCAGCTTGTGCGGAACTCCCTCGGACGAAATTCACTACCTGTTTTCCTAGCCCCTGCGTTTTCTCATCCTCTCAGAGCACAATGCTTCTCAACCACATCTTCGGCGCAGTCTCGTGTCGGCGGCGCCTCGATATCAATCCCCCCCGAAGTCTCACTTAACTTCATCGATCTACCTCAGGCAAAGACACGAGGGAGAGCTAAAGAAATCCCCAAGACCGCAATTGAAATCAAGGGCCCATTAGGTGGGTGCTAATTTTATCCGGGTAAATAGTTACGCTCTCCGGAAGAGATACTAATGACCAATTCTTCTCATTATAGGCGAATTGACCTTGAAAATACCTCCGTTTATTGATGTCGCACATGACGAAGCTCTCCGGAAAGCAAACCTTTCCGTTCAGGATCCAACTATCGCGCACCAGCGTGCTATGTGGGGTACGCCGTTGAATGTACCTTTTTTGGTCTGTATTTTTCACCTAACAGTATATGCGTTTATTAGGAACAACCCGGGCGCATTTACAGAATTACGTTCTGGGAGTGTCGGAGGGTCACGTCTGCATCCTGAGTCTCGTCGGTGTGGGTTACAGGGCTAGCGTTGAGTCGTCCGCAACCACAGTTGAACCCGAATACCCCGGACAGCAATTCGTTTCTCTTAAGGTCGGATATTCGCACCCAATTGAATTGGGAGTTCCGCAGGGCGTCAAAGCAAGCACGCCCCAGCCGACGCGTATCTTGCTGGAGGGCATCGATAAGGAAGTTGTGACGCAGTTTGCGGCGGAGATCAAGCAATGGAGGAAGCCGGAACCATATAAGGGTAAGGGTATTTTCGTGAACGGGGAGACTATCAGATTGAAGGCCAAAAAGATCAAATGAACATGGGTATTTGGATCGAGTTTTGCTTTTGTTACTTGTATATTTAGATATATTTTGTCATATCTACCAGCTGAGTTGGTACCAATGTACTCTCTAGATGTACCTGGTCTTTTTTGGTAACCCCCATGGTCTGAGGAGCATGCATCTAAAAGAGATTTCTCTTATAGCTTCAAGACAAATTTCACAGCATCAATAACCTGGTCCTGTATGGCCTTGGGCGCCGCGACGACGCCTGTGTTGGTAGCCAGGGTCCTGCCTTTGCTGAAGTCCAACCTATGGCCATAAATGTCGGTTACCTGCCCACCAGCCTCGCGGACGAGCAGGTCTCCGGCAGCGTGATCCCAGATCTTCTCCTGATAGTTCTTTTTAACCGGTAACCGTAGGTAAATATCGCCAGCACCTCTGGCAATTGAACAGTACTTGGCCTGGGAATCCAACCGCACGCTGGGGTTTGTAATTCCAAGGCGCTCAGCGACGGCAGCATTGTCACTCTGAGAGGAATGAGCAGCCTCGACACCTTCACAGAAGACGGCGTGTGTAATGTCAGGCACGGGGCGCATGGAAATGGGCTTGCTAGCAGCCAAAGAACCATTTGTCAAAGGCCGACTGAAGGCGCCAGTGCCCTTAACGGTTGAAAAGAGCACGCCATTTCCCGAACTCTCGGCCTGGTGCGCACCAATTCCGACAGAAAGGGTGGCTGAATCGTCGACCGGCAAATTAGGACAGCCAATAGCTCCCACCTTGACGTCCCCATCCTCAATCAAGGCCAGGCAAACAGCGTACTGGCCACCTCTGAGGAAACCCTTGGTGCCATCAATAGGGTCCAAGGCCCAGATACGTCCCTTTGGCCCACCGGCACTCTTCCCCTGATCGATCAAATCCAACATTGCCTGCTCGCTCGGTATGGGCCCGCCTAGCAGGCTGTCCCCTTCCACATCCTGCAGTTTAATATCCTTGACCTGCTCCCAGATCTCAGCGCTCAATTCCTTATTCTCTCGCAACGAACTCGCTTCTTCTTCGGCGACTATCTCATCGCCTGGGAAGTTCTTGCGGATGGCCTGGAGGATCAAGGCCTGGGCACCGAAATCGCCAATGGTGACGGGCGACTTGTCATCCTTGGAGACTGTTCCCTTAGCTTTTTCGAAGAACACCTTCTGCGTGAAAAGCGTGGCTCTTTGAACAGCAAGCTCGGCAATGAACCGTTCCTCTTGGTACGACATGTTTTTCTCTGCAGACGCAAGTCGCACGATGGATTGAGAGGAGGTTGAAACGGCGCGGGTGGTGCGGGGAATGAAATGCGCGAGGCGGGGCTGCACTTTTATGACGACACTGAAGGCCAGGATGAGGATGGACCAGAGCAGAAGTTGGGACAAAAGGCGTCTGGGACTATAGAAGCAGGAACTGAGAGGAAATTGTATGTTCAGTCTGCCCATCTGGAATTAAGAGCTGATTCCTGGGCTGGTTGGAGTGGGTCAGAAGCTCGGCACAACGCAAGCTTAAGTCTCTGCGCCATGCAGGATATTTACTCTTCCGCTGTCAATCCTATCTCTACTGTCTGGTAAACTGTCGACGCTTTCTGACTGGCCTATCTGCGTAGTTTCTGAGCGGCCTGATCTGAAACTGGGCATTGGGTTGAGTAGGGACCTGGAGCTCGACGGAGCCTGCATTCATCTCTATGGCATGAATTGTCCACCACATATATAGATTGATCTATAGCTTTCATATAGAGACTCTGCAGCATGAGCGACGCTTGAGGACGGCATAAATCTATAGCCATGGCCTTGACTTCAATGATGACTGCAGGTTTCGACTGTCTGCTGAGTCGCACAGCTGAGTGCTCCGTAACTGCGCTACACATCTGGAACGGAGAGGTCTTGTCTCTGACCACCCTCTTGCTCCTCCTGTCTATATAACGCTCCTAGTTGTCCTCCGAGCTGTACTTTTCTTCTACTTCCAAGCAGGAGCAATAAACCAATCTGCGGCGTTGCATCGAACAAAACGGACAAACAAGCTCAGGCTGTCAGCCCCGCGCTAAACTGCTTCTGGCCTGGTACGAAAGAGGCAATCACGGGCTGTTGCAACTTTCAGTTTCGACTCTTGAGGAGTTCAGGACAGTCTGAATCTCTTCTCTGCCGTTGCTTCTCGAGCCATCTCCTTGATCGAGCTGTCGTACGCTCGCTCCCTCGCTCCCAGTCTTTGTCTCTTTAATCCTTGCATTTCTGTATCTAACTAATCCCGGCGCAAGGCCGAATCCCGATCGCCAAGGCAGTCAATCGTCCTGACAGCCGATAATACAACGTCACGTTTTGGACCATTTAAGACTGCCCGTACCATACATCCTTTTCATTGCTATCATCGATTTCTATTTCTGAGACTTGTGCCCAGCTGGCTGGTTTCCTGGCTTCTCTATCGGAAGGGGGATCTGCCACGCGATAAGCTCTAACCATCAAGGGGAATATTGACGCCCTGAAGAACAAGCCAATTGACGTACAAACCTCGAAAGATTCCTGACTTTAATAAGCTTAGGAATAGCCCCTCGAACATCAGACCCAACATCCATCATGTTTTCTTCATCTGTGAGTTTGTTTATTTACTTGTCTACGAAGTGGTCATAGGTGTTCCCAATGACCCAGTTCCATGGTTGGGAGACCTAGAGCGACGATTCCATTGACTAACTGTTCACATCTGATTGAAGAAGCCGTATTCTGCCGTCACCGTGCAGATCGAACTACTAACAAGCGAAAATTATGAAGTGGATGACTCAAGTGGTATTGTTGACCTCATCGAGGCCATACGCATACAGCATACTGGTCCAACCGAGGCTAGTCGTGCTTTGAGAAAGAAGCTGTCAGTTTCTATTACACCTCGTGCTTTCTTCTCATCCACCAGATTCTAATCCTCGCTCAGAAAGTATGGAAATGTCCATCGGCAATTACGAGCCCTTAGCATTCTTGATTTTCTCATCCAGAACGCTGGTGAGCGCTTCCTGCGGCTGTTCGCAGACGAGCCTTTACTTGAGCGACTGCGAATCGCTGCTACAGACCCAGTTTCCGACCCGCATGTTAAAGAGAAGTGCAAGCAGCTTTTCGGGCAGTGGGCAGTATCGTACAAAGACACCCCGGGAATGGAGAAAGTGACTGCTCTTTACCGACAGCTTCCAAAGCGTAATCAGCCTGCAAAAGTGGCCAAGGCCAAAATTCTCCAAGAGAGTAGCGCATCGAATGAACCACCACTGGGGCACTCCGTTTCCATCTCCGCCGGCAATGGACCGCCAACCCTTCTCTCATCTCCTAAGGCGCCAGCGAGTCACAAATCGAAGAAGAAGGAAAAGAAGAAGCCATCCCATGAAAGAAGCTTTAGCATAGCGAAAGAGAGGCCAGAAATCCTTAATACCCTTGCTGCTGCCTCTGTTGCCAGCACCAATCTGTTGAATGCCGTCAGACTGGTCAACCGCGAGAGCCACCGAGTCAGCGAAGACGCGGAAGCGGTTCATCAATTTGATCTGTGCAAGGAACTCAGACGCAAAATTCTCCGCTATATCCAGGTCGTGGAGAGTGAGGAGTTTCTAGGCAGCCTTATTCATGCGAATGAGGAACTAGTCACAGCTCTCATGGCCTTTGAAGTTCTAGACAAGAGTCTTGACCAAGACAGTGACAGTGATGAGGATGTCTTGGGGGGCAGGCGGTCTCCCGGCCACAGATTTGAAGATCAGACCATGAACGAGAGATTCTCCGGGCTTACCATTAATCCTCCGAAACCCCCCCGTCCTCCCCGTTCCGCTCGACCCACGAGCCTGTCACTTCCAGCATCCTCCAAGCCTAACCAATGGACATATCACAGCGACACTGAGTCAGAGTCGGATAATGATGACGACGATGAGAACAACCCATTTGGAGATCGAAACGCGATTCGTACGCCGGCCGTAGAGAAATCGGAACCCACATGGTACGTCCCTGGTCATATTCAGAACCGGGTTTATTTTATGGGAACAAATGCTAACACTGGAACTTGACAGGAACTAGTCTAGCTGGAGCATTGAATATGCACTGACACTCTTTGTTGATTGGGAAGCTTGACATTTTTATCAAGACTGGTGTTCTGTCGTATTTCTGAAGTGATTGATGCTTTCCATCCATTCCTTTCGGCGGTGTTGCACACTTGTTCCCTCTCTCGCAGTGGCTGGCATGTATGTACCCACAGATCCACGTACAGCATTGGCCTTGCAGCCAGCCACGTTCTGTACGGATACTGTCTTTCCCTCCTGCGCGGAATCCCGCATGGTTTTATGATAAATGACCGACATGTCAGTAATAGAAGATAGTATCAATACCCCGTAGATACCATTTCCAGGGTACAAGCCTCTACGCGTTATGCATCAGTAATCCCATAAACTCAATGTGTTGTCCACCATACCAGTCGGGGCGAAGCTGCGGAGAACCTAACGAGCATGGACAGAGCCATGACCGGCCATGCAGAACGGATAGAGTAACGATAACTGACCTGTTTCGCCGATAGATGAGGTGGACGAGGAAGGAGTGCAAGATGTCAAGATGATGGCCGACAAAGACAGCACGGCCGACTGATTGGCGGCTGCGCCGTGGCCTGACATGGATGGCCAGGACGCGGACTCTTTATCAGACGTCTTTTGGGCTTCTGTGCTTAATCCACGCCTGTCCCTCTTTCTCATCTGCTGCCCGACTGCGTGCGTCTGGACTGTGTTGGATGTCGATCTGGCGTCGACTTTGCGGTGACGAGAAACGTGGCGACCAGGAACGGCGTTCTTTCGGAGCTCTCTCGTGGAGTATAATAAGGAGAGTATCAGCTTGCGGTTGGGAATAGAACACCATCAATGCCACTATTTTATTCGATTTCCCCCAAACATTCGCTCTGATTAACTATATCCTCTTCCTCGATTCTCCTCCAGATCCTTCTGAATACACCCATATCGACCGCTACGATAACTTGCCCAGCCGCCCTTCCTCCGATTCTGGTGACGAACCCCCTCTGGTATGGCAGTTGGTTTTAGACCAGATACATCTACGACGCCCCGAGATTCTCGAAGTATTCCATCGAAGGGCATCTTGTCCAGTGAGATGGAGGTTGAGGGAGATGGCGAGGAAATGGTGATAGGGGGCCATGATGGCTACACAATTTTCTACGCGGAGGGACTGAAGTCCTCGTCGGAATGCGACAGCGCATCTCGAAGGGGGCGACCGCCGAAACGCTTGCTCTTTTCAACCGAAAGCTCCTTCGCCGATCAGGTTCTCCCTTCTCTCATCCGGGATCCCGAAGTCGAACTGCGTCTTATAACGGACGAGCCGTCCGCGTCGCTTGCCGGTGCGAACAAGATCCCACATTACACCGATACCGTTGATGATCAAACATTCGATAAAAAAACAGGGGCGCAAAGATGGCTGAAGGCAAAGGCGGCTGAGCTGTGCGAATGGGCCGATCTGCTTTTGGTGGCGCCTATAGACGCTGGGACGTTGGGATCGATGCTGGCGGGTCTCACTAATACCCTGACACAATCCCTTCTTCGGTGTTGGATCTCGTCGAAGCCTGTTGTTCTTGTCCCGGGGATGACGATACCGGAATGGAGGCATCCGCTGAGCAAAAGGCAGCTGAAGGAAATCGAGCAGTTCTGGCCCTGGATCCATGTTGTTACGCCCATTTTATGGAAGTCGAATGGCCCCGAGGAGCTAGTCCGGTTACCCTGGGGTGGACTGGAGGAGCTCAATAAGACCATTCAAAATGTCCTGCATTTGGAATATTGTCCGGCTGCCAAGGAGTTTGTGTTGAATGGGTCCAGTTCACTGCCTACCGTGCCAGCAGATAAGACGTCTACCAACACCATCGTCCTTTCGACATCCAGGCTTCTACAACCCCGATCCACGAACGGGCCTGCTCATGGCCCTCATGCGCTTCCTCTTGAGATATGGTTGAACATCTTCGAGGACCAGCTTGGAGACTGGGAAATAGCCAAGGCAGTCGGCATCCCGACCCGTCTCCCTGTTCCCACGGAATGGCAGTCCCATATTCTGAAGATGTCCACACCGGCATCACTGGAGTATGCCATCCTCCGTGGTTCCTTTTCCTCGATAAGGAAACGTCTCAATTCCTTACCCCGCTGGGAACTCCTTTCCAACCTAGCCTGCCACCTCATCTTCAAGTTCTCCCGCACCGATATCCTATCCTATCTGACAGAGAATCATCCGGACCTTCTCACGACTCCCCGTCTCAGGGACCTCCCCTACCGCGCCTCCGCCATCTATGGCAATCCAGCCATATTGACCTGGTGGCGCGATACTCATTCCC
Organism: Monascus purpureus; assembly: GCA_025999795.1. NCBI lineage: Eukaryota > Fungi > Ascomycota > Eurotiomycetes > Eurotiales > Aspergillaceae > Monascus > Monascus purpureus. The sequence continues at coordinate 1,084,157 of AP025346.1, read as the reverse complement.
TCCCAACAAAGGAATATAAGGCGGACGCCATGGACGGCGCCTCCCGAGCTGGATTCGTCAACGTTCTAGAATGGTGGCGCACCTCCGGTCTCGAACTGAAATATACCGAACGAGCCCTCGAATCCGCCAGCGCAGAAGGCCACGTTGCCGTGCTCGACTGGTGGAAACACGCCTCCTCCAACGCTCCCCCTTCACACCCCATCCCCCTGAAAGTGGGCAAATCTGTCCTCCTGGCCGCCCAGTCCGGCCGAACCGCCTCTCTGGCCTGGTGGGATGCCTCCGGAATCCCATATAGCCACGCCGAATCTGTCGCCCGCATCGCCTCCACGCACGGCCACGTCCACGTCCTCGAATTCTGGCACCGTCTTAAAGGACCGAAGATGATCTTTGACAGCCAGGTCCTGGTCGGTCCGACCAAGAACGGACACGACAATGTCCTTGAATGGTGGCGACGGAGCGGGTTGCGCGTTGAATTCAAGACGTGCGATATCGAGGAGGCGCTGGAAGACGCTGATCCTGTCTCGGGGGCTGAAGGCCGTGTTAGAAGATGGTGGGCGCGAAATGGGCTTAATCTTGGTGTAGGCACAAGTGAGTGGATGAAGACGAAAGTGTTGTGATGCCTTCGTCTTCCCGACTGTTTTTCTTCTTTCCTCTGCAGAGATATCTGTTTCCTGCCTTGATTTCGTCTTATGATTTGCTAAATTAAGCGTTCCATCATCATCACTGTTCAGATTGTTTGGTTTTGCTTATAATACCCATCTGGCTAGTCTAGTCTGTTTTTTCTTGCTCGGGTTATATTTGGAGATTGTTCATATATGCTATGTTGCATTGCATCAGTGCTGGATGTAGAACTGGGACTGGAGGGCGTTGGATATTAAGCATAGGCATGGCTACAGCGATCGGATTGAAATGAAATTGAACCTCACTATATACTTCCCCTCTATATATCTATTCTCATATATGCTCAGAAGATCTTTATAGATGTAAACTTCTTAGGCCATATTTACTTCCTTGCCAAATTCGTATGCAACACATGTTCCCTCATGGCCAAACTCGCCAACGCTCCCAACACACTCAACCCAAGCAGCGTCAGAAACACCGCCCTCAACGAATCCGTATACGCCGCCAACACGCCCGGTCTCCAATCCTCGGGGATCTTATTAATCTCGTCGAGACTATCCCTAATCCTAGAGATCAGATCGCCGGCACCCTCCCGATCCCCGAACCGCGACCACAGGCCCCCCTTGAGAACATTCTGGAAAACGGCCGAGGCAACGGTGATACCGATCGTGCTTCCCGTGCTGCGGAATGCGTACGAAGCCGAGGTAACAACGGCGTGGAAATCATGGCTGACGGCCGAGATGAGTCCGACCAGCGTGACGGTGAGAATGCTCCCGTATGCGGCCCCTAGGATAAAGAAATAGATGAACGGTAGAATAGGCGGGGAGGTTAACTTCAAAGTGCAGATTAAGCCCGTCGAGAGGATCTGGAGGATCATCGAGATATGGCTGAACAGCATGTACCGGCCCGTGGTGCGCATGAGGATACCCGAGCCCAGTGAGCCGAGGGAGGTTCCGATGGCCTGGGGAATGAGGCGTGCACCGGCTGCTGTGGTCGAGTAGCCCTGTATCTGGAAGAGAAGGGGGAGGTAGAAGAGAAGGCCGAAGACGGCCATGGTGACGAACCAGTTCGTCAGACAGGCGGAGAAGACAGTTCTGTTCAGCAGGAGACGGACGGGGATGACTGGTTCCGCGGCTATGTTTGCTTCGACGTAGATGAATATACCCAGGAACAATGCAGACAGAGGCAATGAAGTGAGAACAAGAGGATGAGTCCAGGGGACCTGATTCCCGCCTGCGTTGAGACCGAGCAAGAACAGAACAAGCGTGACGAGCAGCGTAATGGCACCGAGGAAATCGACACGCTTGATTCTCGACGTGTCCGTCTCCTTAACAGGTACGGTCACCTTGAATGCGACCAGGACCATCGAGACAACCAAAAAGGGCACCTGTATCAAAAACGCCCATCTCCAGCCCAAGTTATCGTTGATCCAGCCTCCGAAGACACCGCCCAACCCGCTTCCTGCGCCATAGAAAATATTACCAATGCCCTGCCAGACTCCACGATGACGAAGAGGGACCAGGTCCGATGTGACAAAGGTTGAAATAACCGTTAAACCACCGCCGCCGATGCCAGCGACGATCCGGCCGATGACGATGGACAATTCGCTGTTCGCGAGCCCGCAGATGAGATTACCGATGGCGAAGAAGAAGTTGGAGAAGAGCAATCCTGCCCGTCGGGAGAAGATATCGGTCAGTCGACCGCTGAGCGGCTGAACGGCCGCATTGGAGATGAGGTACGAGGTCGCCAGCCAGGAAAGCAGCGAGAACGAGTGGAATGAAGAGGATATGGGAGCCGTAAGCGTCGCGACAACGGTTGTATCTGGAGACGGATATTATTATGACAGTCCATGAAGCAACGGAATGATCATACCTAATGCAGCAAGAAAGACACCCAGCCAGATACTCCCCAGAATCAGAATCAATTCCCTCGTGCTGGCTTCTTTCAACACGGGATCGTCTGGGGCCTCACTGTCGTCGGAGCTGGCTGTCGAGCGGGCATCGCCCAGCAAGGCCGTGCGCTCCGTCGCCGGCGCTCTGACACCATCGCTTGCTGACGCTGCCGCGGAATGATCCTCGGGCATTCTCTGAGGCTGATCTAAGGACGGTCGGGGATTGTTAGTATTCCAAGACAGTGGAAGACGAGGGAGAAGGGTGCAGCGGTGGAGGAGAAAGCAATTCGGCAGAGCGGGGGTTCGTCTTACTCTTCCTCTTGCCTACTTTCAAACATCGGCATAGTCGCTTTGATAATATACATTTAGAATGCAGCTGGTGCATTGTCTACTGCTTGGAAAGAGATGGATTCTGCATTGATTTCAGCACAAAAGGCCCGTTCCTGATGGACATCTTCTACAGCTTCACTTTGTCCCTTCGTGGCAAGAATACAGCTCAACCATCTGAGCATTGTTACTCACCAACAACAATTGTGCTTTGACATCTGCTTTGAATATCTCATGTCAAGCTGCAACGCTATCAGGCTTATGTCTTGCGTCAATGTTGATCTCTGCGCTGCTAATTCACAGGCGGCACGGTTTCAGTCGAGCCATCTGCCTGAACGCGCAGGTCAGACTTCTCTGCCGATTCTGCGAGATCTCGGACAACTGCTGGCAGTTCAGTGATGCCATCTTGACAGATGATCGCGAAGTGTCAAGCTTTTTATAAAGATGGCATTGTATGAGCTGCATGGGTTGGATCCCGCGAGATTCGTGCCGTCTAAACGCCCGGCTTAGATGACGGACCTAATTCTAGCATGCAGCAGAAGAACGCAGACAAGGTCGCCGTTGTCGAGGAAGTTGGGGACCATGGCCTTGTTCCACACGAATCTCAAGATGGGTTGTGGATGTCTGCCCTTACAAAACTGCGCTGGTATCCCAAGGACATGCCCCATGCAGAAAAGAAACTGCGTGCTGAAGCTCGACCTTCTAATCCTTGTCTTCGGTTGTCTCTCGTTCTTCACCAAGTACCTCGACCAGTCGGCCATTACCAACGCCTATGTCTCGTTAGTCTTGTCTAGTTGCCCGTGATACGAATACCTCTTTGTTGGATGCTTACTTTGAATCCAGAGGAATGAAAGCCGATCTGCATTTACATGGCAATCAGCTGAATTACACAACCATCGTCTTCTGGATATCATATTGCACTTCGATGATTCCAGCATGCTACTATTTGACTCGGACTCGTATCAACGTCGTCCTCCCTGCCCTGGAGGCAGGCTGGGGCTTGTTCACATTTGGCTGTGCCTGGGCACAGAATGTCCAGACTATCTACGCAATGAGGTTTTTCGTGGGGCTTTGTGAATCCTGCTCCTTTACCGGTGTGATCTATGCTATTGGATCTTGGTATAAGCCTGGAGAGATCGGGAGGCGGGTTGCTCTGTTTTATATTGCTGCACCTCTGGGCACAATGTTTGCTGGCTATCTCCAGTCTGCGGCGTATACGAATCTGAATCACATCTATGGTTTAGCTGGGTGGCGGTACGCTCTTTATCAGAGATTGGAGACGGCCTTACTGACACTGCCTGGACTGGGAATAGATGGCTATTTATCGTCTGCACTATCATCACGATCCCGATTTGCATTCTGTGTGTATGAGTCTGTCGTTTAGTAACCCGAAACTAACATATACGAGTGGATTCATCGCCTTTCCTGACGTCCCACATCGCTCCAAGCCGAGATTCCTCACCACTGCAGAGCACGACCTCGCGAATTCTCGCCTTACCGGTCTCACTGCGCCCAGTCAGCTGAAAATCTCCCGGGATATCTTCAAACGCGTCCTTGCCAGATGGCACTGGTACATCTTTGTTGCACAATGGACACTGTTGAACCAAAACGCGCAAGCATCGGGAATGCCGTTCAATTCTTATCCATCTGCTAAACCGGATCTCTACTCTGTCTCGCGCGTCAACACGTTGCCCACCATTGCAACAGCTGTCTCAGTCATCAGTGCCGTCGTAGCTGGGGTCGTAGCTGACAGGACAGGACGCTTTGATATATTGTCTTTGGCAGTGTCCATTCCAACGTTAATCGGCACGGCAATGCTAGTGGTCTGGGACGTCGGAGAACACGCAAGACTTGCTGCATTCATCATCACAGGATCACAGGGTGGTAAGTCAATCTAGCAAGAGAAGAAGCCAAACATAGTATATTCTCAAAGACCAACCCAGTTGCAGCATTAAGCCCCATAACCATGGGCTGGGCAGCAGAGACGCAGCAGGGAATCAATTGATCGATCGAGGGGGTGCTGGATAAGTAGCAGGAAGAAATGAAATGAAAACAAAAGGCAATTCCATTGTATACAACGAGAACCTGTAGCCTACATACATCTTTGGAGGGATATTCTCCTCCTTTGGGCTCCTTGGTGTAGGAGCTAGCACAGCAGCCTTAGGCATCTGCGAGACAAGACTGGTAAATAGAGACATGATAGAGGTATGAGTTGACGCAGAAGAACTCATATGCGTTGAAAGCATTGGGACTCAAATAGACTACTCTGTAACACTCCAAGACTCCTACAGGAAGTCTTCTGCAATACTAGTAGTACTATATGGCCTGCAACAGAATTGTATTAATATCTTAAGATACCCAGCCGAGTCGCCGATGTTGAAGAGAATAAGAATAGTCAAGGGGTGAAGAGTAACACAGACAAGAACACTGCATGGACTCTGTGCTGACCGTGCCGGGAGGACTGCTATTTCTGTTCTTCTCAAAAGTCTCGTGAGGGTTCTCCCATATTTCAATTGTTGTTTTCATCTATCGTACATCAAGGATCTGCTTCTATAATTGATCTGGACTACATCCTCACTCAACTCCTCTCCACTGTTGCAAATGCCGCGTAACTGTAAGTGAAAAGTCAATTTCCCCTGCTGCCTCGCTAAATTGACGATAACCTAGCACCAAGCACATTCCAGAAGCTGAAGAGCAGGATCAAGAGAATCCTGCGGAGGAAAAGGAAATCAGCTGAGAGACGCTCCGAGAACAGAGGACCCGGGCCAGAAGTGAGAACGGAAACTCGGCCTGCTCGGCCATCTGTTGCATTTGACGCACCGAATGTTGGTGGTAAGTTTGTTGGATTCCATTTACAGCCAACAGAGCGCATTCGCAATTTCTGACATATGACCCTTCGTCTGGAAGCAGCTTCGCGGTCGATCCATCCAAGACCTGCAACGTCTACCGGCGTCCGAATGACGAATAGGAAGGAAGGGCCAAATACACGGATCAAAAACAATGCCTCGGCCATGGAGCGAAGGGCTGGGAGGGTCCCGAGCCCTGTTCATGCTGCCAGCCCAGGAGTAGCAAGACCCGCGAAGAATGTTCCCCAAACCCCAGGATCTTCTTCAAGGAGACAGTGGACCATCCCCATTGGATATGCCATGGAATGATCCGACCCATGCTTATCGAATGGAGTCGAGTGTGTTCTCGAAGATCCTTTCACAAACTCGTGGAACGCAAAAGGAGCGCAGATTCCTCGATGCCGCGTGGTAAACCGGTACATTTGGCCCCATTCCTTTATTGAATTCCTTTTAATATTCGTCTTTTCGGGATTCATGTGTTGCTCCGATTTGTCTCAGACCCATTTCTGTCCGCTAATGGTCGGAGGCTGGATTTGCTGTCCTAGTATACCATGGTTGTTTGAAAAAATACCCCATTTTCCTCCGCTGTAAAGCTACTGGAAGGAATATTTATATAACCAGTTTTGTCATCGGATATGATCAAACAGTCATGGAGCAAGTTCTCCCAACATACGTTTCATATCTCAACATCGAAGTTAAGAGAACATCGGAGGAGCACGTCGTACTTGGCTAGTTCTCTTCTCCCTGTGATGAAACATCATCACCATCTCCAGTGGATACAACGCTTAAACCCTGTGCCGCAGCTGCGGCCTTCATTTCTCTCGCTTTCTGTCTCCGTTTGATTTTCTTTTCACGGTTCTTCCGATTCCGTTTCTCTGCTTCCGTCTCCTTCGCCGCATTTGCAGCCGCAACTTTCTTGCGTAGCTGGATACGTCGCTTCTTGCCGGGCTTCTTACGCGTCTTTGGAGATGTTGTTCTTCCAGGTTGGTCTACCATATAGACGTCTTTTGAAGGAATTTTTGTATTTTGCCGTTTTAGTTGAATTATCCGCCACGGTAGATGGCAGCCAGGCTGTAGGATGGATTAGAATCTTTAGAGGAAACGGAAGAACAGTATCTGAAAAGAATCCCGACACACAAACAAATTAAGGAAACAAACTCACCCAATTCTGTGATGCCCACTTTAGCACCATCCCGCCATCAACAGCAACAGCCTCAAATTCCCTCCTCTTCTCATCAATAGCACCACTCCATGCTGTGGAATGGGAAGTTGTACCGACAGTTCTATCCTTCGAAACCAATGCAGGTGTGGAAAAGTAATACTCCCACCCCCGAGACGGATTCACAAATCTCCCTTCCCCCGCATCAGCAGGAGCAGGAGTCGGGGAGCGTAATCTGATACGCAACTTCTGCGTCTGCACTTCAGCTGCCGCATTATCTGCATCCTTGTTCATTTCCTTCTCCGAATCCCCTGCTGCCTCCTTCCTGGGAACAGGCGCACTGAATAAGCGGAATTCGAATTCTTGTTCCTCTTCCTCCTCAACATCGTTCTGTGCGGTTGGCGTCTCGGTGGGTGCTTCATTATGGGTAGTAGATGGTGCAGATGGAGTGATGAACGCGTCCTCGTCGAGATTAAGTAGTTTCCCTAGGCGGGCGTATCCGTCTTCGATGGAGTCTTGAGGCGGGGGGGATGATGGAGGGGATAGTGAGGTTCCGGAGAGAATTTCTTCGCGACGGACGCTGCATTGGACCGGTAGTTAGCTTCGTGGATATGTATGAAGAGAGGTAGGAAGAGTATGATGCGCAGTTCAAGAGATTAAACTTGGACTGACAAGCATAACAATGCGCTCCACATACCGTTTTGCGTCTGGGAGATCAAACATAGTGACTCAGTTGAGTATGTTGAGTATGAGAAGATTGTGAGGGCGGTTGTATAATGATTCTGGATCCTGGGAGATCTCGTCGTTCTATGTTCGAGTCGGAAATTTCCTGTTGCGGAGTCTACGAAGCAAAAGTGGTTGGCTCTATTTCCACGGCGATTATTGCTGCGGCCACGCAGCAGTTGTATATTTCTTGTCTTTGTTTTGCTGGCTTCAGCTTCCACCAACATTGCCAGATTGAATGGGGTTAATCTGTATCTGGACAATAAACTACCTCGTTGCAATGGTGGCAATCAATTGGAATATGCATCCATCGCCGGCGTGTTGGACTCCCACTCACAATCACAACCATCCAAACTACACTAGACACATCGGCCACCGTCAACCTGGAAAGAAAGCAGAGTTGAGTCAGTGACGATGCTTGGACAAATGAATCAAGAAGATATTCCGGCCTACCTCCAGATCCACGCCGGTTATGAATGCCGCCTCATCACTCGCAAGGAAGGCACATGCATTTGCAATGTCTGCGGGCATGCTTGGACGGCCCAGCGGCACCGTCGAGACGAATCCAGCGCGGTTCTCCTCCGTAGCAGGCTTACCAAGGAACAGATGTGTCCTGTACCAGACGATCCGCAGTTAGAATTCTTCTGCAAAAGATTAACCGGTCCGGTAAGAGGATTACTTACATTCCTGTTATCCCGATTACGGGACAAATACAGTTGAATCGGATGTTATCCGGTCCATACTCGACAGCCATCGTCTTCGAAGCATTACATACCGCTGCCTTGGAAGCATTGTACCATGTCAGGCGTGGTCTAGGTCGAAGCGCCGCCGTGGAGGAGATCTGGATAAAGCATCCCGGACGCTTATTCTCCAGGAAATAGGGGACTATCACGTTGGTGGAGAGGTAAATCGACTTGACATTGACGTTCATGCACAGCTCGAAATCCTCCTCGGTGACATCCACCGTTGGCTTGTTGAGGTATGTAGCCCCGGCATTGTTGACAACGATATCCAGCTGTCCGTGCTTGTCCAACACGGTCTGAAGAAGATTCCGCCAGGATGCCTTCTTGGTTACGTCCGTGAGGACAAAGGTAGAGTTGAGTTCTGCGGCTGCTTCCTCGCCGCTCTTCCCAGACAGCTCAGCTATGATCACTCTCCCCCCCTCTTCGACGAATTTCTTCGCGATGCCTCGACCATACCCCGATCCCGCTCCTGTTACGATGGCGACTTTGCCCTCTAGACGGCCTGGCATAGTGATGGGATCCACAGTGGAAGATTGCAAGTAAGGGATGGTTGCCAAGTACAGATGAGGGGATCTGCAATGCGGGGAGTTTTGAACAGAAAGCCTGGTAGTCTGATTGACAAGCCACTTCCGCTCTTTTTGAGCGGTTATATTTAATTCAACTACTCCTGCATCTCCCGAGAAATGAAGGATCGCGGTCGCCGGTGCATTTTCCGGGGTTGAAACAGTCCGCTGGATGGACAATGCTGACTGATTGTTGAAGCATAGGATATTCGTCTGACTCTTGGAACTTCCAATACTGTCGGAAACGCCAGGCAAAGACATTCATTCCAGAAGCGAAACGGCATTCGGCAGTATTTATTCGCTGTTACAATATCACGATCAACTAGGTTAACACAAGCCTTCCCTTCTCGACCCCCAGAACGAGTGTCTTCTCCCCAGCCAATACAGTCCCGAGCACAAACCTCATCCTCATAATGCCAGTCAGTCATCATATCCATCCTCGTAAAATATTCCAAAGCATAGCCATGATACAAATCGCCAGCTATGGCCTATGGGAAAGCCTCAACACTTCTGTATGACTTTGTTCGCGCCATATGAGAATGCTGACTGGCCAGTCTCTGCCCTTGACTCTTAACTTTTACCTTTCTCAAGTAGCAGTCTTGCCATTTCACTGTTTCCTTTTTTGGTAGCCTGCTGTGGCAATCATTTTCAAGTAGCTGCTTCGCTACTTCAAATGTCCCATTGCAACAGCCTACCACAGTGGTGTTGCACCATACGTTCAGTCTCTTGTCTCTAGATCCGTTCCGTTGCAAGCAGAACCTTCACCAGTCCCTCGTTCCCATTTCGCGCAGAACGTGGTAGTCATATTTTAGTGATAGTAGAGATGTCGTCTTCAAATTCGAGTTTTGGCAGGCTTTCTGCTTCGAAGTCTTGTCAACATTCCTCTGACAATGTGGATTGGGTCTGGCACAGACTCCCGTTCTCTGAACCGAGAACAAAGCAATTGAATAATTCTCTGTCCTGTTCTTCCAATCCGAGATACTCCCTCTCCTTTAATCCTGGGGTTGGCCAGGGTAAAGCGCTCAGAGAGAATGAATGGACATGATGGGCCACAGGTCGAGCAGAGCTCCGGCATCGACGCTTGCATCTAGATCCGTCCCGGCTTTTTATAGGCACACTCGCGGCGCAACGCAAGAGCATTTGGAAGTGGAAAGCTGGATCTGGTCCGGCAGTATCGTATCTCCATGCAAAGACATTAGGTGAACGGTAAAAGCGTTGCTCGTCAGTAAGCTTGCTCGGCTTATCACACGCAAAACATAATCAATACTGGGATCTCTCATGATCTTCAGTCATGTGCTTCATCCATTCGTCCCGAGTTGCATAGAGCTCTAGTAGCCGTTTACACTCACCGTCTCGACGATGTCCACGTCAGCCTCTGGAATAGTGGCGAAGACAACAGGGCGGCCCAGGATGCTCAGAATGGCGAGAAGATGGATTTGGAACTAACAACGTAGCTGTGAGTGGAATGAACCCAAGTATGTGCCGTTTTCTGGCACATATTTGGCATCGAGTATCTCACCTTCATTTCGACCGAGATGAGCGAAATCCGCGCTTTCTTGAGTGTAGTTGATTTACTCTGGGGTCGGCAACTTTGGAGGTGGTTTCTTTATGATGATGGTGAAATTAGAAAAGAGTGGGCTGGTTGTTAGAAGAACTGAGTAGAATATTCTGGGACTATATATAATCGAGATGAGCAGTAGATGCGCGCGAGAATGAACGGACTGCTGAAGCGGCCGAGTAATGGGAGGATTCAGATTGACATTGTACATTGATTGCTACAATGTATCTTGCCCGAATCGTCTCCCCTCCCTCCTTCATCAGCGTTAATAAAAACGCATCCCTGCAACTGCCCTGGTTACATAGTGTAATAGGCTGACTCCTTAACCATTATGTATGGAGGTTGGTGCACTGGGACGTCTAGGGTAAAGTTAATTAGTATAATTGATAATATACCTGATTCGGTATGGTAGGGTTATAGCCTACAGGGCTGATCCTCAAAGCTTGGCGCTTAACAAGTGCAACAGGTTTGGTCCAAAAGCCCTGGCTGTAGGGGTTTGAATATAAAATTCATTTTCGTACTAGATACACGAAGGATTCCTTGTGAGGAAGAAGAGAGACAACGGCATGCCAGCAACAAACAGAACAAATAGAACAAACAAAACAGATGAAGCAAAAGAGACAGACAGAACAAATGGTACAAATAGGACAAACAGGGTACTCAGCTGTTGGACCTGAGTTGCCATACGCCTGGGCGTAGCCCATGACATGAAGGAACAATGGAGGGTAGGCATGCTAAGGATATGCTTTGTCGAGGCGTGATGGCGCTGCCGGGACAAATAGCCTCAGAGAAATGAGAACCTATCACTTGGACAGGGAATATCCGGTCATCTCTGGGTTGAGACCAGTTATTCACCCAATGCATCACGTTGTGGGCGACATGTACATCGGCTCCATTGGCGCAAAGACCCGAATAATCGACAGGAGGGGCAACTCCAATCCATGCACAGTCCCCGCTGCAAGGCTGGAGCATCTAGCAGGATTTGAGGCGCTTTTCCTTTTGGCCAATCTGTCTCCCTCCCTCAGTGTGGCGGGTGAAATTATGTGCCGTGCATATATCATTTATGTGGCAGGCTCTCCAAATCATCCAGTATACTGCAAACAACCCTCAACCGTCTATATCCATGCCGAATATGGCAAATTTTACAAAATTGGACATGCCAGCAGGTGGAGAGTTGCAAACTAGGCTGCAGGAGAAATCGCAACTCCAAAGCGCCACGTCCAACAGACACAAGGTACAGCTGTACATACTAGGGATTTCCACATACGCAGACGCTTCACAGATCAGTGCCTATGCCAGAAAACAAGAAGAATACCATGGCCCAACACAAGGAGCTGGACAGCAGTGACCATGACCAGAAGCACAATGAAGACTGGCATGCATTTTTGCACAAAACACACAATCACAACCACGATCACAGCAATGGTCATACGGAGGCATACAGTGGATATTTTGATCTCTCAGTTGGCTTCAGACAGGAAAATTACCACTCACACTGATCCCTAAGTACACAGTACTCATGGCAAACGGATATTAGGGCATGGCCATACCTCAGAAGGGGTTTTCCCCAGGTCAGGCCTTTATTCTGCAATGAAAGGACTGAAGATATTGTTTGTGTTAATATTAATGCATGGAGCCGAAGTTTAAATGCTCTTTTCCGGCTGGTCTTGTTTGATACAGATATATCAGCCCTATCCAACATATCTCTTTCTAGATTTAGTGATTTATAGATATAGGCAGCAAGAGGTGTAGAATATTGCCGATCTAGTGGTATCTACTTGGAGCATAGGGCATAGTTTCATTCTGGATTGCTGCGATTTCCATTTCCATAACTGGTAAGTCTGAAATGCCGCTTAGTAATAAATACTGTTACACTGACATTAGACTGTTAGTTACAGAGTACCTCCGGTATCCACATCATCCATACCACTGAAGACCAGCTGGCTGCCAATTCCACACTCTCTCTCCTCCCCAGTCCAGTCCACACATATCACCGGCGCTTTATCCATTTCATGCATCTTTCTTCCAGAGAAGATACGATAAATGGGCATCTGCGCCTCCTGCCTCGGGTTAAATCGTCGGGATAACCACGATGTAAGTAAGACCCAAGACCCAAGACCCTCCTTCCACTCCACCTCAAACGAACAAACAAACAACCGAGTCGATCGATCTAATGTTAATCTCCAGTCTGAATCATCCCGTCTCCTCGACGATGACCTCTACCAATCCGGTTATGGCTACGGCGCCCTGAGCCAAGCTAACCAGCTCAACCAGCCCGACCCGGAATACCTGAAGAGGGAAAGGGAGGCTCTTGATGCGATCTGTCAGCGGACGTCCGAGTAAGTTTCTCTCTATCTTTTTTACCCTCCATTGAATGTAAGGAATAAATATTGATGGGAAATGGGTTCAGCTCCGTCGTCGATATCTGGTCCTTACATCCCCAACCGCACCTTCAACCGAAAGCGACTCTGCCTTCCCACTCGCAAGATGTTGATCAGGACGCCCATGTTGCGACAACTACCACTGCAACCGCAGATGCTGAAGCGGAATCGTCTACCCATCCGCATGAAGGGGGCACTGTCCCGAAACACTGGGGGGAAGTGGTTATCAATCCGCGCAAGAAGAGGTCGCGACCGGGTTTGAATACAAGTGAGGGTAATGGCCGTGATGTCTTTGGTGTTTTGAAGGTTACTTGATCCTCTCAGGGTCACGTACGTTGTCCTCTTCGCTTCCGCGTTATCGGTCGCCGGTCGGCTGTTTGTTTTCTCTTCCTTAATTCTTATAATTCCTCCACGCTGCATGCATATTTCTTTGTTTTCTGTTTTTTCACTCTTTTGCCTCTCATTTTCCTGTCATGAGCATCTTCCTTCCTTTTTTTCTTCATGTAAATCCCTTCAATCATTATCTTTCCTCATATCATTCATTTCCTTACAAATCGCGAGCCTACTCCATGGGATTGAGAAATACCCTGCCGAAAAAACTGGCAAGAGGAATGGACAAAGGATTAACAACTAGACGGTCGAATTTATAATTAATAACAAGGGAAGCGGCAATTGATATTGGTGTTTGGAAAAGAAAACCCGCCGGCACCGGTTCCCTCCCAATTGAGATCCATCCCAGACTCCATCCCTCCGACCGCCGTAGTCAATGCTGTACCAGAAAGCTCAGAACTCCATCGCGAAAATAGAAGAAAGAGAAGATGAGAGAAAACGCCCGCTAGCCTGATCCCGATGGACGAAAAGCAAATGTGCGGATATAAATGCAGTATATCTGTTGTCCATGTGTGTTCAGATACAGGGTCAATTCGACGTCGAGAATGGTTTCGGTAGACCAATTCAATCACACGTCGTCCATTGTACCTGCAGGTTCCTCCTCGTCGGATTCGTAACTGCCAGCGGAACTTAATTCACCTTCAGACTCGGTATCTTCTCCGGCTTCGTCGACAGCCTCTCTGCTGGCGTATTTGGCAACGTACTCTAAAAGAGATCAGTTTCTCATTCAACCCTGTTCCCAATAATGTTGGAGCAGTCACGTACCCTTCACCTTAGCCTCGTAGCTCTTTGGTTCCCTCATTAACATGGCAGCAGCCTCGCCATTGAGAGGATCTGACGGATTCGGGTACCGCAGGAGCTGGGGAAGGAAGACTTCAAAAATGTTGATCATATCATACATAGGCGACCAGGTCTGGTTGATGACATCGAGACACACGGACCCGGACCTAGGCAAAGAGAATATAAAATCAGCAATCGATACAGAAAGATAAATGGAAAAGAGAAGACCCTCTTACAGCTCATCAATATTCGGGTGAAATATTCTGTTAACAAAGCCGATACTTGGGCTTTTATATGGATATTGATCCGGAAGTTCCACGTGAATCTTCCAGTGTCCGCCGGCAAATGGTGCTGCACCACGTTAATCATATGGCTAAAATAGCCAGAAAAAAAAACACATACTCTCATCCGGGCCCTTGAAGCGGACGTAGAACTCTTGCCTATCCAATAAATGTTGTTAATACCCTGTTGTGTGTCGTTTCATTGGGAAAAAAAAGGATCTGTATGAGAATTTACACTAATACATTGTCAGTGTCCATAACTGTGAAAGGAATAGCCATGTAACTCACTATTATCGTTGACTAGTGTCACCTCATAATCACTCATCAACCTGTAAAAGTATTAACATAATGTCCACCCATGGTGCCAGCGACCGCCAAAGCTCGTATATCAACAGAGGAAAAGCATACATCCTGTAATAAGGTCAGCAAGGTTTCATTAGAGAAGTCTAATACATGTACCACTTACTTCATGACCTGTAGATAGGAAAGAGGAGTGGCTCAAGTCAGTTCCCGATCTCAGAAGGCATCCAGCACATCCGGCTCCACTCACATCTGTCTCAATTCTCCGTTTAGGACTGCTCATCTTGAATGAATATGAAGAAGAATCAGAAAATATAAGTGCAGTCAAAGAGAGACTTCAGCGTTCAGACTATTCCCCTCCTCACGGCGAGCGGGGGAGAATATGGGCGGGGCCGGTGTTCAAAGGCAGGTGAATGCCGGAAGACGATTCGGAGGGGATTTGGACAGGAGATGACTTGAGAAGGCTGTCGATAGGGGCACAGAAGTAATATCAAGCGGTATAGAGAAGTGCAGAGTACAGATGTACAGTATGGGGAGAGGGAGAGTGTGGCAGGAGAGAGATGACGCTGGTGATATGGCAGCGATTAGGCGGTCACTCCGGTCCCGCCGCCCGGATGAACAACGGCGTGGCCACCTGCAGCGATAATCATCTCATCCTTCCCATGCGGAACCGGTGGTTCTTTTGATCTTCGTATCGGTGATCACTCGCGATTTTTGGTAAGTTCCATCATGATGCCTTATTTGCCCTGGATGCTGCGACTTCTCGCGTTGTGGATGGGCCTGATAAGCAGACAGGGACCGATAGCGATATTAACCCAGGCTCTCTCCGCTATTGCGTACCGGAAAGCACCTCATTTGCGCCTCAGAAGAGGTGCAGCAACGCTGATACCGGCGAGTTTTCCCGTCATTTGAAGGAAGGTGACTGTATTAGAGTGCACTGGACTGCATGTGGTTGGGCATTCAGTAGGACTGAAGACGATTCAAGCTCAGCACTTGGCGTCGCCTTCAGTCGGAGGCTTCTTCTTGTCCCATTATATTCCGTCTCAACCGGTTTAATATCACCTCTGCTATATGATGGCTCCATCATCCTCTTCAGACTCCTCTTCTCGCAACCCTTCGGCTGCTCCGACGGCCTCGAGACTGACCCATCGGCCCGCCGATCGATCGCCAAATCCAGACTCCCCAAGCAGCAGTAACACCGATAGTGCGCCTATTCCAGATGAGGAGCAAGGGGCCGATCTACCGCTAACCATGTCCGCATCGGTTGTGTTAACTAGCCTTCCGCGCGATGCTCACCAGGCTCTGGCTGATGTGGAGGCTATTGATAAAGGCAAAGGTAAGTACAGCACGCTTAACTGGCGTTTTATTCTCCAATCACTATATGTGGAATATACAGCTAGAGCATGTTCTAATATAGCAAACAGTCACAGTTCGCTTCCATCCTCTGCCTTCAGCCCCCATTCTCAAAAATCGCGTTTTTAAGATCAGCGCCTCCCAGAAGTTTGAAACGGTAGTCAAGTTCCTCAGAAAGAAGTTGAACTGCAAAGATACCGACTCCGTATTTTGCTATGTAAACAGTGTGTTCGCCCCCGGACTGGATGAAGGCGTTGGAGGATTGTGGAGAGTAGGATGCAGCTTTCCTCTGTCAGACCAATCACTCATACGCTAACTGATCGACAGTGCTTTAAATCGGATGACCAGCTGATAGTGGCATATTCGATGACTCCTGCTTTTGGTTGATGGTGACCGCTTGGCCTGGCTGAAGAAGATATGGACAATCAAATTGATATGTTGTCCAAAACTAGTCATGATTCAATACAGAGCTAGATGATCCATGACTAGTAGGTGCTCCCTTATTAGTTACCATGTGGTCATTTCGATCAAACATCAAAGTATCCACCTTTAAACATGACGGACGTGGACCGCAAATCTTCAAATTCAGCAAGAGAAGATGCAGCGGACAATAAACAAAAACAAAAGGACGAACGCCAAAACACATTACACGTATTCTTCAAACCAAAGATTTTATTTTCCCTCAATATCCTCGGCAATCTTCTCAAACTCTGCAAGAGCCTCCTTCGAGATCGGATAGGTGTATTCGGGGGACGGATACGCACGACTCTTGACTTCATCCCTATACTGCTCAATACCTTTGATTGCCTCACCCCAAACATCGGCATATTTCTTGACAAACTTGGGGAGGAACCGTCCCGGCGGGAAGTTGCCAGTCATGTCAACCTGAACGAGCACCTGGCCGGAGCAGCCATTCCCAGCGCCAATGCCGATCGTCGGGACCTGGAGTTTCTTCGTGATGATACTGGCGATTTCAGCGGGTACCGCTTCGACGACCATCATGAAGGCCCCAGCTTCCTGGACTGCCAAAGCGTCCCGCATGAGCTTCAACGCCGCAGAAGCCGACTTGCCCTGGACCCTGAATCCACCCAGAGCATTTTGCCTCTGAGGTGTGAGACCGATGTGGGCGACAACCGGGATTCCAGCTTGCGTAATACGCTTGATTGTCGGCGCCATCTCTTCGCCTCCTTCCAGCTTGACTGCTTGCATGCGGCCCTCCTTTATGATGCGGATGGCCGACTGCAGAGCCTGTTCTGGTGAAATCTCATAAGATCCCATGGGAAGATCCCCGACCTTTTTACATTATTTGTTAGCCTTTTTTTTTTTTTTTTTTTTTCTGCGCATACTGTCAGAAAATGACCTACCGTGAATGCGCTCCTTGCAGCTCGAGCCACACTTCGACAATGCAACAGCATTTCTTCCAATAAAACCTCGCTGGTATCCTCCATTCCAAGCGCAACCATGGCCAAACTGTCGCCGACAAAGATCACATCCATTCCTGCGGCATCTGCAACATGCCCGCTAGGAAAGTCATGAGCCGTGAGCACGGTGATGGGCTCCCCGTTCTTGTAGAGATTCCGTAGCGTCGTCGTAGTCACCTTCTTCCTGGGACTGACAGATTGTGTGCCCATTGGCGAATGCGAGCTATATCGAACATGGCTCGGTGTGGTAGGAGATGGGAATCTGAATAATGCCGAGGTAACATTACTCGAGGTGGACGGATTCAACAACGGTCGTACAAAAGTAACAGCCCCGACCCTCCTGGAGTTCAACCGTAGCGGACGTATTAACCGAGCAGAAGCCATAGCTCCCCTAGTAACCTTCCAGGCACTATGCAGCTAAACAATGACGAAGGCACTATAGATACAATCCAATCCAATTGATCCAATGCAGGCGTTGTGCGAAGCCAAACCGGTCCCTTCCAGACAAATCAAAGTGTAACCACAACGACAGCAAGGAAAGAAATTAAAAACTGACTTTACCTCCTTAAATACGGCAGCCTGAACAAAGTGTGCTGGTATATGCTGCGTAGTCCGGAGCATCGTCACGATGTCTTACTCGTTTGGGCGATTCTGCCGGACATCCGCTTGGGATTTTCTGCCATTCACCGCTTTCGGGATGCGTGCTTAGATGATCAGCCGAGGTTCTGCAATCTTACCGATTATCTAATCAATCAGCAGATCAGATCAATGGGTCACGTTGAATTCTGCGGTTGGTGTCATGTGTTCTTTACTGCAAGGCTGCATGCTTTTATGCAAGCAATGCTAGAAGATGTTAGCTGAATTATAAATACCGGTTTATTATTTATGTCCGGGTTGTTGTTTTTATAGGTCTATGGATACGATAGCCAGTTTTAGGGAGTCCAGGTGGATAACATGCCAAACCAGCAGAATCAGCACCGGAACGCTTTTGGCATATTCCTGTCATGTCGTATTCGATTCTAAGATAATAATAATCGTCGTCATTATCTCCCACATAATCCACGCTCCCACTGCATTAAGAATCCAAACCAGGACAGTTCTCACTGGTCTCCGAGGTGACAGCCGTGTACGGGGATGGATCCGTCCAGATAATATCGTATCTAATTACCACGCAAAATCCAGGTCAGTGCCAGTCCAGAGCAGAAGCGAACGAAGGAAATACCTGTCATCTGGGTATGTCGGCGCATTATCATCACCCAAGGCCTGAACGATATCCGTCAAGGCATCATGTTCCCAGCAGATCAGGATATTCCCGCTTCCACTGTAGCTGTCGACGACGTCCTTGACGCACGACGAATCGTCGCGGCCACAGGAGGTGTCGACGGTCAGACCGAGTCGTTCAGCGAGTGGTTCAACGGTATCATAAGGACGGGCACGTTTGCCATCTTTTATTTGGTCAGGGAGCGTCGGTTAGCCATGTCGATTCGTTCGAAGAGATGAAGCAGAATCCATCTTCTCTCGTCAAAATGTGCACACGTACTGCTCTTAGGA
Organism: Monascus purpureus; assembly: GCA_025999795.1. Lineage (NCBI taxonomy): Eukaryota > Fungi > Ascomycota > Eurotiomycetes > Eurotiales > Aspergillaceae > Monascus > Monascus purpureus. The sequence goes on along the minus strand of AP025346.1, from coordinate 1,065,269 downwards.
GTCTGAGCCATAATATACCCGATATCATAGCCGGAGTTGGGACCAAAGACGTTCTTCAGACACTGGGCGCGCCCCAGGCCCGTGGTGCTCAGACCGTTACCCCGGTTGCTGGGCTTTTCGCCATGCCGGATCAGATAGACCGTTGCAGCGGCATCTGTGAGGCTGGCAGCGGCCAGGAGGAAGAAGGGAAGGATCGTATGCATCTTTATCGGGGAGGTTTGTGGTTCAGAGGTTCCGAATCTTGAAAAGGGAAGGAAGAGGGAAATGCATTGATTTATACTCCGTACACACCGCGCACAAACTCCCGAAAGTCAACGGTCCGACTTGGCTTCTTACAGATCGGCATCTGTTTCATCTCACGGTGCCTGGCCAAACACCATCTTGATCTGCGACATGCGTGGCCAGGAATGCGTAACTCCTTGGCCCGTCAGCCTTGCGCCCGGCGCGCTTCCGGAAGCTTGTCTGCTATCCCTTGAGACGTCAGCAAATCCATCAAATTCATCAACGGCAAATGCTTCTGCGAGTCATAAGCAATATTTCGCCCACGCGGGATGGTCTCCTCGCATACGATGTCGACTTCCCCAGGTAGTCATCATCTATGTTAGGCGTTCCCTTCCACGTTGGGAGGACCAAAGAGACAAGATTGAGTTAACGAGCCAGTTAGGCTGGTACAACAGCTCACATAGTACATGGGATTCATGTTCCTGAAGGGATACCAGTACCTGCTATTGTCCCTTCTCCTATTCCAATAGAACAGAAACGGATAATCACCAGCAGAGTAGTTTTGGTTGCACGATTGTTCGATTTACGGCATTCTGCGGACAGCTCAGGCTGCCCAAAGCAGTATACTGACTGGCAACCGACAACCTGTTTGACTAAGGACATGAGCTCTTTCTAGGATCTCTTATCATAATGCTCCATATTGCCCCCGAAAGGCTGTCTTTATCAATGGCTCCAGAAACTGGAACACATGCTTGCGCACATGTTGGGATGCATGGGCAACGCCATCCACAACAACGAACTGGAGGTTGATACCATACTCCTACCATGATTTATGCAGACTCTGCATGGACTGCGCGCGGTCCTGATTCATCAAGGGAAGATGGGACTCCGGCTGTAACGCTTTGTCTTTGTCCTGCTTCCGGAACCGGCTCACCCATTTCATAAACTCAGGTCCGCCATGGATTTCATCATCCGCCGCGCCAACAATCAACTGAGTAGCGACGTGACGAATGCGCTGTATGTCAATTGTCCGACAAAATCGGCTCTGGACATCAGCGATCCCGACAGGCCATGGCTGTTCCGCGTCGAGCAGGGTCACCCTGCCCGGTGCGCCGATGCTGGCGGCTACAAGACGCTCAGGATACAGGTAGAGGAAGTGATGGGTGAACTGGCCGCCTCCGGAGAAACCTATCATGAGGATCTGATCGTACCAATGCCTGGCACTTGTCGCCCAATTTATAAGCATGCGGGGTTTAATAGTGATATGGGGTATGGGTCTAATATTAGATGACACCGGCATCCCAGTCTAAATATATTCTCTACCAGGAGAGTATCAATGTATTTGCGGAAAGGAATGACCGAAGAAAGGGAAGTAGAGAAATAGACCTGATGAAGCTGGGGTGCGTCATAATGCAAAAGTTTAGTATCAAATGCTGTCCATGCAACATAAACCTCGAGCGGAAACGAAGAGAAGGCCTGCAAGGGTGCAAAGACCAGGGTAAATGAACGGACGGCAAAGATGCCACTGCTAATGCTATGGGGACAAGGAACGCCACGAGAGTACTCGCTCTGAGAATTGATGCTATTCGTAATTATCCTTCCAAAAAAGAGAGGAAAAGAAAAGAAAGAATGCACTGGACACCAGGTTGTTTAATGTATAATAAAATAGAACACCGGGGGAATGCAGCACGAACTCCAACAGAACAGGGTTAAGAGGTAATAACGTGAGCCTCATTGATGAAATAGGACCTGGATGCAGATGATATTTGCAGATTGTAGCTCTGCATTGAGCGGTTCCAGTGGTTTAAACGTATTTATACGCGCCCGGCTTAAGGGGCCTGTGAAGCTCACACAGTAATGCATCAAGCTCCTTCCAGTTGGCCGGGTTCAGGGCGAACTTGCGGTGTCTTCGCGATTGGATGTGCTACGGAGATCATCAGCATTTTGTCCCCCTCAACAGGGCACCTGATGTTGTGAACTTACCACATCAAAGTCGTCAAATTTATCCCTGCAATTTTCACAGAATCCCGGCTTTGGATTCCTCCTTCTCTGCTGCTGCGCTCTCTCCCTCTCCCTTTCTCTCAGCTTCCTCTTCCGATCATTTTTGCTTAAATCACCAGATGGTTGCACTGTCGCTTTATTGCTTTCCGATAGAGTAGTATCGTCCTCGCGCATGTCCGCCAGGTTCTCTTGCGGGACTGTCTTGCTGGGAGCACTACCCTGACTCTGCGTGGGCCTTGCCGCAGCAGATACATCTGCAACACGATGAGACGAGGGAATCCCCGGAGCAGAAAAGCCGCCATTGTTCTTTTCAAGCACCTTTCTCTTCAACTCGTGAACTTCTTTGCTAATACCTGCTTTTGCCCCAGGCGCTGCAGCAGTTGACGAAATCATCTGCGAGCGGATAGCGGAGGTGACATTCGATGGCTGCACACCAGATGCAGCGGGTTCACGGCCCGCATAGAAGGGTCCTGTACGGGAAAATCGAGGAGGGACGAAACTCTCAGAGCTTTTTGTCAGATATTCTTGTTTTACCGAAGCCATCCTCTGCATACTAGGTTGAAATCTAGGGAAGGCATGGTCACCGTCGTCTTCCTCTTTGACTTTATCTTGGACCTGAAGTGAAGCCTTGCTTTCAACTGTGTGCTGAGTTGAGTCAGGATTTTTGCTTTTCCCTTCACCTTCACGAGTTATCTTCGCTGCTGCTTTCTTTTCCCTTTCTTGTCGGTATGCCCGTATCCGCAGCAGTTCCCTCTCCGATAATGGTTCTTCGATGAAAGGGCATTTCCCCACAGGTGCACTCTTGAACTGCGGCCAAATACCGTCTTCTTTTCTTGCAACCCTTGGGTATTCACGAACCATGACCGGCCTGGTCTTTTCATCCATATCATGAATAAAGATGAAAGGCCCCCTAAAAAGAACCATCTCTTTTACCGAGAGCAAAGGATCACGGTCAGAAGGTCCATTTACAAGCTCGTTTCTGAGAACTTGCGTAAGGTCGGGACCACCCCTGGCTTTCTGAGAAACACTATCATTGTGATACCTGTAGTGGTTATGGTGTCCCCCAATATCCTCGTCATTGATGGTTGTAATCATCCTCTGGAGCTTCTCAAGGGCCCAGATCTTCATTCCCATTTGACGGGCTCTATATAAGACATCAGCGCTCTGATCACGTCGTGCATCATTCTTCAACGACATATGGACACGGCCGTCGGGGTTCTTCTCCAGTGTAGAAGGATTCACTGTATTATCTTGTTGGTCGGCAGTACATTGTACACCCGACTCTGCAACGCTTCCGGCATCGGTTTCGGGAGGGATAGGGCGAGTGGTGACTACATGGGTCACTAAACGGGAGAAAAATTTCTCCTCGCGCTGCATATGGAACGTCAGTATAATTGAGGCATGAGGCCAAAGGACAAAGTGAGAGAAAAGTGAAAAAAAAAAAGGAATTACAATCAAAAGAACGCATTGCCACAGTCCATTGGCATATAATCCAAATGAAGCGAAACATCCGCAGTGCCTCAAGGCTCGTAACTTGAAGAAAAGAAATATCCAAACTTACAGCTCCCAGAGCAAGAACCTGCCTCGAGCATTTACTGCGGGAATCCTCCGGTATACTATCAAAGTAAAAGACAAACTGTGGAAATGCCCTTCGATAATGCCTCTGCCATTGTCGGATCGTATCCAAGGTCTCCGCGGGCGTCTTCTCGGGCCGGGTTGTTCTCAATTGCCGCTCTTTATCCCTCACAGCCACCAGTTTTCTCTCGAAAGCGCTAGGCTGCGTATTGTTGGACCGTCGCGAAAAGACCTTCGCGTCTGTTCCGGTGGCGAGCATCTTGGCACGAGGCGGGGAGCGTGAATCCTGGTCCATCCCATCAACAACATGCTTCTTCGACAAGGGCTGGCCATATGAGACGTCGATCTGGGTAGAGCTGATGGCCCTGGATCGTTTAGTGGGTACGAGGCCTGGTCTGTGAGGGGAGTTGGTGGCATTAGGAACATTGGCCAAGGGTGGTCGGCGAGTCGACATATTAACAGATGTTTGTGGTGAGGGAGGTACAAATACTGCTGCCATAAGGTAATGATATACAGATCTGAACTAAAAAAGCAGAGAGTGACAAGGGCTGGTGAACGAGGGGGTGGACGCCCAATGGTTGAACACGCGACAAGACATGTACTGTACAGTGTGTACACGTCCCAGAGGGCTAGAAGGGGGTCATTATGCACAAAAAACGCGTAATTGAGCAATAAGGTAGTGCTGAGAAGGTGTAAAAAGAGGATTCTGGCTGCTGAGAAGATGCTGCAAGGCGTGGATTGTGGTGGAAGAAGTTGGGAGGAGGATGCGGAGAGGCGTGTCTTGTGTCTTTGTTTGGCGGAGACAGGTTTGTTTTGGGGTTCTGCCGGACAACCACAACCACAACCACAACGCGACCCTGCGAAGAAAGACTTTTTCATCACCGTGGCTGAGTTTATTTCTTGCCAATATTCCCATTATCTCTCTTGTGCCATCCTCATGGATACTTCTTTCTTACGCCTTTTGAAACCAAATGCATACAGAAGACGACAAATATCGCCCAAGGAGTTTGACCAAGACCAGTTGATCAAATTGAATTTTCAGGATGGCTAAAGAGTTAAGCTTCAGATCTAATGTACATTTGTCCAGGGTATCTATATATATTTCACCTATATTTCGATGGCCTATCCTATCCACGCAGAGCCTCAATGTCATCGATCTAATAGCCCGAGTGAGTCAGTATGCAATGAACCGCAATAAACTAGACCGGGCATTGTATAGAACATACCTCTTTGACAGCTTCAGGCGTCAACACAATGGGATTGTCATCTCCAACACACACGCTGTCTTCAATGCGTATTCCGATTCCTCGGAACTTGTCAGGCCACCGTCTGTTATCCGGAACATATATGCCTCTGGAAACAAGAAGACGTCAGTTGTGTGTGTGTGCTAGAGTTTGAGCTGAACAGGTCCCGTATACATACGGTTCTATGGTGATGCAATTGCCTGCTTTGAGCTTGTGGCTTCTTGAGTAGCCAGGGCAATCATGAACGTCCAGGCCTACATGGTGACCTAAATGATGCGGGAATAGGATACCCATGGCCTAAAAACACGTTGTCAGCGACCACATTAGATATACATGAATACCCACGCATATGAACACTCACGTCTCCAGAAACATCAAATCCAAGTTGCTGAAGCTGGTCTTTTAGCGTATTCTCGGCGATCCCATGCAATTGGTCCAGGGAATATCCAGCAGACTCTCTGCAAAGAGAAACACAGCTGCGTTGCACATTCAGTACCGCAGTATATAAATCGCGCTGGGCATCCGTGAATTTTCCATTAACTGGCCACGTCCTTGAAATATCGGAGATGTAGCTCCCCGATTCCTACTCCTCTGTCAGCGCTGGATTGGGTGGATTGGTTTGCGATAGGTTCAATACTCACCCCGCCTGCATCAACCAGAACTAGGTCACCGTCCCTATTATTCAACGCTGTCAGCTCAAATAATGGGCATTGCTAGGCGAGAATGCGCACCTCAAGATATCATTGTTACTTGTATAATGAATGCTCAGGCCGTTCTAGTTTCGTTAGCATGATTATCATATAATCAATCCGGGTAGCATCGCATACAGGACCGCCCCCCACCACGGGAACAAAAGCACTTGTATCGCAACCATTGACCTTGAACTGATATTCAAGGAACGAGCAAAGATCCTTTTCTTTGGTAAATGTTTGTCTTACAGACTCAGTGAATGCTCTTCCGGACATCTGCCCAACACGACGCAGTTGCACCACTTCATCCTCGCTCTTCACGGCCCTCAGCTCATTAAGAATTGGGCGCAGCGACTTTACTTTTCCACCACGCACAAAGTTCTTGATCCGCTCGGACACACCGGAGCCGTATAGGGTTCGATATAGGACCGACTTCGGGTCGAGGGTCGTGATATCTGTGTATACTTCTGTGGCTCCAGATATGATGTCCGGCAGGATATCACCAATTCGCGTAATATCTCCAGTCTATTCCATCGGCGGATTAGCTGTGCTCGGGAACACACAGCAAGGCATTAATCTCACCTCATCAGCATTGAAGACATCTATGGCAGCTCGCGTGCCGGATCGAGCTCCCTCCCAAAGCTCAGCCCTTGCATCCTTCTCGCGAACGTAGAGGTGAAAGATGTGATTATTCCCGGAGCCATCATTTGCTGCAATCATATAAGAACACTGCTCCGGCTGCTCAATATAATCAGACCATGGGCAGTAAGCTTACCGATGACTGCCAATGCGCCAGGCTCATTGAATCCTATCCATTTAGGCGATACATCAGCCTCCATCAACATAACACTTGGCATTGTATCCCCGAGACTTGCCGTACCTGTAAGATAAAAGAAGTTCGTGTCCTGACGGTACTCATAGAATATGCCTGCAGCACGGTATTTGACTTCCGATGCTGCTAAGACCGCGATTGAATTCTTGGGCAGCCGGTTCGCGAGACGGGAGCGACGGTGTGCGTATTCGAGAGCGGAAATCCCAGGTGTCACTCATCATAGTGTCAGTTCACGTCATTTCGTTTGCACCAATTCGTAATCACGCACATTCTCCGGGATTCAGGATATGGGGATGTGTCTCGTGCAGAGGTTGTCCGAACTTCAAGTCCGCGGCGGAGATCGAAGCATAACTCCTCTGGACAGCGCGTCGCACATTAACGGAAGCCTTGGAAGGATACCACAGATGACGGGAACCCTGGAGGAGGTAGGTCATGCATGTCGACATGATCGCTAATATCTACAGAATAAGAACAAAGACAAGGTTGCCATGGAAGTTGGTGGCTTTTTTGGTAGCTTCACCCTTCGGGCTTCTTCCAAGGCGGCGGCCGACGGCTCTGCCTGAGGCTGTCAAGTCTGATCCACCCGCCAATCAACACATCTTTAATTACGAGGATGATGACTCTAGCGCTTGCGTAGCACGATGGCTCATTAAGTAACATTCAAAAGACGAATCGCCTAAACTCAGAAACTGCATATCTTATGCTAACTGGGCATGTCCAGCCGATTGGTTACTATGACCGATGATAATCTCCGCGAGATAGATATACTCAGGGAGAGGGAGATCGAGATGAATACAAAAGGCCAGGGCGTGGCCGGATTTGGTTAAGGATTATAAGTATCTGTTCGTGGGAAGTCACCGCATACTGGCATACTGTACGACATGGGAAGGAACCTGGTATATCCGAAGCATGCTGCGAACACTGTTAATCGGGAAAAGCAGCGAGGTATGAGCTGACGTCTGTATACTGTCTTGCATCCATCAGCCAGGAAGTAATCTCATTGTGTTCTTAGCGACATATGACCTGGGTGTGATTCATTCTATCATCAACTCCTCCCCGGTCCTCCATGTGTCTTTTAGTCCAGGGCCCTCCGAGCCCTTTCCCGCAACTTTACCCATGATCGGACAGATGGGTTCATTCGACTATCCATCAGCCGGTATCGACGAGCCTTTAGACTGCTACGTCCATGGCTATGTCAGTTCACGGATCGTGAACCTAGCACGCGCGTCTAAGGGAGAGGGACTTCCTGTCTGCGTGGCAGCTAGCAAAATCGATGGGCTCGTCCTATCATTGACCCCGTTCTCCCACAGTTATAACTATCGTTCTGCCATCCTGCACGGATACGCCACCCTTGTCACTGACGAGCAAGAAAGGCTCTGGGCGATGGAGCTGATAACAAACTCAGTAGTCCCAGACCGTTGGAAGAATACACGGGTGCCACCGACCCCTGCCGAGATGTCTTCCACCTCTATCCTCAAGATCAAAGTCGTCGATGGCAGCGGTAAGATTCGAGACGGAGGCCCGTCCGACGAACGTGTGGACAAGAGCAATGAAGAGTTGTCAAATCGTGTCTGGACGGGGGTAGTCCCTGTTTGGGAGACCCTTGGACAACCCATCGCGGCTCCTGAAAACAAGGTAGCTGAGGTTCCAGAGCATATCAGCTCGCATGTCTCCCGTATGAATGAACACAACCAGGCCTATGCGGTGGATGCAGCTGTCCGGTCGAAAAAATAAGAATGTGCGATGCGAGAAACCACTCCGCATGTGGTTTTTCAAGCATTTATGGAGTATCCGAGTACAGCTGTTTAGATCAATAATATTAGAATAGTTAACTAGCCGGGTTTATATTATAGCGACGGATTATAGCCGCCAAGAGAACCTGCTAGTATTGAGAACTGTTTATCTATATCTGCCCCGCGCCATACGTAGCTTTCTCCGCACTCCTTCCATTTTCATCTTCATTACATCGTGGTAACCGTCAGCGCACGATGACATCGATACGCCCAGCGGACCTTCAGTCCTTCTCGGAGTACTTGAAGGGATGTAATCGCATTCTTGCACTCTTAGGAGCCGGGATCTCTGCACCCTCTGGCCTTCCGACTTTTCGGGGAGTTGGTGGCCTTTGGCGATCGCACGAAGCTGAAGATTTGGCGACACCAGAAGCTTTCGAGGAGAACCCAGACCTAGTATGGCAATTCTACAGCTATCGGAGACATATGGCTTTGAAAGCGAAGCCAAACAGGGCACACTATGCGCTTGCAGAGCTTGCAAGAAGAAACAAGGATTTTATCACGCTGAGCCAGAACGTCGATGGTGCTGTTGGAGAACTATTATTATTCCTTTTTTGATATTCATATCAATAACATCACTGACAATTTGGTCCCTCCTTTGTCTACAGGTCTTTCACAGCGCGCAAACCATCCATCAAACCAGCTCCACCTGCTTCACGGCTCGCTCTTCAATGTCAAATGTACATCATTTGATTGCGACTACTCGCGAGAGGATTTTACCGATCCAATAGTACCGGCATTGGCAATTCCTCGAGGCGTCCCAGAGCCCAAACCTTCAGCAACAGATAATACAGGAGAACAAGCAACAAATTCATTATACAATGCACTAGGGATAAATGACAAGGAGTCGGAACAGGAAGCAGATATTTCTGATGAACGCGTGCCATTGGCTCCGCTAAGTCGCAGCGAGCTCCCGCAATGCCCAAAATGCAAAGATGGCCTTCTCCGACCGGGCGTTGTATGGTTTGGGGAACCTCTCCCATCCCAAACAATCCGCGCTGTGGACAAATGGATACATTCCGCACCCAAAATTGACCTAGTATTGGTCATCGGTACAAGCGCCAAGGTCTATCCAGCTGCAGGGTATGTAGATGTGGCTCGAAGATTCGGTGCCAAAGTTGCGGTGGTCAACATGGATCCCAATGATGTCCCTCGTGGTGCCGGTAGTCTAGGGTCCAACGGTTGGTTTTTCAATGGTGATGCGGGTGTCATTGTTCCACAGATTTTGAAAAGCGTCATTGGCGATATTTAATGATTCATTTCAGGGGAGACGATATTGCTTTAGAGTATAAATATAATTTGGACCATGATTGCCGTTGGCAGAGCTCTTAATCCGTTGGGAATATATGTACGGAGCATGCTGTCTTCTTCTCTGTCCGATCTACTGGGAGCTATTTTTTGAGATACATGGGAACACTTTGTCAAATATAGATCTATTCATTCTTCATACAAGCAAATAAGCAGCTACATGCGACAATTCCAGTGTTGGAGCCTGAGGCATCAGACGGTTGCTGGGGTTTCGGAAACAAAGAATTGGCGTTATCGATAAATAAGAATGCGGGCCTTCTTTTTCTCTTCCCATCACCAACTTAAGCCATCTCGACTTCGCTCAATTTGGTATATGGCCAGACATGGGATCTTTTATGGTAAGCCCTCGTTATCTTCTTTATATCTTTGTTATCTGCCGATGCCAGTCGTCGACAGCGTGGTAGCTGCTGACAACCTGCTTGTAGTGCGACTGATCCACTGCAATTACGAATGCGTGTCTGGATATTAACACCCCTCAATCACGACATCGGAAATCACCTGGATTATACGTGAATAAACACCTGCCTGTTGACTGCAAGAGGAGTGAACATTCTTCCCCAGGTTTTTCGAAATGGCGAAGGAAAGCGACAGAGCCCCCTTTACCCCTCGACGCCCCAACGAGCAGTCTCAGCGTCCTCTAGCTCATCCAGAATTCGGCAAACCCTCACCCCTCCGTCCAATTCACGCTCAGTCATCCCATCTCCCTTTTAATATCCCTAAACCGAATCAAGCACGGCCGGAGCACCACAGGCCCCCACAACGACCACAGCAACAGGGCTCCACGCAACCGCCAGTGACACCTCGTCCTTACCGTCCAGTCACTAATGAGACTAGGGGGCCCGTAACCGCTACGCCGGTGAGGCAATCGCAACCATGGAATCCTTTCAAGCCAGTGAAGCCCGCGGCATACAACAGTGGTCTGTCTCTGTACGCTAAAGACGCCGTTGGGATCCAACGCCCCGAAAATGTGACATGGTCGACTCCAAAAGCTCCCAGGGAATTGTACTCTTCGAAGAAGCCAGGGCCTGTCAAGATATCAAACGCATCGAAGAATCTCAAGAATTTTATGGACCTGACGTCTACTACAACTGACTATTGGGACAGTAACAATTCCTGGTCTAAAGACAGTGCATCTCTGGATACAGGAGCTTTTGTCGATTCTGCCAAAGCGAATGAGGATATCAAGGCTCTCTTAGAGGGTACAATCGAAGACGAGAACGATCAGCCGAGCAAAAACTCAAAAAGGGACACGAAGAAGAGAAAGAACAAGAAGAAGCAAAAGGCAAAGGAAAAAGAGAGACAGGACCAGGAGCGAGATAATAGCAAGAAAGACTCGAATTTTGATATCGATGACTTGGCTTCCCAGTTACAGGGAGTTACTGTGGCTGATACTAGAGATGACAAGGAAGACCACAGCAATGGAACAGACGAATCTGTGAGGGAGGAGAAGAACAAAGAGGAAGAAGAGGAAAGGCCTGATAGCAAAACAGATGAAATTAATGGTGATGAGGACAATGATAGCGAGAGTGAAGAAGAAGAAGAAGATGATGACGATGATGGCACAGTGGAAGGCTTGAAAGTTCAATTACTTCCTCACCAGGTGGACGGTGTCCGCTGGATGTGTGGCAAAGAGACCGGCCATAAGAAAGCCAAAGGAACTCCCCCCAAAGGTGGAATCCTTGCGGATGATATGGGTCTTGGAAAGACAGTCCAATCCATCGCTTTAATTCTCTCTAACCGGAAGCTCGCGGAGACGGATAAAGCGAGGGAAGACGACGCTTCTGAGGACGGTGAAGAGACGCAGAAGTTGCCGGATGATCTAAGCAAGTCCACTCTAATTGTTGCTCCATTAGCACTAATTAAGCAGTGGGAATCTGAAATCCTGACGAAGATCGAGGATTCCCACAGGCTCCGTGTATGCGTCTACCATGGCACTGCTCGTACAAAGGCAGCCGATAACCTTGGGAGTTATGACGTGGTCATCACTACCTATGGAACCCTCAGCTCCGAATACCGCGCTGATGACAGTGACAAGGCAAAATCTGGCCTTTTCTCCATCTACTGGTATCGTATAATTCTGGACGAGGCTCACACAATTAAAAATCGCAACGCAAAGGCCACACAGTCTGCATGTGCATTGGACGCGCAATATCGATGGTGCCTAACGGGTACGCCTTTGCAGAACAATCTCGATGAGCTTCAGAGTTTGATCAAGTTCCTGAGGATCAAGCCTTATAATGATTTAGCTGCTTGGCGGGACCAAATTAGCAGGCCGCTGGCCAACGGTCTTGGGGGTCTCGCTATTCAGCGCCTACAGATCTACCTGAAGGCTTTCATGAAGCGACGGACCAAGGATGTTTTGAAACTCAATGGCAACTTCAAGTCCGACAAAACCGAGGCTGGCGGGGAGGCGAAGAGTTCATCTACCGGTTTCCAGATCACAAAACGCGAAGTCATTCGAGTCGATGCAGAGTTCACACCGGGCGAGTTCAATTTCTACAAGCGTCTTGAACAGCGCACGGAAAATAGTTTGGAGAAAATGATGGGCGGTTCCAAACTTGACTATGCTGGCGCTTTGGTCTTGCTTCTCCGTCTCCGCCAAGCTTGCAACCATCCAGACTTGGTCAAAAGCGACCTCGCTCAAGATAAAGATGTCCTTTTGCAGAATGGGCCCTCTGATCGCCAGAGCTCTTCGGCAAAGCAGGATGACTTGGATAGTGTTGCCGATCTCTTCGGGGCGCTCAGTGTGGTTTCAAAGAAATGTGATGTTTGCCAAACCAAGCTGAGTAAAGAGGAGGCCAAAGCCGGTTCCAGTCGGTGTGACGAGTGTGAGACCGACCTGAAGAATAGTCTTGCTGGCACTAGCGAAAAGCGGAAGAAGTCGACTTCTCGCAAGGACCGACGGTCAGATTCAGTGGATTCGCCGTCTCGCGCTTCAGGTGTCCGGGCTGCCCGTTCCCGACGAAATCGGAGAATTGTTCTCGACAGCGATGACGAAGAAGAAGGCGAATGGATTGTTCCTGGACGGCAGCGGATGGCACTGAACCTTGGCAAAGCTGGGGGTACAGATGACGAGGATGCTGAGGGAGGAGGGGAATGGATTAATACGGATGATTCCGACACAGATGAAGACGTGTTAGAGTCGCCATCTCAGCGGAAGGAAGGATCTGCTGCCATCAGACCGCCTACCTCAACGGAGACTGACACAGAGGACGATGACATCTACTCGGACGACGACGATAGTGATTCTCAAGTTCTCGCTTCAACAAAAATCCAGCATCTCATGAAGATCCTGAAACGCGAGGCGCCTGATTACAAATTCATCGTGTTCTCGGTTTTCACATCCATGCTTGACAAGGTGGAGCCGTTCCTGAAACGGGCAGGAATCGGATTTGCACGGTATGACGGCAGCATGCGAAACGATCTCCGAGAAGCTAGCCTCAACAGATTGAGAAATAACAGTGGGACACGGGTGCTGCTCTGCAGTTTGCGTGCAGGTGCATTGGGGCTTAATCTTACCGCTGCGAGCCGAGTGGTCATCCTGGAGCCGTTTTGGAATCCCGTGCGTTGCCCGTACCCGTTTCATTGGAGTTAGGACAAGTTGCTGACATATCCGTTTAGTTTGTTGAAGAGCAGGCGATTGACCGTGTCCATCGGCTCAACCAGACGCTAGACGTCAAGATCTACAAGTTGATCATCAAGGACTCCGTGGAAGAGAGAATCGTCGATCTCCAGAACCGCAAGCGGGAGCTGGCCAACATGACGATCGAGGGCAAGACGGCCGCCGGGAAGCTTACGATGCAGGACATGATGGCACTGTTTGGCCGGGATGCCGAGTCGGGATACGCGTCGAAGCACGGCAGTCTCGACCTCAAGCAGAAGGCGAAGCTTCTGACGTCTACAGAAGAGTCTGGGCGCAGCCCCAGCTTGGGCCATAGCGGTGGTGTCTCATCACGGGAGCGAAGCCGAGGGCAGCAAACCAAGCGGGTTCCCCGAGAGGAGGATTCTGTATTCGGACGACGGTGGTAGGAGCCTAGCCTTGCAGAGTCGCATGGATGGTTAAATGACTGGTTGAACGGGCGTTACAGGAGGTACTCGAGGATTGTATAATGGCTGGGAGGTCATGTTTCTAGATTCGGCATATTCGGCATATTTGATGGACATCACAATGCGTCTTCCTTGATATTATTGCTCTGTAGGTGTGTAGACAGTGGCAGGAAGGCCCGGTGCGTGGCCCGGGAAAAGCAGCCGCCGATCTGCCCACCGAGCGGGCCATGTGCATACTTGCCGGCAAACCAGTGGAAATGCAATGCACATCATGCATCACTTTGGTTTGTATTATTATTATTAGCTCCGGAGCCAAAGGCAGAAAAGGAGAAATACCATTCCTCTCGGAACTGAGGAATTTCCTATTTGGGCGCTGTACTTCACGTATTTCCACAGAAACACTATTAAGTATATTTATTCTCCAGAAGACTTGATCGAGAATGTGCCCGATTCTATTCTGAGTGTTTAATATTTTATTTTCTAGGCTGTGGTTCTCCTGAACTCTGCATGACATGAATGGACCAATGCATGTGCTGCGCCGGCATGTGTCAACGTGTGGAATTTGCAGAGGCCCCAGAAGAGAAAAGAGAGAAAAACGTGGCAGCCACGAGATGGGTTCTGGTGTGGATGGATGTCGACCAGGATAATTATGTTTAATATAATATCGTATAGTATAATACGTCGTATTATGTAGAATATCACCGGGGAAAAGAATACCAAGATGGCCAGATAATATTAATATACTCTCCATGTCGTGGGGATATCGTTTATTATTTCCACTGCCGTATGTTTGCTTCAGGGGATTCTCTCTGTTATCCATACTTGCTTCTATTCACCACATTACTTACTGTCCATTCCACCATATAAGACTGTGAAGCAGGGGGTGCTGTTCCAGAATCTCTCGGCCTGAGCCCGTCTCCTGCAGCCACAACTGTCGTTATCGCACTGTTTGCTCTCCGCTGGCTGATTATTTCTTCTTTCGACCCTCTTGCGCCTGTTCTTTATCACCCCGTCTCCACCCCCTGCTTTCTCTTCGTAACTTAAATCTCTGCGTACTTGGATCATCCATTCTTCTTGTTATTATTATTATTATTATTATTGTTCGCTCTTCACCGCATCCAGTTCACTCCCTCTGTGCAAATCTTCTTCCCCCATAAAGCCCGCTGGACGGCATTCCGTCTCGTCTATTCTCACTCCTTCCGTGGCACACTCTGCCGTACTCCTGCACGATTCAACCCCGCCTCCCTGGATACGGATACCCTAACCTCCTTGCTCCACCGGTCGTGACGATTTTCTTTTCTGCTGGGAACGAATACCCAGACTTGTTGCCGGAACCGCCATTGGTAGTGTGATGCTGTCCGGAAGATCCACGCTGGAATTCTGCGTCTTGTTTCGGACTGCTTCTGCTCTTGCCTGTGCTTGTGCTGTCTAGGATGGGTAACTCGCAAGGGAAACCGGTGTGCTTCACCGATCAAGGTTCGTGGATCTCAGGACCAGTTCCATGGATGGGAGCGCAGGACTCCAACTTTGTTTGAAACAAGCGTTTCGATAGACTGACCTCCTGTCTCTGTCTGTGGCTAGTCAACTTGAACCATTTCCGTCTCCTGCGTGTGGTTGGCAAAGGCGCTTTCGGCAAGGTTCGAATCGTCGAACGGAAGGATACTGGGTTGACATTCGCTTTGAAGTATATTCGCAAAGAGGAAGGTTGGTCGATCGATACGCTCGGGCCTGGGAAACACCCTGCAGAAGACGCTGACACTCGGACTTCTTGTCCCTCCAGTGGTTCGTTCGGAGAGTGTACGCAATATCATCCGCGAGCGGCGAATGCTCGAGCATCTTGACCATCCTTTCTTGTGCAATCTGCGATACAGCTTTCAGGATATAGAGTACATGTACGTGGTGAAACCCCTCCTACACCGCCGCCGTCGTCGCTCGCACGCTGATCCACCGGAAGTTACATCGTGGTTGATCTCATGAATGGCGGCGATCTTCGATTTCATATCTCGAGGAAATGCTTTACTGAAGAAGCAGTACGATTTTGGATAGCGGAACTTGGCTGTGCCCTGCGATATATCCACTCACAGGGCATCGTGCATCGTGACGTTAAGCCTGATAATGTGCTGCTGGACGAGGATGGACATGTCCACTTGGCCGACTTTGTTCGTTACCCCGAGGATACCGAAGTCGCCGGATTTCAAAACTGACTGTTCCTCCAGAACGTGGCATCGGATTTCAGACCGGGGAAGCTTCTTACAAGCAAATCAGGCACGCTAGCATATCTAGCTCCCGAGGTATACGCTGGTCGTGGGTATCTCTCAGAGGTGGATTGGTGGTCACTGGGAGTCACACTCTACGAGTGCATCTACAGCAGGGTTTGTCCCAACTGCATAACTCCCGCCAGGGATCATAGCGCTGATGGTCTTCCCAGCGACCCTTTGAGGGCCGTAGCCAGGATACACTGAGCGAAGGCATCCAAAAAGCCCAGCCGAAGTACTACGTCACCAACCCTGCGGTGTCCGTTCCGTGTCTCCGGGCCATGGCCGCCCTGATGGAGAAGGATAGATCCAAGCGGATCGGGGCGATAAGTTGGGAAAGTTTCACGACGCATCCCTTCTTTGCGGAACTGGACTTTGAGGCCCTGGAGCGGAAAGAAGTACCGCCCATCTTTAAACCAGCAAGTGATAAAACCAACTTTGACGCAACATACGACCTGGAGGAGTTACTCCTCCAAGAGGCCCCACTGGAAGCTCGAGCCCGTCGACAGAAACCGAGAGCAACGTTGAGGGAAGACGCAACTGCCAAGGAAATTCGAGAGGACGAACTCCATCGTCTCATCGAGACCATGTTTGAACCCTTCGACTATACAACAGTTGGATATCGAGGGTATGTTTTGGCGTACTCTTCACTCTCTAGTTTGGAACTGAACTGACCTGATTGTTAGCAACGCTGCCGAAGCCGTCGCAGCAGTAGAGTGAGTACTACCAGACCGGATTCTCTGCTGTACTTTCACTTACCGTCTTGCTCTAGGTCCGCCGAAAACGGACTTCCTCCCGCTGCTGCGATACCGACACCCTCAACGCACGCGAGGCAAGTTTCTCAGACGGTGCGCTCCAACGGATCGCCGCCCCCACATCACGATAACCCGATCAACCGAATGAACGAGCCTGAACCCGTTGTGTTGCTGGACGAGTCCCTTGCACATCAGGACGTGCCGCCCCACGCCCCCGCTCCTCCATCTTCCCCTCCGCCGCCTATTCCGTCCTTTCACAAGCCATTGACATCTCGACCTCATGTATCTGGTCGCAAACCAAGTAAAGGTGGCGGAGTGCAGATGGTTTTGGAGGAAACAGGTAGCTGGAGCGAGCTAGCCGACCACAATGTTACGACCCTCTCAGGTGATGGATATGACAGTCTAAGTGGCCGCAAGAACCGTGGCGTGTTCGGCTTCCTGCGGTCTAAGGGCCGGGACCGGAGTCCGAAACCGACAGAGCCAGGCGTTTTGGGCAAGGAGGGAACCAGGCAGATTATTAATTAGTTTCGGTGGAGTACTGTCACCTTGAATGCTTCTGATCTGCGCGGTTCGGACTCATTTGACAGCGGTTCTATGGAGTTGCTGACTATCACCACCGCTGCATCTTGGGATGGATAAAAAAAAAAAAAAAAAAAAGGACCAAAATGCTTTTACAATTCTTTTTCGCTTGAGAGATGAAGGCTCGCTGTATTTTCGACCCAGCGCTGAACACGTCTCTCGATTTGATTTTGCTTGTTCTACTGATCCCTTGAATTCTTCCGAAAGTGCGGAACAGTCGAAGATTCCGCTCCCCCCTTTTCTATTTCCCCTTTCGATTCAGTGCAAGTTCTCATATAATTATTCTGGTTTTGCTACGGAGTTGTACAGAGGGGGCTGGCAGGCATTGACATACCTATATACGACATTGCATAATCAGCATATTGGATGAGGTTTTCTGGCGCGGTTTGAAGCGGTTCATTTGCTGTCATTCTTCGGAGGCGTTTTGCATGCATATTTCTTTGCTCATGGCCGGCTGTACGAGACAGGACGCTGATTTGCCGTCTGTTATAGACTTATTCTATATAGCTTATAATTACTATTTTGTCCACTTGTATAGATTTCTTTGCTGTAGGCTGTATACTGTATGTATATCACGGAGATTCTCGATACGGTTCACCGCCCTTGTTGCTCCCGCAACGGACACGAAGTATTCTCCGCAGCATCACCAATCCTCCACATTCACCTCCAGTGGAAACAGTCGATCGTCCAAGAATATACGAAGTACAATCGCGTCATTGGCCGATTCATGCGTCGCATCTTGAATATGCGGGATTAGGCGTCTAGATCTATAATTGTTCCGCTCGCGTGAAACGTTTTTCTTGTATGTCACCCTGTTTTGTCGCATGCGGAGGTACAACTTTGTTTACCCGCGATTCCTGTCCCATTATTGCGGGGAGTACAGTACATTTTGTGATTGATTGGAAGGATTTGAGGTCGTGTAACTGACGTAACAGGGTTATTTGCCAAAAAGACCTCAATTGAGAAAGAAAACAAAAAGGACGTCTTCATCATCTGGCATTATTATTATTACTTATTACTTATTGTTTGCTGCTTTACGTTCATTCCATTCTTTGACCCCCTTGCTTTCGGTGAATCACGCCGATGGTACTCCCCTGCGCGAAACGGAAGAAGTTGCGAGGATTCGATTCTATTCGATGGAATAGGGTAGACGCGTCGTGGACGGAGTGAACGGAGCTGTCTGCCTTAATTTGCAAACAATTGATCCACGATTGACTCCTCCTTGATGCCGAGCAACTCGCGCAGTCGAGACCGCAGACGCGGTGTCGACCATGGCACGGACGACGATGATATCGAATTCAATCCTACGATTGACCGCCGACAGTACAGACGGGAGAAGTATTACGAAGACCGCGCATCGCCGCGACGTTATCACGAAGAAGAAAGCGGCGACTACGATAGCCCCGATACTACCAGGCGACGCGAGAGATATGGATCAAAGGCGAAAGAGTCACCAGCTACGTCACCGATTAAGAGGAGCCACCGCGACAGAGATAGGGATGGGCAGACGAGACGTGACCGAAGGCGTGGTCCGGGTGATGATGGAAGTCCCGCTCCAGGCGTGAGGGAGCGAAGACATCGTCGTGACCGCGACGGGCACCGTCATCGGGATGAGGATGATGAAGCGCGGAGACAGCGACGCAGAGAGAGGAGGAGGGCACGAGAACGCGAGATGGGGCACGAGCGGGAGCGTGATCGTGAAAGGACATCAAGAAAGCACGCTCATGCTCACTCGAAGACTGATTCTGGGTCCCATTTGTTAAGTGCAGATTCCTTGGCTAGGCTGGAGTCGCAGTATGCCGATGAGGATGAGGGAGTTGGGCTTGAGACAGCGCCTGAAGAGACAGAGGCGGAAATGGCACGTCGAGAAAATAGGAGACGACGACGACGGCAACGGAAGGAAGCTGCTCTCTTAGGAGGCGGCGAAGGTGAAGATGAAGAGGGTGATATTGAAGAGAGGACACGCGTGCTTGACGAATTTTCGCACAGTTCGCCCAAGGTGACGGCTCGGGGCAGGGTTGTGTCAGGCCCCTTTTTGGAAGAAGGCCGAAGTGATAACACAAGAGTCCGACATCGTGGAGGAGGTGGTTCTGAAACGGATCTCGGGTGGAAAGAAGGAGACTGGGACGATGGCAGTGGCAGTGGCAGCGGGGATGGAGATCACAGGCCGTTTTGGAAAAAGAAAAAGTGGTGGTGGATTGGACTAGGTGTGTTGGTCGTGCTGCTGGCTATCATCATCCCCGTTGTCATTGTTGTCTCGAAGAAGAAACATTCTACTGCGAAAGACGGTGACGGCGATTCTGGTTCATCAGGCAGCACCCCTTACAATTCGAATTTGGATGGCTTGGATCCAGACAGCATTCCGGTATGTTTATGTTCTCTCCTGGTAACCCTACTACCCGTTGCAGAGGCTGATTGTTCTTTCGATATGTCTGTCTAGAAATCCGCAAGGGGGACAATATTAGATCCATGGACATGGTACGACACAACAGACTTCAATGTCACCTACACAAACGAGACGGTTGGTGGTCTCTCAATCATGGGTCTCAACTCTACTTGGGATGACTCTGCTAGACCAAATGAGAATGTTCCACCGTTGAATGAAAAGTTCCCATACGGGTCTCAGCCGATACGGGGCGTCAACCTGGGGGGTTGGTTGTCGATCGAGCCATTTATCGTGCCTTCTCTGTTCAATCAATACTCGGCCAGTGATAATGTCCTTGATGAGTGGACACTGTCTCAAAAACTCGGTTCGTCAGCTGCCTCGACGATAGAGAAACACTACGCAACGTTCATCAGGGAGGAAGACTTTGCAGATATCCAGAATGCCGGCCTCGACCATGTGCGTATACAGTACTCCTACTGGGCGGTCAAGACCTATGATGGCGATCCCTACGTGGCTAAGACTTCGTGGAGGTATCTTCTTCGAGCTATCGAGTACTGCAGGAAGTACGGGCTTCGAGTGAAATTAGACCTCCACGGCATTCCGGGAAGCCAGAACGGATGGAACCACAGCGGTCACCAGGGTCGTATAGGTTGGTTGAATGGTACGGACGGCGATCTGAATCGACAGCGGTCCTTGGAGATCCATGACCAACTCTCCAAGTTCTTCGCCCAGGATCGATACAAAAATGTCATCACCATCTACGGACTGGTTAACGAACCGCTTATGCTCGCGCTGCCCGTCGAGCCCGTTCTCAACTGGACCACACAGGTCGCGGAGCTAGTGCAAAAGAATGGTATCACGGCCAGGATTGCGTTTCATGATGGTTTTCTCCCCTTGAACAAATGGGATAGCATGCTGAAGGATGCGCCGCCGAATATGATGTTGGATACGCACCAGTACACCATTTTCAACACGGGTGAGATTGTTTTGAACCATACGGCCAAGATCGAGTTAATATGTAATGCCTGGTATCCTATGATCCAGGAGATCAACACTACGACATCTGGGTATGTTATTCCCCTCCCTATGTATGTCATGAATCGACTAATCAAGATCTACCTAGATGGGGCCCCACGATGTGCGGCGAATGGTCCCAAGCAGACACGGACTGCACCGAGTACCTCAACGATGTCGGCAAAGGAACCCGCTGGGAGGGAACCCTAAGCAACACGACCCCCTACTGCCCCGTAGCAAACTCGAAATTCGGCGGACGATGCAGCTGTACAAACGCGAACGCCGACCCGTCCACCTACTCAGACGACTATAAGAAATGGCTTCTCACATACGCGGAGGCGCAGATGTCCGTCTTCGAAACCGCCCAGGGCTGGTTCTACTGGACCTGGCAGACAGAGTCGGCGGCGCAGTGGAGTTACAAGACTGCGTGGAAGAACGGGTTTATGCCTGCTAAGGCTTACCGGAGGGACTTTAAGTGTGGGGATCCTGTTCCTGATTTTGGGTCTCTGCCTGAGTATTATTGATGTTTTGGGGATCTACGAGTGATGAACCATGCATATATGTATGCATATGTTTGAATTAGAGCTTTTTTTTTTTTTTCACATGTCCATGTTCATGGCATATTTTTAGGTATAATGTATCATACATAATTCAATCAACTTTCTATCTCTATGGATCGTGTACTGGCTGAGATCGACATAGACTAGCGACTTCATCACAGCTGAACAGTCGCAATTGTCCCTGGCTTTTGTGGCTTCATGAAGCCAGAGAAGAACCTTGCCATCTCTTCATAGTCATCCATTTCCCCCACCCAGCTCACATACTGATCCGGCCGAACAATAACACTAGCACCGCGACTCGGATCGATGCCGTAGTTCGCATACGCCTGCCCATGTCCCTCATGGTACGACTGATCGTCAGCAAATACCTTCCAATAATCCCACCCCGTCTTCCTGTCGAAGGGATGAAACGCCTCCGGCAGATCAAGCAGCTCAAGACTCGCCCGCGGCCCGGCATGAACCGTCAGCACCTCTATCAGGCTGTCGACTGGCTGGTCCGCTGTCGTGTAGAGACGGATACAGGACTTTGAAACTAGGCATGCGTTTGCCAATGTCGATGGATGCTGCTAGATGTAGCTTGCTGGTGCTTCGATGTTGCTTCAAGTTTCCTGCCACGTCTGTGCCGTCGCCTTGTTCCTTGGGATCACCTTCTTTGGCGATAATCACACTGGCGCCGTAGTTGACCGCTGCGGAATTGGCATCAAGGTCAGTAAAGAGTATCCAGGAATAGGAATCAGAGGCTAACAGTGGCTAGACTTACCGATCCCACTTGCAAACTCATTGCCTTTTTCAAACGCCCTCTGGAATTCTTCCATGCTGACACCCTCTTCATCCATGACGTCCTTGGCAGGACGGCCTGAGAAGAGTCGTGAGAAGCGATGATCGAATGCGATCAGATCTTGAGCGGTTCGTCTCCGCTCGGACTGGTAAGTCTTGAGAATCGATCCATTGCTGTATCCTTTTACAACGTGTGCGAGCTTCCAGCCCAGGTTATAAGCTGCTTCACCGTAAGCATAATGCCGAAGGAGGAAGAACCTGAAGAACACTTACTGTCCTGCATGCTCACGTTCATCCCCTGTCCAGCCTTGGGTGAGTGCGTATGGACCGCATCCCCAGCCAAAAAGACGCGCTCATGCAGCGAGAAATGGTCACCAGCACGCTATCCAATCCGGGCCTACCATGAACTTGGCCTTGACGGTCTCAACCTGACCTGTACGGTTGCTGGAAGTTGCAGTCTGAAAGAGATCATCTGTGTCGTCTGCGGCGAGATTACTTCGGAACAACCCATCGCTGACGACTGCTTTCTCGCCACCGGCTGCCTTCAGATGCTGACTCCGCTGTTGAGGCGCGGCCTCTTCTTCAGACAGTGTACGCAGCGTAACAGTAATAGGGTAATCACTAAAGTCATCCGCTTTGCTACCGTCAAAATCAAAGGACGTAGGCAACACGCTCCGCTCAACGGTAATATCATCGCCGCTGTGCTCCTTGATGGAATCTAGAAAAAACCGCTCAATCCGCCCCTGATGCAGCACGACCTGCTGAAACCGACTGGTACCCGGAATAGTATCCGGGATCCTCCCCGAGCGTCGAATCGTGCCGTTCTCGTCGGGATTTCAGAAACATATCTCGAGCATGTGGTTTGATTCGCGCCAGGCGCGGCGGGCAAAGCCGAATGAGTCGAAGATTTCTAGGGTGCGGCATTGTAGGCCGTCTGCTTGGCCGATGAAGACCTATCGTCTTTGTTAGAGAGAACCGGACTGTCGCTGTTGGGATAAATAGATGTAGACATGGTATAGTATGTACCTTGGTACCACGCTTGTCGACAATGCGAGTCTTGATGCCGCAGCGACTCAGCCAGTTAGCCAGCATCAGACCCGCAGGTCCAGCGCCGACGACGAGCACATCGGTATGGGTTGTTCTAGGTGAAGCCATCCCAGACAATAACGGTAGGGATAGTTTAGTCCAATGGAGAGCAAAGGAACATAGTTTATGTTTTGCTGATCTGTACGAACAGGCAATGCCTATTTATCGCTGATCAGGACTCTCCAAGCCCATCGGATATCATTGCGGGGAGCCCGTTGTACCCCAGGATTCCCCCGCAGAATCAACATAACACTCAACAGAAGAGTGAAAGCCGGTAGCCGACAACTTCGGAATCAGCTATGATACCCCCTATCCAATGCCTGGATCGAAATCGGGAGTGATTGATCGTCAGGACCAAGCCCTAATCCCAGCCGTTGTCCTTTCTCCCCATTTCGTCCTCGTCCATGGACTTGTCCAATGCCTGAAGGGGAAACGGAGCCATGGATGAAACCAGACTGTTGTCGGCTCTGTAATTAAGAGAAATAATAGACGCTATGCTGCAAGAATAGTGACACTCCTCTGCACGACGGTCGTTGTATGCCGACTCAAGACACTGACGATTACCCCGGATTTACCCCGGATTTACCCCGCGTCCGGCTGTCTCCACAAACTGCCTCGTTGACGCAGTGCATCTCTTTCACTCCTCCCTCTGTACGAGTCTCTATATCTGCCCTGCTTATGCTTCTCCACGGCGTTCTTCATGTCTAGGATCCCCTGGCAGCCACAGGGGAAGAAGGGCTCCCACTCCCACGCGAGTGACGGGGCCAGCAGCACCAGCACCAGCAACAACAACAATACAGCCGGTGCTCACAGATTTCCAGATGATTGTCAAGAAACTGCAAACCTTTTCAAATGAATCCGGCTAGGGTCTAGAGTATCCCTCGCTCCCCGGTTGATTCGTAACCGCCATGGAGAGTATGTCTTCCTCGGGACCTCCACCAACATGTCATTCCTGCAGGGCCTTCGACAGATTGTCTATCAGGCGCTGGGATCCTGTCCTTTTACAGATGAGCCTGTCGAGCAAGACCTCGTCGATGAAAAGCCCGCCATGCCGGTGAATTGGCCAGTGGCGAACGCGGCCAGCATGCATCTGGCGTGGCCATTTGCACTGCATACTTCCTGGGCATCCATCGGGCTAACTTTTCATCCCTATTCTCACCGCAGAGAACTCTGATCGCAAACGGGTCTGGAAGGTCTTGCGTGTGCTGGATCTTTTCCTGAGAACGTCCCTGGGACAACAATCTTCCACCACCGAAACGCGCGACACGCTGTCCCAGAAAGAGTACTCTGTCTCCACAGATCTCTGCTACATCTTTGAGAAGATCCTGTCTGAGATATACTCCAAGCAGAACGTGGATCCGAGAGTGTTACAGCACGTCAGCAAGCATCACCGGGAATGGGCCGCCCATTTCCACGAGGGTCTTCGCGTTGATCGCATCCCCTGTGAGGAATATTTTGGCGGAGAGCGTAGACCTAAAAGTCCCAATATCGGTCTGTGTCACGCTCAAAGAGGCGTATTACTAGACTATCATGCTGGTTACCCGGCCGCATCTGATGGATCTTGTCCAGAAACACATCACCACCGCTGACCGTGTCCCTTCTCTAACCACAGTCTTAACTTTAACCTCAACCTCAGCTACTGAGGATGGTACTCTCCTGGCGCATGCCTCGGTGAACTCCGCTGTCCTCAACATTAATCTGCTACAGGGCCTGCTGCGCGCAGATGAGATTCCAAAGCGGCTCCCCTTTGTCATGAATTCCGTCTTCGTCTCCGCCCTCGTCCTGGGTACGGGCTTTTTCGCAGATCTGGAACGCTTGTTTCCACTGGGTGAGACTCTTCTCAGAGCATATCAGCTGCTGGAGTGCTTCCAGTCTCCCGACGAATTGGCGAAATGGAGTGTCGGGATAGTGCGGAGCCTTCGTGAAGCCTGCAGCAAACTCGTGAACCGTCGGCACGAACGTTTGCTGAAACGTCAGAGATGCTTGGTTAGGGTTTATTCGGCGATATCAAATCTTGTTTTAGCGAGAAGGGTCGGTCTCTGCCTCCCCCGCGGACTGAAGAGTCTGGTTCTGAAAATGATAATGGAGATGACGGCCTGAGCGTGGACGATACACAGCCTGATGATAATACCCAATTAGAAGGAAGCAATACCATCTGGAGCCAGCTGTTCTGGAATGGTAGTCCGAGTCAACTTGCTGAGCCGGATGTTGAACTGGCTAGAAATGCCTACGCGGACACTGTTAGTGCATGCTTTCAGATTGAGGACTATCCAGGCTATAGAGAGAAGGGGGGGTATGGCAGCCTGTTGGGGCTATTCACCTTAGCCCTAATAGTTATTTACTCCAGTCAATCCACAGCAAATAGCAGTGTCCAATTCTTTAATTTACCAGCTAGTTTCTCATAATACCGGAAACATATACACTCAATTTGACATCTCCGATAGGGAAGGCCCTAGCAGCTGCCTTGATGGAACGTTTATGTGGATGTTCGCAAGATGTCCACTGCTACACGGGATTATGGCATGTTTTTTAACAGCCCCCCGGGGTAATCGATATTCATCGTGGACACGACTGCTATCCGGGATCAGAAGAGCTGGTGCGGAGAAAAGGACATAAGAGAGAGATCATATTTCATTCACAGTTCAGTTTCATGAAAATATCAGGGTATAGATTTATACCTCTCTCTCCCACTCGTTCTACTCTTCTCTACGTAGGCTTCCTCTCAAACCAACCCCCCTTCTCCCACATCCCCGGCTCATAAACACTGCTATTCCTCATTTCATCTTCCGAAACGCTGTTCAACAGATAATTCACTCGATGGAAATCGATGGGTTTCATGATCCACCCGTCGAACCCGGAATCGATGTACGACTGACGGTCTTTCTCCATTAGTGAGGCTGAGACGGCGAAGATGGGGATGCGGTTTTGACTTGGGTTGTTTCTGCCCGAATCATTCCCGACGATGATCTGTTTTTGTTCACCCTTGATGCTGCTGCTGTTATTCGAGGAAGTGGATTGTTCCGAGTCACGGATGAGTTTTGTCGAGCCTACACCGTCGACTATGGGCATCTTTTTGTTTATTTCCGGTCAGTAGACTGTTCTTTTCCTGGGAATCTGGCATTTGGATTTATTGTTAGAGGCATCATGGCTTACCTGGATATCCATTAAAACGGCATCAAAAGACCCGGGATCCTTCTGGTATACAGATGCGCATTCTTTGCCATTCCCTGTCATGTAGACCGTGTGCCCAAACTTCTCGAGTCGTTTTCGCAGGATTTTGCTGTTTATCGGGTCATCCTCGGCAACGAGAACATGCAGGCTGGTGCTGGTTTCGGGCTTAGACTCTTCCCTCGCTGGTTTGGTTTGCTGTCCGTGTACTTCTAGCTTCGTCTCCCTGGAGTCCTCCTGTTGTGTCCGCGATGCGGGAGGCAGTCTTCCCCATGATTCATCTGTTCCCAACCCATCAGGCTGAGGCGTTGTGTCCAATGTGATTCTTTTCGTATCCGCAGTGACAGTGGAAGTAAAACCGCCCTGTCCATCTTGAAATATCGGCTGCGTTGTATCATTCGGTTTACCCGTATCCTCGCACATATTTACATGGCCCTTTGCCTCATCGGTCCCGCCAGGCATGGCGTCTGAAATGGAGATCACTTCAGGAAGACTGGAATCCTGAGTAGACGGGCTGTGTATCCCATCCGTTGGCAACGGAAATCTGAGCCTGATCTTAAAGCAGCTGCCCTTGCCTTCTTCCGATTTCACACTAAGCTGTCCATTCATGTTGCGGACAATGCGAGCGACCAGTGCCAGCCCCAGACCAAGAATATTCTTAGATTCTGTCCCGCTTGCCGTATCACTACGCGGTAGATGAGAGCTCTGGAGGTAGTCCTTATTGGAGACCTGTTCCAGTTCGCAGAAGAGTGCTTCGACTGTCTCCGGTGACATTCCGGACCCAGTGTCGTGAATCGCCACTTCCACGACGATATGTTCCCTGTCATCTTGCTCAGACAAGATGGAGGACTCGACCGTAACCGCTCCGGACGACGTGTGTTGTACGCCATTGCTGATCAGATTCATGATCACCTGGCGTACGCGTCGTTGGTCCCCCAGGACCGGAGGGAGTTTTGAATGTTGGACGATGAGAAGGTCGATGTACTTCTGTTTGGCTTCTTCGCCAAAGATCTCCGTCGCTTCTCGTATCGTCTCCGAAAGATCGAAGACTTCATCTTTGATCAGGTCCTGCCCGTTTTCTGCGTTGGTGAGATCTAGCAGATCATTGATTATATAGACGAGTGATTTCGACGCCGAATGTGACCTGGAGAGGTTTTCCCGAGTTTCCTGGCTCAATGACGCGTCCAGTGCGATTTCCAAGTAGTTGATAATCGCGTTCAACGGTGTCCGGAATTCATGGGCACAGTTCGCAAGGAGCAATTTCATGAGCTGGGTCCCTTGCATGGCTGCTTCTCTTTGCTGCCATATCTCCGTAAACGACTTGTACACGAGAGACAGGATCGAGGCATTTTGCAGGTCTGTTGCTGACCATCCATCCGGTCTGCACATCATGGCTTCTTTCTGCACCGCTAGTTCTGGTCTGCCCTCCTCCATTCTGTGGGTTGCGTTGGAAGAAGCCACAGCCCAAGAAACTTCCTTCCACTGACAGTTTCTGAAGAAAACAATAAAATCTCCATCGGCCGAGGGCAAGGGTATGTAGAGCAGACCGGATATACATTTGAAGCCGGGTGGGTAGTTGAGCTCTGGAAAGTCCCTGCCTATGTCTATTGACCATAGAACCGTCGAATCCTGCCTCAGTCTCAAGTATTCTACCAAGGCCAGGACCTCCTGTATATCTGACGGTTTCCCCAGAATCTGGGTTTCCCCGGAGATTGAAGAAGCAGCATAGTTAGCCCCAAAGAGACCGAGGATGTCTCTATATGGAGATGCAGGATTCCGCGTGCCGTCTGCGGTGCAATTGCTCGTCAGACTCTGCATTTGCAAGGACGACGTACATGCTAGTCGTTCAAGATTTCTTGACACTGTATCACTGACAAACCAGCAGATTTTCCGCATCAAGGGCGGAATTCTTGTATGTTCATCATGAGACTGGCAGAATATCAGTCCCCATAGCTTTCCGAATACGGTAATACTGATGGACATCGTGTGGTGAACCGGCATTTCAACCGGATATCTCACAGCTGGAGACGCTGTCCACAGAGAGGAGTAGGTCATGTCCAACGGTACGTTCTGATCTTCAGGTGTCCGGTATGCCAGGCTGACCCCCGAGCTGTTCTGACTATACGAAAAGTGCACTTTGTTTCTGGAATATAGATCTTGCATCTGTTCTGAAAAAGCCGCCGACGAGAGAAAATGCACGCCTTTGTAGGAGCCTATATCCTGCCCGACGCCGGGCTCCATCGACTCGGCCACGGCGACGTTATTCCAGTCTTCGTCAAATTGATGGACAACAACCCGATCGAAGCCGGTAATGTGTCTCACAAGGTCGGCAGCACGATCGACTAACTCGTTTACACTGCGTGTAGCGGCGGTCATCTGTACGATTCGTGACATTGAGTTGAACGCCTCTGTGGTACATGCAATCTGTGTCTGGTACTGCTGGAATCTGCTCAGCGTCGCTGTCGCGGCGGTTTCTTGGCCATCTGAGTCTCTCCCCATAGCCTTGTCGTTTTTGGGCTCGTTTTTCAGGGGCTCGAGTTCGCATATTATGTCCTCATCTGTAGCATGCATTGTGCACCAAAAGTCTTTCGCAGTCCCATCCGGTGCTACTATAGTTATGTGTAGGATATCGGGTCCGGTTTGCTCAATGTCATGGCGATCGTCTCTGACATGTCTCAAGTGCTCCAGGAAATCGACTCTTTGCTGTTCCTGTAGAATGTCACACCAAGAGCCGAGACGGAACAGCTCTCCGGGGGCGTATGCTAGTATCTCTTCCGAGTTCTTGCTCACGATTCGGACGTGTGCCTTGCCTGCCGATTCGCGCAGCACGACCAATGCTCCAAAGGCTTGGACTTCTTTGCTTCCAGAGACTGCCAGCAGAGTTTGCGTATATGTCGGTTGATCCAAGGTGTCCCCGGGGCTCGTTGTACCAGTCGATCCTTGCTCGCTGGGGGGCCCAACCGGCGTAATGCCGGACAACTTGAGGCCATATTTTGACATCCTCCTTCGAAACACTGTCCGTTCATTCTCTGGATTTTCCGTCCGTCCTGCTTGCTGCATCGTTATGTCGAGCCCTTCAGGCAAGCACATGGGATTTGCGCCTCCTAATGGCGCGGGAATCTTGCTCCATACTTTGCTATCGGTCAACTGACAACCCCAGTATTCTCCTCCCAGACCACTTGCTGCTCTCTCTGCTGAGGGAGACTGTGGGGCCGAGGAAGACGCAGGTGAATCGAGGGAGACCACAGAGCGAATGGGGAAGACTCTTTCTGTCGTGTCTGGGCTTAATTGAGGTAGTTTCAGTTCTGGTGAAAGTGGACTCGGAAGATCTGATAATTTACGTCCCGTACCCACGAGGATGTGCATCGACTCGGAGATGGAGAGCTGTCTTCGAATAGGCACTACCTCATTTGCCGGTGGTTCTTGGTCATGTTGCAAGTGTAGATTCCTGGAGAAGCCGGTGTAGTTCCCATCGTTATTCGTATCAGGAAAATATGACATTGAGCAGGAGGAACACTGCCGGGTTTGAATCGACTGGATGTTCTATTCGAATAACGACCGGATACGCAGCGTGGTAGAAGGAGAGGAACTCGCTTTCCCAGGAGTCGTTTTGAACCCGCGTCTTTTGGCATCAATAAGAGTGAATAAATAGACAGATCAAACCGAATGATAAACCGAGAAGATGAAGTCTAATAACGAGACCCGTAAGCTGCTGTAGGGATCTAGAGGCCGGGCTTGGCCGTATAGTTTGGCATGAACGACAGATTGATACGAACGGCGGAGATGATGCCGGCAAGAACAAAAACAAAAAAAAAAAAAAAAAAAAAAAAAAGGGGCAATCTATGCTCTGAAAAGGAAAACGACAAGAGATTGCTGAAGACAACCAAGAAATGCAAAGAAGGAAGCAATAGCAGTGGCGTGTTCCCCGCGAGGACAGCGCTGAGAGCCTCACAGTTCCCTTGTCTCGCCGCCCACAGGAAATCTCCCGGCCATCCATCGATGAACCCGAAAGGATTGTCTCTGATTGATCAATAGCGCAATTAAACTACTCAAGCTAGATTTGTGGTCGGTTGCTGCGTCCGTTTCGCCAGGGGACAACCGCCGAAACAGCTTGCGCAAGCCTGCCACCTTTCCACTGGGGAACAGGCAAGAGTTCCATGGTTTTGCGGGATCCAGCCCTTCTCCTAGGACATGAAAATAAGGCCGAAAGAGGCAGGCGAATATCTACGCTGACTCGAATGTGAACTATGTGGAGGCAAATGGATGACTCCTGATCTTTTCGTTGCAGGTCACCTATTCCAAACCTGAGAGCTGTTCCAGTTCCATTGCCGTTTGTCAAGGAAAGAATCCCAGTTTGGCACCCTATGAGAAGATTATGATACTGTGATAACTCGCAGGTACTCATATCCGACATTTCTATGATGTCCAATGGTAACTGTTGAGAATGGCAGTTAAGCTTCCGTCAGTGAGCCAGGTCTAGCTCCTGTCTTAGGCTGTTCTAGATGCCCTGTTCTGCTAAACTTCACTGAATGTCGATCTCTGCGGATGAACCGGAGAAGTTTATCCTTCTCCTGAACCTTCTTTGTATTGGAACAGGCCTGGAGCTGGATGCTTGTTATAACCGCATCCTTTCCTCCCAGCATCACCCAGCCGAGAGCTGCACTGATTCTCTGCACCATACCATCGAATTTCCCTATGACCCATAACGTCAGTTGCCAGCGTGATGTAACAGTAGCCCGCCCTATATTACGTTCACGCCATTCCCAGCGTCCTGATTAACCGCACTTAAAAAATGAAGAGCAAGATCCGGTACGGAAGCTTAAATGCTAGTGTCCCTCGCCCGGCAACCTGGTTCTGTGCTCCGGGATTCTCTTCCGGCTGTCTTATTGAACCCGCCGTTTCTGAGCCTTACCAAAGTCCTATAGACAGCGCGATTGGTGGATACTTGTTCCGAATTCCATGATTTCGACCTTAGCCTGAAAACCGGTAGGAAGACTAATTCGTCTGTCCTGAACGTCTGGGAATGTCATCCCCACATATGCCAATGTTTGCTTAAACTTATTATGCATTCCTGACCAGTAACGTTGGTTGCAAAGGGACCACCAGGACCCTCAGGTTGCAAGACTAGTTTCCGAAGGCTCTATCACAAACTGGTCTAGACCTGAAGATGCTGTGGAAACAAGAGAGGCCGTTGGTTAACTAGTTAGGGCAAGAAAGGACATGACTAAGCATCGAACCCTAACTAAGCCCTAGATGAAACCCATGGGAATTCAGCATACCATGAAGTCAAC
The DNA here is from genome assembly GCA_025999795.1 of Monascus purpureus. Taxonomy (NCBI): domain Eukaryota; kingdom Fungi; phylum Ascomycota; class Eurotiomycetes; order Eurotiales; family Aspergillaceae; genus Monascus; species Monascus purpureus. The sequence continues at coordinate 1,033,690 of AP025346.1, read as the reverse complement.
ACGGCGGAAGAGATACGCATTAACAATACACAAGGTAATAAAGCGCCTCCAATTCGGAATTTTCAGTAAAGTAATCCGAAAATACACCTTCGATAGAGCAGACCACGTCAAAACCCTACAAATTTGAATCTAAATCCGCCCAAATGACATGAACGACCCCCACGTTCGTTTATTCGACTGCTGCATGGATGTGTTGTCAGATAAGTCCTCCTGGACAATACTGAGCCTTGAAAGCTTTGTAATGGACCCTTTCTCCAGATCGAACAGCCTTCCACGCTTGGGTATAGTCCGTCCCGGTGTCTCCCTGGTGGAATATCTGATGCTTTGCAAATGTATTGTATCTGATGGCTTCTGGGATTGGGGAAATCTTGGCGTCAAGGGTGTCATGACGGCCTGAGATACGCGTTTGGCGGAGCGGCGCATTTTCTCACGGATGGCCCATTGTTGTCTTTTTGCAATATAGAACAGGACTGTCGAGATGACTATTTGTAACAGAAGACGGTTAGCAAGCTGTGGCAGGATATTATGGCCGTTGTATTGCCTAGATCAGGGATGCTGGGAAGACGAACTCCCGATGACCACAACAATTCCGGCTACTGTGCCCAATATTATGATGCCCGTTGTGGAAATTCCAACGTCCCCAGGGGAGGACCCTGATGCGCCAGCATCGTTCGCAGCTTCAATGTCTTCAGGAGTACTCTGGCAATTGGATTGTGCTGGTAAAATGCCCACGACGGCGTAGTAATAAATAGCGAGGTTCAAGGGACGATGGTAGGCACTGGCGCGAATATTCATTTCGGTGGAAATACCTTCTAAATACAGAAGAATCGTTGAATGCTTTGAGATTCTATTAATGAAGCCTTCTACATCAGAGAAATGAAAATGGAATTAATCTCGGGGGAGAATTGGCAATGGATATAAGGGAGCAGTTAATGGGGCTCCATGCACAAGAAAAGATTTCCAGATGCATTACCCAGAGTGTGATTGATTTGAGATCTGTGATTCAAACATCTTGGCAGAAGAAACTTGTCGAGTCTCCAAGAACAGTCGATATGCAGGAGTTTTAAGTTTAAAAACAGGAAGCAGATGGCAAATCATCTGCAGGAATTATGTAGTGATTAAGCGCCGGGCGACGTGATGGCAGCATGCTGTAAGGGCAATCGGCAACCGAGCCCAATAAGAATAATCAGGCGAGTTTATCACATATCATATCATGCAGAATCTGAAGAAATTCACAAGACACAGCACGCCTATCCTCTTGGCGAAGGCCATTGTAATTCATGATGGGTGGGAGATGTTGAAGTTTGGCCTGCCGTTCAGCACAGCTGTTTCAAACGTTCCCCGTAAAAGTCCCAAAACACATGGATAGATGGGCATTTGAGCAACAGAATTAGACTTGAAGGGCAAGAATATAACTAGGCCTTTCCTGTCAGCAATCAGCCTTGCGGATTGGGTATGAGAATTGTTTTGTAAACAACCATACCACAAACAACATTAGAATAGTATTAAAACTTTCCTCGGAGACTGCTTGCTCATTCGCATAGATTCTGAGAGACTGTAGAGTCCATGAGAGTCGGTGAGTACTTCATTATGGGTACTTTGAGATGGTGTCTAAAGCAGAGTGAGGTTGCTATCCAGAATGAACATTCGAGGTAGCTCCTTCTCAGTCACGGGGCCACACTCTCAATGCGTTCTTCCTTCTTCTAAACTTCCCCCTCCATCTACCGTGGACCATACTTCATCTTCTTCATCTACTCAATCACGTCTAACCATCAAGTTCTTCTCACTTAGATCTCTCAGGGCTTCGATGATGTAAGGTATTGTGATGTTCCTATCCTGCTACAGTGCGAGCCCACACTGAAGGGGACTTGGCGTAAGAAGCCTCCGGATATCTCCCCTATATTTCAAGCCCAGTCACTCATGCTACAAGTTATCATTTTCCAGAGCTGACAGATAGCCAGGATCTATATAGGCTACAACCATGGACGGTCAAGCGTGCCTTCCTTCGTTACCTGGGCATGCATCCGTTCTCCCGGAGCTTGAGGGAAATGCGGGCTTCCAACAACTGGATGAAAATGAGGAATTTCTACTCCTGAGTGTGGCTGAAATCACTGATGAACCAGTTTCCCCAACTTTGAAAACAGTCATGAATAAAGGCAATGAATCCGGCTTCACAGAGCGTCCTAAATACTCGACAACTCCGTTGGTTATGGAGAGGCCTAAAAGCTCTGGGATCAACGTGGCTGACTTTTCTTTTACGAAGCCTCTACGACATGGGAAGAATATCTCCTTTCTCGCTTCAGCTAAACAAACCTCTGCAAAACAAACTTCGCAAAATAGCACTCCCACTGACAACCTGTATGAGAATGTGGCATCCCCTAATACTGAGCAAGATATGAATAACACAGGGTAATACCATCTGTTTCCGTATCACATTTTGAACTGAGTTCTGAGAATCTCTTCGAAGGGGAGCTCCTTCACTTCCTGAAAACCAATTCGAAGATCATCATCTGGCACTGGAAACTAACGACAGGTTTCCAAGATACGAGACGTTGCATCTATCATCAGAAAAGATGACGAGAAATGATCTGAAGAATTCAGCAGCAAACTGTGGGTCACAGCTTGTCGCCAGTAAGCAGCCCAGTTTTCCAGACAGTGCCAGCTCCAGTAAGGCAAACCCTACCGTGAGTTTAATAAATTGCTAAAATATTCGTAGTAAATTCCTTTCAACCAAGTCCACCTTCTCAAGTATGTATATTCTTTATTAAGCTATCCTCTGAGAGTCGACTCAGGGCAGATATCTATGATTTTCCAGACACTGACAATCGAGATAAGAACGAGAAAACATACAAAACGAGTCAGGTGTCGTTGTTTCGCGGCAATACAAAATCTCGCAAAGCCAACTGTCCTGGACGCCCAGAAGGTTCTACTAGGTCATCGACAACAGAGGATCTTTCCGTTTCGCGAGGGCTTGGCCCTGCGAATGAACAGTTTAGGATTACAAAGTGCCGTCGCAGGCAGAACAGTAGAAATGCCGCTGAATTTCGGAAGTCTTCCAATTTTCCTAATGAGAATGATAGCTTTCAATTCTCTGAGGATGATCTATTTCAGCTTCTGATAAGCAGAATAAGACAGCGAGAAGAGAACGAGATTGTTACTGCTAATATACAGCAGCAGATGGAGGTTGATATCCTTGATCTAAAAGAGGAAAACCGAACTTTGAAAGCTCAACTGGAGTCGTCCATTGGTCGCCTGCAAGAAAGAAATTCTGAAATCAAGGGCTACAAAATTCAAATAGAACGCTGGAAGGCAAAGCTGAACAAGTTCAAACGCTTCGTCAGTGAATTTGGCAAGGACTATCATATCCTCCGCCAGGAAGCTTCCCAATTGAAAGAAGCGAAAGTGTCGCTGGATAACGAAAAGCAAGACATATTAAACACTATCGAAGACGTGAGAAAAGAAATACCCAAAGTTTCCCAATCCATTGCCGACCATAAAGGACACCTGACGGAATCAAAACGTATTGTCAATTTACTAACGCAGGCCTTGGTGAACTCGGGAGAAAAAGCAGTACAAACTAAAAAGCAGCTTTGCGATGAGAAAAGACGAGTGGCTGTCTTGGAATCTTATATTCAACATTGCTCCCGCAGTCAAGCGAAGCAGCTTGGTTTAATTCAGGAGGATCAACGAAACTTCCAAAGCAAGCTAGACCATGCTTTCGAATCGATTGGTAAAAGTGTAGAGTCTTCTCAGACCACCATTCAATCAATGCTAGGCCCAGTCTTGCATGAGCTACTACCGTTGGCAAAGGATCTAAATGAGAAGTGCTCAACGGGAAAACTGGACACCCAACAAGTTACAAATAGTATTTCTTTGTTGTTAACACGGTAAGCCTACTTGGTAGATATGATGAGATGGAGGCAAAGCTAACCTTCAATCAGCATTGACTCATTTACCCTGCAGATGACACAAGATGTTGCTAAAAGTACCAAAATAAGTGTCGATGCGTCCATTAATCTAAAGGAAGAAGTCAAAGCTATTAAGGAGAGTATAAACCTTGATTCAGCTTTGTTTAAACAACTTGTCACCACGCAGAATACTTGCGACGGTTTCCACCAAAAGCTGGACGCGATTCGGACAAAATTTGGAGAACTTGAGGTCCTAATAAATAAGGCAGAAGCCAGGGAGGATGGTCTTGTCGGACAGATTGACGAATTTTCCAAACAGCTATCCGAAGTTCAACTTCGTACGCAGGATTCATCATTGGCACCTGAAACACTTAACCAGTCTATAGAGGATTCAGCAATTCAGCATCGTCTCGAAGAGGTATCCGGTGAATTGAGATTGGTGGAACAGAGACTGAAAGCCAAGGATGTCGAAAATGAAAGTATCAGACAAGCCTTACTTGAAGTCAAGACACGAGCTCAGGATGCAGAGATCAAGATAGCCGAAGCAGCAACTGAAAAGTCTGAGCTGCAGGGAAAATTGCAGTCCATTGAATCCAAAGTCAGAGAGGAACTGAATAGAGCAAGCGTCATAGCGCGAGATCAGATAAAAGCCAAATTCGAACAGCAAATCCATAAGATTATGAGGGAGAAGACTGATATCGAAAATGAGATGGAGAAGGTGAAGGAGCAGCTGGAAAAGGCCAAAAAGTCGCTTGTAATGTCCACCTTCTCTGAAAACTGGTCTTCCTTCCTCCCCCTACTAATACTACACAGTCTGAAAGTGAGCTTGGGATCAAGCACAAGCGTAATGAATACCAGTCTTTGGTAAATTCAGTTTGCTATTGCTCTTTATGGATGCTAACAACAAATAGATTCTTGAGAAAGACAACAAAATCCAATGCCTCAAGGATACTCAGACAGAATTATATGCGCGGTTAGCGGCTCAGGAGACGGACATTATACGATGTAAAACGTTGGAGGATTCTATTTCAAAACAAAAGATCTTGTTTCAAGATAAACTTGATCAAGCCAATGAAAGAATTGAGAAACTCAGCACTAAGATATTAAAAGATGAAAGGAAACTCACTGACCCATCTGAAGAGCCACAGAGAACCGTTGAATCACTTCGTGAGCAGCTTAGGAAGAAAGAAGAAGAATGTTCGCTGCTACAGAAGGAACTATCTGCGGCTAATTCCGCAAAATCCAGTCTCGAAACTGGTAAAGTCAAAGCCAAAGTTGAGATACATGGGCTGCTGAGAAGGGTGCAAGAGTCAGAACGTTGGATGAAATGCATAAAGCGTACACTAGAGAGAGTTGGCATTCCTTCGTCGAAAGAATCATTTTCAGAAACATGGGAGAAACTGGAAGCACTGCTACGTACGGTGGCTACTAGTAAGCCCTCACCGAGACCAGTTTCTAGCTCTCAACCCAGTACTGGATTTCCTAGCCCTCTCGATCCTAATTCCCTCAAAGGCAACTCTACCGATCCGGTACTGCAGAAATCGATGAGTCCCTCTCACATTTTTCAGAGAACTGAATTTATATATCGGACTCAGAGCATCACATCGGGAGCCTACTCATCGCCAGGCCGCCAATCGCCTGCACAAGCTGTGGCTGTTGAGAAAACGAGCAAACCGGCACCGAAAACGCAGGGCACGAAGGACATTGTACCATTTCGCGATATGTACAAGCGACTGCCGTCAAAAAAGACCTGTTCTCAAAATGAAGATTTAGAGACGCTCACGGAGATTTTGTGGTCGACTTCTGCAAATCGTGAACCTTGTACACTGACTGATGGCATGCAATGTCCAGATCCAGATTCTACTGGAACCGAACCACTAACTGAAGGAGCGGCCGGTTCCAAAGACGAACTGACTAAAACCAGACAGAAGATGGTCACCTTCCAGGCACCAAATGCAAACACTGGTGTAGACCATGGTGGAACTCCAAAACGCTCTGACGGTAGAAAGTTTAGAACTCACACGCCTCTTGAAACTCGGGGTGCGAGGGCAAGGCATCAAATCAAACGCACATATAGCAGGCATGAATATCGGTCTGCTCTCGACGAGGGAGATCACAGAGTTATTGCAGAGAGTCCATGTAATCGCAATACTAAGAGGGCGAGAGTATCAGCAGCATCTTGCTCGAAGTCACGAGAGACTCCCAGTGCTTCTGAATATTTTGACCAAAGGACAAGTCCCGCAAGTTCTGATTCGACAAACAGACTCCCTACGACCGGGAACTATTCTAGTCAAAAGAGGATAGTGAGAGGCCAACGGCGTGGACGCAAGTCTCGAGGTAAGATTGTCAACTACTTCTGAGAAAGACGGAGGCGAGTGCTGAAATTAGCAGGCGAACGGTACAATGGTCGCTTCACTCAAGAAACCCACTAATGCAGAAAAGAAAAAAAAAGTCTTTCCCCCAAGGTGGTATGGATTTAAACCGAATTATGATATTGATATCTGATCTTCCAGACCGCGAGTCGCGCTGTCAAGGACTGATATGATATTTGATTTAAAAGGCGTCTAGGAAGGACAATAGCACTATCGGGGCTTGAAAAAAGAGATATAAAGAAGGAAAATGTTGCTGGGCTGGCAGAAACTCCTGCTTTTCTTTTCGTTTATTATACCAGAATATGTTAGTGGGGTCATGAAGGACAAATTGACATAGGTTCTAAGCTCTAAACGCCAGCCATAAATGCAGAAAGTACAAGTTAGCGATGACAGCAAGGCCAGTACACCATACCTATATAGGCCCAGAAAGTGCCAACGCTGCTGATAATATACATAATCATAGTGATTGATCCTGTGGAGGTCCCAATTCCACACTCGAGCAAATCATACTACACAATCCCTGCAGGATTTATGGTATTATATCCCTTCCAAGCCCCTCGATTAACACAAAAACCATGATTCAACGTAAGAATATAGCCCGCGATAAGACAAGGAGAGTTGTTCATTTAGCCTTCCCCCGCTTCGTCGCCTCCAGAAATAGGACCTTCTTCTTCACGACGGGATCATATTTAAGCATACTGAGAGGGCGATGAGTTCGAGGACGGATCATTGTTCTGTAGTAACCGGTCATGGCCATGGAGATGAGGCGAACGGCAATGGTACGGGACTTGGCTATGCGGAGAATGAGTCAGTCATACCTGTTCGTAGATAGATTCGAGGTAACTCTCCAAATAGGAAGCTGGACAATTGTCTTTGCCATAGTAGATCGAGATAGATAAAGATATGGATCGAGACATACCTTTCTTGGCCATTTTGAATAACGGAGTAAGATCGCGATGAGGATCGGGTTAACCGACACCAGCTCAGGCGGACTCGGGAGAAATCGAATCGAATTGAATTCAGCCAGCGGGAGCGGATGAGAATCGGAATTGAACCGTACCCGCAATTGACTGATTCGATCTGGGACAAGGAGTGCGACAGGACGGGACAATTGGATTCTTTTCTTATGGAAATGTTCGGGCGTTGCGGAGAATGAAGTTCGCGATAGTATCACGTGATATTAATTTCCTTCTACGGAATAGTGCGGCTTCTACTCATTGATCTGGGGATCTTCTTGGAGAGAGACATTTACATGCTGGGTTTGACTAAAGACAGTGACGTGCTAAAACTATGGCATTTTGAAATCCCATCAAGTACAGGTACGCTGCAATTCCCACCATTCCACAAACTTTTCACTCCATCAAAGAACAAGGGATATGATGGAATGATCAGCAAATTGGTGGCCTTGCCAAGTCCCAGCGGCTAAACTTTTTTGAGGCCCCTCACAACCAGCACAGGCATTCGGAAATGCCAGATAACACAACCAAGAAGGGTAGGTAAACAGAATTAAAAAAAAAGAGTTTAGATGCAGCGGGAGAGGAAGAGCCTCATCACTAACTAATTCAGCCAGCTAGGCCCGCCAGCCGGCCATTGCAAATTACAAGCTGAGACGTAGCGTCAGCAGTGGGTCATGCTAGGCAGCCTCTTTTCTTGTCGCTCCTTTGAGGACGAAAGTTCGTGACACCATCCATCGGACGAACTCGGGGGCTTCATTGTAATTCTTGAAAAAGAAGATGCGTGGATTCCGGGTAGTACCAACGTCAGGCAGACAAAAAGGAGGTCGAGGTCTCACTCACAGACTAGAATCGACTCCAATGGGCTATGCAGGAGTGTCCCTTGGCAATCGAAGGAGCAGCCTTCACCGACGAAGACTTGTTCCTTTCAACCCGATATAGATTCTCTGTCTGACTGTCAAGTTGCCACTGGTTAGTGTGCGGTTGGGTGGACGAAGAGCAACAGTGACTCTTCCGCAAGCGGGAGATGGAGTAACAGTCAAGCCACAATAGTAGTACAGAGAGAGTACTGTACTACGGACTTCTGGCGAGTGACTTCATGTCATCCTCATATCCTAGCGACTTGTGGATGTCTGTACTTCAATAGCCGTGGTGGTGCGAGGCTGATTTGGACCCTGAGGGAAAGCAAGAACATTGTTTTCTAGGAACTGTCAATCTGTCCAGACACTCTTGATGATATCACCAATAACTGCAAGTGATGATGGCCGGGACGGTTGCGCCTACACTGGGGCTGTGCCGCGCGCACTCTGAACAGTTCCTGGCCAATGCGACCGGCGGCAAGTGATAAGCGTCCGAAGTATACACGGGGTATTAAGATTCAATAGTCATTGCTATTATTATTTCTGTCGTCGTTATTTCTTACGGCACGTAAGAAAGGGAAAGCGTCAAGAGTTCCAAATAAGGAAGAAACAACCATCGTGACGATTTGCAGGTATCACGAGCCAGGGTATTTTGCGCATGCCGACTGCACCCGGAACGGTGCACAAGCGCTGCTAACATATCGGCGAGCAAGGGATTGAATGTTTTCAAGGCATGGCTCGGAGAGATTCTAGGCAGAAGAGCCGCAATAGGGAACGCGGGATGAACACAATGAGTCAACACCGCTGCAAATGCACTATCCAACGCTTGGCCAGCCAGAAACGGCACCGTCTGGGAACGGCGCAGGCAGGAAAAATGGAGGGGATGGGGATATTCTATTCGAAAGCCACATGCGGCGGTGCAGGCAGGCTGTTACTGGCTGGCGCATCTGCACGACAGGAAGAGACAATAAACTCCAGAAACCCAAAGACAGGGGGGAAGGGAAAATGAGGATCCCAGGCTGCATCTCAATTCTCGGGTGTGTGGAGGCCTCCAGAAGCACGAATTATACCTGCAGTGTTGTCTTCGTCCATGCCTATATAATCCCCATGGCTGGCCCCAGGCTGCTGTCCTTTTTCCTCTTTCCCCTCCACGGAATTCAAACTCTATACGACCGATCCTCCTTCCTTCTGCAATTGACTTGGACTCGAAATCGTCGTGCTATATCCTATTTCCACCGTGTCTTCCTTTCGACACGACTACCTACTACACCTCCCCGTTCTCTTCCCGGGAGACCGCAAGGCCCCGACGCTCCTATACTATGCCTGCTTTAGTGAACAACATTCACGAATCCGTCGCGCTGGTGCGCGAGCCCCATGACGACGAGCTCTATGTCATGGACGCCTTTGAGCGTCATGCCGGGCACTGCGAGACATGCGCGGATCCCCTCCAGACCCTTGGCAAGGGCCGTTCCCTCTGTGCCCGTGGCCAGCAGTATGCCATTGATGTCGCCGGTTACCTCTACAGCAAGAACAGCAGGGCGCACTCCGTCATCGCCCGTGAGCAGGGACAGCTAATGCTAGTCAAAATCCCCCGCGACTGCATTGCGGTCCGTTGCCTCCTTCTTGCCATCGAGAGGGGTTTGCGTCTGCCCCAGAAGAACCAGAGGCTTGCTCCCGTCATCAGCCATGATCGCTTATATGTTGTGACTTCTCGACCGTCCACTTCACCGGAGCCAGAGCAGTACCATCAGGTGATCGAGAGGGAGCCACGGAGCCTTAAACGCCGTCGCACAGTCTATACAGGGACTCGGGGCTCCTTGTACAACTCGGATGCGGTAGAGCGAGTCGAGCGCACATACGTGTCCACCCGCGTTTACCGACCAACCGAATACCACCGCTGAGGGCTGTTTGCAGTATGCAAGGATATATATACTATACGGTTTTTCGAATACGGAACATCATCCGCCGTCTGCTTTGAGGGTCGCATGATAGTACTCTTCTTCTCCCCGCGATTATCGGTATACGCAGTAGCTGGGTGGGCTACTATGACGCGCTGGGAAAGGAGGGGGGGGTTCACCTGAACAAGGCCCATTTCCGTCCCAGACTGCCAACAAGGAACTAAGCTTCTTGGCAGCACCTGGACACCAGTGCTTCTTACCACATTTCTTCCGGATCTGCATGGATTAGTATGGCTTGGTTATACAATTTCGTCAGCAGTGTTATCCCATCATTGATTCTGGAGCCAATTGCGCAAGGGAAGGCTCCTATGGGAAGAAATGGGAAAGAGAAAGACACGTCCACCGCGGCCTGCCGATCCTGGCAGCGATTCAAGGTCCGTCCGACACTCAAGGTTATGCATTGGGCCAGTGCGTCCTGCAGGGTGCGGTGACTCATCACGCAAAACCGGGAATAAGCATGCAGGATGATTCACCCGTTGAGCTTATCTTGGAGGTGCATTTGCGTTTTATTGGAGAATGCCATGTCCTAGTTAGAATATAGTTCACAGTGAGGTCCAAGTTCGCTTCATGCCATCCAGAGTAAATGGGATACAAAGAGAAAAGACGGCTATAGATAGACGCGGTTCCTCTGGAATGCTCCACGTCAATCCGTAAGTCGACCCTTCTGGGCCTCTTATTCACATATTAAATCTACTGAGGATGGGTGCCTCAGTTCCAGCCCACTCCACTCGACGGTGAGGGGTAGAGTACGCGTCTAGCAGTGTCTTCACTCGAAGTCGGTGAAGATGGGAACTCTAGCAGGCAGCAGAGGACGGGTGACAAAGAAGGAGAGAAGGACAAACGGAAAAGAAAAGCGAGAAGAAAAAGGGAAAGAGACGGATATCCTTTTGTTTCCTTTTCTTCTCGATCATCTCCATAGAAACCAACTTCTCCCATATCAGAGAACTTGGTGCCAACAAACGCCTTCTTCTCTCACTTCCTATCCTCTTCTTCTCGTCTCTTCTCGTCTCTTCTCATCTCTTCCTACCTTCTCTGATCCATCTACAAGGCCAAACTATCATCATCTACAACTCATCTCTTCTCAAGAATTATCAGAATCCATCCAAAAAAGACCACAGACATCAAGACCAAAATGTCCACCCAACCCAAAACCACGGCAATCCTAAAAGCAACCCAGCTCACCCCTGAAAAGCTCGACCAGGCCCTCCACGCGCTCCTAACCATCCTGCCCGAGATCTCCATGGCCATGGAAGAGCGCTTCGCCAACGTCCCTGCCCCTTTTGACCCCTCTGCTCTCGCCCAGCTTGAACCTATGGGCCAGATTGAGCAGCTTCGCAACGCGACTACCGCTACTACTTCTTTCGAGACTCCAGCGGGTGAATACTGCGACTACACGCATGACTTTGTCGTGCCTACTGCGGCTATCGTGACTGCCAGGGAGGATCGGGATGAGTATCTGCAGGTTGATGTCAATGTCAATGTCAATGGTTCCAATCATAGCAATCATGGCGCCGTGAATAACACCAATGAAAATGTCAACCATACTATTAATAACGACAACAACAATAACGATGTTAATAGTGGTCGCTACCCGCAGACGAACCAGTCCCAGGTCTCTGTTTCAACTGGGCTGACTTCTCATTTGCCGAATAATTTACCTTCGAGGTGTGCCGTTTGATGCTGTTTGCAACATCGAGTTGAACTGTCTTTAATGTGAATTCCCACGATTGGTATCGCGCAAACTTCGGTTCTTCCCTGTCACGACTGGGGAGGAAAGGGGTCGGTTTTACGGACGGACATGATTTGTGTGTTTCTCGGATCGAAATGGAGATGACTGGCGTGGGAGGATGGGCGTTGCGGGAGTTGGATGGCTATTTCTGAGGAATACTGCACGATACGGTCGACATGAGGAAAGCCAATATCGCGGCCTGCACATTAATCTGCTCCACAGTGACTGTTCTGAAGGAGGATGGAGATGGTGGGGATACGGACGGGCGCATTCCTGACTCGACTTTTGTCTTGTCTTTCATGGTGGACTTAGCAAGCCCTTTGATGGAAGGATCAAGTGGGATGGAATGAAAGGTGAAAATGACCGGACATGACAGAATTGAAATGAATGCTCTGTTGAGTCTTCTGCTTTCATACGTAGACTATTTCGGCGCTGTATTGATGATGAAGAACACATAGAGAAAAGTGCAAGCGTGAAGTATTGGACTAAGGACCACCATGATACTACCAGCGGTCTGTAACATGCTACTACTTGAGTCAATCTTGATATACATGAAAATATATCAAAAGATGCTGACGCCTGGCAATCTGGCAGCATCACCTGCACTTCAACAGCCTCAAGCTTTCGATCTTGTTTAAATTTCCTCATTAGCAGACTGAAAACAAGTACTGGAAAAAGTACATACGCTCGGCAAGGCTGTTGGATATGCTGTATATGATTTAATGGCCAAGTTGCAACGTCCTATATACCAGGCTATATACCAGGACAACCGTGACAGAGTACAGGCAAGCCACATGATCAGCATTACTCCTCACTCATCATGTCTCCCTTCCTGTTTCCACTTGTTCTCATCCTCTTAGCATCTCTGAACGTCAATATCATCAATAACTGGATTGATTTCCGCTGAATTGGAGTCATTTTGTTCGACTATGGCTGCTATTCCCTCTCACGAACACGACCACTTCAGGCTGTCGAAGAGACCATCAACTTCCGATTCAGCAATCGCTCCTTGCTCCTCCAAGCGCTTCGAGCAGCGGGCGTTACCAATAGTGATGGTAACAGGAGACTTGCCAGCATAGGAGATGCGGCCCTTAAGCTTGTCCTCGTTATGGAGGGCTATGTATGACAGATGGGAAACCAGAGGTACGAGAAATCATGATGACCTCGAGTAAGAATAAATCGAACTAAGTCCTTGCTATCTACATCAGAACGGATCAACGCGATTATCACCACGAGATCCAGCAACGCCCACCTCGCTACCCAGGGTCACCTTCACGGCTTGGATTCTTGCATTCGTAACAATCCATCCCAAAGTCGATTTATCGGCGACGGCCTCATGGGGATGCCATCCTCGGTGCTTTTCTTTTTCTGGACGCCGAGAAAGTCTGCTGTTAAAGATGTCGCGTGGCCCTGGGCATCTTTTGGTCAATCTGAACCTGATGTTCCCATCAAGCACGGTATTTCTTAATCCCCCCTTCCAAGACACCTTATTCCGTGTCTGTGAAAGGACATGCTAGAGTTAATACGACTTTGAGAGTCGTAGTTACTTACAGCTGAGACGCTCAGAGGCAATTATGCCGTGGGATATTTGGTCCTATGGCAATTCGCTAGGGCCATTAAAGGTGGTGTCTGGTGTGTTGTGCAGCCCTGACATAGTGCACTCTCTGTGCTCCAACACCCGGGAACAGACCTCTTTAAGGCATAATGGACCACGCCAGAGCTAGTCCAGTTTGGATTGGAGTGTTCGTGGTGTCCACGCACTAATTTGCGGTGCAGGCCACACTGGACGGCAATGCAGAGGCGAATTGTTTGAGGGTATGCACATGTCCATCAGGTGGGGATGAGTGAATTGGAATGAAAGTGATGCTGGAATAGGATCAGAACATTTGAAGTATAACTATTTCTCTAAGTCAGGGCTGTTTCAATGGAGTAGTGTAGTAGGGTGTACAACCATTCCATGCAGCTCGGTCCTATCCTTTCGCGTACTTCTGCTTGTCAGCTGGATTATCATTTAACGGCACTTCCTGCTAGAGAAGCTAGCCGTATCTACTTTAAAATGGTTATAAAAGATGAAATTCAATGAATACAAATGAGTCTACGTAGGTTGATAGTAGAAATATAGTGCTAGGTTTAATAGATGCATTCCATCTGGCTCAGAGATACAAGCCACAAGAGTATACATATACCTTCTGCAAGGTACTACTGTACTTTTACAGAACCAGAACCAGTACCTTTCTCCTAGTTCATTCATTGTGCTCCATTCTGGTATCCCGTTGAAGCATAGCTTTTGACAAGAACCAGACACCATAGCATACCATAATCCATAAATTCAACCCTATAAATAATTCAATTTCCCAAACGCCATATCCCACTTTCGCAAACTGACAATGATTACTCCCTGGATCAATAACAGACTGAATGATTCATTCAACCCCTAAGGCATATCGAGTGCGCTTCGATTATCTTATGACTCTCCAAGTCCCGGTTCAGCCTTGTTATCTTTCTTCTTCGGTTCTATATGACCATATTATCAACATATCAGTTGTCTAGGACAGACCCCAAGAACCAAACTGTAAACAGGAAGCCAGAGGACCAGAGGACCAAGGAAAATATCCTACTCACCAACGCAGAGCATAGTCTTGTTAATGTCACACGTCGAACACTTTCCATCACAGTCGGCGTCTTCCCAGCAGGCCTGGCCACAGAAATTGTGGCGTTCCTGGAGAAGCGGGTTGCGTCGCTCAGCGAAAGACTGGGTCCTAGGGTCGACGGGTCCCGAAGCGACAGAGGCGGCCATGGTGGTTAGCGTTATGATGACGAGAGTGAAAAGCTTCATTTTGTTTGCTTGTTTGGTTTGGGTTCCACCTGGCTGTCCTGAGTGTAGGTTCTCTTGTGTGTTTTTAAGAGTTCTTTTTCAGAGATTGAATATCTAGAATGACAATGGAAACGAGAAGGAAGACTTCATAGATCAGGTCGCCATATATATATAGCATAGTCGACCAGACATCCTTATGGGGAACCCCCTATGATCCACTATTACAGTGAATATAGCAGCAAGGGTCATCCGAACTCTGTATTCACTGAATAGGACATGCTGAAATGGGAGTCTCCATTAGTCTCCATCATTGGTCTTGATGCCTGCGGACCTGCATTGTCCATTTCCGGGTGTCTTGTCTCAGACCATGGGTGGATGTCCCTGGAAGTAATCTCAGATCAACGGCAATTCCCAGACAAGGATCAGCAATATTGCGAGCTAGTCTTGCCCAGCTTTTATACCGTCAGGGTTGAGTTCTCTGTATGTTTGATATAATCAAACGCTGTGGAGTGCTCTGATTCGGTCTCGGCAGATGCACGGTGCAGAGTTAATTTGCGCGTCCAAGGGGGAGCCGCTCGTTATCGTGGGATTCCCCTCAATTGCTGTTGTTATCGCCATTATTCTTCCAGGACAAGGGGAGTTTGTTCCACGTTCCATTGTTTGTACCCTAGTTGAGCCAGTTGTTGAATTCACCATGCGTCTGCAATGTAAGAAATCCCCACCCCAAACAATATAGGCTGTTGCTGACCATCAGGACAGTGTCAAGTTCGTCCGATATGGCTTACGGGGAAATCCTGAACAAGTACCGACCGGATCTCAGACCATTCGAAGATGTTTATCGTCGCTTGCACAGCTCCCCCGAGTTATCCGGTCAGGAAGAGCAGACTGCGGCGGTTGCTGCGGAATTCCTCACAGATCTAGGCTACGAGGTCCACACGCATATTGGTGGATATGGTGTGGCAGGCGTCTTGAGGAATGGGCCTGGTCCTACCGTGCTTGTACGGGCTGATATGGATGGGTTGCCTGTGGAGGAGAAGACGGGTTTGCCTTATGCGAGTAAGAAGAGGGTAAAGGATGCCCGTGATGGTGTGGTAAAGCACGTAATGCATGCTTGTGGGCATGATACGCATGTTACCACTCTTGCGGCGGCTGCGACACTCTTGCATTCCGCCCGCAGCCACTGGAGTGGGACATTGGTCTGCATTTTTCAGCCGGCTGAAGAACATCTCGATGGTGCCAAGGCTATGATCGTCGATGGTCTGTACGAAAAGGTCCCCAAGCCAGACTACGTACTTGCGCAGCACGTCATGAAGATGAGGACAGGCTCGGTAGGGATTCGTGCCGGACCCATGCTCACTGCGTCGGATGCGTTGGATGTGCGAATCTTTGGAAAGGGAGGCCATGGTTCTGCTCCTCATGTGTGCATCGACCCTGTTCTCATCGGTGCTTCCATTGTCACTCGATTGCAGAGCATTGTAAGCAGGGAAGTTACCCCGGGACAGCTCGCTGTCGTCACCTGCGGTAGTATCCATGCCGGGAATGCTGCGAATATCATACCTGACCATTTGGATCTCCAGCTGAGCATTCGAACCTATAATCCGATCATCCGTGAGCGTGTCCTAGCGGCTGTCCACCGGATCATTGAGGCGGAGTGCGATGCTGCCGGAACTGTTGAGAAGCCAGTTATCAAGACGGTCTCATCAGCCCCGGCCACCGTCAATGACGAAGGCATGGTGAAGATCCTCCGGGCTACCTTTTGTTCCTATTTCAAGGAGGATCTCGTAGAGGCAGAACCCGCGACTGCTAGTGAAGACTTCTCTCTCCTTGCAACAGAGGTTGGAGCACCATATGTGATGTGGGGTTTCGGGGGCACAGATGCCAAAACATGGGATGATGCCGTTGCTAAAGGTACGGTGGACAAGTTACCGAGTAATCACTCACCATATTTTGCGCCAGTCATCGAACCCACTCTTAGGACTGGCGTGGATGCAATGGCTCTCGCTGCCTTGACTTTTCTGTGGGGAAAAACATCATCCCAGTGAACCGGAAACCAAAAGAAGTATATTATCCAGAATTGCACTTCAAAAATTAGAAAAGAGATTTGTTTCCCAAGTTCAAATCAAATAGCTCCCAACCACATATACGATCAAGGTTTCTTGGAGACATGAACGACAATCTTGCCTCGCGACCTTCCCGACCGCTGTCTTTCAATAGCTTTGATCGCGTCCTCAAACTCAAAGACACTATCCAGAGTCACCTTGATTTTGCCTTGTTGGACCCACTCCCCTAGCTGGACAAGGTGTTCATGCGTATTTTTATAGAAAAAGATGCTATAGTTCCTCTTTCCCCCGCCAAGAAATCCGGGCCATAACAATCTGCCAGCGAAAGTCCCTATCCAATCCGCGCCAACCTGGACAAATGTCTTCCCAGGGAGCAAATAATGATGGGATTCGCTGTACAGATTCCGTGGAAAGCCGATATGATCAATAGCATGGCTGTATACTTGGCCATGACTCTTAAGGGCTTTCACAACATCCTCGGATGTATAGTCAATCACCTCATCCGCTCCCAGGTCCTTGCAGAACTGCACGTTCCTCTTGGAGCAGGTAGTCGTAACATGGCATCCAAGTGTCTTCGCTATTTGAATGGCGAACATCCCGCAACCCCCCGAGCCGGCATTGATAAACACCTTATCTCCCGCCGAGACATACGGCGCAAGAGACTGGTACGCCGTCTGTCCAGCAATACCCACAGCTGCAATCTGATCAAGATCAACCCCCGCGGGCACCGGGGCTATCTGGTCCTTTCTGCTCACAACATACTCGCCGAGTGACCCAAATTGGGAGGGCATGTCGAGACACCCGTAGACGAATTGACCCGGGTGAAACTCGGAGACAGCGTCGCCAACGGCCGTAACTCTGCCACAGAAGTCCATTCCTGGGGACGCGGGTATGCTGGTAATCAACTTGCCTACTAGTACCATCTCGGGTACTTTGTAGTCGGCCGGGTTTATACAGGCGGAAATGACCTGGGTAAGTACCTGGTCTTTCCGCAGCGGTGGCGGTACACGGGCACATTGGTCAAGATTGAGGTTTTTCTCAAGGCCCCCCCAGGTGCTGGAGTAGAGCCAGGCTTTCATTGTAGTTGGTGGGTTTGACATGGTGCAGTTAGGCTAGATAGTTTCTAGGATAGTATCTTCGCATTTGAGAGTTTTGTTTGAACACTCATACGAGGCCGTACGAAAATACAGAGCACGGAAAGCTTGGTCTGCTAGCCTGGGCTGAAGTAGAGGAATGTAACGATGAAGAAGTTGTTGGTGTTGATGTTAGATACCCTGGACGGAGAACTCGGCTTCTCTCACGCAAGCGTCGATTTTGGTCATCACGTGATGGGAGAAACTCTAGGGTTTGCCAACCCTATATAGCCAGGGTTGGGGTCGAATCTAGATACTTTATTAGAGAATATCTAATATATCGGCTTAGCACACGTAGGAATTGTTGAGATATGTAAAAACCTTCTGTTTTATTTCATGGTACATCAAATATGGTTCTTTTCTCGAGCTTCGTGCTGTCATGCTAGCTAGATACTTCCCTGCTGGTTACTTTCCGTAGCTGCTGGAAGTAGACGTGAACTGCACACACATGCCGACTTCTGGTCTTTTAACTGGTCTAATTAGTCTTCAAAACTGTACCCTTCATGCTATCTTATGGTGTAGGGTGACATGCATTATTGGTGCTCAGTTCCCTAGGCGCCCGATGGCCCCCGGGAAAGACTGCCTTTCCATATGTACGCATGCGTTGTCTTCCAAGTAGTACTCAAGCAAATCAAAGAGGCAGAATAATAACATCTTGTTGGAGCCATATATCAGCTAATCCACGAGTTGGCCCATGGTATGCTTGAACCCTGGCAAGCTTAAGGTTTGGCACGACGTGTCTGTTCTCTTAACATGGTCGCTATGGCCTTTCATGATTCCTTATTCCCCACATCCAGGAAACATTTGTGCAGATATCTCTTCTAAGCCCGCACGATGGTTCTCACAAATTAGCAGAGGTCTCCCGTCCAGACTCAAAGAGTCCTGAGACGGCTCCGGCAACAATCACTGACGTCAAGCATCTGTCCTCTTACAACTGGATGGATGTTTCGGCGCCAACAATTGCTTACCCCGGTAGCCTACCATTGTGGTCTCCTCCAAAGAAGCCTCAAAAGCTGGAAAAAGACTCTGGCCTGATTTTCGTGGCTCAAAATGCAGCTCGCCATCCGGACAGTCCCATGGAACCCCTCTTTCGCGCCTTGTATATCGCCGACCCTTCGTTCGATATCCATATAGTGGATTTCGTGACTGATCGAAACAATATTCGCGAGCTTCTGTCGTTCATTAATCCCAACCTAGGAAAAAGGTGGGCTTGAACCATTTTCTATCAATGGTGAAGTGACGAGAAATACTGCCATACTCAGTCGCACAGAGACTGAGACAGTCAGGTTTCTCGAGCCACACGACTTCAGGGGTTTTGGCCACGCGTTCGAGAAGGCATATACGACAAGCCAGTTAGACGGTAGTGCTGGACACCATCGAATCATCTCGTACAGATTCGGCGACATGAAATTCCTCGTGCGTCATGAAACAGACGGGTACGTTGATATCCCTTCGCAGCTATCGACTCGTGCCAAGGGGCCAGAAAATGACGATTTATCTAGCATGCTAGAATCTTTGTCTCTTGATTCAAATATTGGCCCCTCCTACCCTGTTCCCATCGATTTCAAGTTGATTATCAAAGAAGTCGGCAAAGTGGTACCAATCGAATCGGCTCCTGAGCTTAAAACGTGTGTCTTTCACAAACCGATCCATATCGAAGAGGTTCTCCCACAGCTATGGGTATCCCAAACACCAAATCTCGTACGAGCCTACCACAAAGGTGGTATATTTCAATACCCACTGGTTGAAAATCTCACCCTGGAAATTCAAAGATGGGAAAAAAGAATATCAAGTGGATCTCAGAAAGCTGGTCACAGTAATCAAGGAAATAATCAAAGTGGTGAGGGAAAATGGCAGCGCCGCTACTGTCAAATACGATAACCTGCGTGACCGGTTAGCAGTCTTTACAGCAGAAGGAAGAGCAATGTTGCCAGAGGATCTCTATTCCAAATTCGATAACAACGGTGGGAAACAGAGTCAACCAAGAGTCCAACGAACCCGACGTTTGAATCAAGCTAGCTATTTAGCTATTCCCCAACTTGTGTTTTTATTGCAGGCATTAAAGTTGAGTTCTCAATGGCTTCTAACCCTGCACCTATATGATAGAGGTAGATTAGGTAGTCATTAAGCATCTTCTCCTGTCTTCTTGAACAGATTTAGTGGGTTCTGCCTGCTTAGACCGCCCTCGTTTAGGTCGCCCACGTAGCATTCCCAATGGACAAGCATAGTTATTCTCCAACACTTAGTTAGCTAGCTGCCACCCCCGAGCTCCTGCGCTCAAAAAAATTAATAAATAAATAAAATAAAAAAAGCTACTCAATACACTCATTAAAAGTCATTAAGATTGTTAGTTAACTAACTGCCATATTGGTTAAATAAGCGGTATAGTACCGGCATTTCCGGATGCCGGAATAGGAAGGAAGAGACAGACCGCAAGACTGCATGCTTTCGCAACATCCGGGATTCTCCCAATGGCACCAGCATTGCCATCTGGGCCATGCATGGTCCGGTTGACCAAAGCAGGAGAAAATGGTGCTGCAAGAACCCAGAAACAGTATTATACCAAGAGGATCCTTGGTTTAAGTCCCGATCAACCGAATTGCCCTGCCAGGGGTTGATGTGATATCATTCCAGATCCGTAAGGCTGCCTATTCTCTCTCTATCTTCGCCTTCATCTTCACTGGATCCATCCATCTGACCCTCCTTGAGCCATAGTTATCGCTTTCTTGTCCTTTTCAGACGCAGGGATACTTCAGCCTTAACCAGCTTCACGCCAACGGAACCTAGACTTGTCTGCGCGGCTTGGTATTCATGCCTCTCGTCCACTAGTCCTTGCGCCACGTCCTTTTGCATCGAATATCCGCGTCTAAAAAAGGCTCTTCGGCCTGTCAGGATTCCAGGAACTCACGTGATTCCGCTCTTGATCGTCCCAGATCGCGTTTTCATTTGCGCAGATTCGTATAGATCGTCGTTCTTTACTATATATTACTCTTCCGTCTACAGGCGAGTCATGCATACAGCCACTACCCTTGCAGCGTTGACCCCTGTAGTCGTATCGACCTGCTTCTCTCATGTGGGTTGCTCTTCTTTATTACCTATTGTCCCGGAGCCCAGTGTACTTCATGGACTGGGTACCTTTGACTGACCTCTCTGTCTGATTTATAGTATGTACACCGTAAATCCCGTCGCGCAAAACCCACAAAGCGTCTTTCTTATGACAAAGCCTTGCATGTCATCCGTGAATTCTTGCGATATGCCTCCAAATTCACTGTCGAAGATATACAGGCTTTCACGAGTAAACCCGTCCATGTGCCGTCATGGATCTTCTCAGAAAGCGTTCTCGTTCCAGAGAAATATTTATCATCTGCCGCCGACATGGTCACTGATCAACTAGGTCCCAAGGGGATAGAACTAATTGGTGGGAAAGAATGGTGGAAATGGCGCGGGCCGATGGGCAGTCTCAGGGCCGAGTTTATTGAATGGCGCAAAGACCGAAAAGAGAGGTTGCAAGATGGCGAAAAGGGACGAAACAGAGTCATGTTTTACGTGCACGGTGGTGCATACTTCTTCGGGAGCGTGGATACTCATCGGTATCAGCTGGAACGACATGCTAGGTCCCTTAAAGCGCAGGTTTTTGCACCGCAATATCGACTGGCTCCGCAATTTCCCTTTCCTTGTGGCCTTCAGGACTGTTTGGCCGCTTATCTATATCTCCTGGACATTTACAAGTCCAGTGAAATCATCTTGGCAGGTGATTCGGCCGGAGGCGGCATGGTAATGTCGATGCTGTGCACCCTACGTGACAGAGGGTTGCCGTTACCTGCTGGAGGAATCCTGATCTCTGCGTGGGTAGATCTCACGCACTCCTTCCCTAGCGTTGCCGAGAACACTGCCCTCGATTACCTCCCTCCAACGGGTTTTAGAAACAAACCGTCTAGAGCATGGCCTCCTCTCAGCGAAGACGAAATGCTTACTATCAGGCAAAATGCCCTTAAAAAAGGGGAGGCCTCCAAGAACCATCCGGAGACAGACATCCTAGGAGAAGCTCCAAGTGTCAGGGCCAAGGAGGATAGTCTATCCGTCGTCATCGATGGTCAACAGGTCGAGGTCAAAGGCCAAATACAAATGTACGCGACGAACCGTATGCTAACGCATCCTCTCGTTTCACCGGTCATGCAACCGTCTCTGGGCGGCTTGCCTCCTCTATTCTTTCTCTGCGGTGGCGGCGAAATGCTACGTGACGAGCAGATCTACATAGCCCACAAAGCTGCGAATCCTTCATCTTACCCACCGAAGGACGCAATTCTCGACGTGTATGACCCAACACGAGAAATTCTGAATAAATACAACCCGACCTATGTACAGTTACAAGTCTGGGAAGGTCTCTGCCATGCTGCCCCTACTTTCAGTTGGACGCACCCAGCAAAGCACATGTACAAAGCCATTGCACAATTTGGAGCCTGGACGCTATCAAGGGCGCAGAAATTGCCCATCGATATCTTGGACGAGTGCGAAGGAAATGGTCCCGATCCAACCACCCCTGATGAGCGTCACAGTAGTCAGGGCCAACGCATCGGGAAGGCCGGAGATCCTCTCCCACCTTTCCGCAACTACATGATCTGTCAGACAGTCGACCAAGACTGCTGTGTCTTCCCTCTTGACCACTCGACCGTCTCACCCATTTTACAGCTACCACCCGCTAAAGTCTGCACCTTAAACCCCAAACTTGTTAAGAAATGGCTAGCGGCACAGGCAGCATTCGACCAGAAATACACTAAAACAAGGCGTCGAGTTGAAAAGGAGATACTGGACGAATTGGTCCGCGGTTATGACACTCTCGAAGGTGAATCACCTCCACCTGCCGCCTTGGTGGCGAGGAGACCCGTTCCCGGAATCATGCCTCAACGAACAACTTGGAAAAAAGGCGGAACACTTCTGTGGAACCGCCTTGTCAATAGGCACAATCATGATCGAGATCCTTCGAAGGAGCCCGAAAAGGATGAGGTCATTAGCGATTCTGGGCAAGCGTCCGATTCTGAATCCGACCATCATCCAACTTCTTGATTAAGTATTTTAATACCAATAAGCAAGTTCTATCTATGCTGGTTCAGTCGATATTCACCAGACTTTGCAGTCTCTTTTTTCCACCTACTCTTTTTGCACATACTTCTTTTTGCTGGTTGCTTTTTGGGTATATTCTGCATTCTCTCGGGTGCTGGTTTTGTCTGCGATAGATAGAAATGTTTGCTCAGTAAGATTTGGGTGCATTTAGACACTTGCTTATTTATTTATTTTTCGGGGGAGCACTATTGGGTTAGGAAGCACTATGTGTCGTTGCAATATCTGTTGTTAATCATTCATATCATTCATGATACCTTAATTGTTCTTTCGTTTTCTCTCTTGCCTTTCTTTCCCATTTCTTGTCTAGAAAGATGTTAATCCATCAAGACACTCCTGTATACTATTTCAATGTCTCGCATTCTGTTCATTACATATCTCATTATAGATATACTAAACAACTATATATACATACCCCCCTCCCGGCGAAAATCATAATCGTACAGTAGACAATGAAACCAATTCACGCAGCGATGAATGAACAAATAAATTATTTCCGTAATTGCAGACCAACTTTCTCAGCCACCTTGTCAGTGATATCATGGAATGCCTTGAGTCGAATACTGGTATCGAAATTCTCATCCGCCACAACCGTCGGAACGCCTCTATCTGCATCTTCGCAGACCTTGGCATCTAGCGGGATATCACCAAGAAAGTCAATTCCGAGCCTCTTGCACTCGGCAAGGACGCCACCCTCACCATTACCATTACCGGAAGTACCATTATTGTGGTGATGGCCATGCGAGAAGATCTTCGTCTGATGGCCACATTGGGGACACGCGAAATATGCCATGTTGCGCACCATACCCAGCACGGGGATATCCATGCGCTGGAACATGCCCCAGCCTCTTACTGCATCCCGCAGGGCAATGTCTTGCGGGGTGGTTACGATGACTGCGCCGTCGACGATGAGTTCCTGGCCCACAGTTAATTGCACGTCGCCTGTGCCAGGTGGAAGGTCGAGGATGAGGATATCAAGGGAACCCCAGGAGACTGAGTGGAGGAGTTGCTGCATAGCTTTTGTCACCATTAACCCTCGCCAAGAGATGGGGGTTGTGTCCATGGGAATGGGTGAGGATGGTGAGTTGTCGGAGGGATTAGGTTCTGGTTGGGGGAGGAGGTAGCCCATTGACATTGATTTTAGGCCATAGTTTGTGAGGGGAATGAGGCAATTGTCTGAGTTAGATTGATGTTAGTTCACTCAAGTACTTTTCTTGCGTGATTGCCATCCGAAGACGGGGTCTCACTTTCGTCTAATCGCGGTTCGCCGGAGAGGTCGAGCAAACTCGGAATAGACGGTCCGAATATATCCGTATCTAGAATGCCTGTTCGGACACCACGACGGGCTAGTGATAGAGCGATGTTGACTATCCAAGAGCAGTAATTATCAGCTGCGAGTCCGAAACATGCAAAAGAGAGGGTATCCCACCCGCAATCGTCGACTTTCCAACCCCTCCCTTTGCGGATGAAACAGCCACGATCTTATTCACATCACGGATCTTCCGTTTTACAGGTAGACCTCGACGACGGGGAAAAGACGGCGGGGTGCCAGAGCGCGGAAGACCCTGTTCAAGAGATATGTTAGCGTCGGAGTACCATTCTTTGGGTAGCTTCGGAAGGACAAACTAGTGGGTTCTCATGACGGAGCACTCGGACCGTGGAGAAAAAGCTCCGTTGCATGATTCACTGTATATATGTATGTGTATTGCGGAGATTCCAAGTGATGCAACTTCTTCGTTCCGATGAAGCTCTGAAGCTCTATCGATAAATGTACCTAGGTAAATGTAACTATGACTGAATGGGAATAGCTGCGGGTACGGCATTATATGATTGGTCTATTTCAAGCTTCGCCCACCGCCCGGCAGAACATGCTCACCGCCCAAGGACGGAATAGTTTTTTTTTTAATTTTTTAAATAATAGAAAACAGCCTGCAAAAACACTTCCCACAACTGTCAAGAGAAGTCATTTGTTTACAATGGCAGCTGGCAAGGTCAGACAGGGCAAATCCCTGGCCGAACAGATTGCAGATCTTGACGATCCTACTCCAAAAGGTTGGTTATATTTCCCATATTTTTCTTTTCAATGGGTTTCAAGCTAATGAGAGCATTCTCGAACATTAGATTTCGACCCTGAAGACTTGGAGCATGGCGGACAAGACAGCGATGATGAGCATAGTCCGGCTGCGGACGCGAATGCCGGAAGGGAGCATTACGAAGTTGTAGGGTGGGTATTCTTCACCTCTTTATTTCCGTTCTTGAGGTACATGTTCTAATTCCGTGTAGGAAGGGTAAACTCCGAAGACAGGATCCCATTAATCTTGGAAAACAATACTCCGGGTCCCGTATTAGCAGAGAGGCGCTGGAGGCCGAGAGTGACGACGATCCTTTCAAGGCGCATTCCAGTGAGGAGGATGACGAGGACGAAGGCTACAGTGATCAGGAGTCTACAGACCACGAGGATGAAAGTGAACAAGAGATATACAGCGATAGTAGTCTTGAGGATGAAGAGGATGCTTTTACAAAGCCTAAGAATGCAAAGAAGCAGCCACACCGACGGAATGCGGCGTCCGATGAAGAAGACGAGTCCGATGAGGATATGGAATCTGACGGTTCAGATGAACTCGTAGATGAGGATGAAGATGAAGACGATGACGTGGATGAGGAATCCTCGGAAGAAGAAGAAGAGGACGACGACGACGACGGCCCCTCCAAGCCCAAGAGTTCGAAATCCGATGACCGTGAAGAACTCCGCAGATTGATGGCATCAGATCAGAAAACTATTGCGGCCTCAATCTCTCAGGCCGCCAAGGCAGATGCCACCAAGGGGAAAGCAGTGAAGCAGCAACGGTCCACATTTGATGCCTTGCTCAACACGCGAATCAAACTGCAGAAAGGCCTGATAGCCATCAACGAACTCCCCGTCGCAGCGGGAGACGCTCAAGATGTCGACGAGGAAGCCATCAAATCCGCCGAGTCAGCGGCTCTAGCCCTCTGGTCTACTCTTGAGGACCTGCGAATTGCTCTAGCCGATGCGCAGACAAAGGATGGCTCGAAGAAACGCAAGCGTCATTCCCCCATCTCACAAACTACATCTACAGCCTCACTCTGGGAACGAATGGCAGACCTCGAGTCGGAGTCGGCTCCGCGCCGCCGCGCGATCCTGGACAAGTGGTCTGTCAAAGTCCGAGGCACGGCCGCTAGCCTGCCCAATGCACGAGGAAAACTTCTAGGATCCAGCGCCAGCGGCCAGCAGACTATTACTACTGTTCTGGATGCGCAGATCGCGACGGAAACCGGCGAACGGGCCGCAAAGCGTTCCCGAAAGGAAACCAAGTCCAATGGCACCATTGGCCAGAGCCAGAATGATGATGAGGTTGAACCCGTCTATGAAGACACAATCTTCTATCAATCTCTACTCCGCGATTTAGTCGAACAACGGATGTCCTCATCGGATGCGATCACCAACGGTCTTGACACGCTACACCTTAACCTTCCGTCGTCAAGGCTGTCCGTCCATCCGGTTACCGGTATGCGCAACGACAAGGTCAAGAAACCAGTGGACACGCGTGCTTCGAAGGGTCGCAAAATGCGATACCATGTGCATGAGAAACTGCAGAATTTCATGGCGCCTGAGGATCGGGGAACGTGGACTAAGCGTGCTCGAGATGAATTCTTTGCCTCGCTGCTTGGGAAGACGGCTAGCGGGCTGTTGCGGGAAGATGATAGCAGCGCTGCTGAGGAGAGTGATGAGGATCAAGAAGAAGGTGGATTGAGGCTGTTCCGGAATTGAATTTTCCAATGTAGGTGGCATTTACTCTTGGCTTTCAATGGGGCGTCTATTGGGTAATTATAAAAGGCTTCCTTTCAGACTCCTATCATGGGAAGTTTGATTTGCACTTGATTATTCTGTTTTATCCACCGCAGCAATGCAGTATCCATTCGAATATGCATATGAAGAAATTTCAACCCGGAGAACATCCATGCTCAAACCTGAGTAACCACAGCAATCACACCAACAACGCCATAATGGTGAAGGACACATCTTTCTGGAATAGCAACAATGAAAAAGGAAAGCCCATGCAACCCGCCAAGCTCAATCGTCATAGATGAAATTAATTCAAGGCTCATATCTCGGCAATGGAATATCATCTTGCACTGGCACCTGCACCGGCGACCATGGTGACTCCGTTAGACGCGGGAGTCCCATCATCCTCTCATGCACGGCGCGCTGGAGGGTTTCACGCCTCTCCTCCACCTCCTGTGGGGAGAGGAAACGGATGGTTCCATCGTGGTCCACGACCACGGAGCCGCTGATGTCGTTGTAAGTGGGTAAGGTTGGTTCTTTATCGTCGGTATTGTTGGTATATTCTGGGGCTTGTACATGCATGATCTGGTCTTGGTTTTCCTCTTCCTCCGATCGCGAGGGTCGTTGGTTCGTTTCTTGATGGATATCGTAGCCCGTCGGTGGATTTGGATGTGAGTCCAGATGTGAATCTCTGTCTGTGTTTATGTCTTCGTGCCTTCTGGGAGAGTTCTGAGGTTTGTCGTCTCTTCGTCGACGGCTGCTGTCGGTTCGACGCAACCCCGGGACAGTGCTAGCGATGCCCTGGCTGAGGGATCGACGACGGTCTTGACTCGCATTAGCAGGTGCAGAAGTCGAATACTGGCTTGCAGCATCTGTTTCATATATTTCCTGCGACTGCGAAGGGGATGCTGTAGCCTTGGTTGGAGTGGAACCTTCCGCATGCGACGGCGGGAAGCTGACGTATACTTCGTCCTGGCGATGACGTCGTCTCTGTTGTCTTCGACGGGGATAGAGAATTTCTGTGAGGTGGAGAGGCATTTTGGATCATGTCCTGGGTTTGGAGAGAGCAAAGAAGACAGTTAGCGGTACGGAGTGGCTATTGGAAATTTTGATGGAAAGTGGTTGTTATTAGAGCCATCTTTCTCAGGGAGGAACGTCGGCTGGGGGGAATGGTTCAATCAATTAATCAATTAACTTTCCGATGATCCAGTAAGCATAAAATGGGATGGGAAAAGCCGTTGATTGCTCATCCTTGCTGGCCAGTGAAGGAGAAATGGACGGTTTGAAGCTGGAGTGTGCCATGCAGGGAGGAGTCGTCCGTCCAGGACGATCGTCACTCCACAAATGTACCCTCAGCTGAGGCATTTCCACTCCTGAACATGATTTTCAGTTAATTGCACAAATCGTCGCCAGGCCTTCATATTGGTTCTTTTTTGTGTCGGCCCTGAACCAGGGAGGGGGAGTATACAATGGCCATGGCTGACGATGCGATGAGTTTCACAGCACATAAATTGGGCGTGCATTGATCCTTAGTTGCTCTTACGAAATGAGATTGGATCCATCCAGCTGTAAATAATAGCACTCTCATGCTGTCCCAGTGTCTGACAGCCAGTGAATGCTTCTCCTGTTGGTGGTTGGGGAAATTTATCCTATTCTTTAGGGAACATGGTGAAACAACCACCTTGTAGCTACCATTCCATGACCAACCTGTGATCAGCCTGTCCTACTCAAAGGATGTAATGCCTCCATGGATGAATGAAAAATTCCAGACACATGCTGTGAAACCGGTTCTTTAGAATGTATACTGTATACTTAGGCCCCTGCTTACTCCATCCAGTCCATCTAGGGCTTGCTTCTGATGGTAGTAACATCTGGATAAGCATCAAGCCCAGCCGGCATTCTGTCAGCCACGTCAGGGTCCGATGGAGAGCAGGTTTGAGAAGAAGGTTCAACCTACCACGGTTCGGTTGCTGGGGGCTGATCTAGAAGCCATGGAGGAAGAGGATCGATCTGGCGATTAGGTTCTGGTACAAGGCTATGGCGCTTTTGCCGGGTGTTGATTTCATCGGTGATATCGATATAAAGAACGGCCATCTATTGCCAGAGTAGTCTGGAACAACAGATAAAACTCATTAGATACATATTCTTTTAGTGCCTTGTAATGCATCATCTGCAGGATACCCGTAGTAAAATCCCTGCGTAGAACAATGTAGGCTGTAGTAACCAGCAAGTTCTGAAGCTGAATACCTTCGACCGGACCATATAGTGACACTTGCAGATTCTCTTTCCTTCAATGATCTGCCCAATATCCACGGATATAACAAAGCATACTCTGCAGTCTGGTGGAGAGAACGACATCTTCGGAATCCCCTCAATCATAATAACACTGGAATCGGAAAAGCAATGAAATCATACCCGGATCATAAATATTATAACCACTCGATTCGCCTATCCTTCCAGCTTGATATCTTCCCAGCACCTAGGCAAGTAGTAGGTGAACCAACTTCATCTTTCACAATGACAGTGGCCAAACGTCCCCCCCTTCGACGACCTCCCTCTAAATAAAACCCGACCCTCCCTGGGTGGGCGTGGGCTTCTTCTACGTCCCCTCGAAGGATAGATGGCGAGGACCACTCTGTCTCGCTTGTGTACCGCCCATAATCACTCTCCTGGCTATGCCTTTCGTCCCGGATTCGCCCCGGTATCTTCTCTCCGTCGGGAAGCGAGAACGTGCTCGGCAGATTATCACCGACAAGCACACGACAGCTGATGATGTGGAACATGAATATGCTGAGGTTGAATTTGCGGAGACGGAACGACAGCTGGAGCAGGATCGCTCATTGGATTCGTCATGGGTTGCTATCGTCAGGCGGCCGTCGTACAGGTATCAGACGTATATTGCTTGTTCTGTATATCTCCCAAACCAGGCTCTTCTCTTGGAATCAACCGTTAGTTGATGTGGCTCTTCTGTCCCTCATGCGTTAATACGACTCGCGAGTACATGCATGACAACCATGTCTCAAAGCTTGGATCAAGACCAGGGTGCTTCCAATACCGCAACCTTCTGGAAGGTCCTTCTGATGAGCTCGGGGACCCTTGCTCAAGGATATGCAGGTGGCATCATAAGCTCGACGATAGGGCAACCGACCTTTCTTCACTACATGAGTATGTTTTGTCAATATTTCATCGCTCCATGCATCTGAGACTGGCCACCGTTGTGGTAGCAATAACGATGGTTCTAACCTTAGGCGCACTGTTGTTTGACGGGTTTAGTAAATGTGAATGAACTCGACTTTAAATAGCCCAAGCCCTTGGCTGATTTCACATATGAGTTGACATGTTCATTGCCTTCCGATTCCTCAGTGGCTTGGGGTAAGATCTGAAAGGCTGTTTGCAGCGGAGGTCGGGCTCAACTGACCATATGTAGGACATTCATACCGACCCTGAATCTGCCTGGTAGGTTGTCGAGCTGGTACCACCGAGAAACCGTGCGGTGTATTGTCTGTTGATCCCCTCTTGCTGGAAACGTTGGCTATTCGGTCTCTGCCCTGATCGGTGCGGGATTCTCATACTACAGTGGCAGCAGCAACCAGATCTGGCGAGCCCCCATTGCATTTGTCTGCATTCCCTGCGTCATCCTTCTCGCTGGCATCCGCTGGCTTCCTGAGTCTCCACGCTTTCTTCTCATGAAAAGAAAGGATGAGAAGGCCAAGGCCATCGTCCTCGGCATCCATTCGGGCCCTAACAGCCAGTATGCCGACTTCGCTGGTGCCGAGTTCGACCTTATGAAGCGCCAATTGGAATATGACCGAGAGCTCAACAGCTCGTTCTGGATGAGTTGACCACCAAGTCGTACCTCAAGCAGGTGCTCATGGCAATCGGCCTGACCTTCTGTCTCTGGAGTTCAGGGGAGCTCGTTATTGGCAGTGCGTCTTATTTTTGACTTCCTGCGACCCCTACTGCTGTGTGTTCAGTGATACTGAGATTAACCATCACAATAGATTATGAGACGCTAATTTACGAACAACTGGGTTAAGACTCTCACCAACAGCTGTTCCTGGTTGCCAGCCTCTACTTCACAGGGACTACAATGAATCTCCTGCCCACCTTCTTCGTCGAACACTTTCTGCGAAACAAGTTCACGACCATAGGATTCGCAGGAGCTACGGTGGTAATGCGCTGTGAGACTGCTACGGAAGCCCGACACCTCAACTCTAGAAATAGGCCGGGAGAGGACGCCGCTGTTGCTTTCATCTTCATTTTCCAGGTGTTCTTCAGCTGCTTCCTGGACATAACGGGATTCGTATCCATCAGTGAGGTTTCCCGCTCATCTGCGCGCATAGGGCGTCGCCATTGGCCAAACGACAAATGCAGTGACGACTATCATATGGCTCCAGGCCGTTCCATCGGTGTTCGACTCGATCGGCTGGTAATACTACCTCTTCTTCTTCCTCTTCTTCACCATCATCAGCGCGATAGCTGCAGTGTAGGTGTATCTGCTGTTCCCAGACATGAGAAACAAACCGCTGGAAGAGATTGCAGACATGTTTGGGGACGAGGGCCTAGCCATGCTCAACCAGGCTCGTTTGCACTCCAAGAACAATGTAGAAACTGTGGAGTTTTTTGAAAATGCCGGAACGAAACCAGACAATGCGAAGGTAGTATCAGACCCTCTGAATGAGGCCTGAAGGTGTATAATGACCAAGGTATAGGCATGTACCCGTGAGATATGTATTTACAGCTTGCATTGAGTGAGACATGCTCACCGCCAGCAAGAAGACTAGAATTTCAGACAGATCCAAACACTTTCCACTTCAATTAAGCATGTCTCGGAGATAGCAATAAGGGACGACGTCCGGTGGTCAATAGTATGTTGTACGGCGCGTGCACCGTGGATATCTGCAGAAGCTGGAATGGGTCTCTTCTGACTGCCAGCTATTTCCAGCCTAGACGAATCGTAATCAGTGCGACAGGCATCGTGCAGGCGTGGGAAGACATCGTTGTCTACAGAGAGTGAAGCTGGTGAGTGAAGCGCGTCCGAAGAAGGTTGGCAGCTTTGCTTACCTAAGCCGCGCGTCTGCCGTTCGGAGACAAGACTTTGGCCTCGCCTTCTTGTCTGTCTCCTGCATCCCATTCTCCCTATCCCCCTTCCCCCCTACCTCCCGTTACTACATCGCCTTCGACCTCCTTTTCTAGCCAGACTGATCTATTCCTCATGGCTTCTGTAAGTTCGGCTTTTTTTGGTGCCGTTCTCTAGCAACGCGAGCTGACTAAAGCTTTCCCCGACCTGCTGTATCTAGCCCCGTCCACACAACTTCGCTCCCCAAGGCTATCCTCTTCCTAACGGTGCTGCGCCGGCTGGTCCTGTTCCAGGAGCTGCACCTCTCCTTCCTAACAATGGTAGAATTATCCAAAACGGCCCCGTCAGGATACTGTGCATTGCAGATGTGAGAGGTAAGGCCACCAGTCCCTCCGGAGCTAGCTAGCTCTCCGCGAGCTTAGAGTAAGAACTTGAATTGGAACTGACTGAGTCGCGTTGGGTGATTTACAGGAAACCTTAGTTCTCTGAATGAGTTGGCCAAGCAGGCTCGTGCAGATCATATCATCCACACCGGTGATTTTGGGTTCTACGACGACACCTCACTGGAGCGCATTGCGGACAAGTGAGTGACAAGGGCTCCCGAACCAGCCTTTTTTATATGCTTTTTACTCTTCTTTATATCCATCATTCTGTTCATTTCTAACTGAGACTGGAAACAACAGAACCCTCAAGCATGTAGCACAATATTCGCCACTTCTCCCGGATCATGTCAAGCGAGCGATCGCCCAAGTTCCTCCTCAGCAATCCATCAGACAACGATTTACCCCCGAACAGCTACCGCTTTCGGAACTCCCTCTCCTCCTCGATAAGCGCCTCACCCTCGACGTTCCTGTATATACCGTCTGGGGCGCCTGTGAGGATGTCCGGGTGCTGGAAAAGTTCCGTTCTGGGGAGTACAAGGTTGACAAGCTGCACATTATCGATGAGGCAAACTCAAGATTACTGGATGTGGGCGGTATCAAACTCCGTCTGCTAGGACTGGGGGGTGCGGTGGTGATGCACAAGCTTTTTGACAATGGAGAGGGGAAGACTACGATCGCTGGTGGCCAGGGCACCATGTGGACGACCCTACTCCAGATGGGTGAATTGATCGACACAGCGAACCGTGTCTACGATCCATCCGAGACACGCTTATTCATCACCCATGCTTCTCCTGCTCGCGAGGGAATGCTGAACCAGCTTTCCGTCACCCTGAAAGCCGACTTCTCCATTTCTGCCGGCCTTCACTTCCGTTACGGGTCGTCCTACAACGAGTTCTCTGTCAATCCCACTCTTGATCACTATCGTGGCAAGCTGGCTGCTTCTAAAGCTTCCTTCAATGATGTCTGGGAGACTGTCCGGGGTGAAGTCGAGGCTGCAATTTCTTCCAATGATGCCCAAAAGACCTTGTTGGAGAATGCCCTCGATGTGGTGCAGAAGATGCCATCAGTTGCCAATGGTGGTAACCCGTTCGGTGGACCGGTCACCGCAGGAAATGCTGCTGCTGGCCAGGTTGACGAAAGCGCCTTCAAAAACATGTGGAATTTCAACCTTGCGGATGCCGCTTTTGGGTATCTGGTTCTTGAGATTGAGGGTGGACGTATAGCTACTGAAATGCGTGCCCAAGGTTTCAACTTCTCTCACCGGACTGGAAAGCCTCAGCCTGCTGTAGCCGCTCCGGCCAATGTACCTGTTTCCGGCGGGCTTCCAACCACTTCCACAGTTGCAGGCGGTCCTAATCGCGCCCCGGTTGCTCCTCAATTTGGCCAAGGTCAAGCACCTCGTACTCCTGTACCCGCCCAGCAACCAACTCAAGCGAAAGGACAGACAGCTGCTCCCACGAACGAAACCCCAGCTCCTGTGATCCCTAAGCCCGCAACTCCTCAGCCCCCTGCTCCTGCAGATCAGCAATCTCCAGAGAAGGCTGCCCCTGCAGCAGCAAACGGCACCGCACAGCTGGAGAAAGCCCCGGAAGCCGGTGCACAGAAAACGGAGAAGAAGCAGAGTAACGGACTCTTCATATCGAATGTGGACAATGAGCAGGCCGTTCGGGATCTCTTCCCAGAGGAAGACAAGGCAAAGATTGTAAAGGTCGAGAAATGGGGCAAATATAACCATGTTGTTACCTTTGGTTCTCCTGATGAGGCCAAGGCCGCTCTTGATCGTCAACCCGCAGAACACAAAAAGCAAAGCCCGCCTGGACAGCCCCGCAAGCCCAACTTGAAATTCTTCGAGGACCGCGGCCACCGTGGCCAAGGCAACGCTGGTACATGGCAAGCCAGCAGCCGAGGTGGAGCCAACGTAGCTCGGGGCGGATACCAAAGCGGAGGTGCCAGTGACAGCGACACAGGTCGGGGTGGTCGTGGGGGTTATCGAGGCCGTGGCCGTGGCAGTGATCGTGGTCGAGGTGGCCGCGGACGCGGCGGTTTCAACAAGGGAACTGCAAGTTCAGACTCACCCGCTCCATCATCGACACCTGTGGGAGACAAACCCGCAACGACTAGCGGGGAGTCCTAAGTAAAAGATGCGGGTTTTCTGTTTCTTGTTTTTTGACCTACTTCTCAATACTAATGTTTCTTTTCTTTCCTTTCCTTTTCTTCTCCCCATTTTCTTTTCATGGCCATTTCTTCTTTTTATTTCTTTCTTTTTTTTTTTTTTTTTCTGTTTTTATTCGATCCATCTTATCAAGCATTTCCAGCTTCCTTTCTCGCGAGCTTTGAGACATATTTTTGTTTCCTAGGGGAGGCAAGAATGGACTTCAAGTCCTCATCTCTCCTGGAGGGAGAGATTTCGTCGTCCTTCGAATCGGTTAACGGGATGGCTTTGGCAAGCTTGTATCGATACAGAGACAGGATGCTGAAGGGTTTGTTTTCATTAGGAGATGGTCTAAGTGACGAGGAAGGGGAGAGAATGGAAGAGAAAGAGAGAAATGCAAGAAAAGAAAAGAAAAAAAGAACATAAACAACAGCGCTTTGTATTTTAGTAATATCTTTGCAAACACGTCAATATGGATACCCTAGTAGCTTCATTTCTTTGTTCCATTGTGTTTGGACACCTACGGAGTGCGATATATCTAAATGAACTTGGTCGGTAAATATTAATATGTAGGTGATAATTGAGAAAAATTCCATCCCAGCCGTCCCATTCACTTATATATCATGAATCTTGGTTCTGGCAATATCAAAACTACACTACAAGTCCACAGCTGATGGTAGAAAAAATCCGATAATCAAATTGTTCCTCCTGATTCAATCCCAATACACCATGTTCGTAGTAAACTCCCAGATGTTTTTCCTTCATCCAAAAACAACTACCTCTATCCCTGAAGGACGGATAGACAAAATGGATAGATAGATACAATACCTAATACTCCTGAGTCTGTAATAGCCTAGCCCTAGCCTGTACGGCATCAACGCCTGCTAAACCTGTGTACTCCGAAGATCATTGAATAGGGGAATGGAACCGCCAAGAGCTGATAAGCCAGAAGCATGGACCGAGCTGATGAAATATAACGGAATGAGTGGGGGAATTATGGAGATGACAATAATGAAATGGAGAAGAAAAGCGGGGAAAGAAAAAGCAAGAGAAAATAAGTGACTCAATAACCATGACAATCAGTGGTAGTATCTTAGATCATACAGTTTGATGAACAGAACAGTTTTCCCTTTTTGTGCTTTTCCCATTATGGAATGTATGATGGCATGTAATATTCCAAACTTGACATTTTGAAAAGCCCCTATTTCAATTTTTACTTTTGTCGCAAGCACCAACGCGACCCATAATGGAGTCCACGTCCTTTTGGTTAACGACAACGCCGCCCTCAGAACACTGCGCTTTGGTACGCAGCTCTGAGCAAAGCAAGTCGACATCGATCTCGCCGTTGCGGAACTTTTCCATAGATTGTAGACGGTCCCTGGGAGTAAATTAGCATCTCTGGCCCGAAGTAAAAGCGAGTTGTGCATGTCTCTAGAGCCATACCATATCTTTGTGCATGTCCACAACTGTGACTTATCTTCCCCAGGGACAACTTCTTCATCCTCATCCATTTTCTTGTCAATCTTCGCGATAAGATCATGCTTGGGTGGTTGCTGATGGTCTGGTTCATTGTCTAGTTCCGGGATATTGAAGGCATCGTTGAAGAAGTCGCCGAAGTCCTGCGACAGGACAGCATCCTGTGGCTCTCGCCAATCGCCAAAGAGTACTGGATCAAATTGTCCCCCATTCTGCTGAGCAAACCAATCAAGTCCAAGCGGTGGCTCCGTTGCGCTTGGAGGTTGACTTGCTGCATGAGAGTTGGTGCTGGACCGTCTTCGTATCGGTGGAATTGGGTTATTAACATTGCCGCACGCTAAGCCAAGCTGTTCGCAGAATGACTTTTCTCCGTCGATCAGACCACAACTGTGTCCAATGCTGGCATCATGTGACTTGCTAACGGATGAAGAGTTAAGGTCTGGTTCTGGGGACGTTCTACTTGACGAGAGCACCTGGCTCTGGTGGGA
This sequence comes from Monascus purpureus, assembly GCA_025999795.1. Classification (NCBI taxonomy): domain Eukaryota; kingdom Fungi; phylum Ascomycota; class Eurotiomycetes; order Eurotiales; family Aspergillaceae; genus Monascus; species Monascus purpureus. Next base: position 997,400 of record AP025346.1, on the reverse strand, counting down.
ATCGGAACACGAAGATGGGGAATCGGAGTTGGGTGTATCCTTGGTGGATGGTTTCGAAGGTTGTGTCTTGGAGCAGACCGGGTTGGTTCCAGCAGTTAGGTTATTCGATGGCCTATAACCCTTTGCCGTGCTGGTAGAACTCGAAGAAATGGCGGTCGCATCTCTATGGTACGATGAGGGACCGATGCTGTTGGGGCTGTGGCTCAACGCGGTTTGCCTTTGGGCAGCAGAGCTTCCAAGACCGTCTAGGCCGAGGATACCAGGTACCTGGTTCTTGCCATCACGACCCGCTGCTCCAAGGCCCAAAGTCGAATTAGTCTGGATCGCCTGGCCATTGCTGAGGGGTTGTGCGCCTGGCAGGCCCCCGAATTTAGGGAAATCGAAGAGAAATTCGCTATTGTTCAGGCCATACATGCCTTTTGAGTGGGCACTCGGAATGGTACTCATCGCGGAAAGGCCACTTCCGCTAGCCATCCAAGAGAGACGTTTACGGTATTCCCTGAGTTCAACCCGTAGACGATCTATTTGAGCCCGTAGCAAGCCATTCTCTTGATTTGCTGCATCAGAAGCCTTCTGGAGTTCCTCCACCTTTGTCTCCAGGTCCTTCAAATGCTTCTCCTTGCGTTCACGGAATGCTCGCTGCGCCGCACGATTCTGCGCTTTGCGCTTCTGATGAGAGAGTTAGCAAAGGGAGCAGAGACATAAGCACGGGAAGAGACATACCGAGGTCGGCTCCGAGGTCAGGGGCTTTCTACCTGGCTTTCTGGCGCCCTTGTCATCACTTTCCTTTCGCTTCTTGCCCGTCTCTTCGCTATTATCCTCCGACTTGCCATCAACCAAGTCCTTTCTCTTCTCTCGAGATTCCGGCGAGTTTTCTGCGATCTCCGGCTCCTCCGAGTTCGCTTCAGGAGCCACACTCCCAGGAATATCTCCAAAAAAGTTCTCCGCGTCCCGAAAGTCAAAATCAGCATCGGCGTTGAAATCCAAGAAAGACCCATCATCATCAGCAAAGCCAAAAGGAGTCGTGCCTTCATGAGACGGGTTCATAACACCCGTAGGAGAAGTCATAAAGCTGGAAGCGTGGCCCGATTCGGCCTTGGATAGGGGTGGAGTTTTGTCCTGGTTTCGTGATGGATGGTTCGAAGAAAGGGCAGTGAGGAGAAGATCCTGCTGCTCAGGGGATAAGTAGAGATTGGGCTGAAAAAAGGGATTTTGGTCGGCGATTGTTGCCCCGCTATCATATATCGTAGAGAGCGATTGAAGGTCGATGCTTTCGTGGAAGACCGAGGAAATCGGCGATCGTAACGACACGTTAGAAAGAATCAATAAATTGTGAAGACTCCAATTCCTCCAATATCACCACATTCGTGAGCTCTTGACAGATAGGCAATGGGCTTCCCGCCCCTATAACTGGAACGTAGGGCTGATCTCCACACAACTCTAGAACCCGCTAAAGAACGTCGGTGTTACAGAGCGATCAATGGGTTAACCGCCTGTAGTATCGTTTTTAAACCGTCCGGACTCGTGGTCGTCAGAGGTACAGCTAGCCAAAGCTGATACCCGTCTATTAGCCGGGCGGAGGGCTTCTAAGGGAGATTCGGAATATCCTTGTAGTGAATGGAAACTAAAGTCGTAACGCAAAATGAAAAGAAAGGTGAGCTGCTTGAGCAAATTGAAGAAGCCGTGAGTCAAGTTGAGCCACAGACGCCTTGAGAGTTTCTAGGCAAAGGGTCGAGGAGACTGAGCGGGGAATAGAATGGCAAGTTTCCGTAGTATGGGAAAGGAAAGTCAAGATTCCGATCGTACGGCGTCGGTGGCGGAGAAATGTAGAACCTTTCCCTGGAGAAGGGTAGGTATCAGGAAATGCGCACGGTATCCGCACGGTGAGGATGAAAATGCACAAGGTGCGTGGAGAGCAGTGGCGCCAGATGGGAGGGGAGAATTGGCAGTGAGAGGGGAGAGCGAGAGATGCGATGTCAGCCGCGAGACCGCCCAAACCCAAGGCAGCAACAGCCGGTAACCGGGCGGCCCTGTGATTGGCCTGTAGCCCGCTTACCAGCGAATCAGCAACCGCGATGGGCAGAAAGCGCGAGAACCGCAGCCGCTTGCTTATAAATCCACGCCGGCGTGACTTCGGCTGCCTCAGGCCGCCACTTCTTCTCTGCTCTTCTCTCTTTTTACCTTTTTACTATATGTCTGAGTGTGCTTAACAACAGTCTGGACTTCTCCATCCCCCAGCCACGTTAATCCCTTCTTACTCGTGCCATGATCAGCCATCCGCATGGAGAATTAACTCTATCCGATCCGTATTCTAGGCCGGTGGCTGGTACTACGACAGATTGTCCGTTCTGGATTTCTTAAGGAATGGATAAGGTAGATCATAGTTGCCTTCAGGAAATAAGTCAAATCCCGGGTTCTCCACCCCCAGGTGCCGTTGACCAACAATACGAGCGGACGACGATCTCAGTGACGTGAAGATGCAGCGCTTGCTCCGAAAACTCCGCTAACTCCGCCAGGCTCCTTCTTGGCGAACTCGGTACACTATTGTTGGATCGATGTCATGCTGGAAGCACATACAAGAAGTCAACATGCCTTAGGTCCACAATAGGAAAGCTGTTGAAAGGACCTGAAGTGCCGCCTATAACAGTTAATCGGATGCAAAGCTTAGGACCCTCGCGTACGAGCTTATGGCAACCGCCACCTGCGAAACTGGATTCTTGGGAATTCTCTGAGCCTTGCCATCGCAAACTTATTTCGAGTCAGAGACCATAATCCCTATAATTCCGATTTCGGTCTGTGCGAATCCAAAAATGTACTGGTCCCTTTCAATAAGCGCCTCTTGACAGAAGGAGGCTGCCTACCCAACTAGAATTCATCTCATTAATGGAATTTGTGTACGTGCAGAGAAATTCCCTATGCTAGTCACTGAGATAAGATGAAAGACCACAGATGTAATTCTAATCTTCATCAAACTCCGGTAAAGCCAAGGATCCCGGCGTAATTCCTTCGCTGTACTGCGTTCATCTGGATTCCATTTGGTCATGCGTTTGACAAACTCAATGAACATCCTCTTGTCCCCACCCTCCATATGGCATAGCATATCCTCAAAATTGAAAGTGTTGGAGAAATAGTTTGGCATTTAGATTGAAATCAACCAGGCCAGAAAGCCTGATTACGTTGGGCTACTGACCTCCAGATTCATAGAACAGGCGTGTCCTATTCCCCTTGTCCAGGATTTGCTTAGGAGGACCCAGTAGTGCAGTTATGTGGCCAAGATGGCCTAGTTCGTCATAATCGTCCAGATCGACTGAGTATGTATCCCAAAACAGCTTCTTATCTTTAAGGATATCCCATAACTTTTTGTGGCATGTGGGTCAGCAATTAATCTGGTTATAAATGATAGGCTCCCTTCTAAACGTACCATCACCTCGAATAACCGGCATCCAGTATCACCTCCATGGCTCGATAAACCTCTGCTTGGATACAGCCACTATTTAGTTTATCACTATAAATTGACTGGCCATAGTCTGTGATTTGAATGATGCCAGTGACACTCCTGGGAGGGCTATAATTGTTCTAAGCGAGATATATTATGTGACTGTCAGGGCACACCTTTTTGTGGGAGATGATATTCAAATTCGCTCCTAACTGCTTCCTGCAGTAGTGATAGATCCTCTATCTTAACAATGGCATTGTCAGGTTTCAAACTTGCTCAGAATTAAAGAAAGTCTCCACATAAACAAGGCTCATTGTCAGTAGCAAACAGACCAGTGTGGATGATATGGCACATTAATAGAGATAGTCAAAGCCTATGAAGGACCATTTGAAGTGTTATCTTCAGTCTGTCTGAGGGGATGTTACCTCAATCAAATCTCTGTTGGTAATTCCACAGACGCTCTCACAAGGGCTTTAAAACAAGACTCAGATGCTCTTTCATACAATGGGACTTAAAGAGTGAAAGAACCAGGAAGATGTCTCACAAACTCCCAGCCCTCATGGCGGCAGTTTGTCTTGGAGAGAAGCTTCAGGGTATCTAGTTCAGCTTGAGCAGTTTGCAATGGACGGATATTAGTATTGATCTTGATCTTAGCATACTTCCCTTTCAACAAGCACTATTTAGTGTTATTTGCTGGCAGCGGTTTAGCCCAGTTTGGATGAAATTGGGACCGACTTAACTGGTTAAAATCCAGGGCAAGCCAAACACTTAAGCTCGATCCATAGCCAAGCCTTGTCGCAAGTTGATACCTGCCATTGAGGATTTCACCTAGTTGGGCTGGATCAAATATGGAGTCTTCTCCTCTTCAACTTGCTCTTGATTATCAAATTGAAGTGCAGCCGCCGCTGATCGGTGCCAAGGTCGATGCTTCAGCACTGATATAGGGACCACGAATATATCCTTAATGGCCATCATCAACAAATACAGGCAAGCAATAGTATATGACATTCTCAGAAGATCATAGAAGTGAGATGGAGCTACGTAGTAGAATTAGGGGGGGTAGTCATAGTCCTGCCAGAGCGCCTAACATATCGCTTAGTCACGTGACCAAGATCGAAAGGAGGCGCGCGTATTTTGGCCTGCATCCATCTCATCTCCTCCACCGTCAACTCCGCTATCCTTTAGGCTATCACCTGATTCTATCTCTCTGCACCTCGACATTATAATATTCATCTCGCTGCTTGAGATATATCTCTGATCCCGTATAAAAAAAGACTGCCCATCCGCGATGGCGAACGTGGCGAGCCTGGAGGCGGAAGTGAAAGAATTCAAGCTTCAGGTATAGAGAACATTGAGATGCAAACAGGACGACCCCCATAGCTAACAGCAAATAGCTTGAAACAGTCCAATCAAGCTTGCAGGTAGACCCAGATAACACGGAACTTCAGAGTCTCAAAGCTGAACTGGAAGAACTTATAAATCTCACCGAAACGTCTATCGCCGAGCTTAAACCCCCCACGACGCATGCAGGCCCTTCGAAATCGCCCCCGCCACAAGTCAAGGAAAGAATAACCGTGGAAGTTCCAGCAGCTCGACATACTGGTTATCGTAAATCGACTGTCGAACAGCCGTCAGTAGACGATGCGTCCCCTCCAGTTTCCTTTTCAGTGAACGAAAATGTTCTTGCACGCTGGGTATCCGGGGATAACTCATTCTACCCTGCTCGCATTACTTCCATCACCGGATCTTCTAGTAACCCCGTCTATGTTGTCTCTTTCAAGTCTTATGGAACCGTGGAGACTTTGACGACGAAAGACCTCAAACCCATATCCAGCGGTGACTCGCGAAAGCGCAAGGCTGATGGCACCCCAGGCACGTCCGGATCTCAATCGCCGGTAATCCAGTCCCCGCATTCGAGCGTTATTTCTGCTGCCGCAGATATAAATCCAGCATTGGCCAGTCAGGTTCGCAAAGAACCTAGCAAGATCAGCGATGGACCCCATCGACCCGCTAAGGTGCCGCGTAAGGTCAAAGCTACCCGTGAGCTCGAGGCAGGGAAGATGAAATGGCAGGACTTTGCCAACAAGAGCAAGATTGGCCGCAAGGACAGTATGTTCCGCACTGGTGAGGGATTGAATGCAAGAGGTAATTCTATGTATCCGAAATACAGCTCTAAATATAATAACTAACTGTCAATTCTACAGTGGGATTCACGGGGTCCGGCCGACAAATGCGCAAGGATCCTACAAGAACGCGCCATGTATATCAGCAGGCTGATGAAGATGGCTATTGAACCATGGCTTTGTTTTTCTTCCTACTACGTCTAGGCCATTTGTTACCCCCTGCCAGTTTGGCTTAAAATTCTTCTTCTCGTTCATATTTGTCTGGTTTCTTTGCAAGTTTGCATTATCGTTCTCCCTGCTAACTGAAGTGATGGTAGCGCAGATATGGTCAACTTTGTTTAAAAGGTCTTCGGAGCACTTTCATGCACAAAATAGCGGACTTTGAGTTACATGTGGTAACATTCTATTCCCACCGTTGTATGTGAAGCAGCTCTATCTACTCTGATCTAATCAGAAGCTTTCCACCTTAGGGTGTCCTGGGTGTATTGGCATCCGAATCATCCACTGGCTCAAATCCCAGCAGCTCCATCCAGAAAATTGTCTCTTTGGTTTTTTCATATCACCTGACAAAGCCCCGGTCTATGATTTCCAATTCAGATGAAAAGGGGACATTTACAGAAAAGACACTCTCAAGGGCCATCCATTTGGGCTAAACGGTTGAAATTCAAAAGGATGAAACTGTAGATCCATAAACTGTAGTGAAGGCATCCCTCCGATCTGGTAGGTCACTTCGCCATTTTATAAATTCGCGTCTTTTGCGCTAGTGTGACGGCTTTGTCCTTCGAGTTTAAAATCAGATATCAGCGGCTATCTCTAACTGATCCCTGGCTGCATAACGGATGGGAAAATGTGAAGCTTGGCATTCGTCCATATGACGGCCCTAGGATCATAGTAATGATGAACAAATCTACAACGGGTGCCAGTAGCAAATTAGACACAACCAAGAAGTCCAGAAATTGAGACAGAGTCCTGACTCCCCAGTCTATCCATGTTCGACGCGAAGGAGAGGTAGACAAGACTCATTGTATAAATAAAACTAGGTGCTAGAAGTCCTCACTAGCCTCATCCTTACCGGATGTATAATATGCGGTCTGCTTGTAGAGAATGCTTTGATTGCAGTATCTGTCATTACTTCGTCAATGTCTACTTTGTGTATTTCATATCCCATTAACGTATAATGACGCAGCTTTATAGTATATAAAAGATATCGAACGGGGGATTCATTCCCTCAACATCTAAGGAATTTGCACAATACATGACATTGTGCGATTGCATCCATAAAATTGATCTACTGAGCAGCCGGCTCTGTCCATTTTCGCCTCTGTCTAAATGTCGCGCAATGTCTGCATAACCTCAGTAGACGGCAACACAGGCTTCGTTGTCGCCGAGCTACTCCTCTCGGATGAGAACTTCTCCAAGGAAATCGGAACCGTCACGGGTCTCGCTCTCAACCCGGACTCGGAGAAATGCAAAGACCTGGTCCAGTTAGGTGCGAAGACTATCGCGCATCAACCGGGTGACGTTGATAGCCTTGCAGCCGCCATCAAGGACACGAAGGCCGATGCCATTTGTATCATTCCGCCGGCGCATGGGGATAAGGTCAATATCACGACGGAGCTTATCGAGGCGACTAAGAAGGCCAATGTGCCGAATGCTATCTTCCTCAGTTCGGCCGGGTGTGATCTGGCTGAACGTGACAAGCAGCCCCGGTTGAGGGAGTTTATTGATCTTGAAGCAAAGTTTTTGGAGGCTAAAGGCGATCCTAGTACTCAGGCTGGATATTCACCTGTTGTCATTAGGTATTTTCTTTGTTCATTGTTCCCCTCCTACTTTTCAGTTGTGGCGGTGGTGGTGTATGGTGCTGATGAATGTGATGAATAGAGCCGGATTCTATGCGGAGAATCTCCTCCTTTATTCTCCCCAAGCTAAGGAGAAAGGGGTTCTTCCTATTCCTGTTGGACAGAATCATAAATTTCCTCCTGTGGCTTTAGGAGTGAGTGATAACCTTGTAGCCTTATGAAAGGGAATAAATGTCTAACTTGCCTGACTCCAGGATGTAGCCTTGCTCGCTGGCCATATTTTGTCAGCAAAAGGACCACACGGTTTCAGTGACAAGCACAGAGGCCAATTGATAACATTGACTGGTATGATTTTTCGTCTGCCCCAGACAATTTATTAGCTGTTGCGTCGTACTTACAATGTCAAAGGACCAATGCTTCTCAGCGGCGAAGAAATCGCCAGAGCAGCCAGCGAAGCTCTAGGGACTCAGATTAAATTCCAGGACATTTCCGAGTATGACCTCCCTGGTTGCCTCTGCTAGTTCAGGAATTGGCAGGGAAAGTAACTCAAGACTCGCCGCTGACCCTGGGAACAGACAGGAAGCACGTAAAGTCCTTCGAAGAAAAACCAGCAACGACGACTCCGAAATCCAGTATCTTCTCGAATACTACTCCCTGGTCCGGGAGGGAAAGACAAACTACGTCTCAACCACCTCATTCCACGATGTGACTGGCGATCGGCCTCAAGAGCCGCCAGATTTCTTCAAGGTTTATGAAGATGAATTCAGGCCTAAGAGTGCCAAGCGGAGGAAGGTGGACGGGAAGTAGACTGCAGATATAGGATAGACAGTGAATAGAATCCAGAAATATCTGACTATTAAAGCATGATGTTGAAGGACAGACAGAGACCCCTGGGCAAGCCACCGCGGTATTTCCGGATCGGCCCTATTAGGTTGCGTGTTGTGCCCCAGGCAGAGCTTGGAGTTCCAGCCTCCAGTTACGTATCTTCCCAGCTGCCCATCCACACTCCATCGTCCTTCTACCTCCTTCATCTAGCTCTCCACGCCTTGATCATCTCCGGAATTGCTTTTCCTCATTGCTCCTCACCCTTCGCTACTCTTACCTCTCCGACCCTACCCGTTCTAGTGCCGCACGCGCGTAACTGTTTGGCGCAGCAGAGCTCTTGCATCGAACCACGTCACTGCGCACCACATCTCCACTGATCTTATCTCCTAGGCAGCACTACCCTTGTGTTCCCTTCTCCTCAGTTACGTATGAACACAATTCGCCGCCCAGATACTAATTGACGTCCTCTCCCTGTCGAGAGCTGTAATCCTGCGCCGTCCCCACGATGCGGGGTCTCCGCTTCCTCCCCGTGGTCGCGAGTCTGAACCTCCTCTTACTGTCTTCTTCGATAGCTTCTGCACAGGGAGAAACCAAGATCCACGAAGAAGGTCGCTGCGCGATCAGAGGCCACTGCGGGAAGCAGTCGATTTTTGGCGGAGAGCTACCTTGTCCGGACAATGGCCTCGCAGAGAAACCCGAACCATCGGTCAGAAAGAAGTTGGTGGACCTATGCGGTAGCAAATGGGAGGAAGGACCCGTCTGCTGCCTTAATGAACAGGTGTGGAGTCATCATTCCATATGCGAATTGTGTCTGTCCTAGGAGACACACTACCCAGGCTATGGTTCTAACTTCTTGCTCTCGTTAATAGGTCGACGCGCTTGCAAGTAACCTGAAGCTTGCCGAAGGCATTATTTCGTCTTGTCCTGCATGCAAGGAAAATTTCTTCAACCTCTTCTGTACCTTTACATGTTCTCCGGACCAGTCGCTCTTTGTCAATGTCACCCAGACGGCGAAGAGTAAGTCCGGAAAGTACCTGGTGACGGAGTTGGAGAACGTTTGGTCGGAGAAGTACCAGAGTGGTTTCTACGACAGCTGCAAGAATGTCAAGAATGGTGCCTCCGGAGGCAAGGCTATTGATTTTATCGGCGGCGGTGCGAAGAACTATACTCAATTCCTCAAGTTCCTTGGCGATAAGAAGTTCTTGGGCAGCCCATTCCAGATGAACTTCAAAACAGAACCTAGTGGTGAAGATTATCACGGCATGCATCCATTGACTATTGAGCCAAAGGCTTGCAATGACTCCGATCCGGCTTTCCGTTGCTCCTGTGTCGATTGTCCGGATGTCTGTCCGGAGTTGCCTCCCCTAACTACGGAGAGGTACTGCCACGTCGGGCTGCTCCCGTGCCTGTCGTTTGCTGTCATCATTATCTACTCCGTATTTCTCTTATTTATTGTTGCTCTATCCACCTATGTTGCATATAAGGAGCGCCGCTTTCGCAAGCCCGAGCGCGTCCGTCTTCTTCAGGATCCGGTGCCGAGCGACGATGAGGATGAAGGCGACATTCTTGGTACTGGAGGTTATTTTGAGCAGCCTAATGGCATTTATAAACTTAATTCCATTCTAGACACCATGTTCAATCATCTTGGTGGTGTCTGTGCCCGGTTTCCGGCCCTGACAATCGTATCAAGCTTGATTGTTGTCGGACTAATGAGCCTAGGGTGGCTCAGGTTCACCGTCGAAAGAGACCCTGTGCGTCTATGGGTGAGCCCTACCTCAGAAGCTGCTCTAGAAAAAGAATTCTTCGATGCAAACTTTGGTCCGTTCTTCCGGGCTGAGCAGGCGTTCCTCGTCAATGATAGTGGCCCTGTTCTTAGTTATGATACTCTGAGCTGGTGGTTCGACGTTGAATCACGGGTCCGCCGTACCATTTCCTCAGATCACGAGTTGATCCTCGATGACGTTTGCTTCAAGCCAGTTGATGATGCCTGCGTTGTCCAGTCTCTGACCGGCTATTTTGGTGGCTCCGTTGCTGGGCTACGACCTGACACCTGGCAAGACAGGCTCAAGCATTGCACGGAATCTCCAGGAGATATTAGCTGTCTTCCAGACTTCAAGCAACCCCTCAGACCGGAGATGATTCTTGGTGGATACGAAGAAACTGGAAACGTGCTGGATGCCAAAGCCCTAGTGTCAACGTGGGTGGTGAATAACTACCCCCAAGGTGCCGAGGGCGAGGCCAGGGCTATTGACTGGGAAAACAGTTTGAGACCTATACTTGAAGTCGTTCAGGAAGAAGCTGAGGCGCGTGGCCTGCACGTTTCTTTTAGTACTGAAGTCAGTCTTGAGCAAGAGCTGAATAAGTCCAGCAACACCGACGCGAAGATCGTGGTTATCAGCTATATCATCATGTTCATCTACGTGTCATTGGCCTTGGGCTCGGTTACGGTCACCTGGAGATCTTTGTTGACGAATCCTGCTAATGCTCTTGTCCAGTCCAAGTTCACTTTGGGTATTGTTGGGATTGTCATTGTTTTGATGTCCGTGTCGGCTTCTGTTGGGTTGTTCTCTGCGGCAGGAGTCAAAGTGACTTTGATAATCGCAGAGGTCATCCCTTTTCTTGTGTTGGCTGTTGGCGTGGACAACATCTTCTTGATTGTCCATGAATTTGAGCGGACTAATCTGAATTACCCAGACGAAGAGATTGATGAGCGTGTTGCTCGCGCTGTTGGGAGAATTGGCCCCAGCATCTTCCTCTCTGCCATTACAGAGACTGTCGCTTTCGCCTTGGGTGTCTTCGTTGGAATGCCGGCTGTCAAAAATTTTGCTGCCTATGCAGCCGGTGCGGTTCTTATCAATGCTGTTCTGCAGGTTACCATGTTTATCTCCGTTCTTGCGCTAAATCAAAAACGCGTCGAAAGTCTTCGTGCAGACTGTATTCCTTGTCTCACCGTACGCAGAGCAAACTCTTCCGGTATGTCTCATGATCATGTCTACGACGACCAAGAAGTAGAGAGTCTTCTCCAGAAGTTTGTTCGCAAAGTCTATGCGCCGCTTCTGCTAGGTCGCCGAGTCAAGGTTGTCGTGGTCATCGCGTTCCTGGGTTTATTCACTGCAGGCCTGGCCTTGGTTCCTGAAGTGGCTCTTGGCCTAGACCAGCGTATTGCTCTCCCAAGTGATTCCTATTTGATACAGTATTTCAATGATCTGGATGCTTATTTCGACAGCGGTCCTCCCGCATACTTCGTGACCCGAGATGTGAACCTAACTGAGCGCAGCCATCAGAGGCAACTCTGCGGACGTTTCACGACCTGCGAAGAATTCTCACTACCATTCGTGCTGGAGCAGGAGTCAAAGCGTTCTGACGTGTCTTACATCTATGGATCCACCGCCAGCTGGATAGATGACTTCTTCTACTGGTTAAACCCACAGCAGGACTGCTGTAAAGAGAATGGGAAGATCTGCTTTGAAGACAGACAGCCGCCATGGAACCTCAGTCTATACGGCATGCCTGAGGGATCTGAATTTGTTTATTATGCGGACAAGTGGGTCGATGCGCCCACGGATGCATCTTGTCCCCTTGGAGGGAAGGCACCATACAGCAATGCCGTTGTCATCGATTCGAACCGCCTGACGATCAATGCCAGCCATTTTAGGACCAGCCATACCCCGCTGAGAAGCCAGAAGGACTTCATCAATGCATACCAGTCGGCTCGGCGTATTGCCCGAGATGTTTCGGCAAGATATAATATCGATCTGTTCCCGTACTCGAAATTTTATATCTTCTTTGACCAGTACCTATCTATTGTGCAGTTGACCGGCGCTCTACTTGGGTCAGCCGTGGGTATCATCTTTGTCATTACCTCCGCCATCCTTGGCTCTACCGCGACGGGAGCCGTTGTCACCGTGACTGTTGTGATGATCGTGGTGGACATAATCGGCACTATGGCAGTGGCAGGGGTATCGCTGAATGCCGTCTCCCTTGTCAACCTGATAATTTGTGTCGGAATCGGCGTGGAGTTTTGCGCCCACATAGCACGGGCATTCATGTTTCCTGCCCGTCCCATCATGGAGAGTGCACCAACAAAGTTCCGGGGCAAGGACGCTCGGGCTTGGACCGCATTGGTGAACGTGGGAGGCACTGTGTTTAGCGGTATCACCTTGACGAAGCTGCTGGGTGTATGCGTGCTTGCCTTTACACGAAGCAAGATCTTCGAGATATATTACTTCCGAGTCTGGTTGGCGCTGGTCGTGTTCGCGGCTTCCCACGCACTCGTTTTCTTTCCAGTGGCACTTAGTTATTTTGGCGGAGAAGGTATGTTCTTTTATTGACGCTGTTCTGGGCCATGGCATGTCAACTAACCCCAGAAACAGGATACTCCGACCCGGGATCAGTCGGAGGCCTGGAGGAGAATCTTGCTTCCCGCGGCTACCGTTCGTTGCTGGTTGACGAAGATTACGACTCAGACGAATTCTAAACAGGTTCTGGCCATTATCGCAGAACTTATTTCCATCGCTGTTTCCCGTTCCAGATCTTCATCAACAGCTACGACCCCAAGACTCCGCTCCTCCACGATATTATATTACGAAAGTGATCTAGGGTTGCATGTTCGTAATGGAGTTTACATGGCAGTTCCTTTTCTTGCTTCTTCCTTTTCTTTGTACAAAAGCGGGTTTGGCGGAAATGCATACTGTATCACCTGGCTTTTTTTAGATGTGTGAATGCACGGCCGCGAGGCCAGTTGTGGGCATGTCTTGAACAACTTGTGGCATCTACTGAAAGATAATACTGGGATATTGTTGACTCTATTATGCAAAGATGTAGATTAATATTAATAGTTGATGGCCACGTCTGCTGGACTTTTCCTCCAAAAATGCGTCCACACGTGGAAACCCCGCTAACCCCGAAAGGGTAACAGCCCACTCGTAAATTTTTTTTTTTTTTTCTTTTTATCGTTCTCCATCAAACTCCCCTCCCTTTTTTTCTCCCTGCATTTTTCTCTTTTCTTCTCCTCTATTATTAATTCATCTTTATTTACTTCTTTTCTTATTCTTTGTTTTGATTTTCTTTTCGTGATACCCCCTGAGCTGTTTGGCCAGCTCAGTTGTCTGTTCTCCGTCGACAGTGCGCAGCGATAAGAAGTCTGTGTTGCTGGGTACATAATATTTTGCCTTTCATTTTTATCCTATTTTCCCTAGAGCATGGATCAGCAGAAATTTCTGCAGCAATTGCAGATTGTCCTGAACCGTGAGTATTCTCGTTTGGACCGTTTCATCGTCTTGTGGATGCACAGAGCTGACCGTGAAAAATCGCTGTGTAGCTGCCCAGGGCAACGTCAAGGAAGCAACCGGTGTCCTGCAACGGGAGTTCTACAATCAGCCACAATGTCTCGTTCTCCTTGTTCAAGTGGCAACTGGCCATGAGGATCCCAACCTGAGGCAACTCGCAGCCGTCGAAGCACGATCCTTGGTCAGCAAGCATTGGGTGTCTCTTCCTGCCGATCAGAAACCACAGATTCGCGAACAGCTTTTGCGTGCAACTGTGGGAGAGGCATCCTCGCTTGTCCGTCATTCCATTGCCCGTGTCATTTCTGCCATTGCAAAGATCGACCTGAACGATGGCGAGTGGACAGATCTCCCTAGCTTCCTCGTACGGGCCTCCAATAGCGGCAACAAGGATGAGCGTGCAGTAGGTGTATACATTCTCTTCACTATCCTCGAGACCCTGGGGGATGGCTTCGAGGAGAAATACCAAGACCTCTTCAACCTATTCAATAAGACAATTCGCGATCCAGAGAGCGAAGAAGTTCGTATAAACACTCTGCTTGCTTTGAGTAAGCTCGCTATGAACCTCGATTCGGAGGAGAACATGGCCCCTGTCAAGGCCTTCCAAGATATTCTTCCTGCCATGGTTGCCGTGTTGAAGGATGCCATCGACCAGAAGAATGAGGAACGTGTTATGCAGGCTTTCGAAGTTTTCCAGAGCCTTCTGGGCTACGACCCCCAGCTCATGAATGTCCATCTGAAGGATCTGGTCGTCTTCATGAACGAAATTGCCGCGAACACTGATTTAGATGAGGATACCCGCACCCAGGCTGTCAGCTTCCTCATGCAGTGCCTTCAGTACCGCAAACTCAAGATTCAGGGTATGCGTCTCGGAGAGCAGCTTACCCGTACCGCTCTGCACCTAGTTACGGAGCTTGACGAGTCTCCTTCCCTCGATGATGAAATCACACCTGCCAGGTCTGCCCTTGGCCTGCTCGACATGCTCTCCCAAAGCCTTCCTCCTAGTCAAGTCGTCGTTCCGTTGCTACAGTCTCTGGGACAGTACTTCCACAGTACCGACCCCAACTACCGTCGTGCTGGTATCTTGGCTCTGGGAATGTGTGTTGAAGGTGCCCCTGACTTCATCAGCACTCAGATGAAGGAGATCTTGCCTATGGTCTTTCAGCTTCTGGCTGATCCTTCGCCGATAGTGCGTCAGGCCTCGTTACACGCTGTGGCCCGGTTGGCAGACGACCTTGCAGAGGACCTTAGTTATGAACATGAGAAACTCATGCCCTTGCTCTTCCAGAACCTTGCTAGTGCGATGCAGGAGTACAAGGGTGAGGAAGAGGGACCAATCATTGACATCATGAAGGCTGGTATCAGCGCCATCGACGCCGTTGTTGATGGCTTGGATGAGAAGGACGTTGTCCCTTACCAGGCCGAGCTGGTCCCTATCCTGCACAAGCTGTTCAAGTGCCCTGATTTCAAGGTCAAGGCCTTGGCAGCCGGTGCTCTTGGCTCTCTGGCTTCTTCTGCAGGTGAGGCCTTCCTGCCTTTCTTTGACGACTCTATGCACCTCCTTCAGGAGTTCGCCACTGTCAAGGATAGCGAGAGTGAACTGGATCTGCGGGCCAGCGTTACCGATGCTATGGGTGAAATGGCGGCTGCCGCTGGTCCCGAGCGGTACCAGCCTTACGTTGAGCCTCTCATGCGTGCTACCGAGGAAGCTCTTCATCTTGGTCATTCTCGACTCAAAGAGAGCACTTACATCTTCTGGGGTGCCATGTCCAAAGTTTACGCTGAACACTTCTCCCCCTTCCTTGAAGGCGCAGTCAAAGGTCTGATTGACTGCATCGAGCAAGAAGAGTCGGAGCTTGACGTCTCCTTGGGTGAGGCTGCTAAGGATCTAATCGGCCAGGAAGTGACCATCGCTGGCCGTAAGGTTAAGGTCGCTACTGCTGATGATTTTGAAGACAATGAGGATGGTGGAATCGAAGATATTGATCTTGAAGATGATGATGCCTGGGACGACATTACCGCCACCACCCCCCTGTCTCTGGAGAAGGAGATCGCTGTCGAAGTTATCGGTGATCTGGTTACACATACTAAGAATGCCTACCTGCCTTATTTCGAGAAGACCATTGAGGTTATCATGCCTCTTGTTGAGCACCCATATGAAGGTGTTCGCAAGAGTACTATCAGCACCTTGCATCGGTCTTATGCCATGTTGTTCTGTATTGCAGAAGAGACCGGCCAGATGGCTAAGTGGCAACCCGGTCTGCCTTTGCAGGTCCAGCCGGCTAAGGAAGTCAAGAAGTTTGGTGAAATCCTCATGGCTGCCACCATCAAGATGTGGGCTGAAGAAGATGATAGGTAAGTTTGTAATATTTTTTTTTCTCTTGCTCTCCCATTTTGTCCTCTTGCTTTCTCGTTTCCATGTCTCTTGACACTCTTTCCAATGGAACTTGGAGATTGCCCTGTAAACACTTGCATTTTGAAGATGATACCACTCGTTTAACCCAGCTCACTCAGATACGCCAAAAGAGCGTGAATGATGTGAACAACGATTTTTTATCTGAAAAATATAATTTTCCCATTTGTTTCTATGGTACTTGGGTTGCAAAAGCTAACTTCATCCACACCCAGGGCCACTGTTGCTGATATTAACCGCAACATGGCTGAGAACCTGCGCTACTGTGGCCCTTCGCTCATCGCTGACGAGTCCACCCTCCACCATATCATCCAGACAGTCACCGACATTATCACCAAGAAGCACATCTGCCAGTTGGAATATGGTGATGAGGGCTTTGACGCCGAAGAGACTTCCGAGTTTGACTGGGTCGTTATCGATACTGCCCTTGACGTTGTTTCCGGTCTGGCCGCCGCCCTTGGCCAGAGCTTCGCGGAGCTCTGGAAGGTGTTTGAGAAGACCATCCTCCGCTACGCCTCCAGCAGCGAATCGCTCGAACGTGCAACTGCCGTCGGTGTCCTGGCTGAGTGCATCAATGGCATGGGTGCGGCGGTTACTCAATTCACGCAGTCTTTCCTCAGACTTCTGGTTCACCGTCTGGCAGATGAGGACCCACAGACCAAGTCCAACGCTGCCTATGCTATTGGCCGTTTGATTGAGCATTCCAATGCGGACTCAGCGATTGTGAAGGAGTATCCCATCATTCTCACTCGCCTGGAGCCTTGTGTCGAGATGAACGTCTCCCGACTCCAAGACAACGCATCCGGCTGCCTTAGCCGAATGATCCTCAAGCACCACGAGAATGTTCCCACGAAGGAAGTCTTGCCCGTCCTCATCAATATCCTTCCTCTCAAGAACGACTACGAGGAGAACGATCCTGTCTACCGCATGATCTGCCAATTGTGTATGTGCCAGTCATTCAATCCATAGAAGAAACTAAGTTTGTCAAAGGGACATATGCTGACCACTATCACAGACAAATGGGAAGACCCAACCATCCGCGAACTCACACCGAGATTGATCCCTATCTTCCAAGCCGTCCTCTGCGGTGACCAGGATCAGCTCGAGGACGAGCGTCGGGCAGAGCTCACAGAGCTTGTTAAATGGCTGAATCAAATGCAGCCTGGCGTTGCCCCTTGGGCGGAGCAGCTGTAACTGCAGTCGGTTGAAAAGAAAGAAAATCGAAAATCAAAACACGGAAAGAAGGATGATCTATGCATTACGGACGGGATGAGTTAGATACCCTAGAGGCAAGGATCAAAAGTCTTTTTTATTCATTTGTCAAGATTGGCTGTTGGATACTGATGTTGTGCGATGATTTATGAATGGGGGAGCAAGGAAAAAAAGGAGAGAGGGAAAGAAACTCGTATAGTTGTACATATTTATTGATGTTACTTTAGACTGGAAGGTGTTCTATATTTTTTTTCTCCCTTAATTGAAGGCTCTGTCGGTTATTTGGCAATAGTATGCAACTTGTAGGGAAAAGCACGTAGGTATATTTGTCGCGTCTGGAGATCATGATCTCCCCTCAGTCTGATGATAGTATTCCAATAGATAATTTGTCCATATTGGCTGAAATCAGTTCTAAGCATGCCATCTGGTTTCCATCAAGAGCCTAGTGTGTGACGACTGTCAACAAAGCCAACGCTAGTTATGGACTAGGCTTAAGCAAGGAGATATTTACTGCAAATTGCTCCCAGAATTGTTGACATAGTATGAACATATCAGCCAAACAGTTTCAAAAACAAGCTAGCTCATTACCAGTGAGCAGCTTAGGCATGAGATATGCAGCTTTCACGTTCTCTTCTGGCCTTCGGCTCGACCGTAGCCAAAGACTTACAGACCTTGATGCTAACCCGCTTTTTCAGAGGCTTCTTCTCCTCCGCCCCTACGGCCAACATGGGCGGCGTGCTCGCTGACCTTTCTACCTGCCACGCGATCAGGTCGCTGCCATGGTCAGTTACCAGATGTCTGTTGTTGGAGGTCCTCGCCCGGCGCCGATTGTTGGTGGTGCCATTGCAGACAGTAGTCTCCGTTGGCGCTGGTCAGAATATGTGAGCTGATATCACAGGGAAATAAGGGATGTCACCAAAAAATACCAGAAAGTCAACTACCTAGTTAACTACTCGATCCTCACATGCAGTTGATGCTTCCAGGCCTTCCCCATTGAGTTTCAGGAGCTCCGCGGATGAAACGCAGCTGTTGGATCTCTGCCTTTTCTGGGGGTTCTTTTGGATACAATCAATCCTACTACCTCAAGCGTCTTGCTGCCAATAATAACAAGCCGGTCCCTGAAGCACGTCTATTGCTATGACCATTGGGACAAGGATACACCAGTCTAATGATTGGCGAGCATTATTGCAGGGCCAAGGGCTGCCCAGCTTACAACCTCTCCAACCACGGATAAACAGGGCACATTCATACTCAGAATCTCAGGAGACACATCCACAGCACTATGATATTCTCCTCACGCCGGGGGGTACAGGAATGTCTATCAGTAAGAGACAGGCAGCGCTGAGTGACTGTGAGATACTATCTCCTGAGAGCTTCCAACAGCTCTAACCAAATTTAATGCCTTTGATCTAGAATTTTACAAGTCCCTTGGTAGCTCCTCTTCTGCGGCCAGCGAGGAAAAGCAAACCGAGGCTGCCGAAAAAAAAAGACCTGGTCAAGTCTGAACACGAAAAATAACACTTGTCAAGATCTTGGTGACTGTCACGGTGGAAGTCCTCCGAGCTGCAGCACATACACATGCCTGAGCTATTTAGTGCTGGGCCATGTTTCGAAGGGATCTGATGAGATAATGGTTACACTAGACCAGCGCTGCAAACCTGAAGTCGGCAAAGAGCAATCATCCGAGCCTCTTCAAAATGAATACAAAGAAATATACGTCTACATGGAATACCCGAAGTTGAACACAAACATAACAACCGGTGTCTCCGTTGAATTTGATGTGGAATTGGCTTTCATATTGACTTTTCATGTTATATAATATCCCAGGCTATTTCGCTCAGGGAATTGGTTTCATTCACCCTTTTTACTCCTTCAACCCTCGGTTGAAGAAGAACCCATACCTACTAGAATTCAAGGATACCTCAGGAGGCTTCTGCTTGCTTCTCTTTTCCTATTTACAGGCATTTCTCTTCTCCCTTTCTACTTTCTTGTCCCCCCCTCTTTTTTCCCCTACGAGGTCTTCGATTTAGGGCAACGGCAGATATAGACAGAGGTATAGACATATCATATCGGCTTGGATCTGTGAATAAGTGTGAGAAATCTGCCTGGAAGTGGATGAATCTCGCATTAGACCCTTGCAAGGTCTAAATATCCTGATAAATTGCCAATAGAGAAGAGGACCTACTTGAAGTGCAGAATTGTTGTGGATTTAAGCTATGATATCTGCACGTGCCGGGATGGGATCCGGATTTAAATTCAACATCAACGGAGACAGACATAAATCAACCACAGGATTCCGATATTCCATCAAAGCATGGCGCTATGCGCATCCTGACCTTTAGATCTCTCCGCACACTTGTATTTCCCCGACCTGGATATTCTATCCCAGTGAGACGTCCGTTCGTACGCGTCTTTTCGTCCACGCGATTCGCGCCGTACCTTCAAAGCGCTCCCGAAACCGTTGATGTTCCTGTGGGCAGCAATGGACATGTTTCTTTGAGGTAGGTTCAATTGATTGTGTCAGCTCAGAACGGAGATCTAATACAATGTAATCTCAACAGTGTGATCCAGCCGTCGTCCCCAGACCCATCTTCACCTCCGAATGTGATTCTCTACCTCCCTCCTGGGCCGCTGTTCCAGGGCCCCAAAACATCCCGTAATAACGAAGACGGCAACCAGGCGGATGGCTCCTCCCTGAACATCGGAAGCGACGATGGAGCTCTTACGCCCCAGCAATTCCTGGCATCCATCACTTCCTCGACGGTAGTAACCGTCAACTACCGTCTGGGCGACCCCAAGGAAGCAGACACGCAATCATTCTACAAATACCCATTCCCAATCCATGACACCCTAGCCGGGTTCGACTGGATACAGCAGAACCTCCAACCGGCCCAACTGGGCATCTTCGGCACGCACATCGGTGGCTCATTGGCTCTAATGCTAGCCCTCACGGAAGCACAGTCCATACGAGCCGTCGCCGCTCTAGAACCCATCTGCGACTGGGTCGGTCTGGACGAGTACTGCACAGTCTCCTTTATAGGTAAACATGGCGATGTCCAGAGCATACAGGTCCCCCGCAGGAGAAAAAAGAGGACCGTCGCACCGCCCGATCTCATTCCCCTCCTTGAAGCGAGGGAGAGGTTCTTCACCAGACCGGAACGGTACTTCGATGCCTTTGCTTCGCCTATTCTTTTCCTTCGCGCGTCGGGAAGAGATGTTCCTAAGACATTCCCTAGATATCTCACCGGTCCTGAATACCCGGTTCCCGTGCTGGAGATATCGGATTTACCGGAGCGGAGGGATGAACATGCTGCCCTTTGGGACGTCTATATGCAGGATGAGGAGGAGGGGCTAGAGGGGAATGAAGGAGAAGGAAGCGATATGGCCCACTCCGTCGATGAGGGGAAAGTAGTTCGCCGTCGAAAGGCTCTCTCGCGATGGCCACCATTTGGTCTGGACTACGGTCTCAGCGGTAGCGGCTCCAACCGCTCTTCTTCGCGATTGGGAATAGGCCGATTGCAAATGGCTCTGCCATGGGTACGCATTTATGCCCAAGACAGTAACGCAATAATTACGCCTGCCCGACAGACATCTTCTCACACTCTGAGATCGAAGGGGGGATCGACTGTCCTAGCGCAGCAGGCGGATGAGATGGTCTCTGTTATGCGTCGGGCATGTTTTTGGGACCGAGAGAGGAGTTTCGGTGAGGAAAGGGTGCAGTTTATCCCCGTTGACAACGGGATGGCATCTGTTGTTATCGAGGAAATGGCTGGGGAATGGCTGGGAGATATTCTTACAGATACGAAAATGGATGCTGATGCTTGATTCTCTATAAATGGATGTGGTCACTACCATACCGAACTATCAACCTTAAGACGAAAACAGAGGCCACGCTGAAAATATCAATAACAGCAATTCCAAATACCACTGCTCTAAACAGATGGATCACCCGCTCCCGTTCTGAACGTCGTATCTGGAGACTCCCACCATGCCTCGAGATCCGAGAGAGATGGAAACTCAGAGCCCTCAACGTACGATGGGCTATTCTCATTAATATTTGTCATCATCTGGAAAGGAAATCCGTAATTCGTAAGAGGGTCTGATAATAAATTGACGTCCGCGCTAGAGATCCAATTTATATCTCCAGGCTGGGTCGGGAGCTGTTGTTGCCGTTGCTGCTGCAGATTGAGCCCGGGAGAGTGGAGCGGTACACCGGGAATGGAAGAAAGGGAAGTGGTGATAGTAGTGGGTGTCGTGAAAAGGGTATTTCCAGAATTTTCCGTCTCCAGTTTTGACTTCTTTCTAGAAATGTCAGATTCGGGGATTGGCTGTCGAACCGGTCCCTTGGATAAGAGTCGCTGCTGCGATGACCGCCGTTGGACAGGAGCATTGCTACTCGTTTGGCGTCTCTTTTCTGAGCCGGACTTGCGCATTTGTGATTGCCATCTCCTCTGTAAGCTGACGAGAAAATCGCGAGTGCGTTTCGCGTTCTCAAAAGCCGGGCCTAGTTCATCCAATGCGCGGAAGCAGAGGTTTAAATAAGCCACCTTGTCTGCATTGCTGTTGCCGTCATTGGAGCCCCGTTTGGGAGATTTCGGGTAATTCGATATGGTGATGAAGAGGAGAATCAATGCTGCAGTAAATATAATGGCGACAACCTGATTGTTCATGCGACGGAATGTATAGTGCTTCTCGTACAGTTTGAGAAGCTTCGCAATGGCAATAGCAGATTCGATGCACATCCTCCGGGCATGAAGATATCCAGGCCCCTGCCGAGGATAACGCGGTTGGATGTACTTTTTAGAAAACCAGGGCCGATGGAAGAAGATCACAATCTGGTGATATTGCATACTGTACTACACTCAGCATTTGCTTGCATTAAGGCACAGACATGGTAGTACATACTGTAGCATCAAAAGATGAGGCAGCTTTGGGGTCGTTGCGTCATCCAGGTCAACCTCTAGAATTGGGGGAAGGTTCGCCTTCCAAGCAAATAGATTTTCGGTCACCTTGTGAGTAATTCTCTGTAGCTCATGGCGAGAGATATTAGTGCAGCCATAGCTATGGTGGGTGTCAGCATCGCGGGAAAAGAAAATAGGCTGCAGGAGCGCTTACAGGATATGACTAACGGGCGACACGATCTCCCACAAAATAGCAAACTGTCTGCTAATCAATTCAGCTGGGTCCCTCAGTCCCATATTCAGGACTTCGGACTGCGTATCCATCCCGTAAGGATGCCAGACACCTTCCTTCCCTCCGTCGTAGTCTGCAGGCTTGGGCACTGTGATATCACCCGCATTCATGCGAAAGGGCCGCCCTAAATAGAAACCCCAGAAACTACGATTTTATTAGCATTTCGGACTTGTTCGTCGTAACTATTGGATCGGAAGTCCACTTACTGATCTGCAATATAACTCCCCCAAAACGTTGCTCGCCGGACGTTGGCTTCAAAGATGCTCATGTCGCCCTTTTCTACATATGGAGTCATGTCAATATGCAGTCCAAGGTCAAATGCGAGTCGCATTGACATCCCTTGAAACATTAATCAGCTTCACACATCGTCCAGGGACAGTCTCAGAACCGGCTTACCGCTATACAACCAACCGCGAGCATCACGGTTTGAGGCGCCCTCGTGCCAACTGAGGATGATAAGAGACTGGACCGTGGCAACGCACGGGGAGTCTAGCTCGATTTCAAGAAGAGCCTTGGCCTTGTCGGCGAAAAACTCGGCAAGGGATTTGGGAAATGTTATGAATGTAGGATGATAGCGTGCCTCGAATGCACTCCCAACAGCACACCTGAAATTGGTTTTGTTAGTCACCCAATGCACCCCTTCAGCAGAAGACAAAGGTAGCTGTCGTACATGGCATTGGTTAGGACTTCCGAATAGAATGGAGTGTCATTTTGTTCATCCCTCCAGTTCGAGCGGGCAAGCATGTACATCTCTTTGTCAACTACATACGCGCTGGGGTTCTGCCAAGTGAAATACAGTTCCACAAGATGGTCTTCAAGGGCCTGTTCAACATGCTGCCCAATTCCTAGGTAATTCAGAATTTCCTGTCCATCCTGGCGGACCGTGCGCGCATCAGGACGTTGTCTTTGTTGCGTCGCTGATACATCCACTAGGTTGAGATTGGATGTTGCACCATAGTATCGTAGATGGCCATCTCCAGCAATTTTCAGAGTGCCGATTCGATGCGAGAGCTGCTCGATAACATTATTCTCTGCCTCGTCTTCCTCATCACTGTCCGTTTCATCATCGGTCTCATCGTCCCGCACTTGCCCGAGCCTGAGGGCGAGTCCCCGCATGACCGCAGGATCCAACTGTAGCTCATCCGGACTCGGCCCAGAGTCAGCTGGTAATTCCAAGGTCTCTCCTGTTTTGGCATTTGTTGTATTAAATCCCTCCGTAGACGGGAGGCCAAAGTCCCAGTGTATACAGTTGTAGTCATTAGATGATGGATTAACCAGCATACTCTGAGGGGAGCTTGCTGCTGATGCCCGTTCACGCTCTTGAGTTAATTGCCCACCAAGAGGGGAGGCGCGTAAGCTTCTACCGGGGGAAGGTAAAACGTGCCCTTGTAACTGTACGGTCTGTCCATCTTTCATCCCAGGGTCCCTTTTCTTCGCCAAACTCCATGGGATTCGGAGAGTGTCTAGGACTCTATTCAAAGCTGCTTCCTCCCCGGGATCCATGAGAGGCGGTTCCAGGCCATGATCATAGATAAACTGACAGAGCTGGTCGATTCTTGCAGCGAACAGCTCTGTGGCAGCACGAAGAGACACTCTGGCCATACAGGTCAGTACTTTCTTAACCGAAATATCATGGCACGCAGCAAGCGCTAGAGGAAATGCAAATATAACGGATCAATCGGGTAGGTGGCTCTCTGTCATTTTGGTGATCGTTCATGAGATCATGAATTTCAAAATTTCTCGGGAATGAACAGACTGGGGGATGGCTATAAACATACTTCCTCTTGTCATCACCATGCTGGTACTTGCACTCCTTTCCTTTCTTCTGGCAATTGTGACAGTTCGGAGTGGCGCCGTCACACTTGAAGATAAAGAGGGAGGGCATATTAGAAAGGTGTACATTCACAACCACTAGAAATCTCAGGCATACCCGTATTTTGCTCTCGCGGCAGGGGACGCAAGCCGTCGTAACGTGCTTACGAGGAGCCTTCTTGGGCTTTTCTGCGGCAGACTGCATGGTTCTTGCTGAGTCTGGGCCGGTCAGATCTCGAGACAGGAACAGATGACAATCGTTAAGTCATCCTACATCAAATGAAGGAACCTTGGCGAGAACGGTCGGAGTAAGCCTGGGGCGTGTGGAGTAATACATCAGGCCGTAGCGCTGAAGATCTTCGCGAGAGCAAGAGAGAAAGAGGACATTTATAAGAGCAGGGGTTTTTTTTTTGGGCGAATTCAGGCCGCGCGGGGAAACTCCGCCTTCTTTCCCCACGTCAGACAGCTTTGCTCATACTCGGGAGGGGAACATCGCCTATTATCCGATCGTGCTTTGCTACGAGACTGTGCGCGCTTGAGGGGTAGACAGTAGGGGAACACAGGTATGCGTATCAAAGCCGATATTTCTACCAAGTACAGCGCTGTGCTTTTGGAGGAAGGGTTGTTGGGAACAGTGGGGGTGAAGGGACAGCAAACCATACAATAGTGTTACAACTGCTAGTCTACAGCCATATACAGTAAAACGCCATGGAAAGTCGTTCACTTGACGGATATATTTTCTCATTGAAAGCCCTTCCAAATCATCGGTCTAATCGGCTAGGTTACCAATTGCTGGTCCGCTTCAAGGATTCGTTCTGGATCACCTCAATCCAGTAGCCGTCGGGGTCAAGAACAAAGGCAACATTCTTCATCCGACCGTCAGTAAGACGCTTCTTCCAGTTGACATTCAGGGACTCGAAACGAGCGCAGGCTGCGTCCAGGTTGTCGACAGAGACGCCTGTAATAGGTATTTATACCATGGTCAGAACAGTTGCTCAAAAAAGGTAAAGAACGAAAGAAGAGAGAAGTCCACGCACAGATGTGGCCAAATCCTTGCGGCTGCGAGTTGCCATCGTGATACACCTTGCCCTCTTGCTTCTCAGTACCGTAGTTCCAGGTCAGCTCCAGGAGACCTTCCCATTCGGCAACGGGGTTCCGTGCATCTTCTTTGACGCTGGGGTTGGAGTTGGGGTATCCCAGGAAGTACAAGTTAAAGCCACCACTGGGGTTTTCACTGGTTCGGAGCAATTTCATGCCAAGAACTTCCTGGTAGAACTTCAGACTCGTTTCGGCCGACTTGACTCGAAGCATCGTGTGATTGAGCCGGTAACTGGATGGGTCTGTGGCCGTTCCTTGATCCTCATCATAGCGACGGATGATTTCCACCCAGTAGCCATCGGGATCCTTGACAAAAGCAATATTTCTCATCCGACCCTCGGTGAGTTTCTTCTGGAAGGGGTAGCCAGCGTCCTCGAGTCTCTTGCAGGCGACCTCAATGTTGTCAACGGAGACGGCGATGTGCCCGAAGCCTCGATAGGGTTCGGTGTTGCCGTTGACGATGCTATAATTGGGGTCGTTCTCAGTGCCATAGTTGTGGGTGAGTTCCAGGACGCCGTTGCGGTCCGTCCAGTGACGGTCGCCCTGGAGAGACGCAGGACCGTCGTAGGCAAGGAAGTAAAGGGAGAACTTGTTTTCCGGGAAGTCCAGTTGGCGGATCTGGCTTAGGCCGAGAAATTTGTAGAACTCGACTATTTTCATAAGCACCTAGGTGTTGGCGACCAGTCTTAAAGCAACAATAGGGGGGGTATTTCTCGAGCCACTGACTGGAACGTTTCGGGTCCTTCACCCGAATCATGGTATCTGCATCCCGGCAATAATCATACCATGGTCAGTAAGCAATTCTATGCAGGCGCTGGAACAATCAGTTTTGAGACAGAACATGCGGGGCGGGCACGCACGATTCAGCTTATACGTGGATGTCTCGGTGGCATGGGCCATGGTTGCTATGGTTCTATGGAATCCTGCAGTGTCGTCAGTCCTTGTCCACTGGGGACCTGCGAAGCCAATCTAGAGACGTACCTGGTATGATAAACGGTCTGGGGGTGAGAACCTTGGGGGATAGGCGACGAAGCAGACGAATTGAGCCGCTGGAGTACATGGAGGGAGACAGGAGAAACACGACTGAAGGGCGAGAGATAGCAAGAAAAGCGAGTTTCTAAGCAGCGGGGCACGTGGGATGCCAAGTGTTATGATGTATGCGGAATACGAGCTTCAGAAGAGTCCCAGCTCGATAATAATAATAATGAGAGTGAATGCAATGGTTCTGCAGAGAGTCTAGGATTCCTGCAATCTTACTTTACTTGCTTGCTTGCTCTTATACTTCACGATCTCTCTCTCTTCCTCTTCCAGTTCTTATTTCACTGTTAGTTACTGCATCACCACTGCTCCATCCACACCGGGCGCTCCACTGAACCTTCTGAGAACGCCTGCTTCAAGTCAAATCAACAATTACGTACACCGTGATTCCCGGTGTGTCCTTTTATCGGATTCTCTCTCTAGGTAATCTTCCCAAATCCCCATTGTCGTCTGTCTGGTCCAGGTCTTGGCGTTTCCAGTCCCCGCGATCCTCCAACACGCACTCCATGTCCTTCATCTGGACAGGGATTGTGCGAAGATCCCCCATATATCTCTCTGCGCAATGGGATGAATTGGCAATGAGCCCTGCGCTCGCCGCCATAGCCGCTGGGCTGATCTTTTCCCCACGCCAACTGTGCCTTGGCCAGATGTAGCGCTGCAACCCCCTATTCGTGTTACGCAGAATCCGTGTCGCCAATGGCCTCTCTGCCTATTCCGAGGCGATGTCAGGGGGCCTCTTATTTTGTGCATTCCCTGATGGTGCTTGTTCTGTCCTCTTCTGTTTGAACATGTAACATTTGCGCTCTGTCGAACGTCTGAAGATGATGGCTGAATACGAACATCCAGTGCAGGCTCCCTTCTTCACCCAAAAAGCCGCGACGAGCTTCTACGACGACTTTCTACCGCTTTGGGCGCGAAGTGAGGTCCAATACGCGCAGAACCTCCTGGAGTGCTCAGACGAGCCGATCGAGTACGACTACGACGACGAAGACTATCAAGATAACTGCTTCTTCTTCCCGGAAGATTGCACCTGGTCTCCTCCCAAGGGCTGGACCATTGACGAGAGTAGACCAGCGAGTCCTGCGAGAAGGATAAGAGGAACAGCATACGACAACGCCGAAGACGACACCATGATTCCCGGTCTACCTGATGTGAAGATGCTGGACTCGGAGGCCCTCAGCGACCTGCTGGAGGATAACCTCTCTCCGCCCGAGATCACTTCTATTCTGTATGACCCTCTTTCGCGATCGAATCGTGGGGACTTACTTACTTAGCTAAGGGGCCGTTCTCTAGAGTGTTCGCTACGAACGGAGCTCTCTTCGCATACGCCTCTCCACTCCCAACCCGCCAGTTGCGCAACCTGAGTGCGACCTACGGCGCCGCATATACAAGCTATGCAAAGAATGCATCAACCGGGAATCTAACAGGGGTAAACCCTGCAAGCCATCCATCATCATACGTGACGGCACAATCGACCTCCTTGGGCGATGTAGGATCCATCGTGTTCGAGCTGGACGGACTGGTCGCCGTGGTCACGAAAATAGCAGACAAGGTTCTCCTTGGGGCTGTTGGGCCATCGAAGCTAGAGATACCAGAAGAGGAGCCTGCTCCACCCACCCTTACGGGTAACGGCCCGGTTGGGTCAACGCCCAGCGGTCTCAAAATGACGACAACGACCAACGGCATGCAACAGCACTCCCCGAAGGTCGAAGGTCCTAGTCACGAGACGCACACGCAGAACGAGAACGGGCACCACTGTCCCGACCCAGATGCGGAGCTAGAAGTGCAATATGCAATTGACAGAAGCTCCGACCTGGCTCGTCTAGCAGCCTTAAACCTGTCAGCGTCGCCGGCCATTCTGCTAGCGCTAGAATCCAAATCCGCGGCTCTAGGAAGGTTTCTGGGGCAGAAGTTGGAGGATTTGGAATTTCCCGAGGATTTCTAGTCTTGGAGTTCTCTAGTTAATTCACTTCACTCCTCTTTATCAATGCCTGTAGTCTCGTACACTGTACTTCAAACCTAGCAGCGTAGTGTCGGACGTTGGAGATCAACAGGAGAGTAATCAGAGTCCATCCCCGTCTCAGTCAAGAACATCGAATCGACTTCCTAATAAAGTTAAATGGTAAATAGTAGATAAGCATATGGTTACATCGTCTTATTTTTATCCACAATCATCATCTTAGATAGCTTAGATGAATCTAGAGTCAGTCCTTACCTTATAAGTCACCCAACACTATATAATGTTTACAACACCTAAAATGTCCATGCCACAAGACATAAGAGAAGAGAGAGAGTGAAGAAGGGAGAAAAAAAAAAAAATGCTCCCCCAAAACCCTGACACGAAAGAACCCTACATCCCCCTCCACGCACCTTACGACAAGATAATTCTTACCCCGCCCCGGATCCCAAGCAATGGCGACAGCACTGGAGACAGCGACAACAGCAACAACTTTGAAAGAGACAAAGCAGTCCTAGTCTCCACCCTGAATCATCCAGCCGTGTACCCCAACCTCGTGGGGCCGCCGTATCCTTACCTTTCCGAGCATGCGGATAGGTTTCTGCGGGAGGAGTGGGCGGCGTCGATGCAGTTGTTTCCTCTTTTGGGTTATGGTTATGGAGGTGTTGATGGGACTGTGCCTGAGAAGGAAAGCGGTGGGAAAAGAAATAAGCTCGTGGGCGGCTGTCCGTTCATCTGTATCAGAATGATACAAAAAGAAGCAGAAATAAAAGATATCCTAATTGGAACCCTCCGTATCTCCCGGTGGAGATTTTCAGATCTCCCCTCCACCGAGGCAAAAGAGGCTCAGGAGGAGAATAATCTGTTGAATGTTGGGGATGAGAGGATTATATGGGAGATTGGAGGTTGGCATCCCTACCCTACCTATCTACATACATAACATAACCTACACACATGCATGCATGCACCTACAATACTAATGATGATAGATATACTTTCCCCCTCTCATCATGGAAAAGGGATAATGACAGCCGTCGTCCACGCGCTTATCCATGACTTTGCCGTACCCTATATGAATGCCCGGACCATCAAGGCTACCACCTATGTCGAGAATAAGGGCAGTGCGCGCGTATTCGAGAAGAACGGGTTCAAGTGTCAGTGTACGCTGGAGGACTGGGCTGATGTCCCCCAGAATCGGGGTGGAGGAAAGAGGTCGATTCATGTCTATGTTTGGAAAAGAGATGAAGAGTAGATTTAAATTATATCTGCCACTATACGTACCGGATTTTCTACCGCCTCCAAGGCTTGCCTCTTCTCTGAGTGCTCAGGGCCTGTTCGCTGGTCAGTCATGCGGCTTTGGCACTCACACATCTTCTACTTTGCGTGGATAGTTCGACAAAAACTCCAGGTTGCTCATGCCCGTTCATCCAAAATGATGCAGGAAAAGAGCTGATGGAAATCCAAAGAGCCCTAAGTGGCAACTTATCTGAAGCCAAATTGTATAGACCCAAAGACCACGGTAAACAAATCTTTTCAATGAAGCTATAAGTTGCCACAGACCTAGGTGATCACGAATAAGATGATGCTGTTTGTTCGTATAGGTCAAGCTGATCATCTCTCATCAGTCTGAACTCGTCTTGAGAGGTAAATAGATATGATAAGGACCTTTCCTCTTGTACCTAAGGTATGGATAGAAGCTGGTCTTTCCCTTATATAAGCTGGACATGTCATAATTAGGTGATAAGGGGCCTGTCTTTGCTGATATTGGTAATTAGGGCAATCTTCAATATTATACTCAGGAAGCCTAACTAAATAAATGCAAGAAGTGGGTGGCGGTGACAGCGTGAAGAGGCAATCAATATATGGATACTGCTATGTAAGTACGATGGGAAAGGGAACGTAGCGGTCACTTCGTATAATGCACTTCATATAATGCTAAGTACACATGGTTCGCGGCCTTACAGCCTCGGAGGTGCTGAGAAACAAAAATTGCATCTAGTTTCGTACTATAACATACCATGACTTTGAAGAAATCTATGTGGGATATAGACAATCATGGCTACCACGGCAGCAGCGTGGGATTTGCAAAAAACAACAACAAAGGCACCAAATTATTGCGTAGCTGGCATCGTAAATCTGATCAAGAGAGGTGGAAACGACGGGAACCACAGACAACATCATGCCTTTTCGGCCTTCTCGGCCTTCTCGGCCGCACCGGCCACAGCAGTTGTAGCAGCAGCGTTTGCCGCGCCCGAAGCAACCGCTGTGGTACCCGTACTTTGACCACCGGTCTCGGGGATAGCTGCTGCGGCTTCGCCCTTTGTTTCTGCCTCATGGGCCTTTTCTGCATATGGCGGCGGATGAACATCGGCGGCAGCAGGAAGGTGGACTGTGCCCTGGTTTGCGTTTTTGATGGCCGTCCACCACTTTTCTGCTTCATTGGGAGAAAAGGCCTTGAAGCTCAACTCGGTGTTGGTATGGAAGGCATTGCCCACTTTGCCGCTCGACACGTCCTTGCCCTTGATAGTGAACTTGGTGCCGTCAATAGCACCGACTAGGCATTCAGGAAGATACAAAGACAGCTCAGGAGTAGGGTCACGACGGAAGTCATCAGTGTCCTTGTACTCGTGGAGATATCGAGCTGGCGTGACTACGTAGTATCCACTGCTGTAGCCTTTCAACATGGCACGGGATTTTCGTTCCAAGGTACCCTCAATCAACGGCTTGGTAGACCGGTGATCTTGGTTAGGGAAATTAATGTTAGACAGCGACCTCTTGGGTGAGTCTGGGTTGACGAGAGTCTGGTCATTCCGCACGGCGAAGTTGACCCACTCAAAGTCCGGAGGGATTCGCTGGAAGTTTGCCAGGATCTCGCTGTACATGGCACGCTGGCGGTCCAGCTGACTTCCAACGACCTGGAAGAACTGATCGAGGCTGCCCTGGATGGTCTGCAGAACGTGGGCCTCGAACTGCTGGAAAGAGTTCTGCACGGCCAGGACATCTTGGCGGTTATTGTTTTCCTCAATAACCTGCTTGTTCAGACGGTAATTGATGCCCCGACGAAGGATGTAAGGGTCGTGAGACTGCTCGATCTTGCTGTGGGCCGCTGCGTCAAAGGCGGCCGCCTGCTGGGCCAGGAGCTCGATATGCTTCTGGGTGACGCCTCGAGCCTTCTCCACCGCTTTGGCACTCTTCGATGCTCCAGAATGCAGCTCTTTAGACTTGGCCTTTATCTCTTTATGAAGTCGCTCGAGGATCGGTAGCACGATAGTCCTCAGGCTCCTCTCCGTTTCAAGGAACATAGTCACCATTCCCTACGCCCTTGGTTAGAGACCGCCAAATCCGTCATATATTGTTGAAGGCTTCTACAGATACCATACCTGAGTATTCGTACGGAGGTTCTCGAAAGAGCTAGAGACACCACCAGGGCTGTCACTGAAATGATGCGCCTCCCTCAAGGGCTCGGCAATAGCCTACAATGACCAAATTCCGAAATGTATAAGCTCCTCACCCTCCCAACTCGTACGGATGCTGGACGGTCAAACACACCTTCAGAACCTTCTCATAATCCTTCGACTGCGACTTTTGCACCTTGGCCGTCGCGGCCACGTAATCCTCGAGGTAGGCACATAGGTGCTTCCATGCCCGAAGACGTTCAATCAAGAGGTTGGTTGGCTGTCAGATTCAAGATCAACTTAATTAGCCATGATCTCTCATCCAATGGTAAAAATAAAGATGTGTGGAAAAGGAAACACGCGTAACGCCCCCTCTTCTACTCGAATTGCAGGCAAATATATATATAAATAAAAATAATGAAAAAGCCTACCTTAGTGACATCCGAGTCCGGAATCGCCTCGTCATCACTCAGAGAGCTCCTCCGCGTAAAGGAACTGGTCAAAGTCCCCGACCGATGGGGGAGGTCGACGGGACTCGTTGGCGTGGACATTGTCTCGGGGCTCTGCGGAAGCGACACGAGGTGTCGAAGGACAGGCAACAGAACAAAACCAACAGCGACGATGGTTGTAGTTATGGATAATCAGATATGCGTTGTCTGTCTGTTAATGGGTCGCGTGTAACCACGACTCTCGGGAGAGTCAGGAGATGCCAATCTTGGAGTGCCCGCATTGGCATTATTATTGTCACGGCGGTATTTATTCCATAGCGTCACGAAAGCTGGCGTCGATCGCAGGCTTGGAAGGGTGGGTGGCATTACATCACATCACCACCATGGCTCACGCTGTGATACGCTCAGTACATCGCAGTCTGCAGAGGACACATCACTCTATCTGGATCGACGGTGGATTCTCGTCCATTGACACCGTCTGAACCGCTGTCTGGACGGCGGGTTGTCTGTCTACCAACTCTGTCAATAGCCAAAATGCCCCGCTATGCCCTCGTATTCCAACACTAGCCACAGGAGGCTGTGCATCCTCGATCTCCCGAGGTTGACATTAGTGGGAAGAGCAGTCGTACATTATTATTATTTATCGTCTCATTACCTTAGTCTACCCCAAATAGGCTAATTATTCAACTGGCCTGCGCAAGCTGGTTTTTAAAACATGGAAACAATCGAAACAAAACACCCAACCAACCCAAACGTGAAACGAAACCTGGTACGAAAAAAACCTTATGCGTAACTCATGCCGGCTAATCCTCAGTCGGCTGCCTTTTATCGAATCCGTTCCGTCTAGAATAACGCCAGAAGCATGTGCTAGAATTGTATACCAGTGTCGTGAAATAAGGATGATGTGGAGAAAGCGAGACTCTCTTGATCCTTCCTAAAACCACGTCTTCCAACTCGGAGAGTAAGGTGATGACGTGGGAATCAGGAGAATGTGGAGAACAGCGCATTTCTGCGACCAGCGTTGACGCGAGGGCATGCCAATCCTAGTGGCGGCATGTGGCCCTTTCTTTTTTCACTTCTGTGCGCGCGCCGCGGGAATGGTGAGAAGATGGAGGGGGTAAAAACAGAAAACCGGAAAGAACGAGGTCGTCGCATTCGCTCTTAAACGGATGTTCGAAGAGAGGGGGGATAGGATAACGCAGAAGACAATGCTCTCATCAGAGAACTAGCCTCTGGCGCGGGCCTGGAGGAGACGTAAACTGCGCTCTTCATCATCAGCAGAGCGATGAGAGCGACGGGGGTGGAGAGAGTCCAACCGTTGATGCATCTCCACTGGAGAGAAATGTGAAGGGGAACGATGTCCGCTCCTAAGGTGAACTTGCTGCGGTGACTCTGGGAGAGGGGGCGTATCGCTGGCAATTACAGAATTGTAGTCCGGCAGACCAGGCTCACGCGGTTTCACTGAGCTACGGACGGCGGTAGAGTAACTTGGCACTCGGCTCAGTGTCTCAACCTCAGCATACTGTGGCCAGTAGGGGGTTCCCATTCCTGACAGAACAGGATCATGGTCAAGATCATCTGATGGCCGGCGGGATGGATCTGGGCTCGTCGCACCGTGGGAACTGGCGCCGGAGTATGTGAAATAGTCCTGCGTAACGTTCAAACGCCCATCTGGTCTGCCGTCGGGGTGTTCACCGGGTGATGGGGGGTTACGGTTCCTGCTCGCGTGCAAACGAGCCAAACGGCTATGTAGTACGGAGGCAGAGATATCTGTGTCAGTAACGGCGTTCATTGATGAAATGTTTTCCGACGAAAGATTGCGGCTGAGAGAACCCATAGGGGTGCCCGGTCCACTTGGAGGCCGGCTTGCAGGCCAACTGGTAAGCCCCGTTGGAGGGCCCGGGGTGCGATAACCCGGGGTGCGATAGCCAGTAAGATCCACATCGCTGTATAACTGATCGAAAAGATGCTCGCCGTACAGAGGAGGAGCCTGCTGGGCATATTCTTCAACCGCCCTGACAGCGGACTCGGGTGTCTGATCTATTAAATTATTGTTCTCATCAATCGCAAGGCTGGGGGAAATAAAAATAGAGACTGGAAGGGTAGCTCGCAACTGCAAACCGAAAGAGATCAGCTCCCATGCCCACCACCATTGCGTCCACACGGCTTCTCTACTTACCTCGCTAACGTGGCCATCTGGGTTGTGAAGCTGAATGCGGAACTTCAACTTGTGCCTAACTCTGATCCCTCTCGTGTCTGTATCTTGAAGGCACTTGGTTAGAGATTTAGGTAGACTAAGATACCGAGACAGCTGATATCCTTCGGCTACATCATTAAGGATCTCCACAGGAGCGTCCTCCGGCAATTCGTATACATCGGACACTATAGATCTTGTCGTCGTATATGTGTTCCGGAGGGAGCCATGGTCTTCAGGGTTGAGAGTAAGCTCGTCGCATTCAATAAGTTCCGAGAAGATCTGTCCGATACGGAGCCCTTTAAGCAGTGGGATCAATCGGAAATCCACCTGGATGGTAGTGCCGAATATGACAGCTTTCGTCGGGGTGTTGATCGCGTATTCAATCTTCTCAGGCCAGATATTTTCCACGGACTATAAAGGTGGCCATCGTGAGTGACAATCCATGGGAGGGCTCGGGAATTCCCAGGGTTTCTCTTACCATAGCATGGGAGAGCTCAAGAGCCGTGGACTCCAAGGTCCGAATGATACGCAATGGCTTCCTGACGATGATATCTTTGGCATATTTCCTTCCGATTTCCGCTTTGAAACGGTAGATGACCCAGTTGTCAGGTAGTCCCTCGACGGTCTCCGACAAGGAACCTTCGAGGATGATTTCGAAGGGGAACTCATAGTTTCCGGCAGGCAAAACCTCCGTCTTCCCTTTACCTGCATCTTTGAACTTCCAGGTCTTTTCGTAGAAAACTTTTTCTCTCCAATGTCTCCTGCCTCCGCCAGCGGTAGTTGAAGGAAGGTGCCAGCTAAACCAAAGGAAGCGTTAGCCATTAAGCGTACTCCATATTTAGAAACGGTAACACGAGGAGATACGGACCAAACGCGTGACATCCCCGTAAGATGCAATTTAATATTCTTGATCGTGAGGGGCTCTGACAGGCAGAGAACCACATTACCCTTCAACAAAGCACTGGCCGCCTCATCTTCGCTTCCCCGGAATACGACGTAATCATCATCGAGTCTATTCGGTGAGGTAAAATCGATTAGTATGATCTGACACCATGCGAACATACCACCGGGGGTGGTGGGTCAGAGCTCACCGGATATCAAAATATTTCGCACGGCTTGCATGGCCTCCACCGCCAAAGAAGCTGAGTGCCATATTGACGACTTACCCAGCAGCTGCAGACAGGCAGCTGCCAAGTGCTCAAGAGAACAGAAGGGGATGGATGGTTTGTGAGGAAGAAGAAAAGGAGGTTGGGCGTAAGACGAGCGCGCGAAAGATGCTTCTGACCAGAGAGCAGACAGGACGGCAGAGTGACGACAATGGCCACAGCCCTGTAGCTTAATTGTCTGGCTGAAGGTACCTTAACGGTCGTCTGATGCAAAGATCTGCTGTCAGAATATGTAGATAGAAGGAGTGGAACCCAGCAGGATTTATTGAGAGGAAAAAAATCTGGCAGTCTCTGGATTCGCTGGGGTGGCAAGGGTGAGCGTTTTAGTCTTAGGGAGGGTCCGCGAGATGATGCGATAGCGATAGTGATAACGATAAGGGTACGGACGGGGCTAGACGCCTTCTGCGGTAATAAGAGAGGGTATCAGTCGGGTAAAAAGTGGGCTGTAAATACCGTGAAGTAACCCAGGGGACAGAATCGTCAGTGTTCTGCTGCCAACGCACACAGATGGGGAGATTGGATACGACGGAGAAGAGGAGGGAAGAAAAAAGCAAAGAAAAAGAGGGGTGAAGACGGCAAATGCAGGAGGAATGAGATGAGGTGCCGATCGAAGGTGAAGGGAGCAGACGTACGTCAGATGCAGCGGGTCGGTCGACGCGTGTCAAGTGAGGACTTGAACGGGCACGCCGGGCAGGATACTTGGGATGGCCAAGTATGGGTAACGGAACATGCGATGAGGTGATTGCAAGGAGAAAGTACTAAGTTAGGTAGTAGTACAGTGTATTAGAATCCAGTATTCGGTATTAATATGGATTGGATAGACAGAACTAGCAACAGTGATCATTCTACAAGCCTCCACAATCGGTCCGAGTGGGATCATGGCGGATCTGCTCTTTATAAAAAGCAAGAGAAGAAATTTCAAAGAATAATATAATACTCATACGGAGCAATCTGTTAGGACCTCGGAATCAAGATCGATCTGCACGGGCTATCGCGGGTCGGGAACATGGTTGGTATCTGTATATTTTGGGCTATTTTTATTTTATTATTTATTATTTATCTGCGATTATTATTCCGTATTTTGATTGCGTACACTGACGGGAGGGAAATGCATTCCCGAGAACGGCCACAATAATCTCTTATCATTCAGAGACAATGCATATCATTTCACTTGTCACACGTCATGCAGCAGCTGGGAAGAAAAATATAAATAAAAATAAAGGGCGTTCTGGAATCTCCAAAGACTCCAAATGTTGGTCACCCGGACCCATCATGCAACACCGGAATGGGGGACAATGAGGAAACAGTTATTGGTTTCAAACGAATCCACCTGTGCCCATGACCAAGGTGCTTCCGGCGCACAGTATTCCATCGACCCACAGCCAGCACATTTGCCTAGATTAATTATGGTGCCTGGCCTGTCCCCATTTTTTCCCTGTTTTCACCGTTCAGTCAGAAACAAAAAGGCAACATAAGGGGGATGTTCATATTTTGATCACGGGAATCGGGACACGGAGACATCGGCAGTGATCACATGCCGCCGCTGCTCGGGCAACATTGTCCCGGTTCGGGTCTCCCGCTGAGTTTACCCGATATCTAGCCCGGCCGGTCAGCAGGGTTCGTCGTGTGTACAGTATATACATCAAGACTAAATGGCCCTTCACCTGCACCTGGATTCAGTTCCACTTAAGGCTTTCACATGCAATTGCCTCGTAGTATGATATGGTACTGGTTAGGTAGCAACCAAAAAAAAATAAATAAAAATAAAATAAAAAAAAAACCAAAATGCCGCAATCATCCCGATGCCATATTCAGCACCCAAAATTTAAACTCAATTAGACTTGCGGCTGCCCGCTAGTTATCAAGCAACCATGGTGACTCACAGCAATCATTGCGCCCCGCTGCGGATCCATCGCAAAAAATTCTCCCAGTTGATCTCGATGGAGCTCTGTTCCAAAGGTCTCAATCCACCTACGGACTCCGGAAACAGACTGAGACCTGATTCTCCGTTGGAGAATGCCGAGTAGAGCCGTCTCCTCGACAACAACCTTTTTGAGATATTGATGGAACGGATCCGAAGAAGAATGGAGGTTGTACGGACCAGGTATGAGTACCTACTTACTGCGCAACTCCTGTAATTTCGCCGGGCCCATCCAACATGGATGTGCAGCTACGAGCTACGGAGCACCCATGCCCGTGAAGATGGTTAGAGTTTTCCATGCTATGATCAATCTTAGGAATGTGTGCTCCGTACACCGCAGTGCCTCGAAAGGGAAAATAAACGCCCCGGAGTCCGGACCTCCTAGGGCTATGGATATTATCAAGTAATAATAATCTTTGTCCACTGGGATATTAAAAAAGAGCCCTATCTTACGGAAATAATAAATAAATAATAATTTTATCGTCAGGCTGTCAGCATGGCATCAAAGCTTATATTATTCTTCTCATTCTGCTTCTACGCTGTGTTTCAGCCTTCTGCAATACGATACGGTAGTACTATTGCATAGCAGTCGAAAGGATAGCATGCGTTTCAGGCTTTCGCACCATACTTTTCCCCCTTTTTGGAAAGGGGGGTTTTGGAGGTTGGTCTTACAGTAAGATAGCATATCCATAGCAAGCTGGCTGCCCAAAATTGCTCAATTGAAGGGCCACCTGAAGTTGCATAGATGATGTATCTATTATTTTGCATATTTCTCCAGGCAATCTAACCGTTGCCTGTCAACCATGTGGTATCCTCCGAACTAATCATATCTGATGCCTCTGATCGATGATCATACAATCATCTCCATCGATGATATCAGTACCTGGATATCCGCATATTCACCCAGCCTTATACAAATGTATGTGGATCTATCTACCTTTATAGGTATTATCTTCGATTATATATCTCGTCCTTGTTGGATTCATCTTGCAGTCCCCTGCGGGCCTTCATAAGAGATATCATGGTGTCTCTATCGTGAAGACATCTGTTTGATGGACTTGAAAGCATCCCTCTACCTATTTTCCCTTATTCAAGATGTTCTCCCTCCTGCCCAACTATCATAATGGTGGTGCCCTTTGATCTTTTCGGCATGATTGTATGTTAACCTCCATGCCTCCAACCTTCATATTCCAGTTGAATTATGTAATCGCCACGGTAGCCGCGCGGGCGCAGATCGGGATGTACAGCGTACGACGTAATTGCAGATAGAATTAAGAAACCAATCTACGATACCTATATTGTTGGGAAGACTGACTCCATCTGCACATACTTGATACTACATACTCCTTCCTTGCTGTATATTCCTCGAGTTTCGTTGCATCGTGTTGTCGTTCACCCACCGATCTATCGCAATGGCATCTGCTCCCGCCCAGAAAACCTTCACGGTTGGGACGCGCTCGTCGAAACTCGCTCTCCTACAGACTGATCTGGTCGTGAATGAGCTGAGGAAGGCATATCCAGACTATAAATTTGAGGTACTCTCCAAGGAGACTGCTGGCGACAAGAACACGACCATCGCCTTCCGGGAGTTCACGACGAAAAACCTCTGGACGGAGGAGTTGGAAGAACTTCTTATTGCTGGGAAGGTGGATTTTATTGTTCATTCTTTGAAGGGTATATATCTCCTTTTCTCTTGGTCTTTTCTTAATTTCCTCATGTTGCTGAATGTTTTTTTTTTTTTCTTTTTGCTACTAGATGTACCCACTCTCATACCTGCCGAGTGTGCTCTGGGTCCCATGATGAAGCGAGCAGACAGGAGGGATGTCCTCGTTATGAAGAAAGGGCTACCTGCCCAGACCCTGGCCGACCTAGCTCCCGGGTCTGTCGTGGGAACGTCCTCGATACGCCGTACTGCCCAACTGGCCCGACAATATTCCCATCTAAAAGTGATCAACATGCGCGGTAACATCGGCACTCGTCTTGCGAAGCTGGACGCGGAGGATAGCCCGTATACCTGCATTATCCTAGCTGCAGCGGGTCTTCTGCGGTTGGATCTTGGGGATCGCATTTCCCAGTACCTCGATTCGGAGAATGGGGGGATGCTCTATGCTGTCGGACAAGGTGCTCTGGGCATTGAAATCCGCAAGGATGACAAGGTCATGTATGACATGCTGAGTAATATTGGTGATGAGGAGACTACGTTGGAGTGTCTTGCTGAGCGGAATCTTCTACGCATTCTAGAGGGCGGTTGCAGTGCGCCGTTAGGTGTGGAGACGGAATGGGTTCAGGCGTCTGATGGGTCGAAGAAACTCCGTTTTAAGGCCATTATCGTCAGTGTGGATGGTACCGAGAGTACAGAGGTCGAGATCGATGGTGCCGTGGATTCTCCTAAGAGCGCTGAGGCTTTCGGTGAAACTGTGGCAAAGGCATTGGTAGCGGATGGTGCAGGGAAGATCCTTGAGGCTATTCAAGAGAGCAAGAAGTCTGCTTGAACATGCTTCTGAGTGATCGATTGTCGATAGATAGACTCCGAGTATCCAAGTTGACCATGTATCTAGGAGATACCCATTGAAAGAAAAAAAAAGAAAGAAAAGCAACATGAATTACGAACCTCTGCGAGCAAGACTGATTCTCTATTATCACGGATTTCATGGATTCACATGCCATTTAGATGGCCAATGGTATGAAAGGCATATTGCTCGGGACGTTACTGGCATCGTATGCATGCCAGAATGTCGCGACTTGTGTACTGTGCAAGGTCCTCGTAGGACCCTTGGTTGGAGCAGTCTCCCCTCTACTTTTTCCATTTAATGGTAATGGTACACGAGCTTTGCAACAGATGAATCGTGGTCATCCGCACCCGTAGCAGAAGAGCGCCAGAGACGTATAGGACTAGAACAAGAAGCCTAGGTTAACTGGAAGGGCTCCATGCCGATTCCACGTCACAGGCGGAGGTTACAAGAAATCCTCTTGCCAAAGCGAGCAAGGCCGGTTGGATATGATAGCAAAGCTCATACAAATAGACAACGGTCAACCCCTATTCAGAGTATTTCCGGAGCCCCTTGGATTTGCTTCTTTGAATTCATCCCAAGCCCTCGCTTTCATTGTCTCCTCGTCGGCCTTTTCCATGTCGTCCTCATCAATCTCTGGTTTTACATCCGATTGTCCTCCGCCTTCGATAATACCCCCTCTCTTCCTTTCTTCCTCGAGATATTCATCGATCGTCATCGTGGGCAGGTTATGGCCGGGCCGGAAAACTCCTTGTTGAAGCTGCGACCGGCGATCTAGCAGTGTAAATGGTTGCAGTGGCTTGCCCTCCTTGCTCAACAAGGGTCCAAATTTCCCGTTCTTTAGCAGTTGAGAGAGAGGTGCATCTAATCGCTCTGAATAACCGCTCTCGCCTGTACTACCCCTCACCCTTGCATCTCCCGCTTGGTCCTTATCTGATGGTTGGGGTGCGTGACGAATGGCCGTTAGCATAGATAGTTCCTGCGTTATTAAATCTAGTGACTGGAAAGCTTGGTGGGTATATAGATTGATTTCCGCAATGTACAGTTTCCGGACGTCTTCGTCGTCGCTTTGCAGCCGGTTCTGGTTCTGTGAGAGATACTTTTGACAGAATCAGCGCTGAGCTAGTCACACTATCTGGATTGGAATTATATTGAAGACCTCAAGCTTTTGCTTTAGCTCTTTCTCTTCCCTGAATCTGGCCACTTTTACATCTCGTCGAGTAGCGGCATCATTGACCGGAGCCAGAGAAAACGAAGAGGGGTTCTCGCTGTATCGCTCGTAAAGTTTCTTGTCGCTGTTCGACAGCGAGTCATATGTGTCCAGTCGCGAAAGGTATTGTTCATATTGCCCCAGTGCACTTCGGAGGGAAGCTTCGCGATCTGGGTTATGGGATCGTTGGAGAAGGTCGGCCAGAAGATAGTCCACGGTGAGATACCTAAGAGTAGCGTGAATCAGCCAAGTTTCACTCTCATTTATGACACAGGAAATAAGTACGGAATATCCCCTGTAGCAACTTCTTCTAATGATTCATTCTGACTGAACAAGGATAGAAACTGGACGAGTCGCTGGCACTCCTTGAACTTAGCTATCGTTGCATCCACGTCACTGCGGTACGAGTCCGAGTTACTGTCGGTACGTGATTCCAGCGATTCTTTCTCTGTCTTTGCAGATGCGAACAGTGTCCGGAGACTTTGTGGCTGGTCCATCATCACAGTTAAAGTGGAAATAATAATGTATCTTTCGGGATGATCTGCAGAATGAGATCTCGAAGGATAGCTTTGGGTTGAGCTGGCGAAAATATATTCGCTGGGTCGAGCTAACCCCACGCACCGAAATCTCCCCGCAATTAAAGTTGGAATGTAAGCTTTTGTTGTTAATGATGGATGGACCATTGCCATGCTCAGTATCTAATTGTTGGATGAATTGAAATTGAACTTTTGGAAAGAAACTGTATCTATAGCAATTATGCCTACAAGCATTTATTCCCATCATGTCTAATGTACATACCAGGCGCCAGGTGGGCAGCAAACGCTTCGTTTGTAGGGATCCCCTACTTTCATTCACTGGTCTTGCTTCAACCTCTGTTCGCGTTCAGTTTTATTCATCGGATAGAAGAGATCAAGAAATTCTTAAAAGACAGTTTTTACAGTAGCGCCCTCTGATTCGACTATCCGTTTACCCCCAAGTTTGCAAACATACACCAGCCTGGGCCTTCCAGAACCAAAATGGACTCCTTGAAGAGCACAATAACAGAGGATCGCCTCAAAGTTGGATTGATTGAAGATCACAAGCCTTCAGTTTATTCTGAAGAGGTTACAGCTGCTGATGCTAATGCCCGGGACAGAAGAGCATCCACCACAGATGAATCGGCCGACGAGAACGAAGAGCCAGCCCACAATGAATTTACTAAGAAACGACGATGCC
The DNA here is from genome assembly GCA_025999795.1 of Monascus purpureus. Classification (NCBI taxonomy): domain Eukaryota; kingdom Fungi; phylum Ascomycota; class Eurotiomycetes; order Eurotiales; family Aspergillaceae; genus Monascus; species Monascus purpureus. The sequence goes on along the minus strand of AP025346.1, from coordinate 955,146 downwards.
AGAATGCAAAATTTGAGGAACTGTCTGTCTCCATTGCTTTTTTTTAAATACCCCCCCTACGTTGAACTCATGGAGCTGATCTTTTCTTTAGTCTGTCGAAACATGCTCATTCGATTACTGCCGAGACTGTCAAATCTGCCATTCAGACCTTGCCTGACACCCAGCTTTCGACGGCTCATCTGATAGCGAAACAAGACCTTGGATTAGAGATATTGGATCCTCGAGAATACCAAATTGAACTCTTCGAGAGGGCGAAGTCGCGTAACACCATTGCGGTTCTTGATACTGGTATTCTCCCTTCCTTTCAGGCTCTGAATTATGTCTTCTAACTCATGTCATAGGCTCCGGTAAGACTTTGATAGCGGTGCTTTTACTTAAGCACACTATTCAGAATGAGTTGGTGGATCGTGGAAAGGGAAAGGCCCCTCGTATCTCATTCTTCCTGGTATGCAGACAATCTAGGCCAAGTATTCGATACAAGAGTTTGCTGAACGATTATCAGGTGAACAGCGTCACTCTTGTTTACCAGCAGGCAGCGGTTTTGCGCAACAATCTGGATCAAAATATAGCAAGTTTCTTTGGAGCCATGGGGACAGACCTATGGAACAAGCAGACCTGGGCTGAAATTTTCAAAAATAACATGGTGATAGTTTGCACAGCGGAAATTTTGAACCAGTGTCTTTTGAATGCCCACATTCGGATGGATCAGATAAACCTGCTAATCTTCGATGAGGCTCACCATACCAAAAGGGACCATCCTTACGCAAGGTCTGTACAAATTCGAATCAGCTTACTTGAGCATATAACCGAATTCTAACTTTATCCAGGATCATCAAAAATTCTTATCTCGACGAGGATCCTTCGAGGCGTCCAAGAATATTCGGAATGACGGCATCCCCAATCGACGCAAACGGGGATATCGTGGAAGCCTCCTTGTAGGTTATGACCATCCTTCGGCAACAGTTGGAAACTAAATTGAACCAGAAAACTGGAGACGTTGCTTGACAGTAAGATCGCAACAACCTCCAACCTGAACTCACTACGGCAAGTCGTGAGACGTCCAGCCGAGAAGGTCTGGGAATATAATAGACCAGGGCCACCTTTTGCAACCAACCTCTACAAACTCTTGAAAGACCAATTTGGTGACCTCGTTTGCTTAGAAGGTGTCTTTCGGTTCTCGTGGGCTGCTACTTCTGAGTTAGGAAAATGGTGTGCTGATAGGGCATGGAAGCATGCATTGGCAGATGATGTGCTACCAATACTCGAAGGGAAGATCAACAAAGCCCTCCATTCTGAGTCGGACAGTGAAGTACCAGAAAATGTTTACAAGGATATAACGCTGATAAAAGAAGCCAACAATCTGGTTCGAAACTATCCATTCAATGACCCAAATGCTCCCGGAGAACTTAGCAATAAGGTGCAAGTTCTTCGCAAAGAACTCAGCCAGTACTTTGAGGGTCCGACGGATACGAAATGTATTGTCTTCACGGAGAAACGCTATACAGCGAAAATTTTGTGCGAGCTTTTTCTGAATCTAAACATTCCCCATCTTCACCCTGGTGTTATTGTTGGTGTTCGATCCGGTGACGTGGCCGGTATGAACACCACTTTTCGGCAGCAGTTCCTTGCCCTGATGAAGTTCAGGAAAGGAGAAATCAATTGCTTGGTGAGTACATGCTCTCCCGTCCAGTGTAGGTTACACACCCGTCTCTGACGGCCAAAGTTTGCTACTTCCGTTGCCGAAGAGGGCCTCGACATTCCTGACTGCAACTTAGTAGTAAGGTATACCGACCTCAATCGACATGTTGCAGTATCTATACTAATACTACAAAGATTTGATTTATACAATACGTTTATCCAGTATATCCAGAGTCGTGGCAGGGCTAGGCATTTTAATTCAACGGTATTCTAGGGTCCAGATCGAATATCAAATGAGCCTACTAACTTTCATTATAGTACGCAAGCATGGTCGAAAAAGAAAACGCAGGGCATGAAGCACGGATAGTGGGAGTTCGAGAGGCTGAGGTATGTCTGGTTTTGGATTCCGTCAAAATACATCTAACTGTGGTCTAGGACGTTATGCGAAGGTTTTGCGAATGTCTACCTGAAGATCGACTGCTTCATGGAAATGAGCATGACATCAATACCATTATTGATAAAGAAGAAGGGAAAAGAACGTACACAGTTACAAGTACAGGTGCGAAGTTGACTTACCATTCCGCAATAGTAATTCTTGCTCGCTACGCCAGCTCTCTAGTGAGTCTATGTTCCTTTGATATACTTGTTCGGCCCTAATTGAAACAACTACATAGCAATACGAGAAAGAAACGTCAGCTATCGTCACATATGTTGTCCTGCCTGTGGATAATACTTTTATTTGCGAGGTCATCTTACCGGAAAAGTCTCCAATTCGAGGGTTAACTGGAAGCCCATCAATGAAGAGGTCCACTGCCAAACAGTCAGCTGCATTCGACACTTGTCTCTTACTCCGGAAGCATAAATTGCTAGACGACCATTTCAATTCCGTATATCACAAACGCTTACCTGCTATGAGAAATGCAAAATTGGCTATAACATCAAAGCGGACGAACCAGTATGATATGATAACGAAGCCGTCGTATTGGAGTAGCCAGCAGGGCGCTTCTCCGACGATGTTATATGCAACATCGGTATCGATTATTCCATCAAGACCACTCATAAGGGAACATGGAAATCTAGTTTTCCTGACTCGTGAAAAGCTGCCGAAATTTCCGGATTTTCCCATCTTTCTCGAGGAGAACGTTGAGACGACTGTTCATTCCGTGCCAGTGGACAATCCCCTCGCTATCACCGCTGAAGATTTAGACTGCTTTACAGCATTTACTCTCCGTGTCTTTCGAGATATTTTTCATAAAATTTATGATCGAGAACCCGAAAAAATGCCATATTGGCTTGCTCCAGCCGCAACAGATGCCATATTCGAAGAGTGCCCAGACTCGCGCAGTGTCGTCGACTGGAAAACCCTGAAATTCGTTCAGGAGAACGACGAAGTCAAATGGATTAGTGGAATGGCTCCTGACTTTCTGAAAAATCGCTTCGTCTTTGATAGCTGGGATGGGAGGTATCGATACTTCACCCTAGGAATTGAGGAGACATTACGTGCCTCTGATCCACCACCACCCTTTGTTCCACGCCGCAGACATATGGATAATATCTTAGACTACTGCCTGAGTTTGTCGAAAAATTCTAGGGCGAGATTTTTTGCAACGTGTGACTGGAATCAGCCGGTAGTTCGGGCAGAGCTGGTTCGACTCAGGAGGAACCTGCTCGACAAAATGACCGATTCAGAAAAGAAATTTGAAACCAGAACTGTCTTGTGTCCAGAGCCATTAAAGATATCTGCTGTTAGTTTGACAAACCAGAAAATTACGGTTTATATTATACTGACAGTAAAGACAAGATTCCTTCATCGATTGCTGCATCGTGCCTTTCTTTCCCGGCTATTATTAGCAGGTTGGATTCGTATCTTATAGCTCGTGAAGCTTGCAAAACTCTACACCTGGACGTCCAACTGAGATATGCCTTGGAAGCATTCACAAAGGACTCTGATAATACTGAAGAGCACCGAGGCCAGCAGATCCATCTCCAAAGAGGAATGGGCAAGAATTATGAACGCTTGGAGTTCTTAGGCGACTGCTTTCTCAAAATGGCGACGTCAATTTCCCTCTTTGCTCAAAAACCTGATGATGATGAATATGACTATCATGTGAATAGAATGTGTCTTATTTGCAACAAAAATTTATTCAACTCGGCCAAAAAGAAGCAATTGTATCGGTTCATCAGAAGCCGGGGTTTCTCCAGGTATGCCAGTTTCCAGGTTTCTGGAGTCTCGTGGGAACTAACGAAATATTTGTTCCTAGACATACGTGGTACCCTGAAGGTCTCACATTGCTACAGGGAAAGGATCATAGCAAAAAGGTCTCGTCCGAAGGCAAGCATGCACTTGGGGAGAAGACCATTGCGGATGTTTGTGAAGCGTTGATAGGAGCCTCCTTTTTATCAGGTGGCAATGAACATCGTTTTGATATGGCTGTCAAAGCAGTCACTGCCTTGGTTGATAGTCCAAATCACATGGTTTCTTGCTGGAAGGAATATTACTCTCTCTACACAATGCCGAAGTATCAAGTTCAGGGTGCTGATGGGTTTGACCTTGACCTTTCTCGGAAGATTGAGGAGAAGTTGGGTTATCGTTTCAAACATCCCCGATTACTACGCTCAGCTTTTACTCACCCGTCGTATCCTCTGGCATGGGCCAAGGTTCCGTGCTACCAGCGCCTTGAGTTTTTGGGTGACTCACTGCTCGATATGGTTTGTGTCGAAGATCTCTTCCAACGGTTTCCAGATCGGGATCCACAGTGGTTGACAGAGCATAAAGTAAGTTTCGCTGTCAGGTGGGAAATATCAAATGGCGCTGACTCTAGCTCTGCAGATGTCGATGGTCTCGAACAAGTTCCTCGGTGCCTTAGCTGTGAAACTGAGATTGCACACTCACCTGCAGCATTTTAGCAACCCTTTGCAGGCGCAGATTACCTACTACGCGGAAGAAATCCAAACCGCGGAAACTGAGAATGAGGGCGCAGTCGACTATTGGGTTATGACGAAAGACCCGCCTAAGGTATGTTGTGAACAGCCCTTCGACAGGTCAGGTTTGTAAGATTGACCAAACTGCATGGTTTAGTGTTTACCCGACATGGTCGAGGCCTACCTCGGAGCTGTATTTGTTGACTCTGGTTTCAATTTCGAAGTCGTTGAGGCATTTTTCAAACGTCATGTCAAGCCGTACTTCCATGACATGTCCATTTACGACACCTTTGCAAATAAACATCCAACTGTAAGACCCGTATCGTCCGGTATGAGCATGTGTCTCCAGAAGCTAACCATTTCAGACATATCTGCATAATAAATTGACGAATGAATATGGATGTACAAACTACTGTCTGAAGGCAGGAGAGATACCCACCGGCGACAGCTCCATCGCGTCCATTCTGGCCGCCGTTATTGTGCACGATTCCGTCATTGCGGATGGGACAGCATCATCCGGCCGCCACGCCAAAGTGAAGGCGAGTGAGAAAGCGCTGGCTGTGTTGGAGGGACTTCCAGCATTTGAATTCCGGCAGAAGTATCATTGCAATTGTCAAGGGGCAGAGGGATCTACTGAGGCGGATATAGGGACTGCCATTTGATCCAACAAGGATTGCCTTTTCTTCTGTCCCATACGGATTCTATTCCCTAGAAAGATAAATCAATACAATTGAATCTACGGTCATGTCCTTCTTTTACCTTTAAATGCACTTTTATAGTTCTTGGCTCCGTTCCCAGAAGTCGTTTAACGCTGAATTCAGGTGTCTCAAAGACTATACGTAGGAGATCAATTCCGTCGTGCATTGCTGTCTGGAACTGGTTCAGGAACGATGCTTGTCCTGCGGATCACTGACGAGTGGAGATGGACATCACATGGTTGGGCTACAAGAGCTTACCGAAACAGGATTAGCGCCAGAACCCCTGGACAACATGTCTGCCGTGTTCGGTCGGACTGGTTGGCTGCAGAGAAGGGAAACCAACACTCAGTAGGCAATGAATTTCTAGTCCTTTTCCGACTCTCCCTTCATCCTGGTTCAGAAGTATCCTCTCTACCCTTCCGATCCATCTCTACCTTCCCCTTTTCCATCCCCATCTATCCCCGATTCGAGAAAGCCGCAGCACGACGCGATCTATCAACACGTCGGCCAAAAAAGTCCGACGTGTGCTAGCTACCTACCATCCATCTCCTGTGTCCCGTTTTCTCGATGATCCTCGCGGACGATCGTCTTTAAGGTCATAGAATATGGAGGTTGCCTCCGCAGGGGTGCCGAACGGCGTTTCTGCACCCAATCAGCCATCCCCCTGGGACCCCGACGTCCTCGTACACTACTTAGTTGAGGTGCTCCAAGTAACTTTGGGAGCTCTGAGAAGTGAGCTAGAAAGTACTGGAAGCTTGTTGTCTAAAGCCAAGTACAATGAGACCGTACAGCGGTTGACGCGGTTCGCCTCCGAACCGCAGACAGCTCTCTTTGTACAGAAGGATATAGTGCCTACAGAGGAAACAAATGGGACGGAAGATGGTTCATGTATGTCATTGAATGCGTCCAGTGAAGCAAATCGCTAACAGAACTTAGCTCCCTCAGTTGGTTATGCATATAATCTATCCGCCGATGTCTCGTTCTCTCCGACAACGGTCGCGTCGGTGGCCTTTACGAAACGTCCGACAGCTATCGATCCATCCCGTCCGCTGTACTTACAGCTGCATGTGATGAATCTCCCCGGATCGCCATCTTTCAACGCACAAGCCCAGCAGGGTGCTTCTATGACTCCTTTTGAATTCCTACACTCGTCGATGCACAATGCTCTAAGTCCTTACCTGGAAGCCTACATCCGCAATCAAGACAGTACAAATGGCTCCAAGTCAAGGACGGATACAGAAGCAAAGACAGGCGTTCCAGGAACCAAGAAGAAGTGGGCGGAATTGGAAACGAGCCTTCTTCATCTCCAGCAGAATGTGGAGATTCCCGTCTTAAATCTCCAGCCCCACGAAGTGGTGCAGGCTGCCTTGAATGAAGCAGAAGCCCGAGGGATAAAACCCTCAGTGGAATTGATTCCACCTTCTGTCCTGGAAAGCAGCAACTTCATCAATAGCATTCAAAATTCGGTGAACGGATGGATTAGATCGATTCAAACTATCACAAAGATGTCTCGTGATGCTGATAGCGGTTCAGCAGCTCAGGAGATCCATTTCTGGCTGGAGATGGAGAGTGCTCTTGAGGGTATTGAGAACCAGCTGCGCGGCGATGGTGTCCAGTTGACTATGGATATCCTCCGCCATGCAAAGCGTTATCAAGCAACTCTCAGTTTTGTTGCAGATACTGGACTGAGGGAGGCGACAGATATGGTCCAGAAGTACAACCAGTTGATGCGTGACTTCCCTCTTGACGAACTATTATCTGCCACTACATTGCAGAAGGTGCAAGAGTCTTTGGGCTTGATTTTCAATCACCTCAACAAGAAATTGAAGATCTCCCCCTACCCGATCAAGCGTGCTCTGTCACTTGTTGAAGCTATCTCTGGGGACCTCGATGCCCAGATCCGATCCCTGATCAATGGCCGGGCGATCTTGCACTTGGATTACCGAGAATTCCGTCCGTTAATGAAGACCACTGGTGCGATATTTCGGACCTGGGACGAAAACATCAAGGAGTTTACCAATGTCGCTCGAGAGGCTACAAGACGCCGGAATGAGAAGTTCATTCCGATCAAGGTAATTCCACGGCACGATAAAACCCAGGAAAGGCTCCAATACATCAACACGTTCAGAGTCAACCATGAGCAACTTCAACGGACTATTGTGAATGTTTTGGGACCTAAAACGTCTCTATCTGGAGACGCCGGGAATAATAACGATGGAGCGGTAATTGTCGAGGAGATCGGCGATGTAGACGCTGTTGAAGAAGTCGCGCAAGCTTTCGCAGCCCTCAAGAATGTGGATGTGCTAGACGTATCCCCCGAGGGAACCCAGTTGTGGGTGCAGGCGGAGATTGCCTACAATGAGCGGACTTCTCGTGTTGAAAATTCCATAATTGCTCGACTCCGAGACCGCCTAGCAACTGCAAGAAATGCGAATGAGATGTTCCGTGTTTTCTCCAAATTCAACGCACTCCTTATTCGGCCCAAAATTCGAGGAGCCATTAGTAAATATCAGTCGCAGCTCCTTAAGAATGTCAAGCAGGATATTTCTGCCTTGCATGAACGATTCAAACAGCAGTATGGCCACTCCGAAGCACACGCGATGGCTCAATTGCGGGATCTGCCTCCTGTCTCAGGTGCTATCATTTGGGCCCGTCAGATTGAAAGACAACTCGATGGTTATATGCGAAAAGTCGAGGATGTTCTTGGGGAGGACTGGCATCTACATGCCGAGGGTCAAAAATTGCAATCCGAGAGCAGTCTATTTCGGAAGAAATTGGATACCAGACCAATTTTTGAATCCTGGCTTCATGATGTCCAGAGGCGCCGTATCACCATAGCCGGGCGACTTTTCAACATTGTGCGCAATCGAGCCGCTGGGAATACACTTGAACTTAGCGTGAACTTCGATGCCCAGGTCATAGCCCTATTCAAAGAGGTCAGGAACCTAGTCTGGCTTAATTACCAGGTTCCCCATGCAGTCAGCAGCATATCAAAGGAAGCAAAACGTGTCTACCCTTTCGCGATCAGCCTGATGGAAAGCGTCCGTACACTGTTGCAGACCAACCGCTTCATTTTGTCTATGTCAGAAGTCGCTATTTTACTGAATGGCTATGTCAACGATGCGCAAGGCATGATAGCCAAGGGAATTCCTCTAAGGTGGGAATCGTTTGTTCATACATACGAACTTCATGTAAAACAGCCAACCCTGGTTAATAGCTCTATTGAGCCTGCCATTGCAAGCAGAGGCGAGAGCAAGCACGTTCAGTTTGTCCGTGAATTCGCCGGATCTGCCTCTGTGCTACAGTCCAAGACGGCAACACTGGCTTCTATCAATGAAAATATCCAGAAAGCCATTGGTGAATTGAAGACGTGCCCGTACGATGCGACGGCGTTCAAACAATGCTTGGACACCATTCAAGTTGCGGTCGATAAGCTGAACCTGGAGAACTATGTAAACCTTGGCTTCTGGGTCGCTGGGCTGAACTCGAAGATCGAGTCCATACTTCGGGATCGACTCCATCGTGCCATTCGAGAATGGGTTGCTTCGTTTCAGGCTGCTGAAAGGGACCAGGTGTCAGCCCAGCTCCTGAATTCCGGAGATGAGTTAGAGACTGCGACCTACAAGGTTGAGTTCCCTGAGCTGGTACATGAAATCTCGATGCGGAACCAAGTTCTACATCTTGACCCGCCCCTGCAATTTGCTCGAGCGAGTTGGCTTTCGCATTTCGACAATTGGCTGGGTATTGTGTGTAACCTTGAGAAGATCAAGTCTTCTCGGTACCAAATCTCGATTGATGTTGAGTCAACCCAGCCATCGGAAGCTTGCTTTACGAATCTCCCTCAGCACTGCATCAGCGACCTTGGTGAGGTTTACAGTGTGGTTGAAGCGAGACTGAAAGAGGTCTCTGAATACGTCGACAAATGGCTGCAATTCCAGTCTCTCTGGGATCTGCGGTCTGAGCAGGTCTACGATATCCTGGGTGATAACCTGTCTCAGTGGCTTCAACTCCTTCAGGAAATTCGGAAGAGTCGTGCAACCTTCGATACCTCTGAAGTCAGTCGATCATTTGGTAACGTCAAGATCGACTATGAGCAAGTCCAGACAAAGGTCAACGCCAAATACGACCAGTGGCAACATGAAATACTCCTCAAGTTTGGGTCAAAACTAGGGGGCCGCATGCGAGAGGTCCATACAGAAATTGCCTCTGCACGGCGTGATCTGGAGGGCCAGAGTCTCGAGGCATCTTCGACGGCGCACGCAGTGTCTTTCATTACAATCGTTCAACAGTGCAAGCGTAAAGCAAAGGTATGGGAGCCAGAAGTTGATCTCTTCCGGCAAGGTCAGACCACACTCTCTCGTCAACGTTACCCATTCCCTAACGACTGGCTACACGTGGAGAATGTTGATGGGGAGTGGACCGCGTTGAATGAACTTCTTGCTCGAAAGAGCAAGATTGTCCAGGACCAGACAGAAGGATTGCGCGCCAAGATTTCCGCCGAGGATAAGGTCATTGGCTCTAGAATTGATGAAGTTCTCCACCAGTGGAACGAAGAGAAGCCAGTATCCGGTACCATTCCTCCTGATGAAGCATCCCGAATCCTCAGCTCTTTCCAGTCTCGCCTTGAATCCCTTCGGTCCGAATATGAAATGGTATCCAAGGCGAAGGAGGCCCTTGACCTTCCACCAAGTCCCCAATCCTCCTTACCGGCTATTCTGGAGGAAGTTCAAGATTTTATGTCAGTTTGGGCAGCTTTGTCAACCATTTGGAAGAGCCTTAATGATCTACGCGAAATGCTTTGGACGAGCGTACAGCCTAGAAAGCTTCGTCAGTCTCTCGATAGCTTGATCAAAATGACGAAAGAGATGCCAAGTCGTATGCGCCAATATGCTGCATTTGAACATATTCAAAACGTGCTTCGACAACTGTTGAAGGTGAATCCTCTTCTCTCTGACATGAAGTCTGAAGCTGTCAGGGAAAGGCATTGGCAAAAGATCTACAAAGCCCTCAAGCCCAGACAGCGATTTTCTCTCGTCTCACTCACTCTCGGTGATGTATGGGATCTGCAGCTCGTCGCTAGTGAGGTTGTAATTCGCGACATTATCGTGCAAGCTCAAGGTGAGATGGCGCTGGAGGAATTCCTGAGGTCTGTCAGGGAAACTTGGCAGAACTATTCTCTTGACCTCGTCAACTACCAAAATAAGTGTCGTCTTATTCGAGGGTTTGATGACCTTTTTGCGAAATGCAGTGAGAATCTGAACTCTCTGCAAGCGATGAGACATTCTCCATACTATAAGGAATTCGAAGAAGAGGCTTCTTCCTGGGAAGATAAACTCAACAGGGTTCACGTTCTTTTCGATGTATGGATCGATGTTCAAAGACAATGGGTTTATCTCGAAGGTGTTTTCACCGGAAACGCTGACATTAAGCACCTACTCCCTCTTGAATCGAGCCGCTTTCAGAATATTAACTCGGAGTTCTTCGCTGTGATGAAGAAAGTTTATAAATCTCCTTTCGTCCTAGATGTCCTTGCCATCAATGGAGTGCAGAAGTCTCTGGAAAGATTGGCAGATCTACTCAACAAGATCCAGAAAGCGTTGGGTGAATACCTTGAACGGGAGCGGCTCTCTTTCCCTCGCTTCTATTTTGTTGGGGATGAGGACCTGCTTGAAATTATCGGCAACAGCAATGACATCCTCCGGGTTGCCAAACACTTCAAGAAGATGTTTGCGGGGTTGTCTGGGCTAATAGTTGACGATGACACGAATATTGTCGGGTTTACATCTAAAGAAGGTGAGGAGGTCCGATTAAAGAAGGAAGTCAGCCTTGTCAGGACCCCAAAGATAAATGAGTGGCTCGCCGCGCTCGAGAATAGCATGAAATTGACGCTGGCGGAACTCCTTGCGGAAGCAGTGGAGCAATTTGATACGATATACAATGCTCCGGAGATTGACAGAACCGCTTTCAACGACTTCCTTGCCAACTACCCTGCCCAGATTGTTGTCCTTGCCAGTCAGGTTGTCTGGACTAGCGCCGTCCAGAAGTCTCTGGAAAATGGTGGCACTACTCTTTCAGTGTTATATGATGCTCAAGTTAGAATACTGGAGCTTCTTGCCGCCACCGTCCTCGGTGAGCTCGATGCAATTACCAGAAAGAAATGTGAACATATGATTACGGAGTTTGTTCACCAACGAGATGTCATATCAAAGCTCATCAAATTGAACGCTTCGGCCCCAACTCACTATATGTGGCTCCTACAGATGCGTTATGTCTACCAGAACAATGGGGACTTCCTGCAGCGGTTGTATGTCCACATGGCAAATGCGAAGCTCAACTATGGTTTTGAGTACCTAGGTGTTCCCGAACGCCTTGTGCGCACACCTCTTACTGATCGTTGCTTCCTGACTTTAACACAAGCTTTGTGCCAAAGACTTGGTGGCTCTCCTTACGGTCCAGCCGGTACCGGGAAAACAGAATCAGTTAAAGCGTTAGGTCTGCAACTTGGCCGCTTCACTCTCGTCTTTTGTTGTGACGACAGTTTTGATTTCCAAGCTATGGGTCGAATTTTCCTTGGTATCTGTCAGGTTGGTGCCTGGGGTTGCTTCGACGAATTTAACCGTTTAGAAGAGAGAATTCTGTCGGCTGTATCCCAACAAATCCAGAACATTCAAATTGGCTTGAAAAAGGGAGAAGAAGATGAAAAGGCTGAGATTGAGCTTGTTGGAAGACGATTGTCTGTGAATCCCAGCACTGGGATTTTCATCACCATGAATCCAGGCTATGCTGGACGCTCGAACCTGCCTGATAACTTGAAGAAGCTCTTTAGAAGCGTCGCAATGTCAAAGCCAGACAAGGAGCTCATTGCTGAAGTTATGCTTTTCTCGCAAGGGTTCAAGCAAGCAAAGCCATTGTCGAAACAGACGGTGCCTTTCTTCGATCATTGCTCTTCACAGTTATCGAAACAAGCACATTACGACTTCGGCTTACGTGCTCTTAAGAGCGTTCTAGTTAGTTCTGGTGGCCTCAAGCGCATTCGTCTCGCCAACTTGGAAGGTGAACTTGGCCCAGATGAGATTATCGAACCTCAGATCATTGTTCAGAGTCTCCGGGAGACAATTGCCCCTAAGCTGGTACGAGAAGATGTGGACAAGCTGTTTGAAATACAAGCACAGAACTTTCCCGGTGTGGAGTATGTACCTGCAAATTTTGAGAAGTTGGAGCAGGCTATTCGTGAGATCGCCCGTGAGCAGCACCATGTTGACAGCGAGATGTGGGTTACCAAGGCGCTACAGGTCCACCAGATCCAGAGCATCCACCATGGTGTTATGATGGTGGGCAAATCCGGATCGGGCAAGTCGTCGGCCTGGAAGGTATTGCTTCAAGCCTTGCAGCGAATTGAAGGAGTCGAAGGCGTTTCGCATATTATCGACTCTAAGGTTATGTCTAAAGAAGCACTTTACGGTAATCTCGACAGCACCACTAGAGAATGGACTGACGGTCTTTTCACGGGAATATTGAGAAGGATCATTGATAACCTTCGAGGAGAGGATTCCAAACGTCATTGGATTGTTTTTGATGGAGATGTCGACCCTGAATGGGTTGAGAATCTTAACAGTGTCCTCGATGATAACAAGCTATTGACTCTTCCCAACGGAGAGCGTTTGAATCTCCCCCCGAATGTCCGCATCATGTTCGAAGTGGAAAGCCTTAAATATGCCACGCTGGCTACTGTCAGCCGTTGTGGCATGGTTTGGTTCAATGAAGACAGTGTCACTCCTTCCATGATGATCGAGAATTATGTCGAGTCGCTCAGAACCAGAACATTCGAAGACCTTGATGACGATAGCGTCCCTGCTGGACAGGCATCTGTGAGAACCCAGGATTCTCAAGATACACTTTCGACCATTCTCAAGCAGCTCCTCCAAAGCGACGACCTCGTTATGAAGGCGCTTGAGGAGGCACATAAATACAACCACATCATGGAATTTACTGATATTCGTGCACTCAATACTCTGTTCAGCTTATTGAATAAGGCTTGCCGGAATGTTCTTGAATACAACATCCAGCACGTGGATTTCCCTCTTGATACGGAACAGATGGAGTCGTACATTTCTAAGAAGTTCCTTGTCGCGCTTGTCTGGTCCTTTACGGGTGACTGCAAGCTCGGGGATCGCAAGTCCTTCGGCGAATATGTCTCAGGGCTGTCTACGATTGATACTCCATCTCTAATTGATTCGTCTCTCATTGATTTCGATGTGTCTCTTCCGAGAGCAGAATGGACGAGCTGGCAATCGCAAGTGCCATCAATTGAGATAAACACCCACTCTATTACCCAAACCGACGTGGTAATTCCGACAGTAGATACCGTTCGCCATGAAGATGTCCTTTATTCGTGGCTCGCAGAACACAAACCTCTGCTTCTCTGCGGTCCTCCTGGCTCCGGTAAAACAATGACTTTGTTTGCTGCGCTTCGGAAGCTACCCAACATGGAAGTTGTCGGTCTCAATTTTTCTAGCGCCACCACTCCGGATCTTTTGATCAAGACTTTTGAGCAGTACTGCGAGTATAAGAAAACGCTGAACGGGATTGTCATGTCTCCGAACCAAATTGGGCGTTGGTTAGTAATTTTCTGTGATGAAATCAATCTTCCGGCGCCTGATCGCTACGGTACCCAACGAGCAATATCCTTTTTGAGACAGCTTGTTGAACAGAACGGTTTCTGGAGAACATCAGATAAGACCTGGGTCACTTTGGATCGCATCCAGTTTGTTGGTGCATGCAACCCTCCAACAGACGCTGGCCGTACACCTTTGGCTGAGAGGTTCTTGCGCCACTCACCTTTGATCATGGTTGATTATCCCGGGGAGATTTCTCTCACGCAGATCTACGGCACGTTTAATTCTGCGATTCTCAAGATCCTTCCCTTGTTGCGAGGCTACTCTGAATCGCTTACCAAGGCTATGGTTCAATTCTACTTGGAGTCCCAGTCTAGATTTACACCAAAGATCCAACCGCACTATGTGTACTCACCGCGTGAGCTTACCCGGTGGGTGCGTGGTGTCTACGAGGCTATTAAACCCCTTGAAAGCCTCTCCATTGAAGGGCTGGTTCGTATCTGGGCCCATGAAGCTCTGCGACTTTTCCAAGATCGACTTGTCGCTGAAGAGGAAAGAAATTGGACAGCTGATGCTATTCGACGTATTGCGTTGGAGAATTTCCCTGCTATCGATCACGAGCAAGCTCTCAAGGGACCAATTCTGTTCTCCAACTGGTTGTCAAAGAATTATGTACCTGTAGAACAGGAGCGACTCCGCGATTTCGTGAAGGCACGTTTGAGAACATTCTGTGAAGAAGAAGTTGATGTCCCTCTGGTACTGTTCAACGACGTTTTGGAACATGCCTTGCGCATTGATCGGGTATTCCGACAACCCCAAGGACATCTTATTCTTATCGGTGTTAGTGGCAGCGGTAAGACTACGTTATCGCGCTTTGTGGCGTGGATGAACGGTCTGAAAGTCTTCCAGATCAAGGTTCACGGCAAATATACTTCTGAGGATTTTGATGATGATTTGAGAAACGTCCTTCGTCGAGCAGGATGCAAGGGTGAGAAGATCTGTTTCATCATGGATGAGTCCAACGTCTTGGACTCTGGTTTCCTCGAAAGGATGAACACCCTCCTGGCTAATGCGGAGGTACCCGGCCTGTTTGAAGGGGACGAGTATTCCTCATTGATGACTGCGTGCAAAGAGGGCGCACAGCGACAAGGTCTACTCCTAGATTCTCAGGAGGAGCTCTACAAGTGGTTCACGCAGCAGATTGTCAGGAACCTGCATGTCGTGTTCACAATGAATCCTCCAGAAGAAGGCCTGTCCTCGAAAGCGGCAACAAGTCCTGCACTTTTCAACAGATGCGTACTCAATTGGATGGGCGACTGGTCCGACCAGGCCCTGTTCCAGGTTGGCTCCGAACTCACTCACTCAGTCGACCTTGATAAACCAAACTTCGTCGCTCCCGATAGTATCCCCGTAGCGTACCGTGAGCTTAGCCTTCCGCCGTCCCATCGAGATGCAGTTGTGAACTCGATGGTGTATATTCACTATTCCTTGCAGAAGTTCAACCAGCGTCTCCAGAAGCAACAAGGAAGGACTACCTATCTGACTCCTCGTCATTATCTTGATTTTGTTGCACAATATGTGAAGCTTTTCAACGAAAAGCGTGAGGATCTCGAGGAACAGCAGAGGCACTTGAATGTTGGTCTTGAAAAGCTGAGGGACACTGTCGACAAGGTTGAGGATCTTCGTGCCAGTCTGGCACAGAAGAAGGCAGAGCTGGAGAGAAAAGAAATGGAGGCGAACGAAAAGTTGGAACGTATGGTTGCTGGTCAGAAGGAGGCAGAGCAACGGAAGGCTGCATCCCTCCAGATTCAAGAAGCACTGGAGGTACAGGAACGTGAAGTGTCGGAACGAAAGGAAGTCGTCCTGAATGATCTTTCCAGAGCCGAACCTGCTGTCTTGGAGGCGCAGAAGAGTGTGAGCAATATCAAACGTCAGCACCTTACTGAAGTCCGTTCTATGGGCAATCCACCAGCTAGTGTCCGGCTTGCTCTGGAAGCCGTCTGCACTCTTCTTGGCCACAAAGTTGATAGTTGGAAAACGATCCAGGGCATTGTTCGAAGGGAAGATTTCATTGGTAGCATTGTCAATTATGATAATGAACGACAGATGACAAGGAATCACCGGCTTAAGATGCAGAACGAATACTTGTCGAAAGAGGATTTCACATACGAAAGAGTCAACCGTGCTAGCAAAGCTTGTGGTCCCTTAGTTCAATGGGTTGAAGCTCAGGTTAACTACTCGGATATCTTAGACAGGGTTGGTCCACTGCGAGAGGAAGTTGCGCAACTTGAAGAACGACTGCTACAGACAAAGGCAGAGGCCCAGGCTATTGAGAACACCATCCGCGGTCTCGAAGCAAGCATTGCTACCTATAAATCTGAATATGCGGCCCTCATCAGTCAAACTGAAGCGATCAAGACGGAGATGTCCAGAGTCGAGTTCAAGGTCAACAGGAGTTTAAGACTGCTCAAGAGCCTCTCATCTGAACGTGAGCGGTGGGAGGAAGGCAGCAGGTCGTTTGAGATCCAGATCAACACCCTTGTCGGCGATGTGCTCATTGCAGCTGCATTCCTTGCATATGGTGGTTTCTACGATCAACAATTCCGGAAACTTATGGTTGATGATTGGGTCAACCACTTATCACAGTCCGGAATCAGTTTCAAGCCACATAACCCAGTAACAGAGTACTTATCCAATGCAGACGAGCGCCTTGCCTGGCAAGGTAACTCGCTGCCGGTCGATGATCTCTGTACCGAGAATGCTATCATATTGAAGCGCTTCAATAGATATCCTCTGATCATCGATCCATCTGGCCGTGTCACGGAATTCCTGCAGAAGGAGAACAAGGAAAGGAAGCTTACTGTTACCAGCTTTTTGGACGATTCCTTCGTCAAGCAATTGGAGAGTGCACTGCGTTTTGGAAATCCGATTCTCATCCAAGATGCGGAACACTTGGATCCGATTCTCAATCATGTCCTCAACAAAGAGTACCAGAAAACAGGCGGGCGTGTCCTCATTCAGCTCGGGAAACAAGAAATCGACTTTTCTCCCTCATTCAGGCTCTTCCTCTCCACAAGGGACCCATCTGCATCGTTCCCGCCTGATGTTTGCAGTAGAACAACGTTTGTCAACTTTACGGTCACCCAGAGCAGCTTGCGAACCCAGTCACTGAACGAGGTGCTCAAGTTTGAACGCCCGGATGTTGATGAGCGCCGTACCAACCTCGTTAAATTGCAGGGAGAATTCAAGATCCACCTACGTCAGCTGGAGAAACGCCTCTTGCAGGCCTTGAATGAGTCACGCGGCAACATTCTCGATGACGATAACGTCATCGAGACTCTAGAGACTCTTAAGAAGGAGGCTGGTGAGATTTCGAAGAAGATGGAGGAAACCGAGGGTGTTATGACAGAGGTCGAAAACATCACCACCAAATACGGCATCATCGCCAGGTCCTGCAGCGCTGTTTTTGCCGTACTGGAGCAACTACACCACATCAATCATTTCTATCAATTTTCACTTCAGTACTTCGTTGATATCTTCAACTCCGTTCTGTATCAAAACAAGCGCCTTGCTCAAGAGAGGGATCATGCTGCACGCGTCCAGATTATTCTGCGTGATCTTTTTGTTACAACCTACCAGCGGACCTCTTTGGGTCTGATTCAGAAGGATCGCATTACGCTCGCAATGCTTCTGGCACAAAACGCTCCGTACAAGATGGAAAAAGGCATCATTGACAGCATACTTGACGGGACTATAGAGGGCGTAGATCTGTCAACAAGCCCCGAGCGCCGCGAGCAAGTCTTGAACCAAATCGCGAACATGTCTCTGTTCAAGCCCGTTTTCCCCAACATACCTGTAGAACAGTGGGAGCGGTTTTTCGGCGAGGAACTTGCTGAAAATACTGTTCCCGCTGCCTGGGAAGAGGGCACAGAGAACGTCGACCAACTGCTCCGTTCCTTGTTACTTGTGAAACTCTGCAGGATGGACAGGTTTGTGCCAGCAGCCGAGCGATTCATCACAGCCGTCTTTGGTCACGAGTTCTTCGAAGGAAGCAGCGACTTGAAGGACGTAGTCGAGCAGGTCACTGCCACTACACCCATTGCTCTCAGCTCAAGCCCTGGTTTCGATGCCAGCTACAAGGTGGATGCGCTCGTTGAGCGTATGCACGCGACGTGTGCCAATATTGCAATGGGTTCCAATGAGGGTCTACAGAGCGCAGATAAAGCGATCAGCAACGCTGCTGCTACAGGAACATGGGTACTAGTCAAGAACGTGCACCTTGCACCTTCGTGGCTACAGAGTCTGGAGAAGAGGCTTGATTCGCTGAAGCCTCACAAAGATTTCAGACTCTTCCTTTCTATGGAGTCTAGCCCGAAGATTCCCGTTAACCTCCTCCGGGCGTCTCGCGTGCTCATGTTTGAGCAACCAGCCGGCATTCGTGCCAACATGAAGGATTCGTTATCATCCCTGTCACTGAGAGCCAGCAAACCTCCCGTTGAGAAGGCCCGTGTCTATCTCTTGCTTTGCTTCCTGCATGCCGTTGTACAGGAGAGGCTGCGCTATGCTCCCAGTCTTGGTTGGAAAGGCTTCTGGGAATTTAACGATAGTGATGTAAGTTTGCCCTGAGACGAATTGCTATATGAGAAGTTACTAACTCAGTCTGCACATAGTACGAATGTTCGGCTTACATTATTGATGTTTGGATCGACTCTATCTCCCAGGGTCGGTCCAATGTGGCGCCTCAGAAGCTTCCATGGGATATGATCCGTACCCTTGTCACCGAGATGTACGGTGGGAAGATAGACAATGCTGATGATTTCCACCAGCTAGAGGCTCTAGTCAACAGCTTCCTCACCCCAGAAGCTTTTGAAAGTGACCACAAGATGGTGACCGGCGTCGAAAACGATGACTGCCTGGCGCTCCCTGAGCAGACGAACGTGCGAGACTTTGTGGAATGGGTCAACCGACTTCCAGAACGAGAGCCTCCTACGTATTTGGGACTACCAGCTAATGCAGAGAAGCTGTTGCTTGTTGGGCATGGGAAGAAGATGATATCAGATTTGGTGAAGGTGACAACCCTCTTGGATGAGGGAGAGCAATTGATGGTTGACGTTTAGGGTATTATTGTCCAACACACTGTATTGTTGAGATGAAAGTAGAAGATGGGCTTTTGTCTTTTGTATACTGAAGGGAGAGAAAGACCGCTGGCGGATGCTTTTCCGCGTTTTCCATGTCATGTATTTATCCTTCTGTCCTGTATTCTTTTAGTTGTCTAGACCTCTTGTTTGTATTTGCTCTTGGCTGTACTTGTATGACTTGCATGGCTTGACATAATTAATGCATAATTAGAATTCAACATGGATTTCTCATCATGGGCCCAATGGGACAGAAAGAGATAACATAAACGACCCAGGTCCAACCAGGAAAAAAAAGACCAGTACCCATCAATCACCCAAGTATCCTATCCTGTCTGAACAATGCACAGTATGAATAACATAGCCGTAACCCCATCCGTAACTCCACCCGACCGCATACATAAAGGCCGAACACAAAAGAGATTCGTTATCAAGACGAGCATGAGCATGACCGCCGCCTTGGTTGATTGATTGAGAGAAAGATGAAGAGAGCGTGTGGAATGATGTAGCTCAGACGTTAGTGAAACCGTAGATCGGGTTTCCGATCTATAAGAGGACGTTTGGTTGGTTTGATATGGCATGCATACATGTATGATGGGGTGTGTAACTCACCCTTTTCAACGCGTAGGCGACCTTTTCGCGGTAGATCAGAAAAAAATAAGTGTCAGCAGGTATGTACGTAAATAACTATTTGACTCTTTTCCAGCTGTAGATCAAAAAATAACGTACATCTCTCGTGGTCACGACCTGTTTTCCAAGGGAAAAAGTAGTCAGCAAGTGCTCCAAGAGGTAATTATTGATTCCAACGTTGGAAAAGTAGTATCGTATCATTTCTTTGCCTACCGTCCTAGAAACTTTGGGAGTCTGACTCGAGTCCATTATGAGAGTGACTTGTCTAATCACCTGTTATACATTATGAGATCATCAGCCCGCTAATTGAGATATAAACAATAACTCGCAAGACGAGACAACGAGTGTACTAAGTATACTTACCTCAGTAAGACGCGCCTTGATCACGTTCCTTATCTCGTCGTATATGTCCTTTTTCATGCGCACGACACCTCCGCGGCGCGCGAGACGACTATATAGTTAGGTGGATAGAGAATAGCTGTGTGGATGGATCCAGTGCATACCGAATAGCAGGCTTAGCTAGTAAACGACGACAGACAGCAGTTAGTAGAAAGGCGTGATATATAGATAGAGAAAGGAGTGTACGAACTGATTCCCTGAATGTTATCTCGGAGTAGTTTGCTGTGAACGGGTTAGAGCGTTTTTCAGTTCATTTAATTAATCCATATTATGCATGCGGTTAGATATATTGCTGGAGAACCAGTCAACTTACCGAGTACGTCGCGAGTAAGGATTATTCCCCGCGATGCCCCATTTGTCCGATCCTCTGACCATGGTGGTTGATTGACTAGAACGGCGGAGCACAGTATTTCGGACGTCTATGGAATGAAGAGGGAGAGATGGTGATGAGCTGTAGGGAAATGAAAAATTAAGAGGAAAAGAAAGATAGGGAGCAAAAGATTCATGTTTGTTAATTCACTCTGTTCGAAGTGACTGAGTCTAATAGGGAAGACAACGTGGAGGTGAAGTTAGGCAAAACGGGAGAGAAAATTGGCCAGCTTAGAAGAAGAACAAATGTATAAATATGAAGACCAGCATTAAAAAAACATATATAAAAAAGAATAAAAACCCAAGTCAGATAGAATAGATAACATTAGGTAGATATTCTTTATAATGCGTGCGGATTATTATCCAGAAGCTCTGGCTTTCTGGCCAACATTAAGAGCGAAAGAAGAAGTAAGGAAAAAGAATTCCAGCAACCCTCAAAAAACGCCATTGATAGTGGCCCAAACAGCATTTGCCCATATGCTGCGGATTGGTTCACGAAATGAACGTGGCCTCGGAGAACATCCACCCTTCCTCTTGGGTTTCAGTGTCACCGATCTTGAGCTTCAAAGGAAGCTTCTCCTTGGGAGAATACTGGATAACATTAGTTACGAGAGTTTACACGATGTTTTTGTCGAGGGATAAAACATTACCTGAAAGATATATGGTCGTGTTCCGGCAACACTACCAGCAATGGCCTTGACAAATCCCGGTACCTCGGCCATGACGTCAATCCGGTCGAGTCTCTCGCCTAGAGGCCCATCGACTTCTGCGTAGACATCCTTCCCATCTCTTGTCTTGCCTTCCCATACCCATTTGATAGATTTCGGTTCCGGCCAGTCACTCTCCTGGTCTTGGGAGCATTCGGTATGGGTCGCGCTGTTGGTGGCCCCGGCGTAGATGATCTCTCCGTCTTTCGTGATGCCACCAACGTTCACCGTTGTTGAGCCGTAGGAAGGAGGTGTTGTATACTCCATCATCACGGCGGAATACGACGGAGTCTGAAAATTGATAAAGTTCCATCGCGCAGCTAAAACGGTCAGAGACAAGAAATAAAATAATAGATGAAAATAAAAAAGAAGTAGGGAGAGATACCAGCATGATGCGGCTTCATACCCTGAAGGGCATGGATGTACTGGCCACGACCCTTGAAATCAAAAGTCTCATCCTTGGTTTGGATGGTGCCCTCCACGTCACAGCGAGGCCAGAAAGCGTGCAGCATTGAACCCCACGGGTTCTCGGGGTCCGTGCCAAAATACGAAGTTCCGTCTTTTCCGACGACGAAGCCCGGGGCCGTCCTCTTGAACGTGAGATTGACAATATTGTCCTCGTTCACGGAGGATCGGAAGGTGTAGGCGTCGCCTTCCTCGTTCAGGGTCACGGACAGGTTGTCTGCGCCAAAGGAGTACATGCCCTCGTCGAACATGTAGTTGTACAAGGTATCGGAATGCCACTTAGGCGGCGCATCGCTTTTGAGATTGAAGATCTTGGTGGTCAATTGACAGGTGACATGAATGCCTCTGTTGGTTTGTCGAGAGAAAGCAGTCAGCAATTGGAAATCGTATCATAACCAGGCAGCGACGCGCGAAAGGGGGGAGTGAGGGAGGGGAAGAAGGCCTCACGCGACGTTGCTATAGATAATCTGGACCATTGCAAAAGTGCCCTGGTCGGACATGACATAGAAGGTCTGAGTCTCGACGCAGGTATACTGGTATGCCCGCCATTTCAAATCGTCCTTGGTCAGTTCGGTGTAGGGGGTGGACTCGGCCTGTTTGGCGACGGACTGGATGGCGTCGGGGCCATAGATGGGTTCTTGCGTGCCGGCGACGCTTGCGAGGCTGGAAAAAGCAACAGGGAAGCATTAGCAAGGTGGAGCAGTTCAAAGGGAGCAGGAGCAGGATGGGAGAAGGGAACACACGTTGACTTGAGCCAGTTCATGATGGACAGCAAGGATGGAGTCTGGAAGGATAGACGGAATCGACAGGCGAAACTTTTTTAGGAGGAAAAGGGCTGGAAGAGTTGACTAACGGGAGTCGTGAAGATCTCCTTCTCTGCCTAACGCAGGGCAAAGTAATTATTATTACGCTGTATAGTGGGATAATCTATTAAATAATTGCCTCCTGGAGCATCCAGAGAATAATATCTTCTAAACCCTATATGATCATAGACTGCAGCTTGCCGAGTTGCAGCTTGACTGCATAGATCCTTTTAATTAGTATAATACTTATAATATAATAATACTTTATATATATTAGTATTAGTTATAGTATTATTGCTACTATTTAAGCTACCTCCGACTCTCTCCGAAACGGGAAATCCGCCGTCCGGTCGCAGAATCCTCATCGCTGAACGCCTTCACTCTCCTTTCTTCGCGCCTCGCAATCCCAACAAATCTTCCATCATGGCGAAAAAAGCCTTGGCCAAAGACCAAATCGTCAAGCTGATTGTGGGGGCCGGTCAGGCCAGTCCCAGTCCACCAGTTGGTCCAGCACTGGGAAGCAAAGGTGTCAAGAGCATGGATTTTTGCAAGGCAAGCTCTTTTTGTCTACCTTATTGCCCATTGTATTATGACTAACGAGCCATCGACTTTTTTTACTATCTACAGGAATTCAACGCCAGAACCGCACACATCAACACCGGTGTCCCCGTACCCGCGCGGGTCACAGTACGACCAGACCGTTCCTTCACATTCGACCTCCGCACACCGACAACCAGCTGGCTTCTCCTCCAGGCGGCAGAGGTGGAACCTCGTAAGGGTAGACTTCGGGGGGCGATGAACCCCGGCCACGAAACGGTGGGCAAAATATCGTTGAAACACGTGTACGAGATTGCGAAGATCAAGCAGTCGGAGACGCGGCTGTCCGGGTTGAGTCTGCAGGGGTTGTGCAAGAGCGTTATTTCCCAGGCCAAGTCGATTGGAATTGAGGTCGTACCGTGATGTGGTTTATTCAGAACTGTTTGGGTTGATTCTAGTTATATACAGTATTGGCGTTCTGGACAGGGGAAAACAAGAATACCAATTTGATCCTGCACTAGTATGATGGATTACTATGCTATATTCCCAACGGCTTCCTCCTGTCGAGTGCCGACAGAGGCAGATGAACCGATGCCTGGTTTCATGGTTATCTGCCGCTTTTACAGCAAGAGACCATGCCGCAGTACTAAGGAGCCCATTAACTGAGTATGACAGTGGATGGAGTCGATCGATCGCCAAGGGGGTAGAATACGTCAGTAGGGCATACACCCTAGAATATATGCTCCGCCTGGTGAGGCTATGTTGTTCTATGCAGGCTGGGAGATCTGAACTAGGCCGAGCATTTTGTAGGAATCCGGGGATATGCCGATCAGACTATATAGACTATATAAATTATAATAGTTTCTGGGATATTCCGAGAACATCCATTCAATACATTATGGCTTGTACGAGTACGAAGACAAGTACAAGACAGAATGTAGCATGATGATTCCAAATGCAGAATAAATACCACATGGGCCCACGGAACATCAGGCAAGAGAAACGGTGAGTAAAAAGAAGAGTTCTGGCATTCTTCTAGATCCAGCAAGATCTGACTGAAGCTTCATCAGGAGACCGCAGTTTCGTTTCTGAATATGTCGCAAGTTATCACCACGGAAGTACGGCACCGCACCGAACAGCGTTGGGGACATCATTGGTGGCAAGCCAGATCGACATCACATGGTTTCTTTTTATTTTTCCTGTTTGATGAACCGGTCTGTTCTTATTCTTATTATCATCACTGTCAGGATGCAGTTAATAGTGATGGTGATGATGATGGCAGCACAGGCCATGGCAGAAGTGTGGAGGGCCGCGTTTACCCAGCACGGCAATCTACATGTCTGTCTTTATAGATAGAAGGCATAATAATAATTAGACAGAGCCCAGGTAGACAGAATAATACTCAATAATCAGAATAATAATAATGATCCTTCCATCCTAACTCCGAAGCCCGTCCCTCTCCCGTTCGCCGCTGCGGTTGCCGCCAAAAAAGACGCCCACTCTACATTCACTTCCTCTTCTCTTCCTCCCTCCGTCTTCTGTTCTCTTGTCCCTTCATCTCATCTTCTTTTTCTTTTCTTTTTCTTCCTTTCTTCTCTTCTCTTCTCCTCTCCTCTCATTCCTTTTCTTTCTCCCTCAAGTCGCCTCCTTCGTGTCTCGACTCCCCACACCCCAAACGTTCAAACCCAGTCTAGGCCAGCCTCGCGCGCGCTGGGCTCGGTCCTTGAGGACCGGTTCAGTCTTCGATTTCCTACCTCTCACGCCCTACACAGCCCGTTCCATCTCGGATTCTACCCCAGAACACGAACAGTTCCCCTTCTCCATCCCGCATCCCTCGTTTCGGTTTCAAGGGCATGCGTCCCACGCCCCCTCCGTTCCACCTGTGGAGTTGTATGACGTCTGGATCTAGCCATTTCCGTTTTGGAACTTTCCTGGACACCCTCTGAGCCCGTCGTCAACCGCACTTGACCTCTTCTCCTCCTTGTTTCCCTTTCAGGAGTGGCCTTCTAATCCCAACCGTCGTCAATGGCAGAAATGCAGAATACACAGCTTCCCATCCGGCAACCCGAAGGGTCCGGTGATGCCGAATCCAACCCCAATCACCAACACGGCTCCCAGGTCCGCTTTTCTTCCAGAACCGAGGAGATCCAACCATCCCAGTCATCAACGTCGCTGGCTCCGTCGGCTGCTTCATCCAAACTCCATGACCAGTCTCCCGCCTTGGAAGGCGTGAAGCCGGAGGCCCAAGAGGAATTACGCTCATTGGCGTCGCATATGCGTGATGGCAAGACACAAGAACCGAGGTTGCCGAATTCCACCAACTCGTCTGGCTCTGATAATCCTGAAACGGTATGCGTCTTGTCTATCTCCTTGTCGGGTGATATCGCTGTGGCTAACCAGCTTACTCCCCCTCTAGGCCTCCTCCCGTGCGTCAAGCGTTTACAGCGGAAAGGACGCCACTGGATCCATTGGACTGCTCCATCGCCGTGGCTTGCAACCTGGACTCCATTCTCCCCCTCTAACCCCGGCCGGATCGCAGTCACGCGAGGTCAAGTCGAGCGACGAATCGAGTTCTACGGCTGATCGGGCCTCGGTTCGACATTCAGAGATAACACCTGAAACCTCCCCTCCCGGTTCCTCCACAGATAAGAATTCCACACCGCAGAGCACGTCCACTTCCAGACCTTCTTCGACCGAACGACTGGCTGGCAAGCAGAGCAGCAACTCGGACGGCTCCGGTCACCAGCACGGCCAATCGAAATCTGACGCTTCCAAGTTTCTCGTAGGCACGACTACCGATGCCAGTTCCGTTGATGATGAGAGTGCCCCGTCGACCCCCAAAGGGGATGCAGAGTCCAATACTCCACCTGGTGCCATCACCCCGGTTGGGGAACCTGACGATCCCTACTCTCGCAGCAAACGTCCTCCTCCAGCAAAAAATCTCGCAAACCTGGATGAGAGATTCATCTTCGGTGGCGTCAATTCGAGGCGTCGTCCACAACGTTCGACTTCATATCAACGTCCGGCACCGCGCCAGACCGCGGCCACTGAAGTGAAGAATACTGATAACAAACGTTCTTTCTTTGGAGGCCGGAAAGAGCATCAACATCGCCACGATAGAGCCCTCGGCGATGGTAAACACCATGGCTCAATGGCTGAACTCAAGCGCTTCTTCAAGATTGTCCCCCGCAGGCATAAGAGGGAGCACTCCCCGAACTACGTTCCCAAGAGACCCACGAACCAATCTGTCACGGAGTCCATTCCGTTCGGCGAGGACCATGGCCTCAACTCCAAGTATGGGAAACTCGGTCGAGTCTTGGGATCCGGAGCCGGAGGTTCGGTTCGCCTACTGCAGCGTAGCACGGACGGTGTCGTCTTTGCCGTCAAACAGTTCAGAGACCGCCACGGCTGGGAGACGATGAAGGAGTATTCCAAGAAGGTCACGGCGGAGTTCTGCATCGGTTCTACTCTTCACCACGGCAATATCATCCGGACCCTCGATATCGTTCAGGAGGGAAGCCACTGGTACGAGATTATGGAGTACGCTCCATTCGACCTGTTCGCAATTGTGATGACGGGCCGAATGACAAAACCCGAGGTGGCATGCTGTTTCCGACAGATCCTTAATGGTGTGGCTTATCTTCACGGAATGGGCTTGGCGCACCGAGACTTGAAGTTGGACAACGTGGTGGTCAACGAGCATGGTATAATGAAGCTTATTGATTTTGGAAGTGCGGTTGTTTTCCGGTATCCCTTTGAGAATGACATCGTTATGGCTTCAGGTAAGCGTCTTGTGTCACGGCAAAGTTCCCTCCCGCGGGGAAAAATACTGATCTTTGTAATCTGCGCAGGGATCGTTGGTTCCGACCCCTACCTGGCCCCCGAAGTGTACGACGAAAAAAGATATGACCCTCGCTTTACGGACATCTGGTCCTTGGCCATTATATTTTGCTGCATGACTCTGCGACGTTTCCCGTGGAAACAGCCCCGAGTCAGCGACAACTCCTATAGACTCTTCGTCTCAACCCCTACCCCGGGCACACCGGTGCCGGATCATGATTCCAAACGCAACCGACCTAAATCGAGCTCTACTCCTGATGCAGGCAGTGAACAGAAGCCCGCAGCAGATGAACATAAGGATCCTGCTAAGGATGAGCCCAAGGATGCCGAACATGACCCCGCGGCCCACGAGGAAGTCAAACGCAGTGGTTCAGGAGAACAGTCTACTCCAGAAACCGGGGATCCCGAAAAGAAGCAGCCGCCTTCTAGTGAGGGAAATAAGCCCCTTGAAACGCCAAAGGAACCTCAGAGGAAGCGGAGAGAAACGACGAGCAAAGAGGCGCCTCCGCTTCCACCTGGGTCTGCTCCCCCAGGGCAACGTCAGGAAGTAATCAAGGGCCCCTGGCGACTATTACGTATCCTACCCCGGGAAAGCCGGTATATTATTGGTCTCATGCTCAAGGTAGATCCCCGCGAGCGAGCAACGCTCGATGAAATTCTTGCCGATGATTGGATCAAGAACATTCCTCATTGCTCTCAAGAGGTATCGGGCAAAGTCTACAATGCCCCCAATCACGAGCATGTACTCGAACCTCCGTCATCGAGCGTTCCAGTGCCAAGCAAAGCCAAATAAGCTATAAGTACGATTACAAGTACTCTCTCTCACTTGTTTATAGTCTTGTACGGAGTCTTGACATGAAATGAAAAGGGAGAGCGTCTGGGAAGGGTTGATCCCAGGCATCTGTTTATACTGATATATATATATTTTCTTCCCTTTGCCTCTTTCTCTGTTCTCTTTCCTTCCAGGCAACCAACGCTTTCTTTCATGCCTTTTCTTTCTGTTGGAATGCTATCCGCTCTGCCGACCAGACCAGACCAGACATATTAATGAGCTCGATACCAGCTCACCATCATTTCGTGTTTACTCTCGTTCGTTATCTTGAGATTGGAAAGATGACTCTTGGCATGGGGGATGGGGTTTTTTGATATATTTTTTGGGCGTTTTTCGGTCTCTATCGCAGAGGACTTCGTACCAGTGTCAGCTATACGACCTGGTCCAAGAAGGATAAATTGATATGCCCTGCTACAATTATAACAGTATAGAAGCTTACCACTAGACTTCTATTCTTTCTCGCTTCTGTTTTTCTATCTTGTCCTTTTTGCTCGTTCCAAGATTTCCATGTACCATTGCGTGTGCCCGGCCCTTGCGTTCTTCGTGTTCGTTCACTATGACATTCTATTTCTACTGAGAAAAACACTGGATAAGTAAATAGTTAAGAATGGTAACGTACAAATACACTTTAGCCATTGATGATTGCGGTCTCTTCAAGAAATTCGGCAAAACAAGCTGCAGCCGGAGATTGCGGGATTAAGACGCCTTGCGATTATCGGAGCAGAGTAAGTCTTGTCAGAAAAACGGCAGTTGAGCATTTGAAGAGAATCACCGACACCAACCTGTGCAAGAGACATGGGTCTACAATAACAAGTTTCATTATTCTCAGAACGACTTGCCTTGTGCAATTGTTCCCATTCTCTCTCAGCCAGGCTTCACATCAAACACTCCACCTCAAACCCATCCGCAATGAGCAGCAAGGAAACAGAGCCGGAGCCATTGGTCTCCTCGCTGTGGACTAGATCTCTAATTGTACGCATAGCTCACAATCCGATGTCATTGCACTCAAATACTTGTCTCTATCCCCCCGAACTATCTTGCTGATCCCAGCTTTCTCTCTCTGTGTGAACCCTCCAGTCCGGCGCAATCGCCGGCCTCACAGTCGACCTCTCTCTGTACCCCCTCGACACGATCAAAACACGACTCCAAAAAGCCAGACTCCATGTCCCGTCCTCCCTCCCTTCATCCGCTGCTTCTCAGCCATCCCTCCAGCAGACCATCCGCGGCGTCTATGCTGGCCTGCCCTCGGTTCTATTCGGTTCTGCACCCTCAGCGGCATCCTTCTTCATTGTCTACGATGGCGTTAAACGCACGCTTTTAGAAACTTCTTCTTCTTTCGATCAGACTGGGACGTCATCCCCATCACGAGCACGTATTATCCTTACGCATTCCTTGGCTTCTTCAATGGGTGAGATTGCCGCGTGCGCTGTTCGGGTTCCTACGGAGGTCGTTAAGCAGCGCGCTCAGGCGGGTTTGTTCGGAGGATCGAGTTTAGCTGCTTTGAAGGATATACTGGCTTTAAGGCATCGTGATGGAGGTGTTCCGGCAAGACGTGGATATGGGGTTGTCATCCGTGAGCTCTATCGGGGTGCGGGGATTACTATTGCGCGCGAGATCCCGTTTACCGTCCTCCAGTTCACGATGTGGGAGTCTATGAAGGAGACTTATGCAAAGCGTTTACGGGGTGTTGTTGGAGAAAACTCACAGGTCTCCGCGGACTCGGCTCAGATCCCTGCCACGACGAGCGCCATGTTCGGTAGTGTGGCTGGGGCTATTGCGGCGGGTTTGACGACTCCCCTAGACGTCATTAAGACGCGAGTTATGCTGGCTAGACGGGTTGATGGGGGCGGAGGGGACTCTGGTATTCGGGTTCGGGATGTGGTTAGGGATATTGCAAAGGAAGGATTTGGGGCGTTTTGGAGGGGGGTTGGACCGCGGGTTACGTGGATTGGGATTGGAGGGGCTGTGTTTTTGGGGAGTTATCAGTGGGCGTGGAATACACTGGAGGGAAGAGGGAGGAAGGAGGATTGAGAGACTGCCATGTACAGTAGAAGACTAGAAGTATATTCCCGAGATTGTACTATAGATAGAATAGATTGCCGTACCTATCATCAACATCATGTCATGACTCATGCAAATAGATCAGATCATTAATCTACCTTCCTAAGCATCCATTTCAGCTCATCAACCTGCTCTGGCGTAAGAAGCTGTTCTGTCATCTCGACACGCAGGAAGTCATGGTCCGAGTACTCGAAACCAGGAACAACAGTCTGCGAAGGAATCAGCAAGAGAGCGCAGAAGAAGAAAGAAAACAAACCTCACTAATCAACAGCCCTTCCGACTTCTTCTCCGGATCACCCTCTTCGTCAGGCAAAAGATAAGTCCCCTTGAACTTTCCCCCCTCCACGACCCACTGCAACTTCTCCCCCGCTCGATATTAGGACCAACTAGGAAGGTCTCGATGCGCGCCTTTCCCGTCACGGTCTCCTTCCCATCACCATCACCACTAGAGACCACCTCATCGGCATGGATAAGGACATACCGCCCCCTGCCCCAGTGGAGCGTATGTACCGTCCTCCCACGGTTGCGGTGAAAGGCACCCAACGGCGACCCCGGGGTGAGGTAGTAGAATATGGATGTACTTGCTGATCTCGTGGTGTTGTCTGCAGCTGCAGCTGTTGTGGGGTAGTTGTTTTCCTGTGACAGGAATGGATTGGGTATCCGGAGGGGATCTCTGTCTGTTTCAACGAAGTAGCCTCCCTCGATGTGCGGGATTAGGTGTAGGGTTTGGATGGTTTTCTGGATGGAGGGAGCTTCTTTCCGCGCAGTGGAGTTGTCGGGGATGGGGTAGATGGGTTTTATTTGGGAGATGGGGATGTCTGTTGCCATGGCTGGTTTTTGCCTGGTTAGTATGTATGAGAGGTCTGTTTTTTGGATGGATGAATCTTGGAGTTGAAGTTGGAGTCTTTTAAGAGAGTGAGATTCTGTAAGATGCTGACATATCACGTGCTCTGTCAAGCGTTGATGACTCTGTACATAATAGTATTAACTAACTGTTATTCTACAGAGCTCGAACTTCAAAGTGCATTTTATAGGATTATCTATATTATTAATATTTCTCTTATTCCTATTAGCTTCAGAGTCAGTTTATCCTGTTGCACCATGGAGTATTTTCCCCTGGCAAAAAAAAGCCTCGTATTATTATTATTGCCCCTCTTGGGTAGTATTCTCTGCCTCATCTTCCCCAACTGAGGTCACTTCTCCTCCCTCACTTCTTCAACCTGCATCCACAGATCACCCACTACTCAATCTTGACAGCTTACATATGGCCCTCCTGGTCCACTACCGTTGTCGCCGACGGATCGCCGCTCCCTGAGACAGATCATTGATTGGAGCGGAGAAGCTCCGCAGCGCACGATATCTAACTCGCTGATCCCTCCGCAATTCCACCGGCGTCCTTCCATTCCCATTGCTGCCAGTCGCTTCGTGGTCGAGAACGCTGCATGGCACGCAAGGCTAACTATCAGAGGGTCAGCTATGGTGAGTCTTGACCGTCTTTCTACTGTCGAATCGTTCGATAGCCCCCCAACTCTTACTTCCTCCATTCGCTGACCTGACCGTCCTTATCCTAGTGCTCCCTCTCCCTGATGCCCCCGGCGGTCATCGACTAGGTGTGAACAGTCTAGCTGTTGATTCAGAGAACTCGGTCCTGTGAGCTTACCCTTCCCTCTATGTCCATACCCTCTTGAGCTCAATCATCGATGTCCGAGCGCGACGCGTCGTTCCGTTATCATTGTTCCTAACGTGTGATCATCCCCCCAACAAGGTATTCCGCTGGCCGTGATGGAGTCGTGTGTTCTTGGAATCTGCATCTTCCCCATCTCTCCTCTGCACCTCTGCGCGGCCCAAGCGCCTGGAACAAGGCCAGTCCGACTACCTTTCGATCTCAGATCCAAGCCCACAGTCATTGGGTCAACGACATAGTCCTCACTCAGGACAACTCTGCCCTCGTTTCGGCATCGTCAGATACTACAGTCAGACTATGGAGGCCATACTCTGAATCCGCGGAGGTTCCAGCCTCTATCGGAAAACATGCAGACTATGTCAAGACACTAGCGACACCTGGTAACCATTCCAATTGGGTCGCGTCGGGTGGTTTGGATCACAAGCTCTGCCTCTGGGATATCAATGGCGGAGGGGAGATATTGAATATTAATAACTGTTCTGATGGACGGACAGAAAAGGGTTCCATCTACGCCTTGGGTGCTGTCTCGTCGGTCCTAGCTAGCGGCGGGCCAGAGAGCGTGGTAAGGGTGTGGGATCCGAAATCCGGGAAGCTTATCACCAAGTTTGTCGGTCATACAGATAATATTCGGGACATTCTAATAAATCGCGATGGGGACACGATCATGACTGCATCTTCGGACCAAACAGTTAAGATCTGGTCCCTGACGGCGGGAAGATGCATGCATACGTTGACAATGCATAATGACAGCGTTTGGTCTCTTTATTCGAACCACCCGCAGCTGTCCGTCTTTTACTCTAGTGATCGGTCCGGTCTTGTCGCCAAGACAGATACGAGACGCTGTTCGGATATCGAGCAAGGGATCTCCGTTGCGGCGCTCCAAGAACACGAAGGTGTCTTCAAGGTGGTAGCGGCTGGCAACCATATCTGGACGGCGACCCCCAAGTCCAGCATAAACCGCTGGAGTGATATTGACACCACCCTTCCAATTGGGTCGCCTTCCGAGAAAGATGCCCGGAGTCATGCATCTCCCTCCGAATCGACCCGCAAATCCTCGAAGAAGGAAATCCCATACCACTCTGTGCTTCCGTTACTGAGCACAGCCACTTTTCCAAACTCCCGCGCTGCGGAGAACACGGCATCACGCCGTGTTACCAACGGTCATCCACATACACCTGGGACGGATAATGATGATGAGTTAGGTCTTACAGTCCCTGTCGAGTCGTCGCCTGAGGAGACAGTCGAAGGCCAACATGGATTGGTCAAGAGCCTGATGCTTAATGACAGGCGACGAACACTGACGCAGGACTCGGCTGGTGAAGTTGCTCTGTGGGATCTTCTTAAAGTAAGTGACAACTCTAAGTCTCGGAACTCCCGCTGACAGTCCTATCAGTGTGTTCCAGTCAAGTCGTTTGGGAAGCGCCATATAGACGATGTCGCATCGGAGATCAACACTATGGAGAGCGTCGCGCACTGGTGTAGAATCGATATTCGTACAGGAAGACTCTCCGTCATTCTTGAAGTTAACCGTTGCTTTGACGCTGAAGTATATGTAGACGAAACGGATGTACCTGACAAATCTCGATTTAGGGAAGATCAAAGAAGTATGAAAGATGCTCCTGTTTGCTTCCCTACTGCCTCTTCGGGGGAACCCTGCTGACAGCATGCGAACAGTCAACCTTGGGAAATGGATTCTCCGTTGGCTTTTTGCTCCCTTAGTGGAGGAGGAACTGAAACGCGATTTCGACTATCGCAAATCAGCCATGGCCAAACAGGAGGGGGCAAAGCTGACTCTTTCTGATCTTTGGTCGTCGAACAATCTGTCCTCAGCGCCAGAACGGCCGGTAGGCTTGGCCATACCAATGCCGCATAATCGTTCTGGAGCGACCCTTCGCCCAAGTTTCGACGCGTACAGCCCTACCACTCCAGGGTTTGGTATTGGGCTTGCCACCCCCGGGGGTCTGGGGTCTTCGTTGAACACTAACACCGGTATGTCCGCCGTTACCGTCGAGGATGGGAAGTCGGAGTTGTCATCGTCCCTGCAGGCCCCCGAACAGACGACGACGTCCTTTTCGGACAAAGTCAACGATTACTTCACTTCGAAGCCCATAGCTGCGGACGGAGAGAAAGGTCCCGCAACTCCTGGAGGGGAGGCGCCTGCAACTCCTACGGAGCCTGACAAGGAAGAGAAGAGGAAAGGTTCTTTATTTGGGAAAAAGTTCCGAATGGATTTTCCTAAGAAACTGGGACGCACGTCAACCGAAGTTGGCAAGCCGCCAGTACAACCGGAAGAAAAGGTCGTCGAAGGATCAGACAAATCCTCGATCAAGGAGAAAGTGTATGAACAGAATCTCAGTGGATTCATTGAGAAGGTCCGTCATGAGTATGATGAGTTCCTTGCTGCTAATCCGGGTCATGAGCTGGTATCTGCGTTGATACCGAGCACCGAGATTGAGACCCCTTTTCTCTCGATTCCGCCTCGCACGACGATTTATGTTCAAGAAGAGGCCGTAGACTCTGCGGTAGCCTACGATCTTTATGGTGGCAGCGTAAACGATCTGCGGGCTGAGGCTGACAAGCTTGAAAAATCAATACCTCCCTGGCTTGCAGAACTTCTATTTAAGGTGAGTTTCTCTTCTTGCTTATTGGAATTTCCTATTTAACATTCAGTACAGGATCAAATTCCTTTCAAGGATCCAACCAAACTCGCGTTCACATTGAAGCCATATGATGATCTTCTACCAAATGTAGTTAAGACAGATGGGTATGTGTGAACTGATGGTCATTATATGAATTAGTAAATTGATTTACTGACATTATTATTCTATTATTGATGTTTAGCACCAGCTCTCGCTTGAATGCCAACCACATGCTCCGCGCAAAGAAAATTCTCGCATACGTGGCTGAACACATTGATTCGCCAAATCCTGATGAGCCAGAGGAGGATAAAATGCAACCAGAGGAATACTTGGAGCTTTATTGTCAGAAGACTGTGCGTGTATCTACGGTGTCTACTTCCTTTTGTCTTGCTTTTGTCAAGTCGAAATTAGCTGCTAACGAATATGCTAGCTGATCCCCCCCAATATGACACTGGCCACTATCCGAACGCACATTTGGCGATCGTCAGGAGACATTGTCCTGTTTTACAAGGCTAATGGGAAGAAGGAAATACGCGTTCCCAAATCCGCCAAGGACGATGAGCAAGGCAGTCAGAGCGGATCGAACAAACCTCCCGCAGGAGACGCAGGGAGCGTTCGGAACGGAGAGGCAGGGGGACTTACAGCAAGCATCCATTCCTCGAATGCATCCGTTTCGAAAACGCCATCTGTTGGCTGATCGTTGTTGACGTGACCTGATTACTTTTTTCTCTTTTTGGATAATACCGTATATTGGGATGTATGGCACCGTACATATTTCTGTTGATTTTCGCTCTTTGTACATTTATTCCACTCCTGGTAACAGGCGCATATAAGTATAGATCTTGGCTGGACAGTCAGGATTGATATATTTGCTTTGGTGTTATCCTTTATTCTGTTGATGTATCTCTCTCCCGCTTTCTGCCAAGACTCAGCTACCTTCAGTTCTTTTCATAGATAGTCTTCCTCGGACATAACTGCAATTCCAATGACTTATACTTCTCCCCACGCACGAATGTAAAGAAAGGAATGTCCAATTCATCCCATCTTCTGCGCCAGTACAGCACTGCAGCACAAGCAATATCTCCGTCTCAATTCCTGGACCACTTCCAACGCGGATGGGCCGAGTCTCAGTCCCGAAGGCCAGGATTATGGCCGGGAAGAAAGGATAGATATATATATCCTCGCAAATTGGGTTAGTGTCATCATTTTCTTGGTTGGATTCATATATGTCGGCAATGTATTGTACAAATTTGCTAAATTATCTTTGAATGGGGATATTTGCAGGACTGGCTGTTAGCGGGGGCGCGGATTCCATGGCCCTGGCATTCCTGTGTAAGAAGCTGGAACGCAGTCTGCTTC
The DNA here is from genome assembly GCA_025999795.1 of Monascus purpureus. Lineage (NCBI taxonomy): Eukaryota > Fungi > Ascomycota > Eurotiomycetes > Eurotiales > Aspergillaceae > Monascus > Monascus purpureus. The sequence goes on along the minus strand of AP025346.1, from coordinate 919,813 downwards.
TTCGCGGAGTGACAGTTACTGCCTTTGTGGTGGACCACAAGGCTCGCGAGGAGAGCAGTCGAGAGGCGAGGACGGTAGCTGGGTGGCTTGAGGATGTTGGTTTGTTTTCCCCCTTGGGTATATATCATTGTCATCATCATCATCACCACCAAACTTCGATCCATTCCACCTTGATATAATCTAACAGCAACAAAGGAATCAAATCCCAAATTCTCGAGCTCGAATGGTCACAGTACAATGGCAATGGCAATCTTCCGACAGCCTTTGAAACATATGCTCGACGCCTGCGCTTCCAGGCCCTCGGCACCGCCTGCAGGGAGAATCACATCGAGGCCCTGCTTATGGGCCATCACCAGGATGACAATGTTGAAACCACGCTGTGGCGACTTTCTTCTGGTGCCAGGGGTGCCGGGTTAGCTGGTATACCCCTGTTAGCGAACATCCCTGAATGCCACGGTCTCTACGGCGTGTCTGAGAGTGGTTCGTCTTTTGTCTTGCGGACGACGGCACTCGCGATGAAAAAGAAAAAGCAAAGCAACTACGATACAATCATCTCAACAGGAGGAATCCTGATCTACAGGCCACTCCTCTCATTCCCCAAATCTTCCCTCGTGGCAACCTGTCAAGTGAACAAGATCCCCTTTGTCTCCGACCCAACCAATTTCGATCCCACCCTCACACCCAGAAATGCTATCCGCCATCTCCTATCCACCGGTAAACTACCGCGTGCTCTCCAGAAACAGTCTATTCTATCATTGATCCGGGCGAGCCAGGATCTCCTAGGGAAGACAACGGAGGAGTCGAATAAATTTTTGCGAGAATGCAAACTGCTCGATTTAAATCTTCAATCTGGGACGGTGGTTGTTCAGTTCCCGCGTATGATACATCTGGGAGTCATGCTGGAAAAAAAGGAGGAAAAAATCCGTGAAATCCAGTCTCTAACGCTTCGTCGGATCACGGAGCTCATCTCTCCTTTCCCGGGGAATCATTTTCCGTTGAGAAGTTTCGAGCCATTCACGGAGTACCTTTTTGGCAATAGCAATAACAACAACATCGGTTCTATGGATGTATCTGAGAAAACAATTCGACAGGCATTCACAGTAGGCGGAGTCCTATTCCGTCCACTGAAACCGGAATCGATATCAGAAGAAAAGAATACCAATAACAATAACACCTGGCTACTCTTCCGGCAACCGTTCATGCGGAATCGTCTCCCGATACTCCGCTTTGATCTGGAAGTACCTGGGTCGGATGGTACCGGCACCACTGAAGCTAAAGCTGAAGCCGATAATCCGATGCAAACAAAGTACACACCCTGGACGCTCTGGGATAACAGATACTGGTTCCGGGTTGCCCTTGTTGGAAAAAGTGATAGGGATGGTAGCAATGTGGAAAACATCCTCAAGGATGGTGATCAGAGCGAGAAAAAGAAAATACAACTCCTCGTTCGCCCGTTGCAGCAATCAGATCTTAAGAAAATATACAAGACTCTCGACGAATTACCTGCTAAGAAGGAAGACAAACATGGCGGCGAACACCAAAGCAAACACAAACACAAACTACAGCATCAAGGCATCTTATCGACCCAATTGAAAGCGAAACTCTCCCGGGAAGCACCCGGTCATGTCAGGTTTACCATTCCTATAATTGCGATGGTGGCGGCTGATTCTTCAATTGGAGGTGAAATAAATGAGATACCACTGGCTTTGCCCACTATGGGGCTTCGATTACCTCTCCCACAATCACTGCCATATGCTAGGATATACAGCATAGAATGGGAATGGATGTACAAAATGGTAGACAGCGAGGTGTTGGAGTTGCTGGAACGGTCCAGTGAAGAATGAAGGATTGTCAAAACAATAAAATTCGTCCCATGGAAGAGTCTTTGACACAAGCAAATAAAAGCTAGACGTGAAAATTGCATGGTATCCCAGAAAAAGAGACAAGGAAAGAAACAATCAATAGACATCCATACAAGACGTGCACGCCATGCCACCGCCATTCTTCACGAAAGCCAAAAGGAAACGCTAACAATCATGGATAAGACGGATCATCGATTCAAACAAATAGCATCGGGTACTTTCATCAGTCGTAAAGGAATGAAAATAAGCACTCCCTCTTCTGGAACCCACATCGCCCAAATCCCATAGAAAAAGAAAGTAAGGGGGAGGGGTGGTTAAAAAAAAAGCACATCTGGTAGACTCGAGTAATAAATAAGCCCTTCCTATGAGCCTCTGTGGCCAGCCACCAGGCTGAGGTTGTAAACCCAACCGAGTTTCATAAACCGATCATATTGAAGCTGAGTCTCTACTCGCTCGCCCTCAACAGAGACACTGCAGCTTGCTGGGCCCGTAAACCGCCGACTTCTCTCTTGAGTCGAAAGTTCTCCTTTTTCAACCTCCCAATCTCATCAAGTGCTGCTGTCAATTGGGTTTTGAGAACCTCCTCTGCACCACCCAGTCGCACCTCTTTAACGATTTTGTTCAGCTCCAGATTGAACCGATCATACAGGGCTTCGTTCTCAGCACTGGCTTCGCGGTACAGTTCATCCAATTTCTTGGCTCTCTTTTCGCTTACGACCAGTGAGGATTCCAAGTCTTTCTCGATAGCAGACGTCCGACCCCTGAATTCATCGGTGAGAACGTCAAATCTTGACTCGAGCTCGCGAACACGAGACTCAAGGGCTGCGTCAGTTGGGGGTGAAGCAAAGAGCCCATTGAGAGAATAATGACCATTTATCCGTGAATCTAAACGTCGCTGCGGGGATCCCAGTCTTAATGTTTGAATTTCCTCGCTGATGAGTTTCAACTCTTCCTGAAAACCTGCCTGCGCGAGGGCCTGTGTTCTGTTCTCGCTTTGGAGACGATCGCGGAGCTGATTTCGTGATGGCAGGGTCAGATTCCCTCTTTCAATTGGAGGCAACGAAGAGATACATACCTTCTGGGGGCTTTGCATTCGCAATTTAGGCGTTTTCTGCGGAGAGTGTGAATGGGAGTGAGAGGTCTGGGGCCGTTTGACTTCAGTCGCATTTGCGAGCGTCGGCCGCTCCCTAAGCTCAGTACCTCTCGTAGGTATGCTTTTAGCTCGCTCTCTTCTTCTGGACTCTTGAGTGGGTGTTGCTATGTCGTTTTTCTTAGAACTCCTCTCTGCCGGCGTTGATCTTGGGTCGATGTTCTCCTTACACTTCGGGGTAGTGGGACGTGCCGGGGATCTAGTTCTAGAAGGCGAAGTCAAGCGAGGAGGGACGGTTTTCTTCGAAGGGGTTTCCTCTGACTGAGGCCCCGGGGTCACAGATCCAGGCGAAGAAGGACTGCCAGGTGTCTCTACCAACGTCGAGAGAGGACGCAGGTCGGAGAGGGAACTCCTCCGCTTCCTTCGAACCCTCACGACACTGGCACTTCCGTTTGTCACACCTCTAATTGACGACAATGGAAGATCCTCTTGAGAACTGCTTGGACGACGAACTAGATCTTCTGCAGAAGCACTTGGCCGGTCGCGAGACCCAGGTCGATCACGAGAGCCTGGGCGATCGCGTGAGCTCGGGCGTAACAGAGGACCCAGTCGAGTGTCAACGTCAATGGATTTTGATCGCAAGTGTAGCGAGCCTCGGGGAGTGCCTGGCTCAGAGTCGCCAGATCCCTTGCTCTTACTCAGAGTCCTCAAAATCGAGGATACTTTGCTTTCACCTTCGGTTTTCGAGTTTTCACGATGCAGACCAAACCCCAAACGTCGTCTGAAGGAGGAAGAGTTGGAATTCATGGAGCTGGAGTGTCGCGAGGGAGATTTTGTTGTCTGATCAGTGGTCAGGGTGCCTTCCAAAGAAGCGCCAACCGGGACATATTCGTCAAAGAGATTTCCAAAATCGTCGACCAATCGATCTAAAAGGGAGACATGTTGCATGGGATCTCCATCTTCGGTGAGTACTTCTGCAAAAGCAGCCGTCAGAGCACCGCGATCACCATCGTTCCCTGATGCGTCTAGCAATTCGGAGAGCAGTCGAATCATTGCAGCGAAAGCACGGCGGTTCTGCGGGCTCATTTCTGCAAGCAATGCCCGAAAGTTTTCATCGAATTCACGAGGAAACATAGTATCAAATTGGCTCTGGATTAGCTTCAACGACGAGGGCTCGAGGACGGGCCCCATGTGATCCCTCCATGCGTTAGCCATGAATGTTTCGAATGCGACAAATAGGACATCAATGGGGACTTCGGCCGCGGCTTGGATCTTTCCCGGATCCTCAAGCAGTACGTTATAGAGTTCGTTGACAGCGGATCTGTCAACGTTCTCTCTCCCACGGAGAATACGTCCAACAATATTACCGCTTCGGGACTGAAGGGCAAGCGCGTATGCCGAGAACGTCTGCTCTAGGAGGCCAAATGGACTATCCAATGACTCTTTCGACGTTTCTGATCCAACCATGGAAATCCTATTCCCGCTATCGTCCTTGTTGGGGAAGATTGACGGCAAGGTGTTCGATCTCGAGTGATTCGGTTTGGAAGGCGCCAGTTTGGGGAATTCACCCAGTAGAGAGGCAGAATGAGGTAGTTTCGGAGAACTCGGTTCTTTGGACTGCCCCCCCCAGAGACTTGAAAGCAGCTTCGAGGGCGAGGGTGGTCTGAAGGAACGAGTGGTCTTTATCTGGGTCATAAAACCGCTTGCAATATAGCGGAGGATTTCGAAATTCGAACGGACCATGGGCTCTGTCAAGGTCCTGTTTTGAGGGCCATGCAGGGGCAAGAGTAGATTCAAGACTTCATCCATCGTAAGCTCCAAAACTCAGTTCAGAATCGCGGGAGGGGAGAGGGCATTATACTTACGGCGCTTGGAAAGAGCAGGGAGGAAGACATCTGCTGTGACAATGTCGGACGAGAACATCTCAACGGTTGAGTAGATTTCTACTTTGAACTTGTCCTCCTCTGGCGCAGATATCGAAACGATGCCCTCCAAGTCGTTGGAGTTGCTCATCATCTTACTGCATACGGACTTCGGAGTATCGAATACAAGTTTTATCCTCGCAGACCCCGTTCGCTTCGACGACCCAGTCTCATCCTCTTCAAACACGCAAGCTAAGATGCCAAGGTTTCCGACAGTCCCTGTGCAGCTCCTGAGGGTCCATTTACCATTCTCTCGCTCCTGTTCTGGGAATCTGCCTTCGATTCGGGCTTTGACGATCTCCTCGATCAAGCGATTTGCTCGCCCTTCATGTACTGCAAACAATTCCAATGCAAGCAGGTCGATTGGCTCCGCATCCATAGTTGCTGAGGCGGGAGCCAAGAACAAGATACGCCCGCATCCAGACTGCATGCAACGCACCTTGTTGATGTCGAGTACCTGTGCAACCCGGAGTTCACCAGGGATCAGGATTCCAGAGTCACCCGCTGTGGATGCCGAATTGTCAAGTTCGGCTAATAAAGCACGAGCGGTGATCTTACATCCAGAAGCCTTTGACAAGAGAACCAAGCAATTTTTGTACAGCAGCATGATGCCCGTGCTGTGACTAGTTGTCTGGAGATCGGTACGGAATGGAGGTGGCAATTCGTTGAAGTCAATCGCGTTGATCAGGCGGCCTGCCGGGAATATAGCAGCTGGCCAACCGTCCACCAGGGACTTGAGCTTTTGAAGGCTTTTGGTATAATTGGTAGACCCCGGATCATCCAGCGAACAGATATCCTTGATAACATCCCTAGCCTTCAGGAATGGTCGAACTGCGGGGTGGACCAGCGGGAGACTGCTCATCATTGTATCGATCAGAAGGCTATATCGCGGAAGGCGTTGAACCGGCTCCATTAAGAGGGAGCGTAGTCTCTGCTCGCCCGTCTCGTGTACCCTCTTTGAAAAACTAGAATTCCTATCCTTCAAAAAAGAGTTCAGCGTCTGAGTGAATCCATTGTGAGCGCGCATGTAATCAGCATAGGGCTGTGAAAATCGCGGGAACCATTCCAGAAGAGCGCTCGCAAATGCAACCGCACCCATCGCGTCGGATCCTTGCCTCGAAGACGCTCTCTGGGACATGGAAGATGGAAGCTCTGTATCCCGTGAGATATCCTCAATAGCGTCTTTCTCGGTCTCTTCGAGCACCTGGCGAATTACTTCTAGGAAACCAAGGTTGACGTCGAGAATCTGGTTTAGACAAGGGGGAAACAACGCAGCAAGAGATGCCTCGTCCGGGCTGGTGCTGGACGGTGGTCGCGACTGTGCCTTCAACCGAAACTCTTCTGCGACGTCATGAACCAGAGCATATAGCTTGGCTACATACCGCTCCTCCGTATCAACAACTTCACACATGGTCAAGCGGAGAGCCTCCTTTTGACTTCTAGAAAAGGTCCTGGACTTGCTTAAATTGGTAGGTTGTGACGGTGCGCGCTTTAACCGCGACGTGGGCAAAAAGATCGGATCCCCTAGTGCTCGTACCATGGGCGAATACTGGCCATACTGGAGGTCGGAGCTACCTTCCATCTCCGCAGCGTCATCTTCGAGCTGCGACGGAGGCTGAATGGTGCCAGCAGGCAGCACAACGTCAATGTCAATCCAAGGGACCTTGCGCTCCTGATATGCTGCCTGTAGATCCCGTATCGCATCGGACGCGTCGTCCACCACAATCAATCGGTTCGTCAGATCCGCCGCGTGTATCTCGTCAAACATGTTGGATAGTTTCGTCCCCGACTTCCCATTCCCAGCCTTGGCCAATTCTCGCAGATAGTCCTTGACGGGATCTGACAAATCTGAGAAGTACTTTAGCATACTCACGGCCAGACCGCGGCATAGTTCGTCGCCTTGTTTCTCTCGTGGCAGGTGGTTAACGGCGGCGTACAGGGGAGCAGCAGGGGATACAGTAATGCGAGGGTAACTGCGGAAACCTGCCGGAGTAAAGATATGCGCCTGGACACGCGAACTGCTGACGGTGGCATTGGCAGTAGTGACAGGGCCGTAGAAGACCAGGATGGACGACAGACACGGATCGACTGCATGGTACAGTGTGAGTTGCTCCAGCGGCAGGTACGACAGGGAACCCGACGCGATCGCCATGGCTGAGCGCCGTCGCTGCTATTTTCAGGTTATGATGTTATTATTAACGGGTGTTTTTGTCGTCGTCGTCACTGTTGTTGTTGACGACCTGATGCGCGCAATGCGCTGGTCGAGGGAGGAGCGACCCAGGCGCGAATGGCTGCTAAAAGAACAACAGGAGGGGGAGAGACGAAACGAAAGTGACACAGACGATGCCGAGAATAGAAGAAGCTCAGTCCAGAGGGAAGGGGTGTCTGGGAGACATAGGTCTGTCCCACGAAGGGCAGTCAGACGGTGGTTTGTTGACGTTGTGGATGTCCCTCGTTCACTCGCTCATGCATACACGCGACTCTGTATCTGCACACCCCTCCATGCGAGTCCAAGACAGTCGCAGCACGCGTGGCTTTCGTCTGAGGGGGGATTTCAGGTGTTCATCGAGGGAAGAGGAGGGAGAGAGCAGGAGACAGCAGCGGTGGAATGCGATGCAAGGGGGAGGATAGTAAGGCTGTCAAGGACGCGGATGGCTGCTGAAGCCAAACTGTCGGGCAGCAGAGACGCAACAATAAATATTGGAACAATGACGATAAATATAGCCTTGGCTGAGGCCTCTACGGAGCGTCTACTGCAAATAAATAGCATCTAGCCGAGCGCAGTGGAGCGCAAGTGACGAGTCTGCCGGTTTCAGCGTCGAAGTACCAGTACAGGCGGATGGCTGCGCAAAACATGAGGGGCGCATCATGTCACTTAGGTACCGCTACATCCTGCCTGGCCAACCACGGCTGCATTATAAGCAGCATTTCTCCCAGTCAGCTCCGCCACCCGCAGTGACACCTCCGTGGTGGACGGAGTTGATAGTCGACATTGATAAATACTATCCGTAGTATGGCCTTGGTATGGAGGGGCACTTGGGACAGACAGCATTGCAGTGGCTGTTATTATTGACGGTTAGTAGCACAGCGTTGTCGACATATCACGCCGGTAGGCAATCCAGGCTCTGGAGATACTAGACAGCTCATCGCAATGTCAGGAATCTGTTGGATTCATATAATAATAATAATAATAACAATCTTCAAGTGAATAATTCATAAGAATGAATGGTACCACTGTATTTATTATAAAACAGAATCCCTAGAACCCCAAGGCGGTGACCAGCGGCTAGCCGAATCGGGCAATCAAGCTGCCTTAACAGAACAGAACAGCTGTCGACGACGAGCCCGACAGAGCTGCGTCTCTTCATCCCAGGAGTCAAGCCAAGAGAGAGAGAGAGAGAGAGAGAGAGACACCCTGATCCGCGAGATCTAGACCTTCTCTCTCCTTGGGACCTCTCCTATTCAACGCTTCCCTACCCTAGCCATGTCGACGCCCTCCTCCCTACCCATCGCCGTCGACCCCATTGCCTTGGTGACTACAGAATGTATCACCGTCACCTCGGCCATGCGCAAGCATGCTCGCTGGGCGCATTCTTCAGTTTCCGCAATTCTTGGTGGCAGCAGTGCCTACAGGGTCTATGACTACGATTCGTCCGCTGCAGACGCCTACCGAAATGGAGCCAGATCGTCCAAGTATCGGTCATCCACCGTCGATGAAGATCATTCGCTTGCAAATAGATGGGGTTTGAGGGGCAAGAAGGGCAAGAGCATACAGGATAACCCCTTGATCTCTGCATTTACACGTCTGCGGAGTGACCTCAAGGCTTGCCGCGATATCAGGTCCTTCGATACGCCATCTCTACTACACCCGTTCCTGCAGGTCATTCGCTCGTCTTCAACTTCCGCCTCGATCACCTCTCTAGCATTAGTCTCCATCTCCAAGTTTTTCGCGTATGATATCATCACTCGCGACTCACCAAGGCTATCAATGGCCGTGCGGCTCTTGTCAGCCGCCATCACCCATTGTCGGTTCGAAGGCAGTGATTCCGCAGAAGATGAGATCGTTTTGTTGAGGATTCTGAAATTGATGGAGGGAATATTGTCGAGGCCAGAAGGAGAACTTCTGGGAGACGAGAGTGTCTGTGAAATGATGGAAACTGGTCTGAGTATGTGTTGTCAGGTTCGCCTGTCGGAGTTGCTCCGTAAATCCGCTGAAATTGCCATGATCAATATGTGCCGAGTCATTTTCCTACGACTGGCATCTTTGGACAGACAATCACATTCGGACCCAGGCTCTTTGAAAGAGACCCATGACGAGGGCGAGTCCTCCAACTTCAAGATGGATCCGTCGGTGGATGGAGACACGGTCACATCACAACATCCTTCCGCTATGGGCACTGACGCTGCTGTCTCCGAATATGAACGCAGCAGCGAAGAGGAAGCGCATCAAACAGTCAATGGCAGAGCCGCTGCTGCTGCTACGCTTCCCGAAGACGACGTTGATGAAGTCAAGCCGTACGCCTTGCCCTCCATTCGAGAGCTGTTCCGTGTCCTTATAGACCTCTTAGACCCCCATAACCCGCAACATACAGATGCCATGAGAGTCATGTCGTTAAGAATCATTGACGTGGCCTTGGAAGTGGCCGGTCCTTCCATTGCCCGGAATCCCAGCATGGCCGCCTTGGCTCAAGACGATCTATGCCGTTATCTTTTTCAGTTGGTCCGATCGGAGAACATGGCTATCCTTGCCGGATCTCTGCGCGTTACAGGCACGTTACTGCTGACCAGTCGTTCCGTGCTCAAACTTCAACAGGAACTGTACCTATCTTATCTGGTTGCCTGCCTTCATCCACGGGTAGAAATACCCAGAGAAGCAGGCATTGACCCATCACTTTACGAAGGTGTACCACAGGCACCAAAGTTGGTGAAGCCACCCCCGTCCCAAACCAGCAGTGGGAGATCCACTCCTGTTGCTATAAAGGATCGGCAAAGACTAGGGCTAGAAGGCGGGTCCAGAAACCCGGAAGCTCGAGAGGCCATGGTTGAGAACATTGGGGTTCTGACACGTATACCGAGCTACATGGTCGAGCTCTTCGTTAACTATGATTGCGAGGTGGATAGGGGCGATCTCTGCGAGGACTTGGTAGGCTTGTTGTCGCGGAACGCTTTTCCAGACTCTGCGACATGGAGCACAACCAACGTACCTCCGCTATGTCTGGATGCTCTTTTGAGCTATGTTCAATTCATCCATGATAGGCTGGACCACAAACCAAGGTACGAGGGCTTTCCCGACATTGAATGTTTGCGAGGTCAACGCAGGACGAAGAGGACTATTGTAAAAGGCTGTCAGAAGTTCAATGAAGATCCCAAGGCTGGAATTGCATATCTCGTATCGCAGGGTATAATCGATAATCCTGATGACCCTGTCGTGATTGCGCGCTTTCTGAAGGGGACGACTCGGTTGTCGAAGAAGGTCCTGGGAGATTTCATTTCAAAGAGGTCCAACGAGCCGCTACTGGATGCTTTCGTCGACCTTTTCGACTTCGCAGGAAAAGGTGTTGTCGAGGCTCTCCGGGAGCTCCTTGGCGCATTTCGCCTTCCCGGCGAGGCACCTCTAATTGATCGAATCGTCTCAATATTCTCCGAAAAGTATATGGGGAAAGCCCACCCTGAGGGCATTGCAGACAAAGATGCTATCTATGTGTTGACATATGCCATTATCATGCTGAATACGGATCTTTACAATCCTAATGTCAAGGGGCAGAATCGCATGACTTATACGGACTTTGCAAAAAATCTGCGTGGCGTGAACGGAGGAGGAGACTTTGCGCCCGAATTCCTCCAAGAGATCTATGACTCTATCAAGGAGAATGAAATTATTCTACCAGATGAGCACGAGAATAAGCATGCGTTCGATTACGCTTGGAGAGAACTTCTAATGAAAGCATCTTCGGCTGGAGAGATGGTGGTTGGGCAAACCAATATATTCGACGCAGATATGTTCGAAGCTACCTGGAAACCCGTCGTTGCAACGCTCTCGTACGTTTTCATGTCCGCGTCAGACGATGCAGTTTATTCTCGAGTTGTGATGGGATTCGACCAATGTGCCCAAATTGCCGCCAGGTATCGTCTGACGGAAGCGTTTGACCGTATAGTATATTGTCTCTCTTCGATCAGCACCCTTGCCACCGACACACCACCGAGTACTTCCCTGAATACAGAGGTACAGGCTGGAAAGAAAAGCGTGATGGTCAGTGAGCTTGCAGTGAAATTTGGAAGAGATTTCCGCGCACAATTGGCAACAGTGGTGCTGTTCCGTGTTCTGGCAGGCAACGAATCTGTTCCCCGGCACAGCTGGGTCTACATTGTGCGGATTCTCCGCAATCTGTTCATCAACTCCCTTATCCCACCCCTTGACAATACCCTTGTTTCCAAGCTCGACATTCCACCAATCTCTCTGCAACCGCCGTCTCAAGTTGTTGACCGTGATAGACAGCAGAATGAAACTGGATTGTTGTCTGCGTTTACTTCCTACCTCTCGAGTTACGCAGCTGATGATCCTCCGGAACCATCAGATGAGGAGCTTGATAATACCCTATGCACCGTTGATTGCGTCAAGGCGTGCTCTATTAATGAGATTCTCACCAATATGAAGTTAGTCTTTTCTTTTTTTTTTTTTTTTTTTTTTTTGGGGTTCCTTGCTCATATTTATCGTCTTTGCAGTTCCCTGCTATTACCGTCAGCTTCGTGGTTAGTAGAGGCTCTTTTGTCTCAGTTGCCCGAAGAAACAGTACCAGCGGTCATTGTGGTCAAGCCCGAGAGGCCACTCAGTTCTCGAAGGCACTCAAATGGCCGCTTAGGGTCTAATAAGTCGAACTATGACCCTGGAATGATATATATTCTGGAGCTGGCAACAGTTCTCACGCTGAGGGAGAAAGCCACGCTGGAGACCCTTGGTGAGAATCTGTCATCTACGCTGCAGACTTTTGTTCGCGATGCAAGCAACCTCCATCCCTTGGCTATTTCACGGATTGTAAACTATCTATTGAGCCTATTGCGTTTGAGTCACGTATGATACCCCACTCTCCTCATCCATCCTCATCCATTAGAGGTAACTAACTCTCGTTTCATTAGGAGTATCATTTTATGCGAGTCCCAGTTGTTCTGCATGGTATATCTAGTTTTGACCAAGATGTTCTGGAAAGCACTGCCGTTCCCACGGTCAAGGGCCTTTCACTATGTATTGCTGAACCAGGGCCTCTGAGGAATGAGGTAACTATCTCACCAGACTTTTGGTCAATTCTGCAAAGACTGCATCGGCACGATGAGGCCGCTCCCCTAGTGTATGAGATACTCCGAACCGCTGTGGAGTCGATGCCGCCCATAATTACTGCCGACAACTATGAGTCTGCGGTAGGTCTCGCGGACAACTTCATTAGTGCTGGAAGCGTGGGTTCCATCGATGAGCGCCAGATGGATTCTCGGACTCGACGATCCAAGGGCGTCAAACAAACGAAAGTCACGTACGAGGCCACTCCCTTTTTCACTCTATTTATCTGTCTTCTGGGTTGTAGTGGCTTACGAACGATAACAGAGAAAATCAAGTCGTGGTTCGCGGCGTCAAAGCAATCGGACTCGTCTATCATCTTAGTAAACGAGTTCCGACTCTGATCAAGCAGTCCCATCTTGAAAAGAAAGAAGGTTTGTGCAGACCGGCTGGATGTACCGTGGACCCGTGTATTACGGCTGTGCTAACTATTTGCTTTTATTTATTTCAGCTTGGGCTGCATACTGGTCTCCTGTATTCCAATCTCTGACCGCGCAGTGTATCAATCCCTGCCGCGAAATCCGACACCATGCTATCTCAACATTGCAACGATCGCTTCTTTCTATCGAGCTCGTTGCAAGTGACGATAGGGAGTGGACGGCCATCTTCGATGAGGTGCTCTTCCCTCTTGTCTTACGGTTGTTGAAGCCAGAGGTCTACCATTCAGATCCTGTCGGGATGAGCGAAACTCGAGTCCAAGCAGCGACTTTAGTTTGCAAGATCTTCTTGCGCTACCTCGACCAGCTACCGAACCAGAGCGGAATGCTGGATCTGTGGTTGAAAATCTTGGATATCCTGGATAGAATGATGAATAGCGGTCAAGGAGATAGTCTGGTATGTTTGATTTTTCGAAACTCCGCCGATCATAGCATTTCTGACCATTCCTGCACACGTACAGGAAGAAGCAATCCCCGAGAGCGTCAAGAATATCCTCCTCGTCATGGCCGATGGAGGCTTGTTGGTCCCACCATCCCAGGACCCCAACAAGGAAAAGATCTGGGCCGAAACCCGAAAACGCCTAGAGCGGTTCTTACCCGAATTGTTTTTGGAGATATTCCCGGACGCCTCATTGTCAACACAGGATAGGTTCAAGTCTCCCCCGACCTCCACCGTTGCATCACCTACTGTTCCCCCATCGCAGGGCGCGAATGACGAGCCTGCTAAGGAAGATAATAATAATCATAATAGCCAGTCAGTACCGACTCCTGATCCCGACGTTGCTGCTGGCAAGGGAGAAGGGGAAGACTGATTTAATCGCTTCTTATTCTCTCACCTTGATCTGGTCCCCTCTCCTCCTCGGTAGAACTCAACTCTGAACTGGATATCATCTATCTACCTACCGTTCTTTTTCCTTTCACCTAAGAGGATGATACATGGGTAGTCAGTCCGCAGTCCTTGGAAAGAAAGCATTGTACATAGAAACCATAAGTTGTCCATCCATCCATCATCGATAAGCATGCTCAGAGCCAAAGAGAGAAAGAGATAAATCATTTCTTACTTGCAAATAGAAAGATAACAAGTGGAAATATATATGGGGATTTAATGGCAGTGTTCAAAAAAGCCTTCATTTATTCAAGGTCTTCGCGCATTTTCATGTCACAAGCCACGGCAGGTAGCTCTACTGTCACTTTCAGCAGAGCAAGTCTATATAATAAATATACCATGAACAATACTGGAATATTCTCGGCTAGAGGAAACGCCAAATGAAACAATGCAACAACGACAGAGGTATCGTAGAGATAGAACCATTGGACAGTATGAATTGAACAGCCCACTCTGGGAGCAAAAGTGAAAGTCACACCACGTACGTGAAATGGTGAAAAGAGATAGAGAGAGAAGAATAGAGAAGAGAAGGGAAGAAAGAAAGACTAATACAAATTGCGAACAACAAAAGAAATATTAATTCAAGGCGTCCGAGACAGACACACAAGTTCAAATGAAATTTGAATAAAATATTTCCTTTTTTTTTCTGATTTGTATTGCTTGCTTGCTCGCTTTCTTCGAAGGGAGAATATGGATGGGGGGTAGTAATCTCTTATCTCTTTTCTAGAATAGTCCTATTCTTCACCATCCATGTCAAGATCAATAGCATCCGGGTTGACAGGGGCTGTGGGCTGCTCATGAGGTGGAGGACGATTGCCACCTTCCGGACCTGTGCTGGCAGCGACAAAGCCCACGGGGGCGCGAGCTTGCCGTTCCAAGGCTGCCATGGCATCTGCACGGTCATTTTCTTCGGTTTCTCCTTCACCCTCTTTGATTCCCTCCTGGGCACGTTGTTGTTGGCTACGAGCAATTGCTTGAGAAGCGATGAAGTTGACATCGGTGCTGTGAAGAAAGATTTGTTAGTAACTCTTTTGAGATATCAGGACAACAAGAAAATTAATGACATACTTGTATTGAGCCTGTACGCTCCGCTTGATACGAAGCATCTCCTTGAACGTGTCCTCGTTTCCATGCTGGACTTCGAATGCCTCCCATTTCTGCCAGAAGGGAGCATTGGTGCGAGGGTCGCAGAACTGGGAAGCATGACCGTAAATAGCACGGGCCCGGTCAATTTCACCAAGTCTCCTTTCCATCTCCGCAAATTTGAGGCACATCTCCTTCGCTTCCTGGTCAGGCAAAGCAGCGATGGCGCGTTCATAGATCGGTCTTGTTGACGTCAATCCGAAGTTCGAGGCAGATTTCGTGATGTAAAATTCAAACATCTCAAACCGGTCCTCGTCAGATACTGCTCGCGTAGCACGCTCATATATTCTCATGGCATGGCGTGCGAGACCGCGTTCCTCCTCCAGGTTGCCGTACATCAAGTACAGGACCTTTGCAAACTTTGGCGGGCATCCATCAAGAGCTTGTTCGAAGAGGTCTCTCAGTCTCTCGATTCCGATCTTACGATCCACCGCTTTCGTCAGGTATAAGTTCCAGAGCTCAAACGCAACCGGGTAACTGAACAAATCTAGTCCTCGCTCGTAAACCTTGAAAGAGTCCTCGAAGTATTGGTTCTCCTCCAATAGGCTGGCGTAATTGACGACCGTCTGAGGAGTTGCAATGCGTAGTTCGAAAATCCTCTCATATACCTTCTTCGTTTCTTCCAGGGAACTGACACTCTCGACG
This sequence comes from Monascus purpureus, assembly GCA_025999795.1. NCBI lineage: Eukaryota > Fungi > Ascomycota > Eurotiomycetes > Eurotiales > Aspergillaceae > Monascus > Monascus purpureus. Next base: position 904,501 of record AP025346.1, on the reverse strand, counting down.
AGATCAACGTAGAAACTCCATAGTTTCCAACTCTTATGGACTCGCTGCTGCGGGGAAAGGCTCTCATCGAAATAGTCCACGCTAGATCTTTTGGGTGCCTGAGTTGCTTTGGCCATAATCTCAACTGCTTTGTCGAAGTTTTCGCCGCGAAGCTCCATTTCCGCCCATTCGCACCATACCTCCGCCAATTCGGCAACTGATTTAAATGGAACCTTGACGGCTTTGTCGAATATGACTCTGGCGGTCTCCAGATCTCCGCCGCTCTCGTAAAATCCGGCATAGTTGATCCAAAGCTCCGAGAATTTCCCATGGGCTTTCTTGGGATTTATAGCAGCTATGGCTCTCGCGTAGGTCTGAACAATCTCTTCCTTATTATCACCCCACAGAGCCACTCTTTTCTCCCATTCAATGACATTGTTAGAATTTTGCCTCAACAATACATCATTGACTAAGAACGGTCGTCGATCCATGAGCTGCTCGAATCTCAACATGCGGAGATCAAGGTCGAAATCTGCATCTTCGTCGATTTTGCCCTTCTCAGCCCGGGTTGCTGCTGCTTCCATCAAGTTCCCAATGATAGATTCCTCGAATTCAGCATAGGAGTCGAAAATCAAAGTAAAGTCGCGGACAGTCATAACAGTAGTGATACCTTCTTCAAAGACATCTCTGGCTTTCTCAAAATTTCCCTTGGTAATCCAGTATGTTGCAAGACCGGCCCATAATTTACCTCTCTGGTCGGCGAACCGGTCGATTCCGCTATGGATGATTGCATCCACATCGATGCCCACTTGAGGTCCGGTCTCTATCTGTTTGGCCCTGGAAACCAGTAGGTCCACCATCTCAATCCATAACTGGAAGTGGCTCTTCCCTTCCTTGGACTGAAAGCGCGGGTTGTCCAGGATGTCCATGTATATTTTCACGGCCTCAGTATATTGGCCCATTTCGACAAGAAGCGAGATGTACTCCTCGGCATTCTCTGGATGGACTTGCATATACCGGGCCCACACGGTCACTGCAGTCTGTCCAGACGCGGAACGCGCAAATGACTTGTAGAGTTTCCAAATACGGTTGTGCTGGGTAACCGGAAGTGCACGAAGTGCCCGATCAAAAGTCCGTCGCGTCTGGGTCACCAGCGGCTGCTGTAGCAAGAAGGAAAGATACATTTCCCATATCCGCGGCATCTTGTTGAGGAGGATAAGCGCCCGCTCAAAGAGATTATTCACCTTCGTATACTCCGACCGATAATGTGTCGCATTGCGATTCCGAAGATGTTTCGTTCGGAATTCCAAATACTATGAGAAAACCACACAAAGTAAGCGGGTTATACGACAACCACGAAATCAATTCAGAATGGGGAAAGAAACTAACCATCTTCCAGAGCTTGTAGGACCTTGGGAGTTGCTTACATGCGCGCTCCATTACCTAGAAAACAGGCTGTTAGAAGGTACCTAATAATAGAGAAGAATGATGACTCACAAAGGCCTGCTCGTAGAGTGTGCCCTGCTGCTGTTTGTGCTCGATATATGCGATCCATGGCTTGATACTATGCGGATCCCTGAGGATATCCTGCTCGTATACCACATCCTGGTCGGCCTGGAATGGAGTATCATAGTCAGTCATCAGTCTTTGAAGATCCCAATACCATCTCCCACTCACGATCAGGTAAAGATCCGGTCCATTGGCTGCCGATCGGTCCATCTGGGCGTGTTGCCGGTGTGATCTCGGGGGCAGAAGTGTCCCTGGCATACCGCCACTCAATTGAGCGGGATCCTTTCCCGGGTGACCAACTCTTAAGTTCGAGGGTAAGATGTGCCGTTCTAGCGTGAACGGGACTCTTGTCGCGTCGAAGACGTCTTCAGCGCCTGCGACGAGGATGAAGTTGCAGCCTCTGACACGTGACTGATAGATGGCAGTTGGCCCGAGCTCGGGCGTATTATCGCGTATCGTCATGGCTGGCAGTTAGATGCCCCGTTTGCGCATGAGAAGTTTCCTGCTGCCTGCGATTTTGATCCGACGGGTTTCTATCAATACATGAGCCATGTCAGGAGCAGTGGTGAGTATACTGTAGTCTGGAAAGGCATTGGTTTTATGGCATAGATCCGTCATTGACGCTCTTTCCAATAGGGCCGCGAGCCAGTCTTCCCGACTCGCCAGTCACTCGGGTTGATGAAGAGCAAGCTGAAGGGTGCAGAGACTGGCCACAGCTTGCTGAAGAGAAAGAGCGAAGCTCTGACCAAGTGCGTTTGCTATTTACCCGTCAATTGAAGATCGTCATTGCTGACACGTATGTTCCATCAACAGACGTTTTCGAGGTATGATACCTCCCTATCTAGGATCCCCGCTATGCACGAGAAGCTGACCACAGAATCAGAGATTACAAGGCGGATTGATGAAGCAAAGCGGAAGATGGGGAGGGTCATGCAGATAGCTGCATTCTCACTGGCCGAAGTTAACTACGCCGTCGGAGGGGAGATTGGATATCAGGTTCAGGAATCAGTCAAGCAGGCCAGATTTCGCGTGCGAGCCAAGCAGGAGAACGTTTCGGGTGTTTTCTTGCCTCATTTCGAGAGTTATACTGAGGAGGGCATTAACGATTTTGGTCTGACTGGACTTGGAAAGGGTGGTCAGCAGGTACAGCGCTGCCGTGAGACGTATGCCCGGGCAGTAGAAACCTTGGTGGAGCTTGCAAGTTTACAGGTATGGTACTCGCATCTTCCATATACATATAGATATCTATATCTTACTACCTTCTTTCAGACTGCGTTCGTTATCCTAGATGAGGTGATCAAGGTTGTCAACCGACGAGGTACGTTCACAGAATCAAGAGCCTAGAAATCCATTATTTACTTTATTGCTAACCTACATCACAGTAAATGCCATGTAAGGAAATCAGCCATTAATATTTGCCAGGAGGGAGTGTCAAGATGACTGATTTGAAACAGTGAACATGTTATCATTCCTCGGACGGAGAATACCATCAAATGTTGGCTCACTTCCCCATCCTGATATTGGCGTCTCATAAATGCCTACTAACATCTTAAAGACATCAATTCGGAGCTTGACGAGCTCGACAGAGAGGAGTTCTATCGACTCAAAAAGGTCTCGAACAAGAAACAAAGAGACAGCGAAGCTTCGAATGCCGAGATCCTCGCCCTCAGACAGAAGGAAGCGGACATGGAGAAGGCCACCACCGCTGAGACTGAGCTGCCAACAGTACCGGACGTCCTCGGAGAACATGAGGATGAGGATGTCATATTCTAACACTTTTCGCTTTTCTGGGTTTCTCTGGGTTCTGTAACTAGCGTACTTCATTAGATATTGGCATTTTTGTAACTCGATCAGTCAGTTTTGTTCGATACTTTTTTTTCCGTAGTACCTGTTGCCTTCCTTTCAAGTACGGGAAAGACAAAACTGTCATCGTACCATGCATGTTCCTTTGAAGGGTCAAGAAAAAGAATAGAAATAAGAAATAAGGCCATGCGAAATAATATAAACATAAACCCCACAAGACGCCACGAAACTAACTAATTCCACAATGCCCAGGAAGATAAAAAGAGAGAACAAGACAGCTTTACTGTCTCTGGTAGGTAACCCGAATAGGCTTCCCAGCATCTCCCATAGGCATTCCGGACGTAGCTTCCTTCGCACTGATAGCTCCAGATTCGTTCTCATACTCGACGAAAGCGATTCCTTTCCGCCCAGGTACCAATCTGACTTCCTTGAACCCCTCGAAACGGCCAAAGACGGCAGTAAGGCTCTCTTGATCGGCGTTGTCGGGCAAATCCCGCAAGAACAGGATCTTGTTCGGGGGGAGATATTCATCTGGGATAACTGCTGCTGCTGCGCCGGTGCTTGGTTTGAGACCAGCTCCCTTGGCGGCCTTTGCTGGACGAGCGACATCAGGGGCGCCGGTTGGGCGTTTGAGTTTCTTTTGGGCCTCGAGGGCTTCCTGGGCTTGTCTGCGCTCTGTGTCCGTAGGTCAGCTTTGAATAAAATACTAAAGCACATATGGAGGAACGCATGTGAAAAAGAAAGGCGCGAGGAAATAAATCGCTCTACCTTTCTCAGCTAACCTCCTCCGCTTATGAACCTCAAACTCATCTGGTCCCCCTTCCCGCATAACAGTAGCGTCGCTCCTTGTTTTCGCATAATCAAGCACCATCGGCTTATCGAAAAGTTCGAATCCATTGACCTCATCAATAGCCCGAGACGCTGACTCGACATTGTCAAATACGATAAAGGCCTGGCCCTTGGCCTTTAGGTTCCTTTTCGCGACTATCTCGATAATATTTCCATATTCGGAAAAGATCTCTTGAAGAGCCTCCTTGAGTTGATCGATCTTGATCCTTTCTTCGAGGTTGCGAACCTGTCAATTGTGGTTAGTTATTGGGCGGCGTCGCGTGGAAAAGCTGCATGGAGAACGAACGTAGACACTGCGGGATGCAACGGGTTAGCACTTCTTCTAGAACAGAGGAGATGTGTCATCTTGAATCGACTTACGTGGGATTTGGCGGGATATTTGAAGGTACTGTACCGAGTGTCGCCATGTTTGCGACAGCTGAGCTTTATCACAACTTCGGCAGAATCGATCTTGGGATTATTATGGCTGATGTTCCCAGCTTTAATCCGTTTCGGATGCTAAGAAAATTTGGTTAATAATAATAGATCGATCTCCAACAGACATCAAAGCATCATTGGTCTAGTGGTAGAATTCATCGTTGCCATCGATGAGGCCCGCGTTCGATTCGCGGATGATGCATCAATTCAGTTTCTTTTTTGTATTGCTCTTGAATACATACAACCCGTTTGGTTTAATAGTCTTTTTTGTTCATCTCAAGGGGTCATCCATCCTACGCTATGCAAATGCAACATTCGATATGAGGTTTGAATTTCATATAAATCTACACAACCAATACCCTTCTTAGCCTTTCAACATCTCCCTTCATCTGCTTTGGCTGCCGAGTCCAATCTTCGTTTCTGACAAAGTCCAAACCCGTCTCCATGAACAGGTAATCTGCAACAACTGCCCTGACCTGAACGGAAATTAATAATGCAAGAGCTGCGGGAATTGTGCAGAAACATACCTTGGGGAATGGATGCAGCAACATCCCTGACAGCTTCTTGAGCACGTCTGGTCGTAGTTGCTCGAGTCTCGCTAATGGCGCGTAGACCTTAATCGCCGCCTCTAAGCGAGCTATATTCGATGATTTGAAATGTGCCTTCTGGGTAAGAATAAAGACCTTCCTGAGGCTAAAATGGGAAGGGTGGACTCAGTAATCGTTTTGCTACAGACCGTTGCAAGAAAAAATGACAAGACCGACCTTGGTTCCAGCCCTGCAGAAATGGTGGATATATATCCATCAATTAAGAAAGCAGTTAACTCCATAACCGGTATTGCGTAGCGGTCATCCTGCATATTCTCGCTTAGGATAATTATTAGGCTATTGAGGAGTGTAGTAACCACAACTTGTCGCTGCTGTTCTTCGCATGCATTGATGTACTGCACCAATGCTGAACGCGATGCACGAATGAGACCCTCAGATCCAGCGACGGCTGAAGTAGCAATACCTTGGATAAGCGGCAGGCGGAGCCACTCGACTTGTTGCAACTCCAGTAGCTGAAGGAAATAATGTGGTGAAGACACATCGATGAAATGCTCATATTTCCTGCCTTGGTCAATATAAGCTTGATGGGAGAATGGAGAAAGAGCATATCACCTTTGCAACCGTGGAAAGTCGTTTCCCAACTCCCAGAATCTCTGTAGACAGAGCCATGCCTGGAAACGGACCTTGTCCAGTTTCTCTGCAGCAAGTCGGGATATGCAGCCGAGGAGTTTCTGGGTACACTCGCTGCGAAAGGTTGAACCATGATGTTTTTGAAGAATCACCCGGGCACCTTGAAGCGCTTCTACTCTGACCAAGGACCCAATATCGCCTCGTCTATCTGTCGTGTAATCGTTCAGGAAGCCGACAAAGTGGTCTACAATGGTATCCGTGACAGCTGCGAAATAGTCAAAAAATTGAGATTCTTGGTGCAATACGGAGGGCCAGGGACATACCTGCATACGGCATAACCTCGGCTGACAAGCACTTCACGGCGGTCACCCTCTTTTCAATCAGCTCCTCCTTTACAGCACAGCGCAGCAATTCCTCTATGACAGATTCACCCAAAGAGTCTATTGCCTCAACTCGCTTAAACACCGTTCCAAGAGCTAGTATCTGACCGCGCCCTGTCGGCAATTTGCTAGCGGCCTGAGTATGAGCAATCCAGCTTTGCACTGTCTCCTGTCGTTTGGAGGATGGGAAAAGAAGAAACAACTTCGATAGAGCATCAGAGGAAGCCTCAATGACAATATCTTCCACTCGGCATACTGATAGCGAGAGAATCTGAAGCACCGTATCAAGCAAGGCAGCGCAGGGATGAAGCATTTCCGGATCCTGGACAGTTGACTGAGAAAGAGAGGAAACCAGGCGTGAAGCCGCCTCAGCAGTCAACTCGGGCCGCGCAGTTTGGAGGGTAAGATCTTCGGGGGTTGGACCAAACGATGAATCAAATATTTCCCAAAGATCTCCTATCTGGTGGCGAACATCAAAAGCACCGGAGGAATGCTTACTATCAACCATAATATCCAGCTGACTATTATAAGTATCAATAACAGCGGCAATTGATAGCAGACAGCCATGCCTTGTCTCCGTGTCACCCCGGGAAATGCCAGAAAGCTTCTCAAGAAGTTGCCGGAGAACCAGCCCCATAGTCTTGTACGATTCTCGAGCACTCAATGCTCCAATCGCCCTTGCTGCTTGTCTTCTGGATTCCGCATCAGGAGAACCAATACCTCTCCACTGCATCAATGATTCCACGAGAGGACTCCAATAAACGGAGTTGAGATCCGCTGTCGCCTTTGCAACACCAATCATCGCCCGTGAGCGGCGCGCAACCGCATGATAATCTACTACCTGCACAAGAGAGATTCCCTCAAGGATAGTATCAGGATGGCGACCGACAAGTTCTTGTAGGGCAGCGGAGGCACCTCGTCTTATATTTCCCGAAGGGTCGACGCATGCAGCACGTACAAGCTCGACGGCCAACATTTGCACAACGCTCATCCCTTCTTGACTTGCAGAAAAATGGATTGATTGCGCATCTAACGCTAGCAATTCCTTTGTTGTATACTTTCGAGACAGTGCCCATATGCCAAAGCAGGAAGCATCCCGAGCTGCAGTTCCAATAGAGCTTCCAGTTGCAGATCTCTGCTCGAAGTCAAGACCAGACACAAGGGATTGCAGCACGCTGGGAAGTTGCTCCGTTGGAGGAGCATGCCGAAAGACCAAATGAGCTAAAGTCAGCAACAACCCGTGCCATCTCTGGGCATCGACTGCACTCAGGTTGCGCTTTAAAGTGTTAAAGCCGATCCTTCGCGCTTCGAACGGCGTCACTAGGGTGCCGTCGCGCTTCTCATATAGGATGTTCTCTTCCAATGATCCAAGAACAGCATCGATGACATCTACTGCCATGACAGAGTCTAACTTCAATGTTATAATACTCAAAGCTTTGCTCGCAGCAAGCCGCACAGGTGTGTCATCGTCAGCAAGCGAGACCAGGAAATGATCAATGGTATCTTCTAGTATCGAAGATATATTTTCATCAGTGAGATTACCATCAGCTCTCTCATTTATAGCTAAAGCCATAACCGTGAACGTGCGAAGGATCTTAATCATCATTTTCCGTGCCAAGGCAGAAGACCTAATCGCCTTGCATGTCACCGAATCTGATTGAGCAATGCGAAGGGTCCGTCCAAATATAGGGACAACGAGGTGCATGAAATCTTCAACCTGGCTCGACGCTCCTAAGCGAGCGAGAAAAGATAACACCCCAACACACGTGTAGACAGAAGGCAACTTAGTACCATCTTCCGGTTGTAACGTGTAAAAAGCCCAGTCAATCAGTTTGTTGAGAAGATCAGCGTGCATATCTCGGCGAAGTGCAAGACGTGCCAACAGCACGGTTGCGGCCTCCCGCTCCTTTCCAGGGACACTAACGTATTTCAAAGCCACTGAAAGAATAGACTTTGCAATTGCGGGCGTCTCTGGTGGTAACATGTTCAGCTGGTCCAAATTATCATGAGGCACAGGTATATTATCTGAAGACATAGAGGCCAGATCAAAAGGAGCAAGCAAGAGGTGTGAGAGCCATAATAACATGATATATCGCTCTTCCCAAATGAGTCGCTTTGAATCGTCCCCTGTTGCTATTTCCATCGGATAATTAGTTTGGACTGAGTCCCACTGGATGAATGCTCGTAGTAGCGGGTCGAGATACTTGGGTTCATTGTTCAAGAACCTGCTGACAACCTTGACCCCCCGAACCTTGCAAAAGGTGTACATAAGTTTGCCAATAGCTCTTGGGAGAGGATAAAGAGTCCCATGTTGCCGTGTTCGGGGTGCTCTCGCGGCGTACTGTTCACTATGTTTGACCAGATAGGCCAAGAAAGCGTCAACCAGAGGGGGCAGCAACTTCTGCAGATGCGGGTCTAGAAGCTGCGGCCACTCTTGGAAAGGCTCAAGCTATATTACTCGTCAGAATACCTTTGTCCGTTCAGAGAAGATTTGGGAAGTCTTACAAGGCTTATGAGCCTCTCTGTCATAGCGGCCTGCGCCCAGCGGCGTACGACTCGGACATCCTGCCCATTCGCAGTTTGTGGCTTCCAAAGCAGAGATGGAAGACTTTCGGTTAGATCCTTTATCAGGTCCCCAGATGCACGTTGAAATTTAATGTCTCTATCTTCTGCTGCATCCATGCCGGGCTGTATCAAATATAATCAGCTCTCTTAGAATTGTGCTTGTGGTGGATCAGAAGCGTTGGGAGACAAACTGTGAGTCATGTGATGGCCATCTATAAGAATGGAGGAAAATGACAGTACGGTATGAGGCCATTGACTTGAGCAATTATTAAGCTCTAAATCTCCCGTGGTTACAATAGCTAGAGACGCTACTAAGTGTCATGATACTCCTTTTTCTTACTTTCTTTCTTTTATTTCCATGCTTAAATATAATAGACAATAAACCCCTCCCCTTGTGTGATTAATTCAGGAATAAGAAAATCAAAATCGGCAGGTTAGGAAACCTCCATATCCTTACTAGTGATCTTCCTCCGCATCCACAGGCACATTATTAGGAAGCCTCCAAAGGCCTCTTTGCGCATCTTCCTTTACCTTTATCATCGTCTTGCGCATATACATTGTCATAATTGCAATCGCCAGTGAATTCCACACGTCCTGCCCACGTTCCGAAAGGTCAAATTGGGAAACAAATCGACTTCCGGCGCCATCTTTCCGACCTGCTATTTTTTCAGGATCACTGTCCATTGTCAGCAATGCAACTATCGGTCCACATACAAAGAAGCCGTAAAGGACGGGATAGACGCGATCAGAAGAATGTTGACTCGAGCCTGCAGCATTGAGGTACGACTTGGCCCTCTTCTCTAGACGTCTATTGAGTTTTCCCAGGGCGTGAAGGGTTGATTCTCCTGTCTTCTGAGAATATATTGCATGGACCGGCATCACTCGAGGATGACAATCCAAATCGGCATCGAACAAAGCCCAACGGATATATTTCTGGATGGCCCGTTTGATTACAGTTTCCGGTCGAATGCGCAGAATCCTGCAGTCCCTCACTCGACCTGAGATATTGAAAAGACCAACAAGTGACTTTATGGCTACACAACATAAGAGATCAAGTCAGTCAGGAGATCAGAGAGTGAACACAGCTGACCTGTATGTAACTCACCGTGAAACTCGGATTTTATTGCGTGGATGACTGCCTCTCCCTCATGCCCAACCTCTGCGAATAGAGACTCGGGAAGGGTTGGGAAATCCAAATGCCAGTATTTCGGAATGAGAGGTTCAAATCCACGCATAGCAAGTCGAAAGAAGAGGTCCCGCTCTTCTTCGCTCCAGATCCCCTGGGGAATGTTGACAACGCCTGACCAACGCCTAGCCTTTTCTGCCGAGTAGTCAAACTCGAAGGTGCTCTTTTCACTCTTCGAAATGCTGAACTCTTCGACTTCACTGTCACTATCACTGCGCCAGATGTATGCCTCATCCTCGTCTTCTTGATACTGTTGTCTTCTATTCCTCCGTGTCCTATTCCTGCTCGATGGTTCTGACCGGATAGAGACGTCCGAATCATCACTGTGCGCCAGAAGCGAATCCATGTCATCCCGAGCGGAGGAACCCGACAGCGCTTGAAATCCTGCCTTTTTGAAAATAAATTCCTGTCCATAGTCATCGAATTCTGTGGATAGGGCATTGTTGAGTTGCGTACGCAATGAGGCTCCCGAGCCAGAGGGGAAGTTAACCTCTGTTTTCTTGTTTGATTCAGTTGTATCCGAGGGAGCTGCTTTTCGTTTCTGTGGTGGCTGGGTTTGTCCCTTCGTAGCCCTGGCCTGTTGTGCCATTTTGGGAACACTGAGTAGTAGTGACTTCTGTATTTCGGAGACGACGGATATTGAAAGAAATAAGCCGTATGGTTGCAATTAACTGTCCTGTTCAGAATTCGAGGATGTTACGAAGATGCCGTCTAGAGATGGCTGCTGTCTTCGACGACGAGGCTGTCTTTGCATTGACTACACTAGTAGCTAACGTAGTCATTGAAACGAAGACGGGGGCTTCTTGTTCCGTAGAGTACGAGGTGTATTCCCTTTGTGTTCGTTTCTTTGTTTGAATGGATGGGACAGGGGAACATTGCAGAGTGGTGAATGTCAAACAGATGGTGGACGAATGCGTCTGAGATGGGGGATTGGAGCTTCTAAGCCTGGCACAATGTAAGTAAATTCGACGTCCCGAGGCCCATAATGAGAAGCATGCCTTGAAATGGATAGAGGCTCCTCGAAGGCAGACAAAGAGGAGGTGGTATTCTCAGTCAGCGTTGAATTCTACTATCAAGAGAAGACGAAACGAGAAGAAACAGCTTCTATAAGCCACCTCTCAATAGACCGCTGGACTTCCCCCGAACTGTATATAAAAACGAAGTAGCAGTAAGTGTTCTAAAAGTGGCATCAACTAGCAGCCCGGGAGATTTTAATTTCGAAGCCATTCAGCGCTATCCTCATTAGCAAATGCGCAAATGCGCCTGAAGAGACATGCCGCTGCAACAACGCCTGCTTCTTGCACAAGAACTGGAGAGGATGCATCAGGAGGGATCACATCAAATGAGTCGAGGAGAATTTCCTAAGCATTAACAGTAAACCATTTAGATGCCATAACATGACAGAAGTGATAACAAGGGAGGTTCCCAACATAGTTGTTTACGTCCTTTCAGAAGTTCAGAGAATAAAGCAAATACACGCATTTTCACTTGGGTATTTTAAGCGAAGTTCGAGTGCAAAAGGCACTAAATGGAGCCAGAAGCAGCGAAAGAGCCGCAAGTCAATTCGCGAAAAGGACATCCAAACCCGTCAGGATAGAAGCAGCAACAAAAGCAAGATCATGTTCAATATAGACACTACGAATCTCGATACTCTTGATCAGGCAAAATCGGCGGTATAAGAAAAGCCGCGGAATTCCTCCTGCATAGCTTGAGTAAGAACTACATTGGGCATGCGTTAGCATATGATCAACCAAGATAGCTGACAATGAGATCTTACCAGACTGCACTGGTGTGAGCACAGGTGTGACACTCGTGAATTCTTGATCGAAGTTGCTCGTATCAGTAGCGCTGGAGATCTGTGGCAAAAATGGTGGAGGCACCCGCTTGTGGTAGATGTCATCCCAGTTGATGTTCCTGAAGAAAGCATGAGACATGACCTCCTGGGCATCTGTAGGTCCAGCACCTAGTCGCAGTTCCGGCTCGCGTGTCAATAGTTTCTGAAGGATGGAGACAGAATCCCTGGGCATATGGATTGGATAGAGGGGCTCATCAGCAAGGATGGCATCGTAGATTTCGTCCTCATCTTCACCACGGAAAGGTGACTGCTGAAGCAACATTTGATAAATGAGCACACCAAATGCCCACCAATCAACAGCTCGGCCGTATTTTTTGTCAAGCAAAATCTACCACCGGTTGTCAGTCGTTGAAACCCCAGCTAAGCATACTTGTCGCAATTTGACTTACTTCTGGCGCCATAAATTCGGGTGTGCCGCAAAAAGTGCCTGTTGTACAGCCATACCACATATTTTCCTTGCAGAGACCATAATCTCCAATCTTGATGTGGCCGTCCAGAGTCAGGAGGATATTGTCGAGTTTCAAGTCACGATAAATGACTCCATTTTCATGGAAGTATTTGAGAGCTAGACAAACTTCTGCAGCGTAGAATCTGTAAAGCTTATGTTAGCCAGAATTGATATACGACGGAAGAAGTAAGCTTATGTGGAAGACATACTGTGCTCGTTTCAAACCAAACTGGCCGCGCTGAATGTGCAACATCAGATCACCACCGCTAATATATTCCATTACAAAGTACACGCGGGTCTCGGTTTGGAAGCAGGCATGCAAGTTAAGAAGGAAGGGGTGGCGTTCCTTGTTTGCGATCAAGAAAACACGTTTTTCCGATCGGGTGCTCTCCACTTCATCATTTTCGATGATGAATTCCTTCTTCAAAACTTTTATGGCATAAAGCTTGCGCGTCTTCTTCGTCTCTGCCAGCATGACCTTGCCGAAATTACCCTTACCAAGGACAGCAAGGAAGTTGAACTGATCCAAACCGATTCTAGTTTTCTGTTGAGGTTGAGGCGGCTCTTCTTTGACTTGCGTAACGGCTTGCTGAGGCGTCATTGGCACAGGCTGCTGCTGGGGTATTGTGTATGGCGTGCTGGGTTTCTGAAGGGGTTGAACCGGCATGCTTGGTTGCTGGGGCGGGATGTTGTGTTGCTGGTATGGAAGGTAAGCAGCCGGATTGTACTGAGCATGCGGTGGAGGTTGCGCTGGACGGTTAACTTCTGCCGGACGCATTCCAGTAGCCGCAGCGGCGGCGGCGGCGGCTGGATTAGATGATGGCGGTGCTACTGGAGCATACTGCTGTTTTTGCGAAGCCGCTGGCGATGGAGGAGGCATGTAAGAATTGGTTGCAGCCCTGACGGCATCGGGAGACGCGGGCTTGGGAGGCGCATACGCACTCTCCGTCTGCTTTTTCTGGGCAAGGGAAGCAGTATCTTGGGGACTCGGTGGACCATTTGGCCTGAGCGTCTCACGTATACCGGAACTCACGGATTCGGATTTGGTATGAGGTTTCGTTCGACTTTGATTAAGAGTTTCCAGAATCTGGTTGGCCGCTTCCATAGACATTCCACAGAAATCAGGCACAAGATGGGTACAGTGAGCATGACATGTAAGACCGCATTCTGGACAGACAGTCAGCATTTACATAGACTTCTATGGGATCAAGGATTTCAAATCGATGTTACCTGTGCATCTCTTCGCGTTCTTGCGCCCAAACGGCAGTAGATAACCGCAGTGGCAACACCAATTGGCCGAAATGTTAGCAAATCCCTCCCAGCGGTGCGGAATACGATGGTTAATTTTCTCTTCATCTGGATCGGTCTCGTAATTTGCCTTGCTGATGCACTTGGTGACGACTTTTGGGTAGCATTTTTTATGGCAAGTATACTTGCAATCCGCGCATTGCATACCGGCGGCATACTTCAAAAAGTCACCACAAAAGGCACACCGCATGATATTGTAGAATTGTTGCGAGACAAATTTGTGTCCTTGCTTTTCAACAACAATCTCCTTCTTTTGGCGGACAGCTCCCTGACGATTAAGCCCAAGGTCGAATGGCCGGCGGTGGCTCGTGTGCTTGACTATACAACATGTTAGTGTATGTTAAGTGAGTTAAGTGGCGAAAGGTCTACGAAAGTCGGTACGTACCAAAGCTCATGGTCAGATGTACTCTACCAACTGGTTCTAAGGCGAACCAAGAATCAATTAAGACTGGACCTGAAGGACCGCTAGGCGCTGTTGCCGCAGCATGGGGACGGCTGGTGGCCTGGCCCGAAGCACTCGCATGCGCACCGGGATCTTGCCCAGCCATCTTGTCTGCAGACACCCAACCCGAGGCGTTAAATTCCGTTTCCATCTTCTTGCGACGCATCTCCTCTGCAATGTCGGATATTCGGATCCAGAGCATGCCAATAGGAGTGGGTCTGTCTCCAGACTTATCGTAAACGGTAAGTTCAATCTCGTTCGCTTTGTCGATTGCTATGTTGAAGACTTCATCTGGCCACTTATCCGACCTGGTGGCTTTGGTTCTTGCTTTTATAGCATCTTCGACTTTGACAATAATGTAGGTTTCCGGACCTCTGGAGAATCGTGAACTTGCTGCGTGGTCAACGTCCTTTACGGCGTGGATTTTCAAGCTTAAAAGACCGGTTAGAGGCTTGCGCATGTTGGGTGTGCTTAGACTTTCATCTGCAAGAAATTAGTGATCAAGGAAAGTAAACACATAGATATCAAGCAATAAAATGTGCGCAAAAATATACCATCAGGACCATCTGCCGACTCCATGTCTACATGCAGGTCTTCATATCTCTTCAAGGATTGTTTAAGCAGTTGGATCTTTTGGTTGCTTTCAATGCGACGACCCTCGGCATCTGAGCGACTCTTTCTATCGCCGTCATCTTGGTATAGGCGAACCATCTTCTCGATACCGGCTTTATATTGCTTTTCGACACTCAATTTAAACTCTAGCTGGGACAGCATAAGTTGAATTTTGGGTCCGAGATAGGGGGTATCATATTTAATCAAATCTGACAGAAAAGCACCTGTTAGTTTAAGATAGGCCAGATATCTAAAAGTAAAGTACACAGGACATGACGCACCAAGCTTGCTATAATTTGGCCTTGCTTTCGGCTGGATGGTCGCCGGCATAGAACCAGACCGGTTCGGAGCATGGCCAGGAACATAGGGATCCCCATGCTCGCCTCGACCGTCCAAGTAACCATCCTTTGGAGGGGGTGCTGGGCCAGATGTTTGTCTATCAGCCGGTGAACCACCCTCTTGCTCGATTCGACGCATTTGAAGCTCCCTCATCTTCTCTTCCAGATACGCAATATTCTTGCGACCGTCGCGGATATTCGAGTCCACCCGCTGTTGCACAAGGGGGTTATCGGTCGAGTGCCGCATATTGGTGGCGGCATGGATGAGGGCCTTCTCCCTCTCGATCTTGCGATAGACCGAGGCAATGAGCTCGTCCCCGTCCATGTTGGCCAAGATCTAACCCGAAACGACAAACTTAGATAATAAGGACAAGGGTAGGCGCGTAAGGCGGCGAAAGGGAATGAGGGTCTCCTGACAAAATGCGTGCGTGGAGGCGGACACTGTCGCGGGGCTATTTGTTGACAAATGCAGGGGGATCGCGATAAAGAATGCCACCCCAACAATGTCTAGACCCCTGCCTGAAGTATTAGACAACTGCAGCACTCTTGGTTAGAAGATCGGACTCTTCTCTGACTTTCGGTATGACGACCAGCAGAGCCTGTTTTTCAACAAAGCCTGTTGGGAGGGGGTAGTAGTGCACGACCGTTGCCACTCGTATTTGCAGGGTAGTTCGAGGGGGCAGAAGGCGGAATGTCAGTAGATGTAGGCTTACCGCCTGCGGTTCTTTGGACAGGCAGTACAGGATAAATAGCGGCACCCGACAGGCATAAATAAGAGACTAGAACGTTGGACAAGGGAGATTGACAGGGACAGTCCACGGCAAGGACGAAGGCTGACGGGAGGACAAAACAAGTGCTGGCCACAGAGTTAGCCGGCTAACGAAAGAGAATAATGACAATGCCGATGCAGAGGAGACAAAGAGGAGGCTGACGGTTGGTTACGAGTCGGGATGCATGAGTTAGTACGGAGACGTGCTCCCAACTTGTCAAGAGATAAAGAAGGAGGGGCGGAGTGGCCGGCTGACTCAGCAGCAGAATGCTGATTAAGCAGTGTGACAGCGCCTTGCTTACAGCCGCTGCGCGTTCCTCCTCAAACGTCAGCCATCAGCACTCAGCAAGCTGTGCGAACCCTCCTCTTCTGCCCGCATTGGCCTTTGCTATTTCTACCTTGCCTTATAGGACAAGAGTCATAGACCAGAAACCCTCAGATCAGACCACCCCAGGTCGGGTAAATTGCTGCAATCCGGAATTTCGGCGCCCCAGCCTCATCTAAACCGTGGGAACAGTGTTTTTCGTGCCAGCTGAAGACTACCATCCATGGCACTGTATCTGCGATCCTCAAAACTTGCTCCCATGCATCTATGAGCATTAAATAGCCATGCAGTTACCTGCTCTAGCTCCTGAGGTCATCTAGCGGATAAGCCGCAGCACTGAGTACATGAACAGTTATGCGGACACTGCTTTTCTACAACTATATGCTTGTGCATGACTCATTTCATGAGGAGGATTCAACAGAGGGAAGACAGCTGATTCTTACGCCTATCTGACATCAACACTCTGACCTGGAACTGAACAGCAATGCGCCATTTCAAGGCCTACCGAAAGTGGTATCTATCCTCTCCAAGACCCGAGAAAGATCAGATTGTCCTTATGATTTGGCAGCTCAGTCTGGGAATGTCTCGGTAAAATATGCTTCCGGACCTCAAGGATGTTGCCGTTGTATACTGCTGTAGTCGACCTTGTTGAAATCCCACTGGAGCCCGATTATCAAGTGTGAATTTCTTCTACCTTCCCTTGTCGCACTACGAGGTCAAACCTTGCACTCTGCGATTCCTTACCGGAGGTTCCTGAGCCGGACATAAAGCAGGGACAGCCTTTTTGCCATGTATACTTTGGTCACCAATGACATCTCTGTTCTCCACATTCTAAACCATATTTCCTACACTAATTGACTCAAATGACATCAGCCCATCCGAGCCCGGCTGTCTGCCTAGAAGGATGCATTCAGCCGACGGTTTCTGTTCTCTAAACTTGTCGGACTTGTACAAAAAGGATTATTTTCCTCGTCTTGCTCCTTGTTTACAAGCAGGGCTTGCGTTTAAATACTTTATGGAAAAGAAACGGCTTCAGATGAAACCCATGTGCTTGCTACTCACTGGCCTCCCTTATAGACTGATGGTCGGTAGAACGGTTTTCAGGATGGGAATAACATACACCGACTGGACGCTCATGAACAAACAATTAAGAAACGTTACAGCGACAGAACTAAAATCTCTATCGACTCCTCTTGCTTTTTGCACCATTCTTGGCTAAGTCTTTGTAAGACAGGAAGGGCTGACTTCAGCATCTCACCATTAAAGCATAGGAAATAGCAGGGTATATCTTGCTGTAGGGAGTATGTATCATCATTGCGCATATCTGGATCCATACAAGTGAGCGGTGACAGTATGAGCAGTATGGAGCAGACCCAATCTGAACAAGACCAAATAATATGGATTTCATGCAAGAGAAAGAGTCAGGGATTAAATAAAGTAATAATATAGTACTATTATATTAATCTCGATGAACCTGTCAGAGAATGGAATGAAGATCAATGTTTTCGGCCGCAGAGGGGAAAATGGCATCGCCATCCCATCGATTCTCGCCACAACCCAGAGCGACTCGCCCACGCACATACCTGAATGCGCGTGAAGCCCACCTATAAATTGCTCCCTCCCAATACTTCCGTCTCCCAATTCCCAAACCACTCATTTTCGATCTCCTTTTCTTTGATATATTCCCCTAGTGCTGCAATATGCCTAGTTACCATAACTCTCACTCCCCAGCAGGAGTAGTAATGAAAGTCCAGTTATGTCTCTTTCTGCATGGACTTAATGAGGCAGTAAGCCTGGACTCACTAACAGATATCACTGACTCTGACACCTCCCCATATGCTCATGGTAAGGGAAACAGTCAGTGCTGTTGGCATTGTCAAGATCACCATCATCAAGATGACTGGGCCTTTTCATGCATAAATCCCACAAGAGCAGCAAGAGTACATTGTCAGGGCTCGAGCTCACATGTATGCTTGTTAATTAGTAAGGTCACGTGTCAACATATGGTTTTCTCATCCCTGGCCGCAGCAGGCCTTTATGAAGACAAGCGGTTAGCTCTGAATCAAGGCTACACGCACGTTTCCCCTTCAATCCGCATTCTTACGCGCACCTGTAAGTGCATCTAGTTATCTCGATCCGTATCCGCGCTACTCGAATCCTCCCTAGCCTGACCTGCGCCTTGTCTCAATATGGGCAATAAATCAGACTCCAGTGTTACGGTTACACGGCAGCCTTTGGATAAAGGAGAAATATGCATATTAGTTAGTAGAGCTTCAGGCTGACATGACAGTTCACGTGACTGGGACGGTACAAGCAGCATTACGAGTGTCTGGACGCGTATATTATATTTAGATCTGGAAGAATAGAGTATTATAACCACACACTCCACTCAAATGCCACGGCCCGTCCTATAGCAAAATTTCTTAGAAAGTCCCACACCACAACATACCAAATCCAAAAAACCACAGAATAACTCAATAAACAAATACAAGACAATAATAAAATGGGACCCCCCCGCCGAAAAGTCCTAGCAACAGCAGAAGAAACCCTAACCCCACCAGACGACCTATCAGCCAGCCAACAAATAGCGCGTGTCATCAAGGCAACAGGCAACAACATCTACGCCGTGGAACTACCCTCGAAGGAGTCCATGCTGGTGGAATTGCCCGCGCGGTTCCGGTCGACTATCTGGATCAAGCGGGGGTCCTTTGTGCTGGTTGATACCAATGCGATGCAGGATCGGGAGAATAAGCTCCGTGGGGAGATTGTTAATGTTGTGAGGGATGAGAAGAGGTGGCGGAAAGAGAAGTATTGGTATGTTATGTTATCTTCTTTTCTTTTAGTGATCAATCAACTTTGGGAGCAGTCGTTGATGTGGTTTAGGCCCAAGGAGTTTGTTAAGCAGCCTGCTGCTGCTTCTTTGGGTGATGATGAGGATGAGGATGAGGAGGAATCGAGAGTGGGTAAGATGCCTTCGTCTCATGAGTCTGATGCGTGAATGGCATGAAATGTGGAATGTTTGACAAAAGTTCAACTGTATTATCTGTATTATATGGAGTTTGGATTGGGTGTTGAAGCTGCTTCTTTGCTTATATGAGCCATTGATTCTCATTATTAAACTGTTATGATAGAAAACAAAAGTGAACAGAAAAGAGGACTTGTTTTATTGGGAATGCTCTTTAATGTTGCCCTTGCCATCCTTGACACGCTTGTTGTCATCGAATCTGCACTGACCACTCCACAGATTGCTACCGACTTGGACAGCAAGTGACAACACAACGACCAGGGAGCTTGCATTAGTGCTAGGATACTTATTCCAAGCCCATTCTTGTACAGCCCATAGGATGTATGTAAGTACTAGACTATGGACTCCGCGCCAGAGAAGAAAAGGAGTCGCCCAGGAAAGATAGGCAAAAAACTGATAATGAAGAGTCCTGGCGCACAGCATCCCGATGGCCAGGGATGTTAACATGACTATCATTATGAAAGAGTCCGAAAGCTCCACTGTCTGTTGTCGGCCACAGATGACATTTTGGATGAATCCAAATAAGCTGAGACGTGACGGTCTCAGCCATGTCTTGGAGACGAACAAAGCCAATATGGAGATGTGCACGGCCAACAAAGACAAAGAGAAACCCCGAGAGAGGAAGATTCCTTCACCGACAAATCTCCAGTTTACAGTCCATTTGAACATAAACTGTCTCGTGAGCTCGAATGCCCTGGAAGCGTATCCACTAGGATTGCTCTGAAGAAAAGGAATCGCAAGCAGGAACTGCACCTCACGGAGTCAGATGACATCCCAAGTATCTTCAGAAAAAGAGTCACGTACTTGAATAAGAATTGATATCACACCAAGTTCGATACCCCGAGTAAGAGGTAAACTCAGAATGACAACCACTGCCACCGCCGGCGCGAGGAGGAGTAATGTCATTTTCACACCCACACCGACAGACCATACAACCACCGCCGCCGTCCACTTTCTCTTTTGAAACAGCAAGATAGAAACCCACATTGCAAGAGCTGCAAAACAATCATTGAAAAGCCGCAGCACGAAAACACTGTGAAGTCTCTTGGAGAGAACCAGAAGTGGAAATATGTACGGAGGAGCGCCGGATCGCCTGTAACACATCGCCGCAACCGCGAGAGTGACCAGATAAAGGACAGCGAAGATGACTTGGCCAAGTAGAATGTTCCGGCCCTCATCAGTTAAGTAGTAGAGTGCTGTATAGATGTACACATGTGCTGCGGGATAGACGAGAGGCCCCGTGGAGCCTTTAATCAAGGTGTAATCGCGCTCCCCGGAAATATATAGTGATACCTGTTGCATATAGGTAGTCCAATCGATCTCAGTGTCTGTTCCGACCCAGTCAGTTAAAATTGGATGGGAGATGGTCGACCATATATAAACTTGCATGAAACTTTCCAGATAATGAGGGCACAGAGGAAAGCATCGCCCACGACCACAAGCGGGACAATCCATTTCGTATGCCGCGGATTAAAACAAAAGTCATATGCCAAACGCTTCACATCCATGATGATGTATGCAGCTCCTGGGGAAGCTGTTGATGCTAGCGTCTTCAGATGGTTGCTATAAAATAAGTTGTTGTATGTGGCTTGAAGCCATTGGGATTGCAATTGAGTTTCCGCTTTGGGCTTAGCGTTCAAGTCTCGATATTATTGACTACGGGGTGCCTGCAAAGCTGCAGGAAGCTTAGAACCCAATGATGACTTCATAAATATAATAGCACAGATCTGACTGCCATGTCTGAGGCAACTGGAAGGGAGGATACAGTAATCCTCTGGTATAAAATAGTAATACAGCGGATAGCAGGTACAGCGTCGACACACTCACCCCCAGTCTTGAAAGACAACCATAGCGATGACAGTCCCAAAGGAGACAAAAAACCACAATGCCAAAATAGATAATATACTCAACATTCCATGAAGATCCGACACCAAAATATTTGTTGCTTATTGAATTCCTCAACTGGAAACGTCCGATTGTGGCACTTGCCCTTGATGTCGTTCATTCCCTCCAGTCTTGAACCCCAATAGCTCGCCTAATATCCCACCAGGTTTCGGAACTGGGCATTCTCTGCGATGTTCGGATAGTTTCTTAGCCTCCGCCTCCAGTTGGAGGAAGGCTGATACGTCTTCATCCATCACGGGAGATTTATGGCCCTCCACATTGACAGCTCCATCAGCGCTATCCACATCCCTTCTCCTTCGTCTTCTATATCTCTGTAATTGCTGACCATCAGGCGTGACGGTCATCTCTGAATCGGCGAGCGTGCGGCGTGGGGCAGGGCATGGGAAGAGATGCGGCAGGCCAACGACGACGAAGGAAGCGAAAAGAGAGGCGGCGAAGAGAGAACTCGTTGACCGCGAGCGCGGATGTAGATGGGGTGTCATTGCAAAGGAATAGGAAAGAGACAATTGCTTCGAGAGCAGCTGGTATTGTTTGACATCGAAGGATGTCTTGGGACTGCGGTTCCTGCGGGTTAGTTACTGTCAAGATGGTCAATTACTGGGAGCTTGATTGAGCTCAAGGAATGCAGAGCTGTGAATAATATACATACCAGTGAAAGATAGGGAGTGGAGAGTGTTCAATAGCTGTGGGAGTCCAGGGACTGCGGGCTACAGTGAAAGTGAAGGCCAAAGTGAAAGTGCTGTGACTCCGGGTGAAGCGATTCCCGCCATCTAATCTTATCAACTGCTGCAAAGGCAGAAAGAATTACACGCTCCAGCCTCTGTCAATTACCCTCACGAGATGTGACTTATGAAAATGAAATCCTTAATCCTCTAGACCTAACACATTCTGTCTCTTCTTCTCTTTCCTCTTCACACATTTCTCTTTGTTTCCAATCTGCCTCTCTGCACGGGGGCGCCTTCAGGCCTCGAATCATTGCGGCTTAGGACCCCTCTCCGCTCAGTCTCGACCTCCTCGGTTTTCAACGCGGGCGCGTGTTCTCTAAATCCTTCGAATCCATTATGAGCGATCTAGACGAGTATTAAATCCACCTTGAAAATCAGATACAGATCCATATAGCTGACATTTCTTGCTTGTTCTTTTTTTGTAGAGCGATCGCGCTCCTGCGATCTTGCCGTCTCATCCCCGAAGCCCAAGTCCGTGAACTCTGTTATAAGGCGCGCGAGCTGCTTATAGAAGAAGCAAATGTGGTCTTGGTAGATGCGCCAGTCACGATTTGCGGAGATATCCATGGCCAGTTCCATGACTTGATGGAACTCTTTCGCGTGGGCGGAGACGTCCCCGATACCAACTATCTGTTCATGGGCGATTTCGTCGATCGCGGGTTCTACTCACTGGAAACTTTTCTACTTCTTCTCTGTCTCAAGGTTCGCTACCCAGATCGCATCACGTTGATTCGGGGAAATCATGAATCGCGCCAAATCACGACCGTCTACGGCTTCTACGACGAATGCATCCGCAAGTACGGCAGTGCCAACGTCTGGCGATATTGCTGTGAGGTATTTGACTACCTAGCCCTGGGAGCTCTGGTACTCGGGGCGAGCTCAGAGCTGGAGCCGACCGGATCGGGTCTGAATAACGCGGCTCAGGCTACCCTGCCCCCGGATGATGGAGTACTAGAGACGGAAGTCCTGAATTCGAAAGGCGAAGTCACCATGAGCTCTTACAGACGGAGACAGAGATCATTATCAGACGCGTCGACGGATTCCAGGAATATTTCCCCCCCAAGAGATATCTCTGCCACGCGGGGCCAGGCACCGACCAGGTCTGGTATGCCAGGCACAGGGGCCACGAGCGACGCGACAGGGAGCATAGGGAGCCGAACAGGAGCCATTCTTTGTGTACACGGTGGGCTTTCACCGGTCATCGATACCGTCGACAGAATCCGCCTGATCGACCGAAAACAGGAAGTTCCCCACGAAGGCGCCATGTGTGACTTACTCTGGTCGGACCCAGACGACATCGAAGGCTGGGGGTTGAGTCCTCGCGGAGCTGGATTCTTATTCGGCGGTGACATTGTGAAACGTTTCAATTACATGAATGACCTATCTCTCGTAGCTCGAGCCCATCAGCTCGTCATGGAAGGCTACAAGGAGATGTTCGACGGCGGGATCGTCACTGTCTGGTCTGCCCCCAATTACTGCTATCGATGCGGAAACGTCGCTGCGATTCTGGAATTGGGCGAGGACACCAGTGGTGGGGGGACCATCGCCCGAAGTAACGGTGACCAGGGACGAAGTAATGGCGTGTCCGGAGATGTTGAGACACACGTCCTCAGCCCTGGGAGGCGATACAGAGTGTTCGAGGCTGCTGCTCAAGATACACGTGGTATGCCTGCGAAGAAACCAGTTGCTGACTATTTTCTGGTGAGTAATCTGCTCTCTTTGTTCGTGTTTATTCATGCTAACTCTATTGCAATAGTGATACCAATGCCAACTGTATGTCTTCATTCATATCCATAATTCATACAATGAAAGGGTGGATTATACAGCCCAATGAATTTGATTACGACTATCGATAATAATCAGCCCCGACTCATTAAAGTATAGTAGTCAGTGTCAAATACTATTCATGCCTTGTCTGTATTTCATTGTTTCAGAGACCAGTAGAATTTTTACAAGTATTGTTGGTGATATGGAAGAACTATTAGTTGGCATTATAGCTATTATCCGTTTCCAAGCTCATTTCACATAGCCAACTGCAAGAACAGGCAGATAAAAATAACCTCCAGTGTCCGTCTAGAAATGTATATATATACAGATGAAAATAAACCAGTTCAGAAAAGTATATCCAGGTGCAATGAGCTATCGCATAATATCCGTTATATTTTTACTCCTGAAAATTGCCCATTAATTGTACATGTACATGATCATTACCCAGCATGCCCGGTTCCATCTGTGGTCCCGAGGTTGAGGTTGAAGCTGGGAGAACGCCCGCGTCGTCGCTGGACGTCGGTCCAGGGCCAACACCGACACCAATGCCAGTGGTATGGGTCTGATAGGGAAGACTGAATGTCGTTGCTGGAGCACAAAGACCACCACTGCTATCACCAGAGCTCCACCCCCCCCAGTTTTCCGCTCCAATGACCCATGCGTTATGGTCTTTAGACCACCAATTTTGGCTCTCCTGCACAAGACTACTTCCTGCATCCCCGAGATTTGATATTGGAGAAGTGCCCGTGGGAAGTTGAGTTGCTTGTCCTGCATTCATCCTGGAGGCCTCAGGTTCTGGCGTAGTATTATACCACACATCTTGCTGTGAGATTGGCGTAGCTTGAAAAGGATGTGAAATATGAGTCATGGGCTGGAGGTATGTTGGCTCAGGTAAAGCAAATCGAGCTCGCTGGAACTGTACACTAGCAGATCGTTGAGAAGTAAGAGCAGTGGGGGTTGAAGAAGATTGGATTGGTGGATAATACGAAGTCATCGGTCTGAGAGGCACAGAAACCTTCATCTGAGAATCATTACGCTGAGCAGCTGGATGAAGGAATTTTCCCGGTGACGAGTAGGTGCTCGGAGCTGTACTGGAGAATTGAGCGGGTGCCATAGTAGGTGATTCGTCGGAAGTCGAGGGCGATGATGCCTGATCCCACGACCCCCAGGAACCCCATCTCGCATGCGTCCTCTCGAAAATAGCGGCTGCCTCGCCCGGAAGGTCTACTTGCCATTTATTCGCAGATATATCGAGTATTCGTATTGTGCGCCGGGCACAAAGCCAGTTCTCACCCATTTCCTCCAGGTGCTTGAGCCCATGGATGATGTCTCTTTGGGCATCCTTTTCCGGCAGGTTGAGGAGATGAATTGTACAGGCCGTATGCGCGATATAAACCGCGACATTGACAATTTGATTAAAGCCGTACGCGCGTTTATATAGCCGAAGCAACTTCGAGATGGCAGATGCAGCCTGTACGCACAGTTTGCGGGGCGAGACATGCGTAGGGAGAGGCGACGTCGACTTCGTATATTTTAGAAAGGGGCGATAAAGATGGATGAAGAGAAGTTGGTAAAACATGCTTCACAGGAGTCAGTCAGTACCGTGTATTTTAATGACAGTCGAATCCAAGTAGTAACTTACTGCATGACAAGAGCTTGAGGTAACTGGCCCTCTTTCGGTTCCAGCTCTTTAGGCAAGTTCTTTTTCCACTCCTCAAGCCTCGTATGAATCTCGGTCAGCTTCTTGCGTTCAGACTGCTTCGAATGAGGTTTCTCCATGACCGCTGGATGATAAAAGAATACGAGTAAATCGCCGCTGATTTCAGATAGCTTCGAAAGTTGCAGTGCGACGGTCCTCGTCCGCGAAGGCTGAGTGTGCTTATGACCGGCTCCGCAGTCTGTATACGGAGACCAAAGCTGTGCTTCCTCGCTAGGTAAAACCTCAAATTTTGGCACGTTCATATTGTGCGCTGCAAGTTGGGGCTGACGACCCAGATAATTAGACCAGCATCTGCGATCGTTAGATACATTCATAGGCATAAACCAAAAGAGGGATGCGGGGGTAACGGACTTGTCGAAGAGAAAGCAGCCCCAGAAAGTAATCTTACGAGCATCAGTCTCCTCTTCAGTGAGATTCTGTGCAGCTGGGCCAGTTTCCAGATTCAGACCCAGGTCGAAAGCCATACGGAAGCTCATGCCACTGTAGACCCAACCTTTGCTTTCCCGGCCGCACCCAGCTTCTCGTACAGACATGAGCGCAAATGCCTGAACCGTGCACAGTTTTGCATTTTCATGCTCGTCGTTTTCAAGGAGCAGTCGCTTAGCCTCCTTGAAAAAGTGATCACCAGCGGTGGCGGAATTTCGAGGATCCTCGCGGGCGCCTTCCCATGAGCTGAAGTGACAACCGAGTGCCAACATAGCATTGACAAGCAGAGACGAACAGTATTGGCTAGAAACCCCAGCGACGTAATCCCGGTAAAACAGGTCTTTGGAAAGAGTGGTAAAGAACGGGTAATGCCACGAAAAGTACATTGTCATGAGGTGGCTGATCAAGCGTTCATCATCGGTGATTCTTGTCCATCGGGTCACCGAATGGTCTTGAGGGTTCCCCAATCCTTGGTCCATTGGGCGTAAACTGAACTCACATAGCTCAGAGCCAGGGGGTAAGAAGATGAGATTCGAGGTTCCTCCGATAAACTTGCGAGAACCGTCGAGCACAAGCTCGCTCATCTTTCCAGACAATTCGGACTCGAACTGGTCCGCGCTCTCCGCAACGGTAGACTCATCTTCTGTGGTAGCTGCTAATCCTTCCTTGTCGGCA
This sequence comes from Monascus purpureus, assembly GCA_025999795.1. NCBI lineage: Eukaryota > Fungi > Ascomycota > Eurotiomycetes > Eurotiales > Aspergillaceae > Monascus > Monascus purpureus. The sequence goes on along the minus strand of AP025346.1, from coordinate 878,295 downwards.
GCGATGACCGACTCGGCAACTTCCTCGAGATCGTCGCAGGACCGTATACGGCGCACCAATTCAAAAGCATCTTCTTCATCGTAATTCAGGATCGCCTGGATCAGGGTCTGCAGGGTTGCATTACGTGCTCTCCTCGTGTCAACATCCTTCCTGTATACTCCTTTTCGACGGTGGTCAGAATTCGGGTCATATACACCTGAGATGAATTAGCGGATGTCGCTCCAGTGTGGCAACTGTCGAAAGGGCGAAAGGGCAGATGGGTACATGGTGTGTGATATACGGAGGAACACGCGGCGCAGCTTGGGAGATTTCCATCACAATACAGAACAGTCAGTGAAATTGCACATGGTAGAAAGGATGAGAAGGCGCGATGTCCTAGTTACCTTGGACTTCCTCCTACGACAAGCGATGCAGGCAGTGCTGACGCAGCGTCTCTTAGTAGCAGGACCGGTTTCTAAACTCATGCCCTTTCCCTTGGCAGCAGTATCTCCCCGAGACTTCTTGAGTCCAGACTCTACACACCCGCTAGGGATTGGATCCGTGGAATCCGTTTCCATATTTGGTTTGCAATGAAGGAACGACGAGCATGGGACATATTTATGGGACTATAAACCGAATGATGCGCGTTTCAGAAGCCCAGTAGATCATGAGTCTAACGGGCCAGTATCGAAATGAATCTGAATCGAGTGCAAGTTAGATGCTGCAGCACCTTGAATAGCAGGTGGATGGGCTCCATACTTTGCACTCATTTCAACATCTCCTAAGGAAAAGCGAGGCAATCTGCAAGCTCTTGATGCCCACTTGCGTAGTTCGCGGTAGCTCAGAGATGGTTCGACGGTTGACGTATGATCTCACTGACCGGATGGAGGTGGGGGCGCTAAGTTGAAGAGGACTAAAATGCGCTGTGGAGGGAGCCTGGAGAAGGGGAAGAAGCAGATAAGAGACGAGCCAATACAAGAGACGAATTGCCAGCAAACCTTGCTCGCAGGTTATCTTGGACGTATAATGGTGGTCGCCGCGAAGATTTCAGGCGGTTGTAACTTTCGCGCTGCCATTCTGGCGATAAGCCACAAGGGGCTGACTAACGCGGATCGAGGAGGATCCTGTTGGTCCATTGAACATGGGAGATGGAAGTATGAAGAGTAACAGTCAATCCTTCTTGTAGATATCAATATTAATGAGGAATGCTGTCCGCTGTCTTCAATACACGTGTGCATGGGTTAGCTATCCTGCTATCCATGCAGCAGCTCTCTGTGCTGGATTATTATTATTATGATTTCAGATTACAAGGAATGATCCTCTGTTCCGGTGAAACAGGCAGATTCCCGTCTGCTATTCCTATGATTAATATTATTAAATTGGAGGTATTTTCATTAGTTAACAACAGAGGAACCAGGGGAATAATAATATTAAATAATGAGACAGAATCTTCTACAAGATCTTCTAATCGGCGATATGCTTCTGCAGGGTCTCTGGCCAACCTTAAAACATATCCCAGACTCCAGAGTCTCAGAGATATGTATAGACAGATTAGGAACAACCATGAGGTTCATGAACAGGCGAACTCTCTCAACAAAGAAGGCTCCTGCAGGTCCAACCGGCTTCTAGAAAACCAGCCAAGCCAGCGGTGTGGGTCAATTACTCCCGCTGGCTGTGTGCTTATTTAACCGTATCGGCTGACCGTACCGTAATGTACGCGTATTACGCGATAGGCGAGACTGGCGCAGGATTGTGCGCCGGAATCCGAGCCGCCTTACCGTATCGGGAAATCGACTGCTGCTCCGCCGCATCCGGCAATGCGGCGAGCACCCACCGCATTAGTCCCTCCCGGGACTAGCGCCGCTGCATGCGTCACTCGCCCAGTTTCCTATCTGCGTTGTTCGTTTCTTTCATCCTTCGCTGCTTATCTCGCCCTTTGCATTGTGCCGTCTCAGCTGCACGCACAGAGCAGAAAAAGCAATCACTCCTGCTAATAATAATCTCATATTAATATTATCCTATCCCACCCGCTCTCCCGCCTGCTTTCTCCGTTAGCCAACCCTGCTCACACGACGTAAGCGGTGTGTCGACCCAACGCAAGATCCACACCTCGTCACGCCCTCCTGGGGGAGGCCTCCGTCCTTCTCCCCCTTCTTAACCCCATGTATCTCGCTCAGATACTCGACCAGAGTGCCTCGTCAGGCTACTGCGACGTTTCCCGCTTCTGCCTGTCCCATGGTTGGCAATGATGATGGTGCCTAGGGCTTTTCTCTTCTCGTCTGTAACGCCTCCCAAGGCTTCCAGGCAGCATGGAAAGAACAATGCCGGCGACTCCCCAAAGTCGACATTCGAGCCACCCTCGCAACGGGACACCTCCGGCCTCCAGATACCCCCTATGCATAGCTCCGACGTTGACGAGAAGGCTACTCTTCACTCCAATCCCGTCGTCATCCCCCCAAAACGCGGTCTGCGAGTGACCCCGGTGCACCAGGGACAACAAGAACAACAGGGTCGTTCTCGTTCCAGAACAGCTCACAATTCGAGGAATCTTCGCAGGTCATCATCCACAGCAACCCTGCCTGCTTCCGTCGCCTCTATTCTCGAAGCTACCGCAATTCCGGTCCCTCGACGGAACTGGTCTCTTCGGGACTCTCGCAAACTCCCTCGTGGCAACTATGTAGAGGACTTCAGTAAGCTTCTGATGGAGGGTGTTGATCCCAAAGAGGATCGCCTGATGGACGGCTCTGCTAGTCCTATGCTTGACGTTTTGCTCAGTCCTCCCGATGCGGACAGCGAGAAACTGTCTATAGGGAACGATGATTATGCAGATGCGACATTCTCACTTCGATCTATGTCGACAGATTCCATGCCGTCCTTGATGCCTGATGTTGAATCTCCGTCTAGTTTTCAACTGTCACCCACACCATCTACTCAAAGGGGTCTGTCCGAGAGAAGGCATCGACAGCTTGCACGCCCTGAAGACTGTGCATCAGATCATCCTCTATTGCAAGTCGAATCCCCAGAACATGATGAGTTTGAACCTATCCGCAGAGATATTGCACTCCCCAGTGCTGGCTCCACAAAGTCCACATCATCTCGTTCGTTTCCGCGTTTCAGCGCCGGATTCAAGTCGAATCTGACGGCCTCGTTGCGTGCCATCAAGTCTGCAGCACAAACGGTGTCAACGTTTGCCGCGCCTTCCGTGCAGCCGGATGACTTTCTCACCCGGTCTCTGTTCGCGATTACTCCGGAGACGACTGACGACCGTCGGCCTCCGCCCATGAGTGGGCCACCTTCTCCGGCTCTACGACGTTACCTGAACCCAACTCCCATATCGCCAGCGGAGATGCATACATATCACGAGTACCGACGGGGTCCCAGCGGCTCCCCGAGCATGTGCCCCGTCTCGATCCAGATGCAGACATATCACCGTTCGGCAAGCCGCTTAAGGAAAAATGGCAGCACGGATCAGGGAATTTCCCTATTCGATCCGGGAATAATCCCACCAATGGCTCGCCAACGGGAACCGAGAGAAAACGGCGATTTCCTGCGCATGGTGGTTCTAGAGATGAATATGCGGCGCAGCGGGAAATTCCGGGACGACATTCCTATCCGGGCGCGAATATGGCTTCCACCGCGCAAAGCCAGCGCGAACCCTTCATGTGGAGATTATACAGACGATGAAGGGAACACCGTTCCTGCAAGATGGGTCGGGATATCCATTGATTGCAGGTAGAATAGTGCAATTGACTCGGAGAAATTTCAACCATCTAGTGCCTAATTTCTCTTTTTGTATCGCAAGGCGTTGGGTTACGGACCGGGAAATAGGAGCATTTCCATTCTGTTCTTTTCTGACCATGCATTAGCGCGAGGTGTTGTTGTGTTGTATATTATATTTTATTACGTTCATTTTAATCCAAACCAAATATTCAAAAGATATCTGTGCTATTGCTGTATTATTGAAGGCAGGATTCTGTAATTGCCGACGGGCATATAATATAATATTCGGGGGTGAGAAATAAATGAAAGGCTGGGAATGGAGGACTGAGCGCTATGCATACTAAGCACACCGCATAAGTCTGTCTGTCCGTGTTTTGTCCCTCGCATCCAGCGGCTATTACTATTTCTGCCCGATAATTAAAAAAAAAATTAGTACCTGAAGGAAGACTGCAGTGTGCATGCCATAGGCATATACTGCATGGTATACAGAGGAAGCTTGGTGAGAATAGAATAAACAGCATGGAGCATCCCATATGCTGAACATACCCAGAGACAGTAATTGCCATCATTATTTAGCACCATGCTGATGGGAAGTTGTCGGCGTCATAGATCCATCGCGAGCCAAATCCCCGATCCAATGTGGTTTTTTCTTATCAGTTCAAAGCTGACAAATTGGGATGATATAGTTAACTAATACTTCGTGTAACTCATGACTGTGAAAAAGGCCGAGTTCTTTCGTCTGCTCATGTGCTTTGCTTCGTCGTGGGTAGTATGTACTGCATTGTATATAGAGCCAATCAAGGTATAGTATCAGACTGACATGTCATCCATTGTTCAATGCTGTACGGAGTGTAGTATGCGGCGTTTTTTTTTTTTTTTTTTTCGCCTTGGGGGAAATGCGCCTGTAGACATACGTGCCGTGTCACTTTCGAGGAAGAAACCCTGTAATAATAAAGATTAGAAGTGAAAAGAACATATGCAGAGGGAAAGAGAACGTACTCTCTTCATCTAGCAATGTCTGTTCTTTCCAACTCTCCTCAATCCACTCCACCGTTACTAGATGTGGCGTCTTCTTCCCAGGGTTTGCGGCCCATGACCCTCTCACCACAGAGAGCTCTGCAGAAGATAAATCTGGGTCCACGACGATGTGGGTGATGGAAGAAGTGGACGAGGGTGTTATAACACGCGCACCTGCAAACCTGGCTATGTTGCTGGCCAGTCTTAGACGACATGCTGGCTGGTCTGCGCTATCGTTGCCTGTCATTTCTTCATTTGTATTAAATTTTGATACCCGCTTATGTTTCTGGTGATGGAAGAGGATCGTCAACCCTCTGAAGATCCAGCCGCGGGGCATTTCAAATCCAGAATTAACCCTTTCTTGGAAGAGCGCATCGAATTTACTGAGAGCCTGGGGGGCCGGGGAATAAAATTGGTGCTTCTTCTCCATCTGACTCAAAATCTAGTACAACTAGTCAGCTATTTATTAAGCAGTTCTAGCCTCGGCAGCAGCGTACCTCCTTGAGCTCGTCCATGGTTGTATCTCGAGCATAGCTGTCCGAAAACCGATCGACGTTGGAACCGACTTCCTTCTCCTGATCCTTGGTGGCCCAAAATACGTGCCTGTTGAAATGAGTGACCGATTGATCCTATAGAGTATACAAAGACGCATACCTAGGTTCGTAAGGAAGAAGAATGTCCGGTAAACCCGCGTCGACTTCATTCTGTTTGACGCAGTCATGAAGCCAGGATGGCCGGATAATGCTTGACTTGCCGCTTTTTTGCAAAGAAGCCACCTTCACCGTCCCTGTAGAAAGGAAATATTAGCCAAAAGAGGCCCCTCTAGGTGGCATGGAGAGAGGAGTACTTCTATCTGCAACACAGATGGTATGTGGAGCTGCATTGTCGGTCTGATAGACCTTCCCTCCATTGGCCTTCACTAGCTGTTCGAGTTCAGCTTTGGACTTCTTCTGAGGTGCGCTAGACTCGGTCACGATAACTGTGCTCGTGCATTAACGAGTGGAACATGATGGCGAGAAGGATGGTGACGGAAGACGTACAGAAATTCAACCCATCAAATATATGCCCTGAAGGGACAGCATACTTAACTTCGGCATCCACATCATACCCAGCGATAGAAAGTCCTTTTTTTGCTGTGGTTTTGATCCGTTTCCTGCGGGAATTATCCACGGCGAACTCCTTCTCCTTGTGCTCTTGCTCAACGTTCGACTTGAGGTCTAAAAACTCTTGTATGGAGAGAGCGCTCTTCCAATCCTTGTCCATGCGCAGCCTCTTAAATCGAGGGAAGCGTAGCGTCAATCCGACCCGGAATTGGTCACTGACAGACACTGATGCTGCTTTAACGCTAAGAACAACCGATTCATCTGGCTTTATCCACATATCCGGGCGTTCATATTGAGCACTTCCTCCTGCCAGCTCAATGAATGAAGTGGGAGGCTTCTTCGAGTCCCATTCCTTCCATTTCCCTTCCGTATGATGGCGAATGTTCGCGTAGTCAGCGGCAGAAAAACCCCCGCCTACCTTGCAGAAAGAGTAACACTTCATAGCGTTCGCTCCTTGAGAAGCATGAGCATCTTCCGCCCTCAGACCACACAAAAAACTGGAAAGAGCACCACCTCGGCGGCCAGAGCCGTAGTATCCACCAATGACAATGACGTCTAGCGATTCCCCGAACTCAGTCATATATTCTGGTTTCACCTTCATCCAGTCGTCATGTCGGTCGTTCAGCCGATAAGGTGATCTTGGGTTCTTAAGTACCAATCCCTCAGAAGCTTCTGCAACCACCTTTCTGAGAGCTGTTTCGATCTCCGCCGTGGTTGTCGCTTCTTGGTATGGGTGTATCTCAAATCTACGGCTAACAGGCCGGATACTCTTTTCCAAGGCCTTTCGCCGGTCACGAAGCGTATATCTAGTCAAGTCCTGTCCATTGAGGTACATAATATCGAAAACGCGAAGCAAAGGCCGTGGGCCCTTGTAGGATGGATTTCGCTGCTCGGCCAATGCAGCCGTTTTGAGCGTGCCAAAAGGAACAGGCGCATCCTGCTCCGGATCCCAAGTGATCATCTCACCGTCCAAAATCAAGTTCTCAACCCCATCGGCGAAAGCATCCTTGAGATACCTTGTCAACGAACCGTTCCCATCATAGATACCATTCCCATAGAGGTACGTATAGTCTTTGGCTTTCCGTGACCAAAAGCCGAATCGTCTGCCTCCTGCCACCGAATCATCCGAGATCATGTGAAGCTGCATCCGTTCGCCGTCTAGTTTCTCCTCAATCCAAAAAACAGTGTCGTCTTCCGTTGGCTTCATTTTTGCGATCATCTTGTCGAACGAGTGAATCTGGAACTGCGCCAGTTGTGGCTGAAAGCATTGCATGAGCGTCACTGTTCTCTCTTCAGCCTCAAGTTGTACATTGGGATCATATAATTCCCAGCACACACGGCGAAGACTGCTGGATATGCTGTATAAGTTCTCTGCATCAGGATGCCAAACGTCAAAGAAAGTCCGCTCCGTCGCCCCAACTTTCATCTGTCGTAGAATAATCCGAATCAACCACATGAGCTCTTCAGGATTCATCCGCCGGTAGAATTCTTCCATAATTGGCAGCTGCTGATCCTCCTTCGAAGCCATTGACAGCTCGTCAAGCTTCTGATTGACCTCCTCAATCGACATGTTTCCTACTTCCGTCCGCATTGGCCGCTTGGAGATGACTTCATAGCATCGACCGGCAAAGTCTCCCGCAATCTGCGAAGCAGACCGCCCAGGCAACTTCCAGTTCAACAAGTTGAAGCCATCCTCGGAATTCTTGTCGATCTTCATGACCTTCACGAGCAGCTTGCCAATCACTTTCTCCTTGATTCCGTACATGGCCCGGTCACGGTCCCTGTCGGGAAGTATCAGCCGGAACGCTGGATATATGTTGTCCCCTACATCCTTTCGCCATCTCGCAATAAAGCGTTCGATAATATCGCGTCGTCGTTCGAGAGGGTTGAGTTTCTCAGCGTCTTGTCTGCGGGGGCCGACTTTTCTGCGCATCGGCGCTGGGCCAGTTGGCTTCTTCTTAAGTCCATTCAAAGGATTGAAAAGGGTTAAGAAGAGCTCATGAAAAGGTAACGTTGGAAAATGGTTATGAGGCCGATTGGGATATCTAAATGCCGCAGTTGAAAGTTAGCTTGGACCGCCGGGTTTTCCTGGGGAGATATGCGGGGTTCACTTTTCATCCAGGTCCTCTTCTTCTGGGACCTTTGGTCTCTGTATATGCTCTACGTCGTTGAAATCCATCTTATTGTAATCAAGAACCCAACTCCGTAGAGATGGATTAACGGAGGTTCGTGTCGACTGCTTTGATCGTATTTGATTTCTAGGCTGCAACGCGTGAGCATGTGACGTGACGTCATCATCCACTTCATTAATTGAGTTTATCTTCTTTTTAATGGCTGATATGGCAAGTAGGACCCTTCCCTCTTTCTTTAACTAAATATTCTGATGTTTTATAGGTTTTTAGTAGCATGGTGGGTGGTTGAACTGTCTCAAGTTTTAGGCATGCCCAAAACATGTGAAGTGGAATGCTTGCTTGTGTGGAACACCTGCTTGTGGACATAGAGGGAAATGTGTTAACAGACCTAGTCTACGAGGAATTCCACAGTAGTATGAGATACTACCTGGGAAGTACGAATACACCATGAAAGCCATCTACAGGTTCTCTTTGGTAGTATTCCCCATTAGTAGATTTCCGAGGATCCATCCTTCTCTTGATTACTCCCACCAGAATTATTGATGCCACTCCAAAGTAACAATGCAAACATAGCATCCCAATCTCATCAACAGATATGTTACATCCAAGGCTTCATCAATCCTATCAAGTATTAGCAGATAAAGTTGACTTAACTCACCTAAGTTTGGGTTTCAATAATCAATAGCACTCTCAGTACCAACATTGACAACACGAGAGGGAGGGTTAGGTTCCCTCAGCATGTATACCTTAGAATTGGTAAGTACTTGCAAAGTGTAGTTGTTAAGTATTCAAAGGTAGTACTCTAGGAACTTAGCTTTATTGAATGCGAAGAAAGAAGGAGTAGAACTAGATACATGGTGGTAAATGAGTGTGTCCTTGTATACCTTCCCCGGCTATACGGTCCCGGACTGTGGGTTATGTGACCCTAATGCCAGCCTCATCCCTACACTTACCTCAACATGCAATAGGACAATCTCCACAAAATGATCTCAAGCTTGCTATGCAATGATGTAGCTCATTAGCTACAAGCTGGGCCCCTAAATAGCTTCTAAATTATTTTTTGCTCATAGGCTGTATGGAGATGAGTTGACGCAATTGACCATACAGGCAAAGCAGGCAAATGCTGGACCCTTTTTCTTTTTTTTCCATACCTGAAACAATGATGTGGTCAAAATCTCTAGGGCTGGGTGCATTTTATTGAGGCTACATCTTACCCCATGGTCAGGGAGCAGCTCAGGCCACTCAGTGTATGCTCAGATCTACTCAGTCAGCAAAAGGTGCCAAGACCTGGGCACTAGGAAGGCTTTCAACATTGATAGAAAAAAAAGTACATATGTTCAAAAGAATCAAAGTATGAATGAACGAAGCTAGCTAGTACCTTCGCATTGGGAAAGCTGTCGGACTCGAAGTTCAGGAAGATCGAGTCGTCTGTGCAACAGAGCTGGAGGAAACGACTATATATATTCTCTGTGGAGATCTCGATGGCCCAGGTGAAAACTGGTTCTGTTTGATATAGACTACCCGATCGATCAGTGGCAAAGAATACCCCACTGAATTCCTTTTCAAGTTTGACTGGGCATTCAAAGGGTTAGCACAAGCCCATGGTAGTAAAGTTTCTTGGTCGTTCGCATACCCCAACGGTCGAGATTCTTCGCTGTTAGTACAAACAATTTGCTGATTGCAGTGTTGCATCGTAAAGCTTTGGGATAGGCAGCCCCTTGACAATGGCATGAATGTGTTGACTGAGCCTGTCGCTTTCACCTTGTGATCTATTTTCGAGAGGTGGCTGGGAGACAGTTTTCGCAATGAATAGGTCTTCCGGGGGGAAGTGAGCCGTCTGAATCAAAGTGTTGTCTATTGAAACGTCTTTGCCTTTGTCTGGTGCAAGTGCAAAAGGGAGTGATTGGCAGTTTATTGCATCCAGAATGATATCAGAAGAAATCCAGTTTACAGCGGATGTCGCCGAACAATCAAACTCGGTAGTAGATTGTATCTGCTGGTTAATCGCGTCTCCCATTTCCGCATCGATATTTGAACCAGCCGCCCCCCATTGAAAGCCACTCATAGCATTCCCGAACATAAATGTAGGGTCGACAAAATGTGCATCTCCCATGCTAGTTGCCAAAGAAACAGAACTATTCTGCTGGGAACCAGAGGATTGAGATGAGGCATCAGTAGCCTGGCAAGTCTGGGACAGAAGTGAAGTTAGGCTAAACATTTTAAATATTTCCGGTTCCAAAAGACTCCCTTCTTTGATACCATCCAGTTCGCCATCGGCAATCTCACAGAATCCTAAATTTGCTAAGGTTCCTGGAGGGTTGCTCGAAGGGCCCAGTCCACTGGATTGTGTTTGTAAATCGGCCATTCGATGGTTAAGGGGCAGAGAATGTGATACTACATCCAATGCCTCTGGAAATGCATTAAAACTATAGTTGGAACAAGCAATGGCTTGTGATAAATCGTGGAAACGCGGCTCATCGCCCTTGGAGATAGGTAGCTTCTGAGATGCGGGTTCCGTTGCCTTGGATTTAGAGCGTCTTTCGGTAGGATACTGGCATTCGAGAGAGCGATTATCGCAACGGATACATGGGGCACCTCCGCTACATCTCACTCTTGCTCTTGCACACTTGAAGCATGCCCGAAATGTCTTGACAGTAATCCTATGAGCTCGATCCCTTCCACCATCGAATCTTAGGCTATGGTGACTCATTTCATGCCGGTGAAGTGTGTCACTGAAGGCGTATAACCGTCCAAATCCCGAGTTAGTTGTACACTCATAGGGGTTTGGGAGCATATTCCAAGTTAAACAGAGCGGGCTAGGAATGAATAGATAGCACGTACGTTCTGGAGAAGTGTCGACCGCAACGCGTGCATTCGAAAGGCCTTTCGTTTGTATGGCTGCGAATATGACGCTTTAGATGCTCTCGTCTCCTAAATGTACTCTGGCAGATTGGACATTTGGCCCCTTTGGAGCTACCTTCATCCAGTTTAATGTGGCTGTCGAATTGCCTTGCATTTCTGCCGAGTTCACAATGCTCTGAAGCTCCTAAAAAGATATCATATGTCACATCCTCTGCCAACGACTTCAAGAGAAGTATTGTTTGTTATATGCCCCCTATACAGGCTTTTTATTCTACCATCAGAAATTCTCCCACTACCTTCACGAGGGTATTCAGGATGATGCTCAGTATGTATTTTTCATCATGGGTGAGCACTCAGGGCACCAAAACGGAAAGGAGAGGTCTTCAACGTTGGTAGAATAAAAAGCCTATATGGTAGGTAGCATGGATCATACCTTCTCCGTTATTATTCTCTTTGGTAAGCATGGTGCGTCATGGATGACTTCTTGAGTGGCCGTGGATATGAGTTTGATATTGCAGCCCAATCCCGATATTTATACCTCATGGAAGAGCTTCACTGTGGGCTAATTAAAAGGGTTTGACAATCGCCAAATCCCGTTCTCTCTATGCCCCGTCCTTCGCAGGACGTGCATAGTGAGCAAGGACTGGCAGCTGGTTGTCAGATAGAATATAAAAGGCTGTGTGTGGACCGAGAGGGGAATCTGATGATCTAACGAGAACCAATTCTTCCATGTCTGAAGAATAGTAGTCAAACTCTGTCGAGTACACGACCATGTTGATGATTGGAGCTCAAGCACAGACGGTTCAGAAGTTGTGGGTATTTACTATTAAGAGACGCCGTGAGGGTCGTATGTATTCTCCGCGCGGTTGAATTCTCCAAGTCTCGGTTAAATTGAGAACCCGGGGAAACAGGCATAATCTGCTGCCTTGGTTCAATGAACACCTGTCTGTCCGGATTGGAATTGACCGAGTATTGCTAAAGTTTTTTAGGAATTTCTATCCCACGCAATACTTCCAGACAGTGAACTGCTAGACTTTTCAATGTTGGTTGGCGCAGCGTCTCAGCTTCGACGGTTCTAAGTAGTGATGCCTAGAAAAAAAAGGCCTGTCTGACCCTGTTCTTAGGCATTGTGAAGACCTCTTTACCTTGTTCTCAAGCAACTCGGATATGGTCGAGCTACTGTTATCGGAGGAATTGATCCGTGTTGAATACAGTGCTCTGGACGTTGTAGAAGGTGGCAAAACTGGCTTCTGTCTCCCATCTGTCATTCTCGAATAGGTTCTCCATGGTGAATGCCTCCTTCGTTCACTGTCTTCGAACCCTTGTTGAGAATAGGATACCCCTCTATTATCGGAATACCCGATGATTCCCGCATGTCAATGATAAGCCTCACGATACCATTGATATTATTATACTACATCGTTCGCCAGACAACGATTCCTCCGTTATCTGGCTGATAGGACCGGTTACAGCGTGAGCCCCGCGGCATCGCCGAGGATGAGTGTATTTAAGGGCAATGGGTGAATTCCGGTGCATGTCCGCGGGCCTTCCCTTGAACTCATTCTCAACAAGTCAAGTTACTGTTAAAAAGACATAAAAACTCGAGGTGCTCCATAACAATGACCATCCAGCCCTGGGAAGTCAAGGCATCCATTGCGAGGACGAAGAGGGATGATTCGCTGGGCCGAGTTGACCCCCCTCTTCAGGGTTTACCAGACTCTCTGCCGCTCAACTCACAGGAACTGCCAAACGCCATTCTAACCCCCAAGGAGCTGGAGATCACCGAGAAATACACAGCTACAGAGCTACTGGCTAAGTTGAGGGGCAGGGAGCTTTCTGCTGAAGAAGTCACTAGAGCATTCCTTCGACGCGCTGCTGTGGCACATTTCGCTGTAGGCCTTTATATATAAACCTATATATCATCAACCACTAATTTGCTATTCTGACGCCTTCCAGACGAATTGCCTCACAGAGTTACTCTGGGACGAAGCCATCGCCCGAGCACGTTATCTTGACTCCTTACCCGAGCCTCTGGGGCCGCTTCATGGATTACCTATCTCTACGAAGGAACATCACGGCAGCAAATCGCCAAATGGAACTGCCAATGCATCCTATGTCGCATGGATCGACAAGCCCCAGGGTTCCCCGATGCTCTATGATATCCTCTGGGATGCTGGGTGTGTCTTCTACGCTCGCACGACTCAACCGCAGACTATCATGCATCTAGAAACGAGTAGCAATATTTACGGACGCACGGTCAACCCTTATAATCGGGACTTGACTCCTGGTGGGAGCAGTGGGGGCGAAGGGGCTTTGATTGGAATGCGTGGGAGTCTCCTGGTATGTATTGATATCACTATTGTTTCTTCTTGTCATGTTCGGGTTTTTCGCTGAGAGGTACAGGGTATTGGTGGTGATATTGGTGGAAGTATTCGCTGTCCGGCCGCGCATACCGGCATCTATGGATTCAAGTATGTCAATCGAAATAAATGTGACTATGCATGCTAACCTACCCCAGAGCAACCTTGAAGCGCGTTCCATCAGGTGGTCAAAGAGCCCACATGGTCGGAAAGGAAGCCATCATGTCCACGCTAGGCCCCATGGCTACGGACCGTGACACACTCGAACTTTTCATGAAAGTCATTTTGTCCACGAAACCATGGCGTCTGGACCCATCCTTGACGGCTAAAGACTGGACTCCCTACAAATTCACGAGGCCGCTGAAGATTGCAGTGCAATGGTGGGATGGCGTTGTGATGCCCCATCCCCCCATGATTCGAGCCCTAAAGGAAGTCTCCGAGGCGTGCAAAGCGGCAGGTATGGAGGTAGTCGACTGGGATTGTGGACCACTGGATCATCGCAAAGGATGGGAGATAACAGCAGCGCTATATTGGCCAGACGGCGGCGAGGAAGTCCTCGGCCTTATCGAGGAAGCTGGTGAGCCCATCCTGCCACTGACAAAGTTCATCATTCATGAACAGCCGTCAGTGAAGAAGCTGGATCAGCACGGGTTATGGAAGGTAAGTTATATATATATTTTGCACACGAGCGCGGCACTAATTAAAACACCACACACAGCTCTGTGCCGAAAGAGACGCCTACCGCGCAGCATACGCCAAATACTGGACCAGCACCGGCAAGGCCGATGGCAGGGAAGTCGACGTTATCTTGTGCCCGCCATCATTTGGCGCAGCAACACCACACGAACAATCGCGCTACTGGGGCTACACTTCCCACTGGAACCTACTTGACTACCCTGGCGTCGTATTCCCCGTCACAACGGTCGACCCGGAGAAGGATAAGAAGGATCTGGACTATGAACCGAAGAATGCAGAAGATCAGTTCGTCTATGATATGTACTCGCCGGAAAGATATAAGGATGCGCCGGTCAGCTTGCAGATCATTGGACGGAGGCATTACGATGAGAAGGTCATTGCTGCTTTGACGGAGATTGAGCGCGCTATGGGGAGGAAGTGATTTGATTCCGATTTCCATCGTATAGACAAATGTGTGTACCTTGTTTCATGTTCTAGCACCGACGGATACTACCTAGGAAGCCCAATGTTGAGATCTGAGACCTCAGCCAGACTTTGACCAATACTTTGCCATGGATCGCCATTGTAATACTTACTTGCATCGGGCTGTGCGAGCTGTTCATGGCCCACCCACAAATCTAAGTTTCGTCTGCTTTGGACTGCCCAGCCGGGTTTCGTTAATTAATAAATAGATCTAGGAGGGGAAACGGCCACCTCATAGGGGGAGTAATGTGTTCAAACTTCACCAAGGCTGGTCTGTGTCGGGAGACAATCTAAGATCCGGTGGGCCTCAACCGTAGCCACTCGATCCATTGTCGCTTCTCTGCTTGGCGAGGTCTTGTCACAGATATTTGATTCGCCCGGCGGAGTAGTTCAAGATAATGAAGGCTGACTCTGGGAATTAGGCGAATTCCGCGAAGAGAAGGGTGGGAAACAGAACGGAGTACCCAGTAGGCTCTGAGGAGCGGTCTATATATAAATCCAGCAAACTCGTAGTGTCTTTGCTGTTTCTCTTCGATCCATTGACCGTCCAAGTAGTCTTCATCATTCTTCTCAGCCTCAGCTATGGCCGGACAAATTGGCAAGGAAATCTACAAACTGTCAGCACGCCCATTTATCCTTGAACGAGAAGGCAACTATGAAGAAGCCATCAAAGTCTACAAGGATGCCATTGAAGCCCTGGACACGACAGCAAAGAAGTACAAGAAAGGGAGCATGCCCAAGATAAACCGCAAGATGTTCGAGCGGCAAGTGCAAGTGCATCGAGAACGACTCGCCTATCTCGAGGAGCTCAAACAGAAGGGTACTTTCGAGAATATCATACGGCCACCCACAATTCTGGATGCCATGGAAGAATTGGAGGAGCAAGAGGGGGACGGTCAGCTGACGCTATCCCAGGTACGATGGACCTCAAGTGATATTATCTGCATAGCTGATCCCATCATCCTACAGATCCGCAGAGGCCTGCATAGCCACCAGAAAGATGCAGACCAGAAAGATAGTGAGGTGCCATCCCACCTAAAACCATTTGTCAATGTTGCGGACTCTTCCCAGATTCCGTTTTTCACACCGACCCTGCCCTCCACAGCGGAGCCTGTAACATACCGCATCTCGAACTCTTCTGAGCTGGTGGCTCTCGGTAAACGCTCACACTGGATCTTTGTTAAGGATTCCACCAACACGCACGTGCTTTATGCTCTTCAGGCAGTATGGAGCGACGAGGCCCCGATTGTGGAAGCAATCCTGCGTCGCGCGGGCGAGTTTCTCCCTCAGGTAGGCGCCGTGACCGTGAGGCTTCGCAAGACACGAGGGGGGAGCTTCCGACTGGTGACGAGCACCATACCGGATATAGGCACCATTGTCGAGATCCCTGACGGCGAGGCTCGCCGGAAAGACTGGTCGCCGCGCCGATTCCAGTATGGTGGACGCAATTTTGTGTGGAAGAGCGGTCGGGCTGACGGCAAGAGAGCAGATGGTGGTGTGTTTCGATCTTTCGCATGGGAGACTCTCTACGAGACCAAGAGGGTGTGGCCGAAGAGTGGAAGCAAAACCGGGAAGATGGAAGACGAGACGGCAGGGCCCCGACTGTGCTGGGGAGAGAAAGGACGGGAGAATGGAGCATTATCTTCTATCCATATGGTGGGAGGGCTGGACATGCAGTTCCGGGAGCATTTGCTGGCCGCACAGCTGGCCAGACTTGTACGATGCTCTCTTCCTCCGAAGAAAGAGGAGCCACCAGCAGCAGGAGCGTTAGAAACAGTGTCTGCAGGATTGGGTCTGCTGTCGCTGCTGGCAGGATGATACGGTGTGCACTGTATACTACTACTATTAGACAGGAAGTTGAAGCCGTGAAAGGTACATGACGTATCTGTTCCGTTCTGGACCGGCGGGAGAATTATCCACCCGTTCCGGCTGAAGCTTGCACTCTTCCTGATGCAGCAGTATCGTAGGAATTATCATCATATTCTATCCTTCATCAGACATGTAATGGCCTGTGTTGATCGCTGTTCCTCTCTGTGGTGCTCTATTTTAAGCCATCAAAGCTCCTCCCGCCAGATTGCCCCGTCTTCCCCCTGAGACCGGCATTATTAATTCCTACACCCCGCCATAAATAGCATCCAATGCTCACGCCGCTATCCCCGAGCATGAATGGATTTCGCATCCCCCCTTGGCAGGTGACTAAGTCTCCCTGGGGAAGTGAGAGGAGGGAAAATAGCATGACATTGTGAACATCAAACATGACGATGCCACCGCAGTCCAGCATTGCTACACAGAACCCTGACTTGGCAGCTCCCAAGCTCACCCGCGACATCACTGCGCGGAACAATTCCACCTGGAAATTCTTGCAAGAGGAAGATAGGATATCACAAAAGGACATGTCCGACAGTCTCAAGTCTCCTACACAGAATATGACACATTCTCCTGATGCAGTCGAGCCGGGTGCACGGAGGGCTCCTAGACCAACGGGAAGTCACAAAGGTCCGCCTGTCGGGACTAAACCCATGAAACTTCGAAGCAACGTCAGTCGGGGAGATACATATGGCGGAAATTACAGAGGTCTTTCGAATTACACTCCGTCAACCGGTTCCTCCCAGCTGGCTAGCTTACCAAACGAACGGAAGCCTCCATCAAGCCGCTTGGAATGGGACCAATCGCTACAACCCCCACCATCTGACTTCCGCTCTTCTTCTGGAACCTCAAGATACACCAGGCCTTCTATGGAGGAGGACCGGTCTTCGAACCGTTCGTGGACACCAAGTCTTATGTCGACGTCGGGGCGTTCGCGCACCAGCAGCGTAGGCACTGTCGACAGAAACGTGCGTATAAATGAGAACGAGCTTGCCGACGCAATTATCGCCTCATCACTTGCTTCTAAGAATATCAAACCAAGAAGGGGGACAACACCACCTCCAGTCCCACCACATCGTCGAAGAAAAGTCCGGTCATTACTTGGCCCGTTTCATACGTCACATCGAGAGCACCCCAGGCCACCCAGTCCTCGTAGAGGTATGCCACTAACTCTCCGTAATCGTGAACCACCAGAGGCCCACAAACAGGAGAAATCAGAGGGCGATCATGGACACAAAATGCATATTATCCACAAGCATCCGCACAAGCATCATGAGGGTGACCGCAAAAGGTGGAGGAGTGAGGTTACCGAACAAGAACGAAGAAGATACGAAGGCGTCTGGGCTGCGAACAAAGGCCTGCTTATCCCCATAGACGAGCTCAATGAGCTAGCCGCTGAGCAAGGTTCTGTGGAGGAGAATGGTTCATCAAAATACCCTCCTGATCCATCCGAGATGGTTCTTAACCTCGTGGTCCGAGATATTTGGAGCCGTAGCGGCTTGCCTCGAGAAATATTGGAAAAGATCTGGGATCTGGTAGACGGACAAGGCATCGGCTTACTGAGAAGGGAAGAGTTTGTTGTTGGGATGTGGTTAATAGACCAGCAACTGAAGGGACGCAAACTACCCGCTAGGGTCCCGCAGAGCGTTTGGGACAGTGTAAGGCACAGCCCGGGCATCAAGGTCCCCCTGAAGTGAACAGAACATGTATTGGTGTTGTATACAGGGGTTGTGGACAGGTCCAAATAGAGAGACTTCCACGCTGCCTTGTAGAAATAGATAGCAGTCGAAGAATCACGTGATGGACAACATGAGACTCGAAATCTTCCACAGCGTCAAGTAAAATTCTCCAGTTCAATCTATCCATCTATAAAGTACAACTCCCTTGAGGAAACCTACGCTTCCAGTTGCAGAAACCGAAACCCCGAAGCCGGGATTTGCTCAGCCCAGAAGAATAGATGAGTCAGCAGTGTTGCGCCACAGTTTGCCGTTCCTCAGGAAGGATGCATATCAAACCGTCGGCATAGTCTCTAATGCTATCAATGACTATCCTGAGCATAAAGTCATGCTCGCAGCTTACATCGAGGTGATCAAATCTGCCACGCTTCATTTACAAGACCTCTCCGTGAACTGCAATGGTTCAAGAAAACCCCCAGCCGCCTCTCCCGCGGCAGTTGGATGAACCTGTTATGCAGTCGACGGCATCAAAACCTGCTGTTATTCGAAAGAGGTTTGCAAAGCCACCTGTTAAGGTAGCATGCTTAGCTTGGTAAGCTGCCGAGAAGCGTTCTACTCCATTTTTTCGACCCCGGCTTTTGCTGACTCCTAGTTCTCTGATTAGCCGCGCTTCGCGGACTCGTTGTGATGGAAAAGAACCATGCCGTAATGTATGTCTCTCTTCCTTTGATTTTGCTGGCAACTATACATGTAGGTGTGACTATACTAAAAAATAACTGTCTTTGCTGAAAAGTGTATCAACAAAGGCCGGGAATGCTCTTACTTGCCTAGCAAGCGTGGAGGTCCCAGGAAGAAAAAGAGCAAGACGGCCATCGTACCAGGTGCGAATCTGCAGCGAAATGGCTCTCCAGTTACGGCTGTCACTTCAATGTCTAGCTTTGATGAGTGTACGCAGACTCGGCACAAGCTATGCTTTTTGACTCTTTGGAAGATCGATTTCCCCTAACTTCATATACATGCAGCACCGATCATTTTCGATCAGATAGATATGCTTTCTATGCCAGGAGCCGGACTGAGGCAACTGGACTTTCCATCGGATGTCCAATCCATGTTTTCTGACATATTTTCCATTGGCGATGGGAACCGGTCTCAGCTTCAAATGGAGCCAACACCATCTCCTCCAGCTATTCCAGGACAGTGCTCAGTAAGGACGTATGGCAGCGAATCTGGAATGTGGGTTTTTGCTTCCACCCCTTTCGACTAGAGCTTAGTTGGTCTCCATCTGACGTGATATGCAGATTGAATGCTTATTATGAGTTTATTCATGCTTATCTCCCTGTTCTCCCTCCCCGGGTAGCTCCGCGCTGTGTTGATCAGCCGTTGAGTATACCCGAATCTTCTTCTCAGTCTTCCTCTGAAGGGCCCGTTTTGATGTATCGGCCTGTGTCTCCTTTAAGTCTCGCTATATCCGCCATCTTGGCCTTAATACCTCATCCAAGTGATGCGGAGCCATCTTCTGCAAGCTCCGTGCTCCGGCGCAGGGCTTATGCGAACCAATTTGCGCAACTTGCGACTTCTAGCATTGAAGCCGATGGCGAACTTCTTGCTTCTTCCACGGATCCATCAAAGGCTTTGTCGGGTGAACGGCCACTTCCTGATCGAGAGCCCTTGCATCCTCGGACTCCAGTTGAGCTAGAGAGTATATTAGCATTACTCATTCTGTCTGTCTACGAATACGCACAAAGAGGGAACATACTCAAAATGAAGTCCCGTGCCAGCCAGGCGCTAGCAATAGCGTTAGATATGTCTCTTCATTCATTAGGAGAGGATCACTCTGAGTTTGCCGAAGCTAGAAGGAGAGCTTGGTGGATGACGGTACGGCGCCCTTTTTCCTGCTGCGGAAGCGGCTGTCTAACTTTCCCGTATAGTACTACTCTGTCCTGCAAGGATCTATCGTTAGCACATCCGTGAGTTCGACTTTCTCCTCATTCTATGGTGCAATACACTACTGACCCTCTACATTAAGCCACCTGCCGTTGTTCCAAATGATCCTCAGTTCACCACTCCACTACCCCGATTTTCGGCTGACCCTGAAGTAAGCTCGAATCTCAAGATTCATGGCAAGACAGGAATTAACTAACACCAGACTTATTCTGCAGGGCTGGCCACTCTTAATGCAGTCACAGAAAGTGCTGGTATCGGCGTCCCAGTTCATCGTCGAACTAAAGAAGTGTGTTAAGTCGAGGTCAAATATGCCATACATATACGAACGAATGCAGCAACTCGATGTATGGGCTAGCTCGGTGCTGGAACAGTCAGAGCTGCTCCCAGTGTTCGCGCAGACCGCGGATCATAGCGACCAGGCCGAGTCTGAAACAGCAAATTCCATACGCATGATAACCAAGATCAAATTGTTTAGCGCAAAAATCAAGACCCATCGTTTTCGGGCATTCTCTGATATACCGATCTTTATCAAAAAGCATTGCGATCTGACGACGGCAGGAGCTACTACCGAGGGCCTAACCGGATCAACACAACCCTCGAGATCCCAAAGCGGAGTGGACAACCAGTCATGCTTATGTAGCGATCTCGATTCTCTGAGGACCTCGCCTGGGGACTACGCCGCATCATCATCTCCTTCCTCTACGCCTCCTGATTATCGCTCTATGCCGCAATACTCCATGACAAACAGATTTCCATACAGCAATGAATACTCGACGAAAGTCTGTCTTCGAGCCGGTCTTAGCACTTCACGTCTGTTTGAATGTCTGCCGAAGCCGAAACCTCTCTATGGAATTCCAACAGATAATGACAGAACCCGATCCGTACAACTGGGACTGCAGCCGCGCTTCGAGCTACCGCGAACAATGCCATCTTTCGCTTGCTGTCTTATGCAAAGTAGTTATGCTCTGCTGATGCTCTTCTACAAAGCACGCGTCGCGAAGCAGCTTTCTCCAGAGAGCGGCAATGGGCCAGGAGACCAGCTTGTCGAGGAACTTCGAGGTGGATTAGAACGCCTTATTGCTGCTTTATCGAATTACTCGATGGCTTTTGAAGCCTTGGACGGAATGAGAGGTAAGCTCTGCTTAACCTTACGTGATAATTCTTTCAATTTGTCTTTCTTTGGTGCTAATACTTTGACAACCACAGACGAAGTCGAAGGTGCATATCAGACAGCCTTTTTTGAGGCCTGAAATCTCTACCTTCGAATATGGGTACACTGCATAAAATCAAGTCTCTACAAAGGAAATTATACTTAAATTTATGCTGCACATTATTTTCTTAGCCTTTTCTTTTCTTTCCTTTTCTCTTTTTCGGCAAACACCCCAACCCGCCACCAGGCGTGTTCAAGACTCGACACACTGCACTTTCGTTATCATCAACACCAGAAACTACCACCTCACTTGGGAATGGGAAGGGTTGGACAAGGAATAGAGCTTTTAATGAATTTCTTTTCGAGTCAGGCGAAATTAGGAAAATGGGATGATATGTGATTGGTTATCTTTGGACTTTTGGGGCTATACGTTGGGTTCTTTTTTCGGGGTTCAGTGGACTATTTAAACCCCTTCATTAGGGGGTATTGGGATGAGCGAAGATGATAAAAGCCAAGGAGGCTTTTGGGGTTGAATTTGGAGTTGGTGCTCTCTTTTCGTCATTTTCCATCGCTATGTGACATCGTGGTTATGGGTTATGTTTCTTTCTTCCGTGTCTCCGCTCTTCATATCTCATCTCTCTCCTCACCATTTTTTATCATTATTCGGGGTTACTATGATTCGTGCATCACTACATTGGTCTGTATGACCATTTGGTTGTCTATTCTGTGGGATAGAAAGAAGAAAAAAAAAACGCAAGGGTTTCGGTTCTTCCCATTGCCTTTCGAGTTGAATCAAGAAGCAAGACTTAATATAATAATCAATAGGTATGTACAAGAGGACACCGCTCATCCCTAACCTAACGCCCAGCTCTTTGTACTCCAATAATAGCAAACGACAATGGTATGATAACCTTAGGTGAGCGAAGAAGGGCACAGGACATCGAAATCATAAAAGCTGAGTATAGCGTCTCTAATGATTAAAGTTTCGACCGTATACCTTCTAAGCGAAACTTGACGTCCTTCAGTACCTTGCTAGCTGGCTTCCAGTCATCGAATTGTCTAAGTAATTCTATCATTTCCTGGTGGAGTTCACGTCGGACATATTCTTCTTCCAGGAGACCTCTCATGGCGAATGGGAGTATGTATGGGTTTGGTGTGTATGGTTGAGTGGGTCGTTTGATTTCCAAAGTGGCACCGCCGACGTTTGATGTTTCCAGGGCGAATTCAATGGCGAGGCTGGAATGAGTGCAGATTAGAGTCTGACCGATGAAGACATATATATTGGGTGATGTTAAGGGAATGACAGGGGAGGCTGAAGAGCATACTGATACACAGACTCATCATCATAGAGCCGTGAATGTCCCTCTCCGGTATAAAGGCTGCCTGCAAGTGGAGAGCTAAGCTCCTTAATGAGGCCGTGATCTGGAACACCAAGATTTCGCAGTTTCAGAGCGAAGCCGACCAGATGTGAGAGGCTGTCATAACGAGGCGTTATTAACTCACGGCTCAATTCTCGGTGTCCTAGGAATGGAATAAACTCACAAGCTTGGGGCATGAACTCTCCCATCTACGAAAACGGCCCTGTAGATATACGGATGGGATATGGGAGAAAATAGAGATGACTGGCAGATACAGTATGATTAGAAGCAATGCTACGAAATTGGTCAAGGAGTGAAAATGGGTAAGACGTTACCTCTAGAGAGACCAACTGGTCATCGATACTCCCGATGTAGGAGATCCGAACTCCAAAATCCAGTGCACGTCTCAGTGCATCCTCATAGTCTCTTGAAACCCGACTGTGCGGCAGAGCAAATTCGAAGAGCTCTCCAGCAGAACCACTAATCCAACGAGACTTGTAATCGGGGAAAGGCCCAAGATTAACACCAGCCATTGCACATACCCCCACCTTAGCTGTATCTAGACAGCCGAAGGCTATCAATTTTGCAACTAGCATTATCGTCACCGGAACCCCTTGGCTGTGACATGCGAATAAAACGAAGTCTGCCTTTCTTATTTCCTCCATCCAATTGAGCAGTAATTTCCATAATAGATCCACACGTTCAGCGATACGACCTTCTCCTTCTAAAGCAATCTTCTCGACCTCGCACTCGTAGCCACGGCTTTCCGCATATTTCTTTATGGCACTCGCGGCCATGGTGCAAAATTTCACTGAAGTCCCTGTTGGCTGACCAAGGACACTCCGGATGAAGGGGGCAGGGAAGTACCCATGTACTCCAATAGCCAGAGCTTTCTTGATATGGTGTGGATCCTTAACCACGTTAACATGTTTACGCTCCGGCTCTTTAGTATAATGTAAGAAACGTCCAATTGTTTGCAATAAAGATGGTGCCCCTTGCAAAGCGAACGTATCTCTAAAGCGTGGTAGTACCTGGTTCGGTAAGACCTTCTGTAATTGTTTCGACGCAGTAGGCTCAGTAGCCTTGGGAGCTGTAAGTGGAGGGCCTGAAAGGCCTTCTGCCGCTGCTGCTTCGACGCTATATTTTTGTTTCTTTGCTTTGACACTTCCCTTCTGCGTGATCTCGACCTGTCGGTTGGCATCCGGATCTTGATTCAACGGCTTTGATGGATCTTGTGCAATAGAAGCTTCGACGGTCTTCACATCTTCCAATTTCCCATTTGTCAAGTCCTTTGACGTATCTCTAGACCAGAATGACCAACCAGAGGACTTAACATTTCTGGAAGGGGGTTCGGCAGTGATGCCTGCTTGTCCTAGTTCGCCAGCTGGACGATCTGACGGGCATTCAGTATCGGCAACTTGAGGGCATGCGTCCGTAGCAGCAGGTTCTTCCTTTTTTGGTTCTTCGTTTTTTGGTTCTTCGGCTGCCTTG
Organism: Monascus purpureus; assembly: GCA_025999795.1. Lineage (NCBI taxonomy): Eukaryota > Fungi > Ascomycota > Eurotiomycetes > Eurotiales > Aspergillaceae > Monascus > Monascus purpureus. The sequence continues at coordinate 854,479 of AP025346.1, read as the reverse complement.
GAAGGCGAAGATGATCCCCCTCCTCTCCACATCTGGAACCAGGATAGCTTCTGCGGCTGTGGGGTTTGTTCTATATCTTCGTTCACCTCACTTTGTTCTTCCGGAAGTCTATCGACTGGCTGAGTGTCGGCCTCGCCCGAAGTCTGCTCGTCAGTGGGGGGTTCAGCCTCAACCTCTGGCGGATCTGTGCCGGTCGAATCGCTTGTCCCTGAGACAGAGGGTATATAACTATAAAACCACGAGAACCATCCGGCAGTCTGATTTTCTGGAGCTGCGATATTGCCGGAACCTTCACCTCCACCGGCCGTGTTCGGAGCGCTAGGCGGTGCCGCTACTTCTGCACTTTGTTCACCCTCCCTAACAGTTTCGCCTGCAGCGCCTGTAATATTCTCTTCCGACTTTTCCTTGTTACTTGATTGCGAGGTTGGGGTGGCAGCTCCTTGGGGACTGTCGACAATTGGTGTAGATGCGGAACCGTCCGAAGCCACGTTTAGTCTAGTCGTAGTCGCGTCAGCAGGAAGAGATCTGCTCGACGCGCCTGCTTTCCGTGTCAACTGGATTGAAGAACTGCGGTGCTGCTTTGGCAAATCGTGGCGGGAGATCGAAGAGGAGGATATGGTATTACTCGACGCTACGCTCTCGCAGGCAACCTCGGTAACAGGAGCCGCTTTGGACGAGACTAGGGATACCGATGACAACGAGCCGAGATACAGGTTCTAAGATGTAGACAACCACATATTAGCTGCAAATCGATCGTTCCATCATCCTCGAGAGACTCGACGACTTACTAGTCCACTTCCTCGCTTCCGCAAGGTGGAGCGTTCTTTGACTGCGTCCGTGGTTGAGTCCTGCTTATCGTTCGACGTCGGTGTGGATTGCGAGTCCGCGCCTGACGGGCTAAGCTTTAACCTCTTTCGAGATCCCGGCGCCATGGGAATTGAGAAAAGGACATCCCCAGAATGGGAACTTCATATAATGGAAACGATGGACTAAACCCACCTCCAGCCTTTCTTTGTCGCTCGTAAACTACTCTTGGGAGTCGTGGGAACAACGCATCTGATATCATGTGCTCGTATTCGTCTCTCACCGCCTTTGGTGCCTAAGGCATAATAGGGGCTGGTGTCTTTGCACCGCCACAATGTGAAAAAAAAGTATCGATAAGAAATTCAGTTACATCTTTCCTTTGCACACGGTAGGAACAGTCTCACAAACCATCCTCTGTCGTTGGTTCGGTCGAGTAAGTTCGACTATTCTTTGACTGGAGAATGGCGATTCAGAAAAAGGTCTGCAAACATTCGACTCCAATTTGTGCTGCAGTTCTTCCTGTGCTAACGACCAGCAGCACGGCAAAGGCCGTCTCGACAAATGGTATCGTCTTGCGAAGGAAAAGGGCTACAGAGCGCGAGCTGCCTTTAAATTGATTCAGCTGAACAAGAAGTATGGCTTCTTGGAAAAGAGCAAGGTGCTTCTGGATCTTTGTGCAGCCCCGGGTGTATGTGGCTTTCCTCAATCCCCATTTCCCAGACCACCTCATTCTAACACTCTCTGTGGCACAGTCATGGTGTCAAGTAGCTGCAGAATGTATGCCCGCGCAGAGTATCATTCTTGGTGTTGATTTAGCGCCGATCAAGCCAATTCCCCGAGTAATAACTTTCCAGAGTGATATTACCACGGATAAATGCCGCTCCATCATCAGACAACATCTAAAACATTGGAAGGCAGACACGGTGCTTCATGATGGTGCCCCAAATGTTGGTACAGCGTGGATTCAGGATGCTTTCTCTCAAGCAGAACTAGTGCTACAATCATTGAAGTTGGCAACGGAGTTTTTGATTGCAGGCGGTACATTTGTCACCAAAGTCTTTCGGTCAAAGGATTACAATTCTCTCTTGTGGGTTTTCAAACAACTCTTCACATCCGTTGAAGCGACCAAGCCTCCTTCGTCTCGAAATGTCTCCGCCGAAATCTTCGTCGTCTGCCGCGGGTACAAGGCCCCCAAGCGCATCGATCCGAAATTCCTTGACTCCAAACATGTTTTTGCTGAATTAGCTGATACTACCCCTAATAATGAAGCCAAGGTGTTCAACCCAGAGAAGAAAAAGCGGAAGAGGGAAGGATACGAGGAGGGAGACTACACCCAGTTCAAGGAGATACCAGTGACAGAGTTTATCAACACTACGGATCCCATTGCGATTCTTGGAACATATAACAAACTCAGCTTTCAACAGTCACCAGGGGGTGATATTGCTCTAGCCACTCTGGATAGACTGGAGGAGACTACAGACGAGATCCGCGCTTGCTGTGAAGATCTGAAGGTGCTGGGAAAGAAAGAATTTCGACACCTTCTCAGATGGCGACTTAAGGTTCGTGAAAAGTTCGGCCTTATCGTGAGAAAAGGACAAAATAAAAACAAAGAGGAAACCGAGGAAGTTGCCGAAATCACGCCGATGGACGAAGAATTGGCCATTCAGGAAGAGTTGCACCGGCTTCGCGAAAAAGAAAGCACGAAGAACAAGAAGGAGAGACGAAAGGAAAATGAGAGAAAGCGCAAGGACATCATCCGGATGCAGATGCATATGACGACACCCATGGACATAGGAATGGAACAAGTAGGAATAGGAGAGGACACCCCATTTTCAATCAAGCCGGTTGAAAGACAGAAAGCTAGAGATGCGATTGCTGCTGGCAAAGTGGCCGCGATTGAAAGTGACAGTGAGGAAGAGTCCGAGTCTGAATTGGAGGAAACCGATGATGAAGGAGACCGACTGGAAAGAGAGCTTGACATGATGTACGAGCAGTACCAAAGCCGGAAAGAAGAACGGGATACGAAGCTGCGGGCGAAGAAAGCTAGGAAAGATTATGAGACGGAAGAATGGGAGGGCTTTTCTAATTCCGGCGAGGAGGAAGAGGAAAGCTCCGATGAGGAGAGCGGCGATTCTTCAATGGTTCTAAGTACAGACAAGGCACCGAAATCTGCTGATCTCTCAAATAAGGCCGCAGTGTTCTTTGACCAAGATATCTTCCAGGATCTTGGGGACTTGGATGAAGGCGAGGATGACGATGACGATGACAGCGCCATCGAGGAAGAAAGTGAGAATGACATTTCAGAAGTTTCTGAAAAGAAGAGTACGGAGGATTTCAACGAGAACACCAAGAGTGTCCGACTTGAGAACTCGCCCGAAGATGAGCATGAGGAACCGGACGATCCCCGAAAGAAGAACGGCCAGCTAGGTGAGTTTCTGGCCTTTGACCTTTTTTTTTTTTTTTTTTTTTTTTTTTTTGAAAATAATCATAATGGCGGGTTTATATGTTTGAATCAGTACTAACAGCTCTTGATGCAGACATCGATATCATTACTGCAGAGGCTATGGCACTAGCTCAACAGCTAGCTACTGGCGAGAAGAAATCTCAGGATATCGTGGATGAGGGATATAACCGATATTCCTTCCGAGACACAGACGGTCTTCCAGAGTGGTTCTTAGACGATGAAACCAAGCACAGCAGACCCAACCGGCCCATCACCAAGGCGGCGGCAGCTGCTATCAGGGAAAAGATGCGATCGATCAACGCACGACCGATCAAGAAGGTCATGGAAGCCAAGGGTCGCAAGAAGATGAAGGCAGCACAGAAACTGGAACGGCTCCGCAAGAAGTCTGCACTGCTCCTGGAAGATGAAGGAATGAGTGAGAGGGACAAGTCGCAAGCTATTGCCCAGATGATGAGCAAAGCAACCAAGAAGAAGCCAAAGCAACAGGTGAAGTTGGTTGTCGCCAAAGGAAACAATAAGGGTATCTCAGGTCGTCCACGTGGCGTGAAGGGCAAGTACAAGATTGTGGATGCGCGAATGAAGAAGGATATCCGGGCTCAGAAGAGGCTTGCCAAGAAGAAGCAGAAATAAGGAGGAAGCGGAGGCTATTGTTTTCCGTATACAGGAATGGTGGAATACTTGGATAGGTAATGTGTGATTTTGGATGAATTGATACCCAAGCAAAAAGGATCTATCCAAGAGACAGTGATCAAAAGAAAGTTGTCTATATTCAAGCCAATATGGGAGCAATAGAAGTTAACATCAGGACAAATAAAAGCCGAACTGCAAGTCTACCAGGTATCCTTGAACCTTACTACTAATTACCCTAGATATTGACAATGTCCTGGATTGGATTGAGGGAGGGATCGACTAGCAAAAACCAGTCTCTGATAATGTATTAGGGATGGTCAAGTCGCAGTACACGAACAGTTATTTGAGAGGCTGCTTGATCCTCAGTAACAAATATGTCAAAACCAGCCACGCCTCAATGAACTCGTCAGATCAGAAAGGGGTATCCTACACAGCATACGTCTCGGGGAGTCTGGTCGTAGCCAGGTTGTAGCAAACGCAAGAGAACCGAAAATTGCAAAGGCAAAAACTAAGGGATACTGGCGTATTAGACATGGCAACCGAACCTAAATATCATAAATCGTCAGCGGATGTTGGCAAAGCTCTCTTCGAAACAAAGAAACCCTCACGCTGATAGAATCCATAATCAGATGCAGCCTGTCGAAGCGAGACATAGCACGACATACGCTGTCCATAGCCCTGTACTTGCCCCTTGTCCAACAGTTCCAAATCACATCACAGATAACTTGGTCTGCTTCAGGAGGGGTCGTACTGTCCTGGAGCCAACTAGAAAATAACAGATCTTGCTGCAGCCGCTTCTTCATTGCTGGTCCAAAAAGATCGCCCCGTTTGCTTATAGAAAATTCAGGCCGTCGTTCTGTGACGATATAATATACCAACGATCCGTAGCAGACCACATCATTCTTGACTGAAATTCCGTTCTCGTCATACTTGTGCAAATTTCCATTCTCGGATACAGTGCGGGCATCGCTAAAGTTGTACAATCTCAGCGATCCATTGCTATCAACAGCAAAGTTTGATGCAGAAACATTGGCAAGGATGACGTTCTTTGAGTGCGCATAGGCGACTGCGTTCGCCGCCTCTCTGATCCAAGTTAATCGCTGGGCCCAGTCAGGTTTCTTTTGCTGCAGAATAACTGTATCAAGGGATAAGCATGGCAACACCGCGCTGGCTGCTACAGTTCTGTGAGATCCTAGGCGCGAGTAAATGTCTTTGTCCGCCTCCAATGAATGTCTCAGGATGGCTGAGTCCAGTGACGATAAGAGAGCAAATTCGTCTTCAAAAGAACCATTGGTCCAGCATTTATCAATGAATTCACCAAGCAAAATATTTTTCGTGCTAGGGAGCCGTTCCCTTGGGGGAAGAGCAACAGTGGCAGGCTCAGAAGTCTGGTATTTAAAGAGGTCAAAACGAGAGCGTCTGCCAGTTATCACCTCATATATAACAGCACCAAGCAGACCGATATCTGTACGAATAGAATACCCATTGCCGGCAACAGCAGTATTCATATCAGTGTCGAGAGGCAAAATAGCCGATTCAGAAAAGCCCGTGAACTTGACTGAAAGATCACCGGTTAGGAGGAAGTTTCGAGCCGTAATGTCCGCCACAATGACACGGCGCTCATGGATGAGGATCAGTCCACGAAGCATTTCTCTGGCCCAAGATAGCAAAAGCGAAGTAGTTGGTGTGTTTCTCCGTAGGTAATTGGGAAGGCTGCCATTCTCCATCAACTTCATTTGGATTCCGGGACCAGAAATGTCGAGATATTGGACCACGCCGTCGCATTGTCCCAGCCGTTCGAACACATTTTTCTCTTGTTTAATAGACTCCTGTGACTTGTAGGAACTATGCTCTAGGGCTTCTCTCTCTGTTTCGCCGCCCTCGAGGATACAGTATCTAAGCGGCAGTTTGACTGCAGTCCCGTCTCGTTGCACTACCACCCCAGAGCTACCCTTGCCAATAACAGGGTCACTCAGGGGTGTTCCATCGGGACGCAACAGGTAGTAAGGTGGCGGATCTGGCATGGGAGCAGAAGGGGGTATAGATCTGTCAGTACTGATCAGTTGAAGAAGTTAACAAGTGCAGTCAGTGCGGAGGAAACCGGCGAGGCGCGCAAAAGGCCTCGGTTCCCAGAACAGGCTAAGCGCAGTATGCTATCATATTAATATGTCTGCGAGTTTATTATTCCGAAGTGCAGCTGCTAGTTGGACTGCGACTCGAATGCTTTTCCTCAGGAAGCGTTATATGGCTGAGAGAGATGTCCTGGGCAGCCGTGCAACTGCTTGTGCTGCAAAGACAAACCCAGACCATCGAGAAAGCGCACTCGAAGAGATCTCCCAGCAATGGATGTTAAGCATGTTCAGCTAGTTAATTAATCCTGCAATTCGATTGCAATGAAGCTGCTGGATCTTCTCCCTCAGACACTCTCAGATCACGTGCTCAGGCAGAATAGCGTTTTGACAAGCATCCAGGGAAAAGCTAATAACCAGACATTAAATCCATCGAGACAGCCAAGAAAAGAAACATCAACATGGACTTGAGCGTTTCCAGCGCCATGGAGCCGCCCCTTTTCCCGCGGGGTTCTGGGCTGACTCGGTGGGTGTGGCGTTTCAAGGCTGAACCGCCCGAGTCGAGTCATCTTTCGTCAACGTTATTTCTTCTGCTTCAACCTTTTCCCGCTCACCCGCTCACTGCTGTTTGAAAACAGTTGTTCTGTCGCTATAATTACCATTTTTATTGTTAATATATTCTTCAGGGAACACAAAATTCCCCTCCTGTGACTCATGTGTACACCACCGGCATAAGAAATCCTCTGTTCGTCACTCCCAACTTTCCCTCGCCCTCAACCCTCTCTCTAGACGTTCAGACCTCCTCCTTCTCCATGGGATTTTTTGACCACCTCCAGAAAGGTGGCTCATTCTCACTGCAGGCTCAGAAGCCTCAGATTCGCAAGGTTGTACAGGCGAGAGCAGCTCCGTCACGTTCGTCATCTTTACATGTCCCAACCCGCACGCCTTCGCGAAATTCTCCGCTCTCTGAAAACGGAAGAAAAATACCTGCCCAGAAGAATCGGTCGGTCTCCACCGGCGCAGAAGCTCGCTTTTCGAAGGGCCGGTCCGACACGCCGTCTCGTAACCGCAAAAGACATACTCCCGAGCAGCGACTCTCAAGCGACGACGATGACGACGCTAACGATACGGATACCTCCTTCGACGTGCGCAAGCGGGCTAGAATAAGTGATAGTACGGAAATAGATCCCGAACGACGTGTGCGCTCACTCGAGGCCTTTTCCGAAGGGGTTCCAGAGTCTCTCCCAAGGGTCCATGCTGCTGAAATCGCATCTCTGAAGCAGACGGGGAAATACCGACGCGCCTTCGGGCAGACAGACAAGTCGGCAGAAATTTTCCTACAATATCCCAGCGCTTCACGGAAGGAAAGGTATGAATCTAAGCAATGAGTATGCAATCTCCTTTTCCAAGTAACAGCTGACAATTCCCCTCCTTTTTTAGGTACAACTTAGTCCTTCCGCGAGATGACGATGACTTTAAACCCATTGACGAAATCGTCCAAGTAATAGAGACCGTTTCGCAGAATCATATCCCTGAGGAAGATGCGGATGAATTCTCGAATGAATCCACTGGGATAAACCGGAGGTTACGACGTGCGCTGGCCCATGTGTCTGAGACGCAGTTCCGGCAGGTTGTGGCGGACTATAATCGCGCGATTGAACGTATAAGGGTGAATGGGGGCATTTCAAAACGGCTTGATGCTACCAAACGACTGCCTCTGTCTCTTGTTGAGCGGATTCTAAACCAGACCTACTCACGGACCGTTTCTCCTCGCGTCGATGCCCTTCGACAGTATGAGAATGGGACGGACAACGTGTATGGCGAACTTCTCCCACGGTTTATCAGCACGATCTTTAAGGAGACTGGACTGAGGTCGGGTCAAGTCTTTGTCGACCTGGGCTCCGGGGTGGGCAACGTGGTTCTACAGGCCGCACTGGAAATTGGGTGCGAGAGTTGGGGGTGCGAAGTGATGCAAAATGCAAGTGAACTTGCGCAACTTCAACAGGCCGAGTTTGAGACACGATGTAGACTCTGGGGCATTCAACCAGGAAAGACGCATCTTATTCGGGGCGACTTCCTCACGGAAGAAAGCATCATCCGAGTCTTGAAACGGGCGGACGTCGTCTTGATTAACAACCAGGCGTTCACGCCGCAGCTGAACAACGAGTTGATCAATCACTTTTTGGATATGAAGGAAGGCTGTCAGATTGTCTCGCTCAAGTCGTTTGTCCCTGCTGGTCACAAAATCCAGTCCCGGAATCTCAATTCCCCCATCAACTTACTCACTGTGAAGCAGAAGAACTATTGGTCCAATAGCGTCAGCTGGACTGATGTTGGTGGTACATATTTTATTGCCACCAAGGATAGCTCGAAGTTGAAGGCATTCGTGGAAAATATGGAGTGAAGGCAGTCTGTGTCCTACGCAGAGCAAATGGACCCGACCCTACAGACCTGATTTACTGGACAACGGATGATACCTTGCGGTATGTATATGGCCATGTTCATTGGACTGTTTATACTCTTTTTTGGATTATTTTCTTTTTCTTTGTTATCATTGTGATACCACCATTTTTGCATTTTGCATAGACCACACTTGATCGGGCTGGTCTCTGTGTCCATTGGATATAGCCATTGCTATCAGATTGCATGGGTTTCATTTCCATTGCAAATTCTGGTTTCTGGGAATCATCCTCGGTTTGTATCTTCATTTTGGTGTATTATTTATTATATTGGGTCACAGCACATATCATGGACAACGTGTGTGCAGCTGCAGTATAGAGACGACGTCACAAAGAAAGCGGTATTTATTCTAGCATACAGAATGATCATTATGAGAATTTGGAAGCATCATTCATGGCCTCTGCCTCCTTGCCTACTCTAGCCATCCATCGATCAACCAGTTCCTTGTTTTCCTGCTGTAACCGACTGGTCCTGTCCTCGGCCATATTTAGCTGGAGATTCAGCGTTGCAAGTTCATCCTGGAAATCCTAGACCGGCAAAACAGGAGCGGAAAATCAGTAAGCACGTTCACAATCACAACTTTTCGAAAAACATGACGGTAGTCAGTCCATACATCTAGCAATTTAGCCTTTCCCCTCAATTCCTCATCCCTATCCCTCAAACGAAGACGCAGGTTGGTTCTCTCACTTTCCAGGGCGCTGATGCGGCGTTGGTCCTGCGCGCTCCGCTTCTGAAGCTTCCCCAGGTCCGCAGTGACTCGATCCAGCCGGCCCTGCAGCTCAGAGCGAGAACGCTGTGCCTCAGAGAGGTCCGCACGGGTAGCGGTGAGGATGTCCGTTATGGATGCAGCAGGCTCGTTTGATGGTTTCCGTTGTTTCTTTTCTCCTGCGACGACGTCAGGTTGGGGACCACTGGGAGTAGTTGTTGTCGCCGTGCGGCTGGTCCGGTCGGCGAGTCGAGTGTCTATTTGCTATTTTTAATAAAAAAGGAAGAAAAGAATGCAGTACGTCTTATGACGATCCACATACAAGCATCGTATAGAGAAATGTTGGCTTTTTCGCTTTCATCGCGAACTGCCAATGCGGCAAAATATTCCTCGCGCCAGTGAACCATGTTTATGTTTTGATTCTATGATGAAATGACCAGAGTAACTTCCAGGAATAATAAATGAAAAAAGGAATATCATTGATTACAATTCATTGTGACGTTCTGCTTTTTGAGATGGGATTGTTAGACGGGCTCTGGAAGTGAGAGGGGCAGAGTAGAGATGGAGTATTATGAACAGCAGGAAGGATGTTGAACAGGGATACGATTTGAAGGTGCAACAAGGTATATATAATACTAGGATAGCAGAACAAGGAGAGTTCGGTTGTAGAGGATTCACTTGTAGATGGATAGATGGATGGATACCAGATGGGGACTCAAGAGCTTCAAGGCCCAAATGGCTGACCGCTTGGGTCATTCCCCAACATCATACATACATTTCTGGAACACACCATTTAAAACTGTTATTCTTATTGAAACACTGACTATTTGTGCCCCTAGACCAACTGTCAAAAAGCTTGCCAATTATTATCCTGACACATATCCCTTTGAATTGAACATTTGCCTGAGGTAGCACATAACTAGTTGCTGATATCATGGTTATTGATTACGTAATGAGGACCACTAAGCTACCTAGATACCTGCTTTGCCATTCTATTTTTTTTAGCCACGATACTATTGGGACTGGACATCTAAGACCAATCACAAAACTGCTGTCATGGGCGTTAAAGATCCCGGGGTGCGAGGGGCTCATTTTCAGTGAGTCCCTTCTTTGCGCTCGGCCATTTGGAAACGCTTGGTACGGTCCTTTCGCGACAGTCCTCTCCTGGTCCTCCCAAACTTGGAGTTGCCGTGTAAAATTAGCACTTGACTTGATTTTCTGCTTCGATTGAACAAATGCAAATAATTTCTCTCGCTTGATGCCATATTTGCGCATGAGATAAACGATGACAATCGTTGGCGAGCGGGATATCCCAAGATCACCGAGGGTTGATATCGCCTCCGAAGGCACATCGTGCAGCTCATCAGTTGGCTCGTGAATTTGTTCAACTGGTAGAGAAGTTGAGGATATGAAGGCTTTTTATGCCATTGCGGTCAATAAAGTCGCAGATGTCACTCATATGAGCTAGAAGGTCCTGTGTCGATGAATCCGCACATTGAATTCATTTATGACGGTGTTCTGGAATACCCGCTTCTTTTGTGCCGGTGCTCTTCTGCATCATTCCTCATTGCTTGTGCTCATGGTCATGTTCTTGGTCGTATTCTTCATCACGCTCTTTGATCTTCTCGAGGTGCTGACATAGAATGAGGATGACGATCTTCCAGAAACTGTGTAGGGTCACTGGAGTGGGTTCATGGTCATAATGGCTAGCTGAGGGGAGCTGTTTCTGGTGTTTTAATTGCAAGTGGAAACAGCTTGTTAATGTTGATAGTAGCTTACACGCTGCTACTATCCGACATACAATTCTTTCAGAGATATTCTTATATACTCCGTGGCTAATAGAGTTCTTTCTCTTGTAGTAGATCTACTAACTAGTTAACTAGTTAGATGGTGCGGTGCTGTGGCTTACCTAAGACATCAGGAATCCAGGGAGTGCATCATCGCCTTGTTGCTCTCAACGAAGTCAACCTACCCGCTGATATTAATTACCCCATCTACCGCACATCTACCGAAGGAACACCTCCTTTCCAATCTCTCTGTCTTTGTTTCTATATTTTCTGAATTACCTCCCCAGCAGCTAACTCGGGCCGCCTCCCGCATTCGTCTACCACGACCATGGCATCACGGAAGAAGGTCCTGTTGAAGGTATCATGCCCCTCCCCCACTTCCCGGTCACTGCGTCTCGGTTTGCTAACTGCGGTATTTAATCTCTGCCAGGTAGTGATTCTGGGTGATAGTGGTGTTGGAAAGACCAGTTTGATGAATCAATATGTCCGTCGTCCGTCCAGCATCTGTCCCGCGACATCGCCGCTGATAAGCTCCTCTTTGGGCAACAGGTCAACAAGAAGTTCAGCGCAAGCTACAAGGCAACAATTGGGGCCGATTTCCTTACCAAGGAGGTTCTGGTTGAAGACAGACTAGTCACGATGCAGGTCCGGTTCTCCCCTCGTGGCCGATAGGAAGGATGGAACCACCAGGTGCTAACTGTTCCCTCTTTCATTTCAGATTTGGGATACTGCCGGTCAAGAACGCTTTCAGTCGCTCGGTGTCGCGTTCTATCGGGGAGCTGATTGCTGTGTTCTGGTGTACGACGTGAATAATGCAAAGAGCTTCGAGGCCCTCGATAGTTGGCGGGATGAGTTCCTCATTCAAGCGAGCCCCAGAGATCCCGAGAGCTTCCCTTTTGTGAGTTACTTTTGTAGAACTTGCCACCTACACCGCAGGAGTTACTTACGTGGTTTCTCTTCGCAGGTCGTAATCGGTAACAAAATTGATGTCGAGGAAAACAAGCGGATGATCTCTTCGAAACGTGCCATGACTTTCTGTTCGTCAAAGGGCAATATCCCCTACTTTGAAACGAGCGCCAAAGAAGCCGTCAACGTCGAACAAGCCTTTGAAGGTGAGTACTGTCATAACGATACTCTTTTTATTGCTTTGCTAAAATTGTTTCTTCCAGTCATCGCGAAGAGTGCCCTTATCGAGGAGGAGACAGAAGACTACAACGGTGACTTCAACGACCCAGGAATCAACATCCATCTCGACAGCGAACGCGATTCGTGCAATTGTTGATTCCTGCTGTACAGACACGATCCTTGGGCAGCTTGCCCACCGCTTACTGCCATGTTTGCTTCTTTCAGCGTATGGGTGTATAGACAAGGCTTGAAGCCTTCTTCCCTTTGGAGGTCCGGACGCATACGACCTTCTTAATCAACGACTATTGTGAATTCCCATGTCAATTTCAGTCTAATGTACTTTGCTGGGACGTATCGTTTTCGTTTCTTTCTGTCTTTTGGTTGTCTTCGGTTCACATCTGATACGTTTGGGGATTGGAATATACTATAATTGGCTCCATTGACTGGTATTTCTCTTCTGGCGAACTGTCATGCGTGAACGACTCTATGCAGTTGTAGGCACGGTTATCTCACAAATTATCATGATTGGTGGGTATTTCTGCTTATCGTTGCATCATCAGCATTTCCCCGGTTCTTGTTGGCACCTCTCTTCTTCCATCTGGACATCGACCGTATATACTCGCTGCCTTCTGTAATTCTGCCTGTTGAGCGGAGGAGTGCTATGCGACAGTGGATAGCTTTATCCGATCCCCTCACTCGCCTTATCAGCGCATCTTCGCACAACAGTAGTATCACCCGCCTCGTGTCTCGTGAGCGCGGAAAGGTGCGGATCGATCAGGATGACTAGGACTACCGGTGCTACTACTGATCCATCTCCTCGACAAAGGTCCTTGAGTCTTGCTCAGATGCCCGTGGAATTGAATGGACGTCAATCCGCTACAGAAACTCCGAGACCGCATAACGCAGCGTCTGGTGTCGCGCGACGAACAGTCGGCATCTGTCTTCTCCTGGTCGTGGTGGTACTATGGACGGCTTCTAATTTCCTAGCAAGTGTAAGTCTGATGTGTTAAGAGTCGCATCTTGAATCCTCGCTTTGCATCATTTGATGACCAGTTATCGCTAATGTCATTCTTGTCTCTGCCAAAGACCATATTCGCCGATAACACCTACTCCAAACCGTTCTTTGTAACATACATTAATACCTCTCTCTTCACATTACCGTTATTTTCGATTATTATAGGCCGGATATGGCGATTATGGCGCTCTAACAAATTCGCCCGGATCGACTCTCTATCCAGTCTGCTGAGGCATATTGATTCTCATGATCCGAAGGCGGTCGAGATTGAAGAACAGAGCATATCGCGAACTACGACTTTCAGCCGTGAAGACGAACTGGACGATTCCTTTCGTGACCAGGATGCATCCGGTCTGGTAGAAGAGCAATATGAACATGATCATGGACATTCGAAGCTCGGTCTGAGGGCAACAGCTAAGCTGAGTTTTCAGTTTTGCTTGCTATGGGTAAGATGAAATTGCGCCGAGCTTTTGGGTTTTAAAGACAAATGGTGAAGCTGACACCTGGTAATCGATATTTAGTTTCTTGTGAGTCTCATTTTCCTCGTGGGTCATTGGTTTATTATGCCCACATCTAATCAGTCAATTGCGTACATTATTAGGCGAACTATTTTGCAATGGCCTGTCTGCAATATACAACAGTAGGAAGCACCACAATCTTGACATCAACCAGCGGTATGTAACCATCATTATTGAGTATGGAAGGAAGATAAGCAAGCGAAAAAAAACCCCTAGACTAATACTGTGTTTACCCAGGGGTCTGGACACTCATATTCGGCGCCGTGATCGGTGTCGAAAAATTCACCCTGCGCAAGTTCTGTGGCACGATCGCCTCTTTAATAGGAGTCATCCTGATCTCTCGCGTAGATCTCTCATCATCGACCCCTTCAGATGACACCACTGGCAGCGGTAACGGGGACGGTACCATCCCTTCCTTCCCGCATAAGACACCTTTCGAGATCGCCCTAGGCGATGCGATGGCGGCATTCAGTGCGGTCCTGTATGGTATCTACACGATTGTTATGAAGAAGCAAGTTGGCGACGAGTCGAGAGTCAACATGCAGCTATTCTTCGGGCTTGTGGGACTGTTCAATTTACTCTTCCTCTGGCCTGGACTTGTCATTTTGCATCTCACGGGTTTGGAGACTTTTGCCTTGCCAGGTTCCCATGAGATTTGGGTTATTATTTTGGTATGTATTCTCCCTACACTGTGTGTGTGTGTTGTGTACCATAAAAGTACTCACAAATCCAAGGTCAATGCCCTTACGTCACTCATATCCGACATCTGCTGGGCCTATGCCATGCTATTGACAACCCCGCTCCTCGTCACGGTGGGACTCAGTCTAACCATCCCGCTTTCGCTGGTGGGCGAGATGATCCTACAATCTTACTACGCCACACCGTTGTATTGGGTCGGAGCCACCATAGTCTTCCTGTCGTTCATGGTTGTTAACCATGAGAGCCGGGAGTCCGCGACTGATAGTCACGGAGTAAAGAGACTGGCGGGTGGTTATGAGGTGGTACCTGGTCGGGACGAGGAGAGTAACGTGGATTGATTCTGTGGATATTTTCTATATATATAAGGATTCTTTATATACACATCATTTTCTTTTTGTTTTGGGGTTATTTTATTGTTGCATGGAGCATAGCATGAGATAGGATTAGCCATGATTACGTCCCGGACGGCCTTAGAGAATATTATGGCAATCATGTTTGATGATAATAAGGTAATAAGTATATTAAGTCTAGTAATAAAAGCAGAGAATCTAGCTGCTTATAAGAAAGAAGAAGATAAAGGGGGGAAATATAAAAAATAATGATAAAAGGAAAGGGGGTATAGAAAAGTAGGCATCGACGAATAGTCAAGAATACTAAGACACGTCAATGGAATCAATCATGGTCAATCGTAATTTTGAAAATAAAAGGGGGGGAAGTATAGAAGGAAAAGAGTGAAAATAGGAAAGAAATGAAGATATCAGCTGTAGCAAGGTTGACTTGCACAGAGACATAAACAGACCAGTATGCACTGTGACAATTTCTTCTTTTTTTTTTCTCTTCATGCCCTGTAATCCCTGTGATTATCATGCACTACCAAGTACTGTAGTACTGCATGACACGCCAGCACAGTTGAAATGAGGATCCTGGTCAGGAGTTGAAAGAAGAAAGTACATGTATTATATCATAAGACAGGATTAGAAGAAGAATGGCCCAATTGAGATGCTTCCAGGCAAGAAATAAGAAGGGTCAAAGAAAGGAACAAACGAAGGTAAAGAGCTGTGGGCTAGCTCCAATAATGATCAGGCCATGCTGTGCTGTATATCCAGCAGAACAGCAACGGTTCTTACTGCGGTGTTGTTGCCGCCGGGTTTAATTTCTTGCGAGCAACGATAATGCTTTTGAGGGATCCGAGCCATTTGGTTAGGGCTTCCTCATTCGGAGCGCATAGTCGATATGGCTTTTCTTCCGCGATGATCTGAAAGCAGAATGCCTTGGATCGAGAGATAGGATCGATCTCTGCCGCATCAATTACTTGGGACATTGAGATGATCTTGACAGCAGAGTATTCCTAGGGGGAACGGGTCAGTTTTGTTTTCCTTGTATTTTTCAAAATAAAAATTACATGGATGAAGACAGAATGTCCTACCTGTTCATCCTTGTAGAAGGAGAGACTTTTCGGCCGCACGACGACCCATAATCTTTTCCACTGGCGAACGCCACCTTTGAGTCGGAGACATTGAAGATAACCTTGGCAGACGATCCTTTCCGGGTCACGAAGGACGCTTGCAGTGCTCGAAGAGGGTAGTTGTCTCTCACCCTTAACGGGGGTAGATAGATTCCTGAACGAGGCAGCTGAATGGGGCCGAGTGCTACTTGCAGGTCCATCGGACCACTCCGAGAACGATGTAGCATCGTTTGCCGAGCAATCTCGGACGTACAGGAAATTCTTCCGAGGACCTGGGGAGAACGGCCGTCTGAAGTCTGAGGCGTTTGTGCCTCCAAGAGCGTCGACGTCTGAATGATCGGTAGTATCGTCCATGGGCAATTTGGGCGCAGCTCTACTCTCGAGATTCCGAGTGAGCGCTAAGAAGGCCTCCTCAGTCTCGTCAACAGGCGTTTCGGCTCGAATGCGTACAATCCAATCCTCCACATCCTTCTGTGATAGTGCCTGGAAGCGGTAGTTCTTCGAGGGGGTGAAAATACCGAAGACGTGCTCTCGTGTGGATCCCGGGTGCCTAACGGCTGCAATGGCCGTGACGTCGGATAGGTTAATGGAGAGTCGAAGTCTCGTCGCCTCCTCATCTTTGTAAACTGACAGAAGATTGGGACGGAGGACGAGATATGCGGGTTTCCACGACGCGATGAATGCCTTAATAAAGTGTTGACGGGTTAGTTATGGCCTAATGGACGAAGAGAGACACAGTGACAAGGAAGGATCGACAACTGACACGCTTATTTTTCGTCCGACGGTACACCTTTCCACTCTTCAGGACCCGGTCAAACTCGAAGCTACCGTTCTCATTGACCGGAGAAAAGACGTCCAGGCTCAAATGGCCATTGCGCGAAGGGGGAGACGGCAGCGTAAGTTTGGATTGCGTAGGATTCGTGGGTTGGCTTTTCGTACGTCCAGCAGAGCCTGGCGGGGGCTGAGCGACAAGTGTCTGATCCATCATATTGTCCAGAGTCCGGGGATGGTGCCTGACTATCCAGAAGAGAAAGGAGCTCGAAGGTTCAATTGAATAGGTTGCGGGTTCTCAGGGGATTGGCCCGCCAGGGGAGTGTGCAGTCTTCGTGGGATCCGTCACAGGCGACGTCGACGGGGAGGAAAGACGGTTTGTGGATATATATTGAACGTATACATAGACGGGAAGTCGGCAGACACCTGCTCCAGGAGGAGAAGGGGAGAAAGAGAGGAGAGGAGAGATAAGGAGAGATCCTCGGCAGCGTCTGGGAACGGCACAGGCAGCAAAAATTGACGGGATGGGGACACAGGTTCCTGACCCAAGGTTGACGCTGGACAATTGGCACGGATCGTAGATGGAGATAGCTGGAGACTGGCTGCAGGCAGGAAAATGGAACCCCTTTTGTCAGAGCTAATAATATCCCAGCGTCTGGGCTCTGCCGTGGTCCAATAAATCGCAGGGGAGTCATCAATTTTGGTGCGTTCCATGGGTCACCCCTGTGGGATTACACCACTCCTTGAATTTGCACATTCTCTTCCAATACTATAATAACCAACGATAAGACGCCTGTTATCCGTTCTTACAACTTACAGAGGATGCTAGAGATTCTTTGAAGTTTGGATTCCTGGTCATGTGTATTCTGCCATAAGTTACCGCCTACGCACATACTCCGACTTTCGATTTTCTTCTCTCTTCCGCATGTTATATTCATCAATTGGAATATTAGTCTATGACAATACAGGAGACCAACGCTACAGTGGTAAACACCAACGAACCCTTGATAAAGGTGAATTCTCAGCATAATACATGACCACCTGCCGAAAGGAATGAGAGGGAAGCCTTGTACGCTACAAGGCTAAACCATGGCGTATAGTATACACAAGCTTGGTTGATACCCGAAGCAACAGCAGAATGGGAACTGGACCTGGAAGATATGGTTGAGGTAGAGCATGAGAAAGCCGGTCTCATACTGTAACTGAAGTCGCTCCAGCCAAGCAATGGTGGAGGCGGCCGCCAAGCGTACCGAAGAAGTACAGATTGAAGCTTAAAAATCGAGATGAGCGCAGCATCACCATCAAGTTGCTTGTCATGGTTGCTGGGGAGTATGATTCTTCCGAAGTTAGACATAGATAGGGCAGCTGGTCAATGTCTGTCTTTGGTGCAAATGTTGTGGAGTAAGATCTGAAGATAGGATATTGGCTAATATTGCTGTTGCCCTTCCTTGTCTACTTGGTCTTGGCCATTTGTTCTAGAATACTCTGTATAAGCCTATAATGACCATAATATAACAATGAGTAAGTAGGCCAACCATATGCTATCCCACTAGCCAAGAAGGCATCGGAATACTAGCTGTTAGGGCTAGTATGGACTAGCACTCATAAACCACCTCATTTTAATTTCCCTACTCATACTATGCCTTAAGTGCAGATACGAGAGCAAGGAGAGCGGAATGTATGCTGATGACACGGAATCTTGGATGATCCATCAAGGAATGCAATGCACAAGCACACTTTTCTTCGAAGGGCGAGCAAGGGGGAAGTGAAGAGCTAGCACAACTAGGAGCGCTATACCGCTTCCAGTAGTTCGCCTATGCATCCATGGATAGTACATAGTTACGCCGTACAGAGTAGTAATAAGAGTACGGAAAAGTCCTGCGGATGGTTCAGATCGACAACATCAATGGCTCCATGCGCCAACGCTGTTCTATTCTTATTCCCCGTTGTTTTTAGCGGTTGGAGACGTAATTAGAGTCATCTTATTATTTTACGCTGTCGAGTCCAGGCCGGTCGTTGGAGTCCAGTCACGTGCAACCTCACTGTTGCCGCGTGTCACATTTTCCAGCGTTGCCGAAGAGTAATCCGCACTGTATTGTACAGTATGGTATGGTAATATGCTGTATTGTGCTGTAATATTACAGTGGACCAGCAAGATCCTGTTTGGATCATGCCAACTTGCGCCGGAGATCCAGTCACCAGCTGTCTATTACAAGCCATGTAACATACCGCTGCAAAGATCATCTCTGCAATCAAGCTCTCTTAGGTAGATATTTGCCGTCTTCTCACCGTAAGGACACTCCGACGCCTGTGGATATGCTCATGGTGTATGGTACCTAGGTACCTAATTAACATTAGCATAGCCAATGTCCCAATAACCTCACTGCTGTGCAGCGATAGAGACCTGCGATGGAAATATGCCAAGCCTGCCGTAATACTAATACCGAACGGCAACGTGACTAGCCCCGTGCTTGCGCCTCCTGGAGTCTTGGCAGAGCCTCCCATCATCTTCCAACTTTGGCATTCAACCTTCGCCGACTGATTCTGCGTTTCTACACGCATACGTCGCCTCCGCCTCTCATCCCCCCCTTCGGCTGCTTTAAAATATCCTTCTGTCTCTACTTTTGACTCCCCCGGGGCTCATGTCATCTCTCACCGTTGGCGTGCTTCCGACCTCATCGTCATTGCCAGCCGTCTGCCTCGTTGCTCTTCCTCCCCCGGCCGGTCTGCCTTGAGCTGACTGAGGATAGAAGTTGGGGGTCAAGGAGGCTTTCCTCCGGCCACTCGTTTTAACATCGATGTTTGTGTTGTCTCAAAACTATCGCCTTATTCTTTCTTATTATTATTTTTTTTTTCTCTCCCCCGCCCCTACGTTCTAACGCTCGCAACTGCTGAATCCCCCTATCGAACGGCGGACTTTTCCCCGGTTAAGCGCTTGCTTGCATTTGACCACGGAATCTTCCTCCTTCCATCCTCGCTATAGTGGCTACCACACACCCACTGTACTGATGGGATTCATCCAACGGATTTCAAAGCGGCTCCCCTCCGCGCCCAGTCTGCCACTGGATGACCCACCGCGTGAGAAGGGTCGCATACTTCCCAGATTCGCTTTTTTCAGGCGGAGGATACGATTGAAGAGGAACTCAACGATTTCAATACCGTTGGGCTTTGTATTACTATTCCCATGCCTTGTAATAGTCCTTATTCTGCTCCTTGTTCTTCGACATCCCTCTTCATCCGGAGGAATCTTGGTTCCTGCCGGTACACCACCGTCTATAAGGTTCGTTCTGACCGCGATGTCCTTATTCACCGTGTGCTCTTGAACTTTGGCTAACAGCATCGCTCTTTTTTCAACTGCAGGAAAATAAGTGAAAAGCATGACAAGGTCTTTGCCACTGGTTGTCTCCATATCGACACCAGTACTCCGCGTGCGAATGCCGCATTTGTCGTTCTCGCCAGGAATAAGGAACTAGAAGGCGTCGTCCAGTCCATCAAATCGATCGAGAGACATTTCAATCGGTGGTGGAATTACCCCTACGTCTTCCTGAACGATGCCGATTTCGACCAGGAATTCAAAGACACTGTCAGGAATTATACTAGCGGTCATACTGAATTCGGCAAGATTGACAGCTCCATGTGGGGTTTCCCGGATTGGGTTGACCTAGAAGCCGCAAAGGAAGGTATCAGGAAGCAGGGAGATGCTGCTATTATGTACGGAGGAATGGAGAGTTATCATCACATGTGCCGCTTCTACTCAGGGTAAGTGTCCTGTGGCAAATGCAAGCAAAATGTTTCATTTGGGCTAAGTCTTTGCGCAGATTTTTCTATAAGCATCCCCTTCTTCTGAAGTACGAATGGTACTGGCGTTTGGAGCCCGAAATCAAGTACTTCTGTGACATTACTTAGTAAGGGCCTTCATGGGCATACATTTAAATTCCTTGTGTTTCCCGCTAACCTATGTATTAGCGATCCGTTCCTCAAAATGGCCGAGGCGAACAAGACCTACGGCTTTACCATCGCCGTCAAGGAGCTTCGGGAGACAGTTCCTAACATCTTCCGGTACGCCGCTGCCTATAAGCGTAAGAAGGGCTTGGAGTCTAAGGGCCTGTGGGAGATGTTTATCGAGCCTCAGCCCGAAGAGGAGGAAGCGCTGAAAGACGACCAAAAGAAACAAGAAAAGCTTCCCGACGAAATTCTGCGGACAGAACCTGGCGAGAATGCCCTCCCGGAGATTGATCCTGAAGCCATGGAAGGCGAAACATATAACATGTGCCACTTTTGGAGTAACTTCGAAATTGCGCGCCTTGACTTCTTCCGAAGCAGAGACTATGAGGAGTTCTTCGAGATGATGGACCGAAGCGGAGGTTTCTGGATGGAAAGAGTATGTACTCAATTTTTGTTCACGCGGCTGTTAGCTTGTATACTGAATTGCTCCTTCTACTTAGTGGGGTGATGCTCCTATTCATTCCCTTGCTGCCGGTGCCCTACTCTCACCTAGCGACATCCACTATTTCCGTGATATCGGCTATCGGCATACAACGATCCAGCACTGCCCTGCCAATGCCCCTGCAAGACAATTGCCCCGAATTCCATGGCTGGAAATGACAACCCAGGATGAGAAGAAACGTATTGAAGAAGACGAATACTGGGCCGATCCTGACCCCGTCAAAGAGAATGGCGTGGGTTGTAGGTGCAAGTGTGACACAGATATCGTGGACGTGGAGGGCAAACAGGGCAGCTGCCTCGCCGAATGGGTAGAAGTCGCCGGAGGTTGGGCTTCCCCTTAGACATGGACCGTACTTTTAATATTCGCTGTGCTTCACTGTATCATCTTCATCTCATTTCCATGTCCGTGTGTTCGAGCGTGAGCATCGATTGAGTCGCGCTTGGAGTTGTTTGTTTGGCCCGTTTTGTGTTGGCCGTGGGGTTCTTTGGACGGCGTTTACCGGATCTGACGGCTTCTATGGAAGACGGAGTGACCTTTCGTTCGATATGGACAAATACATCTAGCATGCTGTGTACGGTTTTGTCATTTGGATTGTGGCTGGTGTCGGCACTCTTTTTGGAAGGAGAAAGGGGGGAAAAAAAAGAAAGGAGAGTCATTGTCCAACATTGTTGGATCGAATGGCATCTACGTGTCGTGAATTGAAATCCTCTGCGTTAATTTACTCGAGGAGTCGGTTCCTAACCGCTTGACGTCCGTTGCTTATGAGCGTCTGCTCATAATCCGACTTGCGACATACGCGAGTTCTCACCGACATTGGTTGCATTCGAATGATTCTTGCAACTCATCGGTCCATGACTCGACTCGATGGCCCCGCTACGTGCACGACTACATGTGTCAGGAAGAAGGATTTCACGAGGTCATGAGCTTTTATAATCTTTTTTTTTTTTTCACTTCCTGTACTCGGAGGAAGGAGGATGTGGAAGAACTGCAGTGTCTATCCGTTCATCATCAAGACTCTTTTTCAGTCTTCTAATTCCCCGGTACACATTATTATTGATTTATTATATTTAGCATTCCCCTTTTCCTTCTTTTAATGAAGTGTACATACCATTTCCTTTCTTTGCCTTGTGAACACGGGTTTCGACGCATTGTCCCTACAGGGCAGACAGCAGAGAAGCATGGTGTGTATGTATAGATTATGGTGTTATTCACTGACGTTAAGGGCACCGTTCGCAATAATACGATCATTTGCTGATTGCTCTCTAAGCTATGTATCTACCTACATTATTGCTCCAAGATAATATTCATCTTGATCGGTCATGCCGAATAGCTACCGCAGTATCTACGGAGTAATGCAGGCATCCTCCAAAGATAACGTGCCGCTTCGCCGAGGCTTTTCCACTTCTGTTCAATTATATACTTCATGTCGAAAGACAATCATTACTTCGTATTTATGCTCCTGCCGATCCCCAGAGAATCAATGTGACGGTATGATAGGATTCCACCAGGTAAGGCCATAGTAGTAGACCATGGTGCCATTGTTAAGCCATCATTGATCCAGCAACGCTCACATAAATGCTGCTTCTGCGGCCAAATTGCCTTGGATGACACTGCCAACCATTCTCTTCCATGATGGCTTCATTGCTTGCTAGGATCTCTCTTTCCTTCGGTATGTTGATCGCCAATGTCGGCTCAAGCGCGGCATTCAACACCCCAGGGGTGGATATTTGGTGTGGAAAGGCCTATAGATCCACGTAAGGGAAACCCGATTCCTTTCCCTTAGCTCTTACCCATTCTCTCCATCTATTTTGAATGCAATGGTTAGTTAGCCGGGTGAGCACTTCTAAACTATAGAAACGGATCCTTCGAACCAGGGGGTTGGCTTGATAAACCTCCTCAATCAACGAAGCCGCTTCTGGACCTGCGCGTGAGGCCACGAGTGAACCTTTATACTCCTGGGGACGTGGAAGGGTCGTTTATCATCGATGCGGGAATTTCGTATACCGTTGGGCAGCCCTTTGAGTACGATGTATTACAGAGAGATTGGAATCCTCCACACGCCCTTGCGATTGAAATAAGTATATTATCCTCGGACGGCTCCGGTTCTGTCTACAGTAGCCCCTTCCTTGCATCGGTCAATTCTGCGGAGAATGAAGTCCCGTTCCCGTTGCTAGATGTCCCGCCGAGCTTCGACCCGTATAACGTTACGCTGACAGCGATGATGGTCCCTGGAGGAAAGCAGGTTTATACTGCTTCCACTCTGCTTTACAAGCTGCCTTATCGGACTGACGGCAGGAATGTGGCCAAGTTGGATAGCCTCTATGGGGGGATACTGGTGCAGGATTACCTTACGGGTTCACATACGTGGGAGGCCATCCTGCCGTATTCGTTCTACGTCAGTTGGGACGGCTGGCTGGAAAAGTCGCTGAACAACGTACAGAAGTTCAAGGACCAGGGATATAATATCCTCCATATTGTTCCGAACGCCGGACTTCCCAACCAGGCCTTCAATTTCACCGAGTTGGATCTATTTCTCGACAAGTGTGATGAGATTGGGCTCTGGCTCATGTATGACATGCGCTGGACCTACAAGAATCTCACCGCGGTGGAAGAGCAGGTGGACAGGCTCAAGTCGAGGAAGAGCATGTTGCTTTGGTATACTGGCGACGAGGCCAGATGGTCAGGGCGATCCCTTGGATGCTCCCAAGCTCGCCTATGACCGTATCAAGTCATTGGACCCATGGCACCCGGTGTCCCTCTGCTTGAACTGCTACAACTTTATTACGAGGACTACTCATCGGGCGCGGATATCATCCTCTCAGATGTCTATCCTGTCGCCATCGGCGCTACTTGGTCCGCGGTGTATGATACCGTGTGCAACACGACCTATGGCTGCTGTGGATGCGACGACTGCAAGGGCGAATTCGAGGACATTTCCAGCTGCCTCGATCTCTTTGCTCAATACCAGGGCTGGATTGGCGGTGGTCCCAAGACATACTTGGGAGTTCCGCAAGCATTTGGCAATGAGTCCTTCTGGAGTCGGTATCCCACTGCGGCTGAGGAGGTGACGATGAACATTCTGAGCATCAACCACAATGCCAAGGGGATCGTGATGTGGGATTACCCGACCAGCGCAGAGCTGGGAAACATGACGAGCGCATTGGCTCGCGTACTGGCTTCGCGAGATGTAACGCGGTTCCTGCTGGGGGCGCCGACTGTCGTGCTGGAAGTGACTTCAGGGCAGCAACGGATCGATGCAGCAGGCTGGAGAGTGGGTAACCGAACGCTGGTCAGTATCTTGTACCTGGATTATTCAGCGCTCTCATCACGCGTGGCAGTGGCATTGCCTTTCAGAGGAGCCCGTTCGATTGAAAAGACACTCTGGGGTTCCAATGGCTGGCAGGTGTCGCAGGGCCAACTGGTGAAGAACGGCATGGACGCACTGGAGTCGAATCTCGTGATTGTAGAGTGGCCTAGTCCGCTTCCGGATTAGCGTTATCGGTATCGGTATCGGGACGAGAGCATGATGAGGTCAGAGTTGACGATAAGCGTCTGCTGCCATGGAACATCCATATGTATCTATTAGGTATCGAGAATCCAGATTCTTCCTGCTAGGAAGAGCCCAGTCGTCATCAGTAGAGCTCGTATATATGTACTATGTATGTATCTATCCGAAGAAGTGATAGATGAGCAAGACGAGAGGATGCTGAGTAGCCGTTGTCGTGGATGTAGCATATACCTAGTAGTATGTACACGATGCGGGCAGTGTCATTATCATTATTATCCATAGGCAGTATGCACATCTCGTCATCATCCACCATGTGCCCCTCTGCATGGCCTTGCAGCGAGTGTCAGTTTGCTGCAGTATTGAGTATTGGTATAGATACCCAAGCGTCGCTCCCTTGTCTCTTGTCCCCTGTCTCTGTCCCTCTCCCGTCTCTTCTCCCATAGCCATCTTCTCTCTGGCTGTTGATGCTGCGGCGGTTGTTCCGTCAGTAATCATCATCATCATCATCATAATAATAATAACGGCAATAATATCATCATTAATTCTCTCCTGTCCCAGTAACCGGGCGTCCCTCCAGGCCCAGAACACCTGACTTGCCTTGTCCCGCCCGAGGCCGGGAACAAAGCTCCCCCCCTCCTCAACTTCTTCGCTTCAGGCAGCGACTGCCAGCAACTCTTCAGCCCGCTTGACTCTGGGGCAGTCATCATCTCCAGGAAACTCACACAACTCGTCCTGGCTACTCTCATCTCTTCGTGAATGAGAGTGGGCCGTCGAGGACAGTCGTCGTCAGCTTCCCTCTGCAACGACCTTCTAGTTAACGTATCTTCCCGTTGATTCTCCCTTCCATTCCATTCACCTGCTCTTCTTTGTTCTTATATCTTTTTTTTTTTTTTTTTTTTTCCGTCCGTCCTTCCTCCCTTCGACTTCAAGACAATACCCGCTCCGTGGCCTGAACTATCTTCCTCCATCCATTCCTTCTGGGCCTTCTCCCAAACTCCATGACTTCTAACTCTTACACAGCATGGCTGACTCTCGAGAGCCTCGACTCAGGCTTCTATCTAGCGCTGCACCTGCTCCACCGCTTCAATATCCAACCCTCCCTCCCCTAAGTGCTTCCGTCGAAGAGTGGTTATCTCGTTCCAGACTCACCGACATGTCGTCTAGTCACCATGCTGAGTGTTCATCCGCCAGGTCGTTGAGTGAAAGCTGGGCCAGTATGAGTGTCTCTGACGCCCATTCGGAAGATGGTGCTCCCTCAGAGCAAACGGACATCGGATCCTTGATCGATCCAGCTGGTCCCGATGATGTGACTAGCCTCGACGGTAGATTCAGTAACAGCGAGGTCGATGGAAATGATGATGGCAATGGGGATGATTATGATAACGACAGCGATTCAGAAAGCGGCATCTCGGACTCTCAGCACATTACTGGCCTCTTTCCTCGCGTGGAAGATGCTATAGATGATAGCAGTCTTACCACGAGGGCTGCCTTCCATCGATCGACTGATTCCATCGAATTCACCGAACCGAAAATCTGGCCAGAAGTCGAACGAGTGCAGCTGAAGCATATCATCAGAACCCTTGAAGGCATGGAGGCTGATCAGCTGAAATGGCGGTTTCCTTACAACCTCGACGACTCAGTCCTCGTAGCCACCGTCCAACAGACGATGACCAAACAGAGCCTCGACACGGACAAGCCCTTTCGTGTACTGTACATTGGAGCCGCAGATTTCCGGAACATTATTCTTGACAAGATCGGTGATGCCCTGGTGTCAAGTTCATATGGCAGCTTTCAAAGCAGTTCCACCGAGTCTTCTAGGTATCATGTCGTTCCGACGGCCTTTGGGGCAGGTGCTACGCCTAATTTTGCAGAACTTCTTCCGATTCATGTCCAGCTTATTGTCGATGAGTGCATCGGGGCAACAACTGAGCCTCGAATGGATAAACCCAACGCCGTACGTTTGAGTTTCAAGAACCGGCCGCCGTGTATCTCTTCCTGGACCGGGTCTGAATACTCTATCTCCTCCTCTTCCGAATGGACGTTTCCGGATGTGGCCATCTTCTTCATGTCCAGCAGACATGATGCTGGCTCCATGAGGACCCAGAGCTTGGCCCATGCGTTCATGCAAAGACATGGAATTCCTACCATGACTATCTCTGAGGAGCCACTCTGGAGCGCGGCCGCTGACCCAACTCCACTGAATCCCCATAGCCTTCACCTGTCCCTGGAATCTCAGCATTCTGTGACTGGAGATATGATGTTACTCAGACGTTATCCTATTGATGTGAAGACGTTTGAGAGTATCACTCCCAGCCAGCTGAACAGGAACCTGGCGTCGTTGGCTACCCTTTATCCCAGAAAGACATCCAAAGCCATTGAGGAGAATGAGAAAATCCCTGAAAGAGGTCTCTTCTTCGATACAGAGAAGTGCCCAGCTGGTATATTCCAACTTGCCAGCTCCACTCGTGCCCACGAGTTAACACCTGCCTTACGCCTTCTTACTCTCACTCTTGTTTCTGCTGTTGCCCTATCCTTGGGATACACGGGCCTCAAAGCCATCCTTCTCCTAGCCTCTCAACTTATCGCGCAATTTGCTACATCCAATGCCGTAGCCCCCGCTTCGGTGAGTGTCCATAGCACCGCCGTGGTCCCGGTGGAAGGGCTGAGACAGACTTCACTCTCCTTACGATCGCCTTCGTTGCGTGCAGATGGACTATCAAGCAATGACCCCAACCATCACACCAATGCGGAAGAGCTGACAGGATTATCGTTCTTGTCTTTGGATCAACCATCAAGTCAGCCAGACCAGTTTGAGATACAGACTGTTGGCGATTTTCATGTTGTTATCAAACCTCCACATGGATTCCCGTCCGGCAAGAAGCGGCCTAGGTTCGAGGTCAGCGTCAGCCGCCGCGGAAAGATCCTTCCTTACGAGTTATCTAAACTATTTGAAGGGGTTTACTCCTTGAAACTAGATAGGGAAGATGCACAGGGACTGGTGAACATCACAGTATCAAGTCCCAAGCCGCCTCTGAACCAGGTCACGCAAGTGGACTTTGGAACACCCTGGTTGAAGATTTCGAACTGGAAACGTGCCGCTCAAATTCTCTCTTCACAACTCGTGAAAGACTTCGGTACGGCCCAGGCAGGCGTTTCAGAAACTTATGGCCGACTTTGTACCGATCTCCAGGAGTTGATGGGGGATGTTGTGAAGAAATCACATTTCATACGGCAAGAAGCAGAGCTTTTGCGCCGTGATTCCGCTCAGATTACGCGGGAGACAAGGGACGCGATCTTATCTAGCTCAAAGCAGCTTTCCAAGGTCATAAAGCATACTGCTTTGCAGCAGTTCTCGACGGCTTCATCCATCCTACAGGGGCATGTTGATAGACTCAATGAGGAGACTAAAGAGATACTGAGTGACACTTGGAAAAAGATAGGTGCGTCTGCACGAGCGGTTGATCTGAATGAGCTGATGGATGGTATCCGAAATTCCAAGAAGTCACGGATCTTGGACAAGGCACAGGGCAGAGCCCGTCACCTAATGAAGCGTGACAGTTCCCATGAATCCAGATGTTGCTCGGGAAGCCGTCATGGTCGAAGATGATTTTTTTCCCTGCTCTTTCTTATTCCTTTTGCTTCTCTTTCGGACTGCTCTACGCAATCTTTTCATTTTGGGTTGGTTTATGGATATGGATGGTTAGGGCGACGGTGGGATAACTACTATGTAGGTACGGGTATACGGGATTAAGGGGAACTACTTTTTAAACACCAGGATGCAATATCATTGTTTATTCGAGCAGTCGCTGGTTTCTTTTGATCTTCTTCTAGTCTTGCTGCGTCTCTCTCTTTCTTTTTATGGCCCTTTACTTTGGTTCTGCCAGCCATTACACTCATTCATATCAACACCATAGCTAGAGGATTGGTAAAAGCATAATGCTGAAATGATACTAAACCAGGCTGCTGTAGATAGAAGGCATCTGCTGTCTCATTCACTGCTATGAAGCGGGGATGTCCAGCGCCACAGGAGAAAGGCGGTGGGACTAGCGTGGAGGGGGCAAGGGGATTTTGCCAAACCTACCCACCTGCAAAACATTCTTCTTCAACCACAGCAAACTGTCTTTTCCCCTCCTCATTATCCTATTCTGGCCTTCACATACCCATCAGCCACATCTCCGTCTCTCTTCAGTGAACCCTGCGTTTGATTCCTAGAATCCACTCTAATACACATACCCCAGACACACAGACATACAGCCCACCATGTCTGACGCTGCTGAGACCAAACCTGAACCCACTACCAACTCCCCCGAGCAGAAGACAGAGACTGAGGCCCCGAAGCCACAAGAGGAGAAGTCGGCGACGGAAACTGCTACTGAGAAGGTGGTAGAGGGTACTGCTAAGACATCTGACAACATCTTCTCCATGTTCGGTGGTGGTCCCAAGAAGGAGAAGAAGGAGGAGCCTGAGGAAGAAGTTAATGAGCCTTCTGGTTCTTCTAAGGCGAAGAAGGAGGAGGAGAATGAGGTGGGTTTGTCTCTTTTTTGATCTTTTCATTATTTAATTTCCTCCCTATATGATGGATATTGTCTCCAGTTCAGAGCTGACACTCATCAACTTAAAACAGGATGAGGCCCCAGAGTCTCCCGATGTCCACTTCGAGCCCGTCATCCACCTGACCGAGAAGGTTGATGTTAAAACCAACGAAGAACTCGAGGACCAGGTCTTCAAGATGCGCGCCAAGCTTTTCAGATTCGACCATGAGGCCAAGGAGTGGAAGGAGCGCGGCACTGGTGATGTTAGATTGCTGAAGCACAAGGAGAATGGCAAGACTCGGCTGGTGATGCGCAGAGACAAGACCCTCAAGGTCTGCGCTAACCACTACAGTAAGTTACCGATAGCGCTTCTGTTGTCGGTTGTTGGCTGGACCGGTGCTGATGAAATGTTTAGTTGTTCCCGAGATGAAGCTGTCCTCCAACGTGGGCAGTGATCGCAGCTGGGTCTGGAACGCAACTGCGGATGTCAGTGAGGGTGAACCTGAGGCGCAGACTTTGGCCATCCGCTTCGCCAACAGTGAAAGTAAGTTTCATTGGGTTCTCTTCTCTTTCGCTTTTCGTGTGCGAAGTTTACTAACACCGCATTTAGATGCCAATCTTTTCAAGGAAGCTTTCGAGAAGGCTGCACTGGAGAATGAGAAGCTCCTCTCCAAGCAGTAATTTCGTCCTCGTCAGGTTGCCTAGGTCTTCGCTACTTATCGGGAGAAGTATTTGCGATCATTAACTTCTTATCTAAATGAGTTTTGATCTATTCGTCGTCCCGTCAAATCACCTTTAATCCCCTCCTTACTCCGTTTACCCCATTCCCGCTCCACCCATGAACTGATCTCCTTTTTTCAACGCCTTCGAACTCATCCCTTACCAACACCTGGACCGCGGTAGGCGACTCAGCATGGGATGGGGAAGTTGCGCGCGGCCGAATCGTGGCCCATGTTCAGCTGGATTTGCCCCGACGTCGGTTCGTATAAGGCTACCCTTGTCGGATGAGCAGGTGGTAGCAGATAGAAGATATTCCCTTGAATATAGCATGAAATACAGATCAAGATGCACGACAGCTCCCTAGCCTTGTAGAATAGATCTTGCACTGTCCTAGCGCCCACCGTTCTGCGGCGTCGTAGCCGTAGCGATGCAGCCAGCAAGCCAGCAAGTCCATGAGATGAAGGCATGTAGCTTGCTTAGATTTGACATGCGCGATGGCGTGTGCTGCTGGAAGAGGTGACGGAGCACGGGATTGTTGCCTTTGTGGGCTGGATCGCTTCATCCGCCGCGCAGAGACAGCCAGTTACTTGACTTGTCAACCAAACCCGCCCCTCCCAACGAGCTTCAGCATCCCCTCGCTTTGCCATCATCTCATCTACGCCCTACGAAGCCGTCGTGCGGATATTTACCTCAAGGCCTAGGATTGCTGCTTTCTTGAATTTATCTGACCCGTGCCTGGCCATCCGTCGCTCACTAGGTACTTCGCGATCCACTGCTTTCTTTTCCATTTCTTCTGCAAGAGGGAGAAAGAGGAGAGAAAGAATTCGATAGAGGAATTGTCCTATTTATTGAGTCTACGTTTTCCTTGTTTCAACTGTAAAATGCCTGACGTGAGTGTGTTCTTTTTTCCTTCTTTTTTTCCCTTCGTATCACCTTTGTGTCCTGCTGGAATCTCTCTCTCCCCCTTCTCTTCTACACACAACTGGGTCCCCCTCTTACTGTTTTCTTCATGATGAAATCCCCAGTAAGGCTTGTCTAGTTATCGATTCTTGTCTCGCGTTGTCGCTGATAAACCACTTTCGCGTTACAGGTCAAGAGGACAGTCAGGCTGGTTACAGAGCAGCAGATTATGTATGTTCCCCCTTTTTTTATTCTCCCTATCCAGTCAAAGATATTGCGCAACATTCTCTCAACGGCAATCTTTGAAAATCTGCTTGCGCGACGCGTTGCCCTCCCTCGCCTGTTATATAAGAAGAACCGGCGGTTGATGGGGGGGAAATAAAATACAAAACAAAACGAACAATTGAAATGGATTAGATCCGTTATTGATTAATATGTTTTTACTTGCGCCTGCAGTAACAAAGATTCCGGTGTTGAAGGGTTCCCGCTTCGGTCGTGGTCCATTGAGATTTACCTCGTTAATGATCGTGGGGAGCAAATCCCGGCCGATGTATTTGATAAAGTGACGTACATGCTGCATCCGAGTTTTGGAGAGAGGGCGATTCAGAGTATGTACTTTGCAATGCGTTACGGATACCTGGTTGAAGAGAATTGACGGAAGCTGATGCGGTGGTTGAACAGCATTCAACAATCCTCCTTTCCGAATTCAAGAGGAGGGATGGGGTGAATTTGATATGCAAGTTACACTTACGGCTGCGGATAAGGATCACAATATCACGCATGACCTGAACTTTGCATCGACGCGATATGAATCGAAACATGTCGTGGTGGGTATAGCACTGTCGGCTGCTTCATTCATATTTACATCTTACTGATTTTGCGTCATATAGACTTTTAGGAACCCCAAACCGGCCCTGTTGTCTCTTCTCAGGCAATCCGGACCGGTTCCTGGCGATGAGAATGGTGTGAAATCCAAACGCTCTGCAGGCGGCGAGGAGAGTGTCAAGAAGAAGAAGAAACTGGAAAAGAATGTAAGCATGCTACGCACTATTGCGAACAATACTGCTGGTGTTCTTTCTTACAAGACCGCGATTACGATCAGATCGACATGGACAAGTTGGCGGACGGTCTCCAGAAACTCGGAGAGGATGACCTCCTCCAGGTCGTGCAGATGGTGCATGATAACAAGGCACCAGACTCTTATACTAAGAATGATGTCGAGCGTATGTTCCTTTTCCCGTCTGATTTGACGCTTCCCCTTTGGTTAAGGACATATTAAAAGAAGCTTGCATTCTAACTTGGTCATTGCAGAGGGCGAATTCCACGTTGACCTTTACACACTACCAGACAACCTCATCAAGATGCTGTGGGACTTTACACAAGAGAAGGGTGCTTTGTAATAAATCTGCTTCGTTAAAAATCTCCCGTACTTCACTGGTTTTTATATTCATGGGATATGCTTTTTGTTTTTCTTTTTTCGAATTCTCTTCTTTCAATTTTCACTCTTGTGATACAACTTCCTTCACGGAAAATGCAGGACAGGGAAGGTGGCAAGGGAAAAATTAGCATAAGGGAGGATGAAGTGTTTGATGATGATTGGTATCTACATATCATACCCGCTATGCCTGGAGCGCCTGGGAGCTAAAGAAGGATTGAAGGAGCAGAACTATTGACAATATCTTTTGGGAGGGAACTGGAACTGGAACTGGAGCAGGAATAGGAATATAAACAATACGGATGCACCTCTTAATGAAGATGAATAAAAAAACCACTTCATTGTTCCAATGCCCGGTTCCAGTTCATATATTTGATTTCCATTCAGCTTGGTGTATATTTGTATATGCCAAACAAGAACAAAGAAATAATATATATATATATATAAACCATAAACAAAACGGGATATCTCAAATCACATACTACCCTGGAAACCAGCCCACCCGATCTGGGAATAATGATGGCGAAAACCTGGGATAGCTATCATAAATAACCAGAATTGTTCATTCATTTGTCATTGTCATCGCCATCGTCATCATCGCCGCTATCGAACGCCTTGAAATGAAAGAAAATAAAAAGAAAAGCGGAGAAAAATGTCAAGGGGGAAAGAAAGAAAGGACGGAAGAAAAAGAAGAACTCAAGGACCGTACCCTGCTTTCGATGCCTTAAGCTTCGCAGTCTAATGTTTTGGGTCTAGATGACTTTTTATAATACTCGGTTTCTGTAAGGGACATATAACCAGTAAGCCGGATAGTCAAGAAAGAAGAAAGTGGTAAGATAACGTACAACTTCAGCAGATCCTCCAAACTATCCGCGCTGCAGTCGCGACCTCTTGGGAGCTGTCGGAAGATATCAACGATGGTAGCGAAGACGTCGCCGCTCCTATAAGCCAGCAGGGCGGGAGCTTCGACGTGGTCCATTTCGGCGATCTCATGGTGTAGCTTGATGAAGCGTGTCGCGGGCTGTCTGCGGGAAATGGTGAAGAGGGAGTCCTCGACAATAGCACTGGCGCTGGACTGAGAGGTGGTCTATGTTAGTAGAGGCCAATAAAATGAAAGGGATAGCAAGTAAAGACATACATCAGGATCATAAATACAAACAACAACTGTAGTATCCGGAGGCGCCTTCTCAATGGCATCAAGATACGCCTCTGCATCCACCGTTTCAACGAATCCATACGCCTTGCCTCTAGGACCGGGCCGTTTGGCTTGATTCCGACTCTGCAGCTCCCTCATCCGGGCCTCGCGCCATTCAAGCATGAACCGCTCTTCATCATCGCCATCACTCTTATCTTCAGTGGAATGGGGACTCCTTTCACCGATGAAGCCATTGCCACGAGAAGAAGATGCCCTGCCCTTCTTCTCCAGTGTGTTATTATTGCTATTCTTCTTGGATGAGGAGAAGGCGAAATCCATGCCGAATGTCCTGCGGAAGGAACTCTTCCGCGCGCGTTCGAACGCCTGCGCATCGGCGATTACACCCTTGGGACCTGTATTTGCATCGAAGACTGTGTCGGGAATGCGGTAGCTGCCTGTATTTGCGCCGCCGCGGGAGACCATGTTTTTGGTAGTATCGTCGTCGTAGTCTTCGGAGTTGGAATGAGCATAACCGTCTTGGTCGCCGTCAGAGTCGGAGTCCAGATCGGATTTATTATCGCGATCCTCGGGATGGCTGGAAAAGTAGACTTTATTCTTATTGATGAGACGATTGAACTCGTCTTGAGCTTCGGAGGACATGGTGCGGGGATGACGGGGGGCAGCGGCGTAGGATGGTGTTTATATCTGTATATAAAATTATAGATGGATATTATTCAACAGATTAAGGGGCATGAAAACCACGGTGGACGATCATTCAGGGGGGAGGATGAAGAGACGAATTGGATATTTTTTCGATGGTGTTGCTGCGTCACAGCCCTACACGCGGGAGATTGTGACAGGACTGCGGCTCCATCGCCAGCCATGGATGCATCGCCGACGTGAAGCAAGTGAAGCACGGAATGTTTCAGGAGTCACGACAATGCAATGGATGCCTCAAAAACTATACCATGGTCAGCCTAAATGACGCTAAAGTCTGACGTTGGCTGGCATCCTGTCTACTTTTCTGCCCTATTATCCACCCAAGAATCCCTCAGGAAATCAATGCTTACAAAGGAAGATGTTTCCAAGACCTTAAGGCGCTGGAGGTTTCAATTTTATACTACTTCCCCAATCTCACCCAGTCCCAGGGAGAGGCAATAGACAAAGGAGAATTATTCTTCAGCAAAATGTGGAAAATCTGACGCCAGGGAAGACTGACAGGTTGATAGTACCGGGAAACAGGCTCAGCGATGAGAAGTAATGCATTAATAAAGGAGATATTAAAGAAATGGGCAAGCAAACACAACGACAGGGAAACATCATGGCCAATCCGAGACAAATCCTCCCTTACAATCACTCCCAAAAGTGCATACCGATACCGATGCGCGACGGAGAAACAAGACAGAAAGAGGAGGATAATAGTAGCAAAAGCAAAGGGACAAAAAGGGGGAGGGCAGGATTCAATTCAAAAAACATTCCTGTGGACATGCCCATATTGGGAAGCCCCCCAAGATATTTCAGAAGAAAAGTGGTATGAAATAATGACAAAAGCAGCATTGACACTGCTGATAAATCGACATAATCAGAAATATCCAGACGCTCAGTCAAGTGTTCGCGTCTTCCTTCCATGTTTGTCCTTAAGTGGAACATGTCCGGACAAGAACATAGTCGTCGGAGATATCGCAACCAACCTTGTTGTATCGCTCGCTGGGTTTTCTCGCCCTTAAAACCCACTCCAGAATGACACATTATGGTCGAACGGTAAGCAACATCGCCTCGGAGAATAAAGAAAAAAATATCGTACAATGATGGACATTCAAGACATCGAATGCTAAATTGAATGGAAGAAAAAAAAAAATGTTTGAAGGTGCGGCGTTGCAAATTATTCGAGACGGGGTATCCTGTTCTTAATCTTTTTCGTCTGTTTTCAAGTTTTTTTATGTAATACTTTCTCTTTTTTACCAGGCCCAGACCTTGAGCTGAGAGACGGAAAAATATGAAGTCAGTATCGGTATTAATAAGGGAGTGTATTGAGGTACTTACGAGAGAATCCCAGGACCCAGTACACAAGCTGATACCGTCATTGCTGACTCCAAGACAGCTTACACGGTTCTCATGACCGCTAAGAGAACCGACCTTATCACCTCGTAGAACATCCCAGACCTGGAGCAAAAAATTAGTATCGCTGTCTCGGAGATGATTTCCATTGGAAGGGATTAAGCATACCTTGCACTCGAAGTCATCGTAGCCTGCAAAGAGCAGCCGTCCAGAGACCGAGAATGCAACAGAAGTGATACCGCACACAACTTGATCGCTCTGCGAATTCAGGGAAATAATTAGTTCAGCTGATCGGCGAGCCGGAGACATCGAACAAAAGGACGGTGGATATTCCGGTGCAAAAGCTACAGCATACCTGGTAGATATTAAGTTCACGATCCGCGCGAATATCGAAGAGGCGACAGGTTGCGTCATCGGAACCGGTTCCAAATGCATTTCCGTCAGGGAAGAACTGCACCGCATTGATGTCGGATTCGTGACCGTTGAAGGTCTGCACGGCTTTTCCTGTACGGATATCCCAAAGCTTGGCAAAGGTATCGCAGGCGCCGGAGACAAAGACGTTCTGGTTGGTTGGGTTGATGCTGATCGACATGACATCGCCCAGGTGATCAGCGAATTCGGTCACTTTCGAGCCCGATTCGATATCCCACAGCATGCAGGTCATGTCACCGGAGGAGGTAATAATTCGGCGGTCGTTGATGAAGCGACAGCAGGAGAGGTAGCCAGAATGACCGGAGAGCTCACGCGCAACACGTGTTGGGCCTTCGCGGGACGACAGGTTGTAGATGGAGCAGATGTTATCCAAACCACCGCAGGCGACGTAGTTTCCACTTGGGGCGTAGGCGCATGTCATCACCCAGGACGACCTCAACGGAATGGCGTGGACCTTGTTAGTGGTATAGGCATCCCAAATGATGAGCTTCCCATCTTGCGAAGCTGATACTAGATGGCGGCGGTCGGTCGACCAGTGCATGGCATAGATCTTGGCCAAGTGTCCCTTGAGTGTTCGTCGTGGCTTCATCATGATACGAGGTAGGGGATCAGTCTGGCTTTGCGCAACTTGACGCACTGCAGGGCATTGCATAGAAGGAGTCAGCTAGGTGGTCGATAGAGAGAAAGCGAGGCCATTTTTCTTTCTTTTCTTTCGGTTCGAAAAACGACCCAGGAAAAGAAAAAGAAAAAGAAAAAAGAGAAGAGATTAAAAAGAGAGTGAGCATAGACATATCGGTCCCAAAAGGCACAGAGGGGAGCAGGGGAGTAGGGAAGCCAGCAATAGACAAGGGAAGTCCGTACAGGTTGTGTCTGCCAACTCCTCCTTTCTGCGTCTGATCTTGTCTTTGAGGCCCTCGGCCTCGCGCCTGGCCGCGGTGATCTTGGCCTGAAGCTGCTCGCCGGTCATATCGGCAGCCATGGTGACAGACGGAGCTCCTAGACAGGAGGAATGTCAATTGGGATGACGAACGGAAGTTGGCGAAGAGGAAGCAGAGAGCGCAGAGATCCAGGGGTGCAGGAGGGGGATTGACGGAGGACGACCTCTAACTGGGAGTAGTAAGAGTAGCAGCAGATAGTTAATTACTAGTCGGGCTTGGTTCGAGCGCTCGCGCTGGAGCCGGAAATGAGCAGCGCCTTTAGCCACAGTTGCAACGGCAAAGCAGGATTATTATTGTTTAATTACTATAATAACGATAATATAATAATATAATGAGAAGAGAGCCCACCGAGAAATCGGACTGTGGTAATAGGTAATGGCTGTTACCTCGCCGTACGCGTGATTGGTTAGGTAATCGGTATGGTACGGTATGGTACCGCACGGCGCTGTAATTACCGAACGGGACTATCCGACCGGATGGCATGAGCGCTTTTATCATTTAGGTATCATTTCCTCCCTGCTCTAACCTAAATATTGAATGGAATTATTATAATTATGGATGCAGCCTGCGCTTAACTAGATTGTTTTGGCTATCATCAACGGTTCAATGGGTCTGGGTTCTCCTGCATATCACTATTGCAGAACTATTGAACATCCTGCCTGCGCTGACGTACTCAAGCGTCGAATAGTGCATCCGGCAGTATATTCTTGCCAACCTTCTCCTTCTCTTCTGAATTCATCTGATAGAGCATAAGCGGTCTGGTCCTCCCCCGGATGCTGCACGGAGAAGCTGTACGGCAAATGGGACCATCTGAGTCAATAATAAACTGGTAGATACATGCCCACCGACCTGCATTAGCTTTAATTTCATGACATATCATTATTGATTGGAGTACATCCACCTGCTATTATCATCTCTGTTAGCAATGGGATGGAGAGTGCAGTGCTTCTCGAACACTGCCATCCTCTTAATGCCTGAGGCCCCCAGTTCTAAATATATACTATGTAGGTAGCCATGCTCACCGTCCAGTGTGCAGCTGTACAGCCTACTCTGTGTATCGAGGTACGCAGCGTCTGCTGTTTTCGGAAGAATGCTATCTACTGCGTACATACTCCGTATGTACTATAGAAAAGCTTACAGCCTTGCTGGCATCTGTGCCAAAATGCCGTTTCTAATCATAGTACCCGTCCAGCCGTCCGTGCGGCTATTTGCAGTATGACATGAGACCATTCAATTCCTTATTGAACAATGCAAGGACATATGCACGCCAAGGGCATTAATACATCTCATTTGTAGCCTATAGAAGCAGCAAGACGCAGTTGCTCTGCCATCAACAAAGAGCACAAGTAGAACCAACGACCCCCGCATGACACTAATACTTGTTGCAGCATCATCTTAGGAGATATGTATCCTAAGATGAATTCAACCTGGATTTAACCTGAAACACTCCCCAGAGCGTCTCAGGATATGCACTTAAGCTTGCTGGCGTCTACCACCTGGATCACGAAAGGAGCGACAATGCAGGATCACATGCACGTAGGGTTGCTAGTAGCTATTAATAATAATAATCTGCTTCAATAGCACCGCACTTGACCATAAAGGCCTATATACCAAGACGTCCGTAGAAACCCATGGGCTATCGAGTGTTTCATCGCATTCGATAGTACCCAATCTATGAACTGAGTTAATAACAACAAACGCCTCTGGTAGAATGCTCAGACAGGTGTCGGCTCCTTTCCTTGTTGCTCAATACCCATGAATAGGGTCCGAATGAATCTGGTTGCACTGCTCATTTTATCCTTTCCCATAGTTCCATATTTTCCTTCTCCAAATATGCATCCTGTAGGTAGAATTATATCTCCAACCTTATAGAATGAGTCACCTCGGTAGCCTGCAAGTACAGGCAGTTAGTGTAGGCCGTGGGACCTGGACATAACGGATAACTGCAGAAAATATGGGAGTCAAAACCCTGATGGGATCAAGTGGTGAGGACCGCATGGAAGGCAGATCACAAAGTAGCGGTGTTGAATAGCCGGGTGGCCAAGCAGCTGGAAGACGCTGCCGGACAATGCCATTTCAGAACATCTGCGGGAGTAAATAGCTCGATATGTAGTTGTAAGATTGCAGATCAATTCCTTGTATATAACCAAGGAAGGCTATGAGCAGTGAGATTAGCGACAAGGTAAAGGACAGGGGACGATGGCCAGTGGCAACAGCGTAGTTAAAAACAGAAAATGCGGTGGTGGTGGCTGCGGGCAAATGTGGCGGGCCTCACCAGGAAGAAGTTTCAAGAACAGACAGATAGATGAATATCTGGCAATAGATCGAATGTTTGCCAGACACTAACATAACTGCAATGAGCAGAGTGGTGGAAATTGCAAGACCCTGAAGTCGCCGCAAGTGGGAGAGGCGCCTGACGCTGCTGTAGCTGGAGAAAGCGACGAGTCTCTTGACTCCGCTTTGACCGAAGGGGCTCGTTTCTTCCCCGTTCTCTCTCCCTTCCTCGACTTCATCTCTCTTCCTTCACTGCTCGGCCGTTCCTCCTTTCGTTTTTATCCCCCGCTGTGCTCGTTTAGGCTCACTGTACCATCGTACGGCCTCTCCGGGCGCCTTTCTGCGTTGCGTTCTTTTCCGTGGCTGTAGTCCGGCCACCAGACTCTGACCAACCCGTTCTAACCTTGGCTCATCAAACCTCCCTTTTCAGTCCTTTGTGACCCATCTTTCAACACCTTTCATCCCAAGGCTGCCATCGATCCACCCTCGGGCGTTGTCTGCTCCTTCTACATCGTCCTTATTCCATGTCTTGGGAATAATAAAGACTCCTGCCCAAGGTACCCGGTCTGTCGTGACATTGGCCAATTCCGTCATTGGGCCTCTCAATCCTTCAGGAGCCCTTTGAAAGGTAAACGCAGGGCTTACGGCTTCCTTTTTCTCCAAAGCCCACCATCTCAGATCTCGAGTTGATCGTTCTTCGTCTTTGGCTGGATTTGATTACGGAACGCGTTGCTTGATATCCCTTTATCCTCCATCATGAGGGAAGTTAATTTCAGCATACCCAATGTGAACAAGGCCTCGGTCAACATCACAACCACGCTTTACGATCGGCGTGCCCTCGATTGCACTTCTACGCTACCTCTTATCAACTCCCTCAATCATCTCGCCTATCTCACCACATCCTCGGCTCGAATCCGGGACATCCTCACCGTCGACGGTGGCATTGAACGCTTGGTATGCATTCTCAAGGAAGGCAGGAGCAAGGATGTGATGGAAATGTGGAAATGGAGCCTCGCCTTTCAGTGCGTTGTCAATATCGGGGTTCGGGGATCGGAGAGCGTAAGGACGAGAGTTGTCGAAGCCGACATGGTACCGGTTATTGCTACCCTCCTGGACAATTATATTAAAGTGATGGAGAAGGTGCGCGCGCGTACCGACCCGGAGCCACAAAGGCATGCCTCGAGGACTCTCAAGCCCTCTGGGGCTGCTAATGACACCATTGGGCGAACTTCGCTCGTTGATCCTCTACCCAACGTTGAGCAGCACCCGTCTCGCCGACATCTCCCTCCCAGCATCGAAATACCCCAGCAATTCTTACAAAACAACAGCGCTGCAGATGCCAATGCCATGGAAAATTCATCAGTCCCCCGTATGTCGATGACTTCCCCTCCAGAACAAGGCACTTCTGGTCAGGAGGTGCACAATCATCGACCAAACAATGCCCACTATCAATCCACAAGTCGTCGTTTCAGAGCTCTTCAGCCCTTATCTACTGCTATGCCTCCCATGGATACCGCTGACGGGTTCGGCTTGCGACCCGTCCACGACACTGAAAGGATTCCCAGTATGCTCCCCAGGCTGCAGACTGGTCTAGCATCTCAACCCGAGTCCCCAACCACTCCAAGCGGCCCTTCACAAACACGGAGCATTCCGCAGGCTACTATTCGAAGACCACGGCCTGTAATCAGCCAGCGGCCGTCCACCTCCGCCGAATCTGATGATGCGAACGGCGACGATTCCGCTGCCACAGGCGATGATAATGTTACGGGAGAAGTAGCCGAACCAATTGTCGGTCTTCAGAACCAGATGGATATTGATGGCGTCGGAAATAGACAGGCCTTGCTGGATGATGTGACAGGTACGCACGGTTTGACAGTGACCGATCCATCTGAAGGGCAGGATGAGGAGGGCTTTAATATCACCCACCATTCTACTGTAGATGCCAGTATCGTCAATAATGCTGCCACAACGCAGGCGGATGGCACATTGGGTCTTTCTCCTAACCAGACCCCCAACAACCAGAACTCACCGTCTCTTGTTCCAAACCTCCATACACTTTACCTCCGCGACCGTTCCGCCATCTCGACCCAGAGTGTTCTGACAATGATGCCACGGGATGAAGATGTGTTGATGTCCCTCCAGCTCCTGGCCTACGTTTCCAAGTACTGCAATCTTCGCTCCTATTTCCAACGCTCCCACTTTGTTCCCAAACTCAAAATCGACCGGGAACTTCAAATGTTGGACGAGGCTAGCAGTTCTTCGTCTCAATCCGAGCCGATCATGGAAGAAGAAGACGAATATCTACTGCCTGACGACATTAATATCTTTCCATTGGTCGAGAAGTTCACGGTCAGGCACCATTCTAAAGACATGCAGTACTGGGCATCTATTGTTATGCGAAATCTCTGCCGCAAGGACGAGTCTCGAGGTGGGATTCGCCAATGTGCCTATTACAAGTGCGGGAAGTGGGAGGAGTTCCAACGGCAGTTTGCGAAATGCCGCCGTTGCCGCCGCACAAAGTATTGCAGCAAGGACTGCCAGAAAGCAGCGTGGGCCTATCACCGTCACTGGTGCCATATCACGCCTTAAGAAGAAGAGAAGAACATTTTCCTCGCCCTTCTTATAATGCATGCAAACTCATATATCACCATATGTCACTCTCCTGCATTGGGGTTTCTTGGTCTTGCTGCCTTTTCTTCTATACTTTTGCATTGAGGCTTCACGTTCAGTCGTATGTACATGGCATTTATCAACATAGCGGCGTTACCATTTAAACCCAAAGATACCTCTTTGTATGACTTCTGTTTATTCCCCCTGCAAAGCTTTGTTATTTATCTCATCGACGTTGGAATTTGCACGAAACTGCTCCATCGCTAATATACTTGAAATCTGCTGGTCATGAGTATACTCCCATCCTTGGACGAACATTTTTTCCTCTTTTTTGTTGTTTATCTGCTTTATTATTCCCATCTGTCCGTTTTTGTCATTGCACTCACGAGTTCCCTTTCTGTCTTCCATGATATTTGGACTTTCGCTTTGCATTTCTTTCTTTTCTTTATTTTTATTTTTATTTTTTTTTTTGGTTTCCTTTTGCCGTGTATCATTTGAGTACCACATACCAAGACTTGTTCTTTGCATTCAACGGACTTACATACATCGTATCGTATGCTAAAGCGTATCTAAGCATGGTTCTTGTTTGCCACTGAAGAAGTAGTATATACAGCACTATACAATTGCGACTGCGAGTGCGTTGCTTCAACAATAAAAGAATTGACTTCTTTTATACACTCTTGAAGCCATACGTCGCAGCCAACCTAGATTCCAGATGTTCACTGGCAGTCAATGCACGCTTTCCAGGCTCCAGACTACCCGCACCGCCTCCAAAGCCGACCCTTTCATCCCGGATACCGTTCGCCTCGCTCCGCTCCCGATGAGCAGTGACAATTTTGCTGGGAAGGGGAACTAGCTCTGTACTGTCTATGGGATGGCAGAAATAGGCGATACTGTACCTATCCTGGGGATTGGGGCTGCGTTGCTCGGACAGAGGAAACACAACACGGTGAACGGTAGATTTGAGCAGACCGTCCGTCCAGTAACTGAGAAGGTCACCTATGTTGACCAGAATCGGGGGAAATGGAAAGTCTGCACTGTCAGTGTCCCCTGTGCTACTGGTATTAGGTTGCACTGGTACGGGTGCCCAGGTTCCTTCAGATGTCAGGATCTCCAGACCTGGTTGTCCAGGTCGCTGAAAAAGGAGAGTGATGCTGCCATAGTCAGAATGGGCTCCCGCACGCACGTCGACGTCATGTTTGTACGAAGCTGTCGCCGAGGAGAAAACTGAAGGATAATATAGCCAGCGGAGGATGGAGCCTGTAGGGCCCTTGGTGGGATCATGGCAGGACGCGAACCAGTCGTTTTGTATCTTTCTCTGTCAATATTCTCTTTTCTCCCCGTTCGGGAGTTAAACGTGTTTGTCGGGAAAGCTGACCTCGAGTCCAAGTGCTAACAGCTTCAAGATCCTCACGCATGTCTTGTTGCAGAGAGATGCGAAGTGGCCGATCCTGGCCTCACCGGAAGCCAGAGAGGGGGGAATAGGCTGTTGGGCCTTTCCGTCTTTGAATTCACCGAAATTCATTGCTCTGTTGAGAAATATCATTATCAGTCTAAAGGGGTTTCAAGCTTCGAGATGTGGGCAAGGGCACATGACTTACTCTTTGAAGTCTCCCGTCTATAGATAATTAGCGTCAGTTCGTTGTTATTAGGTCTTTATGAACATCCCAAAGCAAGTGTCCAGGAACAATTGACGGCAGGACACGAGTTGAACTTTGTAAAGCAAAATGAGCACACAAAACACTCTATACACTCTACGCACCCGTTGATGTTCTGGATCGAGTGTCTCTGTATGCATTCCTGACCAGCCTCGATTCTAGATGTTCCAAAAGCATCGGCATTCCATGAGTCATCAGCCTGTCCTGTACGTACAGAAGGCAACAGATTCAGCGTCAACTTAGCACCAACATTCGGGGTAATGCGGTAATTAGACTTTTCCTCGAAAGGAGAAGCGAAAAACTCCCTGGACTGTTTGGCAGTTTGTTAGATAAATATGTCTTTCGATAGATATAAAACAGGAATGCATATGAAGTGGCAGCACATCGCCAACATACCAATCCAAAAGCCTTTTCAACATCCTCATATGTGAAATCAGTGCCTCTGCTATCGACATACAAGAAGCCATATTTCGCCGCTGCATCGATCATGGCTTTTCCGACGACGGGGTCATTGGGGTTGGAGATGTTGATAATGGGGAGGTCAATTGGAGGTCCTACTTCTGCCATTTTGCCTTCCCCTTAAACAGATAGAAATTCCAACGAGAAGCTAGTATGCGAGAAATATGCGAGGAACGCAGGGAAATTGCAGGTTGTTGACTGAGCGAGGTCTAGAATGTCCGTTGGAAGAGGAACAATTAATGGAGCATTTCTGATAAGCGCGGGAGCCCCGTGATTTTTGATCCAACGCGGGACTCTTGGAGCTTCATGCTGTCATGTTGTCGCAGGTCTAAGGCGTTCTTTCTCTTCGGTCCTTTGAGCACTCTTTTCGATTGTCCTCTCTCCTTAATTACTGCTGCTCTACTCCTCAATTCCAGGCTCTCAATGCCTGGCAGCTGCTGGGTGCTTGTCGTCTAGCCTGTTACACAGCTCCAGCTTTAGACATGCCGAGTGAGAACTGCTTCCATCTTAACCTCTGCTTCTCTTGTCTTTTGCTGCCAATCGCAAGCTAACTATATATGTCTTCTTCGTTGGGCAGTCCGTATCCTGGATGAATGGGCTGCTGGCCGTAGCCAGCCGCTCCCTCTCTCTGCTCTCAAAGGAGCTGTCTTGGGTATCGATGCGTCCCACTACCTCTCCCAGCGCCTTCACCAACCTTCGACTCGCGAGCCT
The DNA here is from genome assembly GCA_025999795.1 of Monascus purpureus. NCBI lineage: Eukaryota > Fungi > Ascomycota > Eurotiomycetes > Eurotiales > Aspergillaceae > Monascus > Monascus purpureus. Next base: position 810,149 of record AP025346.1, on the reverse strand, counting down.
CTTCTGGTAGCGCTCGGCGGTTTCCCATTTGCCCTGAGGAATAGTATTGAAAAGGAACTGCAGGCTCTCAAGAATCTCGACATTTCCTGTGTTTTTGTCTTTAATGGCCTTGACTTTGGTAAGAAGGACAAACAATCTCGCTTGCAGACCGAGTCGGTACGAGCTTTTGAACATGCCTGGGAACTCTACGATCAGCAGCAGGCAGATCAAGTTGTGGAAGCCTTTAGCAGTGCTGGTATGCGCATTCTTTCAGTGGACTCTATGCCACCCTGGGTTTCACTGGCAATGCGCTGACGGATACGGCTTTCTTCTTACTAGGAACCCCTACCCCGGAGATTCTTTACAGATTCTTACAGCGGATCCTTTACCAGAATGGTGTGGACTTCATAGTGGCCCCATACAGTGCTGCTGCTCAGGTGAGTCGTGATTAAACACTAGACGTAGACTTGCATGACAACTCGTTGCTGATGACCTGCAACAGCTGTCCTATCTTTCGAAGGGCTCGAGCTCCCTCTTTGATGCTGTTTTCAGTTACTCTGAGGCCCTCATGTTCGGCGTCGAAAAGTTGATCACCAGAATTGATACCGAGCGGTCCAATTTCTTCTGGATAACAAAACAGAGCTGTCAGGACGAGCTTGGCAGACTATCCAATGAACAGTTTTTTGAATTCTGTATGCTTCTTGGCTCCTCTTTTCTTCGCCCTTTTCCATTGTTCGAGAACCCAACGTTTCCCGGGAAAGCCTTGAACATTCGCGATGTGCTCGCGATGTTCAATGCCGCTGGAAGAAGTGCCCTGGCCCTATGCGCTCAGTTTGAAGAGGACCGTCGACTGCAGGAGTTCCGGTACACAGATAATTACAAACGAGCATTTCTGACGGTGAAACACCATGTCATCATGACTGAAGAGGGCAAAGTCGGCCCTATGGATGCTGAAAACACACCTTCTGACATGCATGAGCTGATCGGTCAGCGGCTTCCTGAGGAACTATACTTCTATCTTTTTAAAGGAGTCTTGGGCCCCAGGATCCCTAATTATTTGACGTCTGGTGAAGTTTTACTCTCCCTGCCTTTGGGGGTGGAAGATACGGAGATCTATCGTCGTACCGTGGGCGATCTACTCAACCCCATCAGAGCCCAGTCAATCAGTCTCCTTTCGAACTCACTTCACAGATTCTATCAGACGAAGGTGATCAATGTACGTACATGGCACGATGAAAAGTCTGACCTGTCGATCAATTTGAAGTCTTTGCCTTCCGTCAAGGAGACCATTCAGTCGTGGAAAATTAATGACGAAGTGCTTCCGGAGAGTATAAAGAGCTTGAAGGTTTATTTTTCACTATTCCCTGGAATTTTGTTGCGACCATTACCCTAATGCTTGAGCAGGCCCCACGCGGCTCATTCGCATTCGCCGTCCAGAGCCTGAAGGACTCTGAGTTCGTGTCTAAGTCGTTTTCTGGGAAAGATGCCCCGGTATGCATATAGCCCCAGCATGATATCCTGTCACATCTCTGATTTGTCATAGGCCCTGTCATCGCAGGATGATATTCTCCAAAACGTCTTCTGGAGATTTTTGCAACTCCGAGGGTACATTGACGAAAAGCACCAGCTGACATCATGGGGCGTTTGCCTTGAACAAGCGCTTACTGCCTTGAACCCAGCGGATAATCTTGAGGAATCTATCTTTATCGCCATTGAAATGCTTCGCTTGGGACTTCTCAATGCCACCGAGTGGTTTACTCATGTCTCTGGAGGACCGATGAGAGGGTCTGGTAAGCAACCAAGTCCAAGTCCCTTCATCCGACACCACATGATCCATCTGACTTTTGAACTACTTCCGCAGAAGATGATAAAACCTTTAATATGTTGATTTCGCGCGTCGCCTGTACTGGCAAACTACGTCATAAAAGTATTGGATACTCGGGGCCCCTCAGCAGAGAACTTCTTTGCTACCACTCCTTGATTTACGAAGTGCGCTCGGTTCTAAGGGATCAGATTGAGATCGTGCTTGCCGGGATGCTTCTAAGCGGTAACGTGAACAGAGAGCGCAGTGACTGGACCGAACTGAGCGTGAAGTATGCGTTGCTTATCATAAAAACATTGAGTTTTGGCTGACTGAAGCTCAAGGCTTCCTTTCGTTGATGACAATGACTGTGGTCTTGGAATTGCCGTCCGTACCTATCTTGATGACCTGCCTCTCCAAATAAACCCGACATCAGTGGAGGCTAGAACAGAGGTGAAGTCTAAGGGCAAGGAATGGTTTCAACACAGCGATAGTTTTACTGCCAACCTTGACACAGCTTTCAAGCTATGGGATGCTGTGAGTAACCCAAGGCCCTGTTCTGATGGTCGCAAGTTTCTCATCCTTTTTTTACTTAGGTTTACAAAGCTACTCAGAATGCCGGAAAAGATCCCAAGGACGTTAAGATATGGGATGATGCGAACAACTGGTTGGCTGAGAGACGGTAACATAAACAAGGAGATTGTCCGACCATGCCAGCGCTTAGCTAGCGTGCCAGGATACTGCGGCGTCTATTCCTACGGAACAAGCATGAATACTGTAATCTACGGGGATCCCTGTTGGACGCGTGGTAGAACAACATTTTCCTGGAAGGCAGCTTCTGCGGGCGGCGCTGCAAGTAGGCGGGATACCTTGATGGACTTGAGACTCTGGAGGATATTCATGCATGACATGGATCTAGGAGATGCTTATTGTAGGCAGTGGCGTCTGCTGTTGCAAATGAAAAGAATCCTTTGTCAGTATTGTTCAGAAGTAGGTAGATCTCACCAGGTGTCCTCTTTGGATCCGCTGATAAATCCGCGTTTATCTGACTACCCGCGGAGCTCTCCAAATAGTATGAACACCTTCACTCTTTCAGCTTTACTTAAGGAGCAGGGTATTCATTCACATATCATAGCCTTGTTAATCCTATAAATTCTCAAAGGAGTCCTATTTATTCTCTCACAAACCCCCAAGCTCTAATTGCTGCTGCACCAACACTCCTAAGAACCACCAATATGGCTCGTCTGAGCTTCTTGCTCGCGGGCTCCTTGGCAGTCCTGGCCAGTCTCGCCCAAGCTGGTTCAGCTGTCGTCGACTTGATCCCAAGTAACTTCGACAATGTCGTCCTAAAATCCGGAAAGCCCGCACTCGTCGAGTTCTTCGCTCCCTGGTGTGGCCACTGCAAGAACCTCGCTCCGACGTACGAGGAACTCGCGCAGACCTTCGCCTTCGCCGAGGACAAGGTCACCATCGCCAAGGTCAATGCAGACGAGCACAGAGACCTTGGAAAGAGGTTTGGTGTTCAGGGATTCCCGACATTGAAGTGGTTTGATGGTAAGAGTGACACGCCTGAGGAGTACAAGAGCGGGCGCGATCTCGAGAGCTTGTCCTCTTTCATTACGGAGAAGACGGGTATCAGAGCTCGTGGTCCGCAGAAGGAGCCTAGCAGTGTTGAGATGTTGTCCGATTCTTCCTTCCAGAGTACCATTGGTGGAGACAAGGATGTATTGGTTGCGTTTACGGCGCCTTGGTGTGGACGTTAGTGATGCCCTTCGCCTTAATCTTTCTCCCCCTTCGAAGTTGCTATTACTGACAATTCACTCTATTCTAGACTGCAAGAACCTTGCCCCGACCTGGGAAGCCCTCGCAAAGGACTTCGTTCGCGAACCCAATGTTGTCGTCGCTAAAGTCGACGCAGAGGCCGAGAACTCTAAGGCTACGGCCAAGGCGCAAGGCATCACCGGATACCCGACCATCAAGTTCTTCCCCAAGGGCTCCACGGAGCCGGAGACGTACCAAGGCGCCCGATCTGAGCAGGCATTCGTCGACTTCCTTAACACCAAGACCGGAACGAACCGTGTTGTGGGAGGTGGTCTGAATGATAAAGCCGGCATCATCCCCAGCCTTGATGATGTGGTTGCCAAGTATGTCTCATCGCACAGTTTCAGTGAGCTTGCTTCCGAAATCAAGAAAGCGACCGAGGGCCTCAAGGACAAGTACGCCAAGTACTATGTCAAGGTTGCGGAGAAGATCAGCAAGAGCGAGGACTACGCTAGCAAGGAGTACAATCGACTCCAGAAGATTTTGGGCAAAGGTGGATCTGCCCCTGAGAAGATTGATGATATCGTTTCCCGCGCTAATATTCTACGCCGGTTCGTGGAAGAAGACAAGGAGACTGCTGAGCATAAGGATGAGCTGTAGAGAAGTACTTCCTGGTCTTCTTGCTTATCTTATTTCATGATGCGTGTTTGGCAGTTTAAAAAAGAGAGATGGGGAAGGAAAGAATGTTACCTTTCTCCCTGAACGTTTAAATTGGATATCTGACATTGAATTTGGGGAACGAAATAGTAGGACCAGAGTATTTTATTGAAATACAGTCGCGGTATATGTATACGTATACGTATACGCACATGAATAGATACCGTAAGATCCATGTTTCATGCCTGCGTAGTTGGGTATCTTGTGAAGATTTGCAGAGAGAAAAGAAAATAATCAAGACGAACGCATGTATCCGCGTAGTAGCCGTGAAAAAAAGTCGGCCATATTTCCCATATTTCAACGCAGAACCCCGAGATCAACGCTCAAGAACCAGAAAAATCCCCATAAACTCCGGCATTTATTAGAACATCTCGACGTCGAGGCAAATGCAGGATTATCCCGTATGGGATTTTGGTATCGAACGATTCAAAGCAATAATAACAAAAGACCCTCGATTATCTATTTCGTCGTAGTCGTAGGGGTGGATGCTGTCGTCGTCGGCGTTGCCGCATCTCCAGATATCATCAAAGAAGCTTCTAACTCGTCTAACCGTCTTGCCATGTCGTCAACTGTAGCAGTTCAGAAACAAGGTCACCAATTAGAGTATTGTTAAAAGGTAAACCCTCAAGCGAGCTCGATCGGTATACTCACATTTCGTGAACATCTCCCTCGATACGGCATCGAACTTGTGTTGCAGTTGATCTAACAGCTCATCTACTGCCGCAGTGAATTGTTCTCTGGTGGCATCTGGGTTCTATCGAATAGCCATTTGTAAGGTCAGCTTTTTGCACCCCAAAGGCCTGCAAACTATTGAGAGGATCTCTTGACAGACTTGTGCATTTACAGTGGGTGATTTTGGTTTCTCTGACATTGTGGCCTGAGTAATTTGCAGTTAGACTCAAATTGCTGTCCCAAAAAGGTGTCACAGTTGAAAGGAGTGTCAATTGGCAACAAGCATGAGCGAGGATATGCGAGCACAGTGTATTTCGTCACTTGTAGTTGTAGAGACGAGCATCTGGTGGATCAACAGTTTTGCCGATAGCCTAGCCACTTATAGACTAGTGCAGCCACATTTCTTATCTCCGATTAAGCTAACCATATAAGGTCTAGTTCCATCCGAAAAAGAGAAAAAAATAATATCCCGTGCTTCAGATTTCAAGTCCGCAAGCTGCGTCCGAACATACTAGTATTCGCTATCAGCTTATTTGCGGCACTTTAAAATTATCACTCCTCCTCTATTGAGAGGATCAGCGACGATCAGCGACATGGTCAAAAAGAGCAAATTGCTTCTGGCGCTTGATGCCCACAAGGGCCGAGACTACGATGCAGAAAAGCAAAAGAAAATGATGAAGTTGGCGGAGAAGAAAAAGAAGGCGAAGAAGGCGAAGCTTAATGGTGATGCGGATGGGGAGGATGATGATGTAGAGATACATGATAAGGTATGCTTGAATAGGATGACAAGTTATCTCGTGGATTCAATTGCTAACTGAATTAACTTTTTACCAGGATGACAAGCACTTCGAAGAGGAGAAGGAAGAAACCACTAGTGGTAACGAAAAGCAAGAGGATAGGACAGTAGCAGAAGAAAATGGAGCAGACAATGCCGAAGAAGATGGTGAAGAAGAGGAGGAGGAAGAAGAAGAAGAGGAGGACATCCCTGTCTCCGACCTTTCTGAAGACGAACGAGAGGACATAATTCCCCATCAACGTCTCACAATCAACAACTCCGCAGCCATTAACACCTCGATCAAGCGCATTTCCTTCATCACTTCGCAGACGCTATTTTCAGAGCATAACTCTCTAGTCTCAAAAGAGCCTATCGATGTCCCCGATCCCAATGATGACCTGAACCGCGAACTAGCCTTCTACAAAGTCTGCCAGGCAGCGGCTGTTACTGCGCGGGACTTGCTGAAGAAAGAAGGCGTCCCATTCACGCGACCCGGCGACTATTTTGCGGAGATGGTCAAGACGGACGAGCACATGGAGAAGATCAAGAAAAAATTATACGATGAAGCAACGGCCAAGAAGGCTGCCGCAGAGGCACGCCGACAACGTGATCTCAAGAAGTTCGGAAAGCAGGTTCAGGTGGCGAAGTTACAACAGAGGCAAAAGGAAAAGCGCGAGACGCTTGAGAAGATCAACGCTTTGAAGAAGAGTGCGTTCCCTCCTCCTGACAACAACCCTTCATGGAAGATCCCCTGTTATTATTGCTGTTGATCAACTACTAACTGCAATCTTTACGCCCAAACAGAGCGAAAGGCCGATACCTCCGCCGCCACAGAAGACGAGGACCTTTTCGACATTGCCATTGATGACTTCAAATCAGACAGCAGAAAACGCAGTCGCACAAGCGGCGAGACAGGTGGACGTTCAACAAAGCGACAGAAGAAGGACCAGAAATTTGGATTCGGTGGAAAGAAACGACACGCGAAAAGCGGCGACGCCATCTCTAGTGGAGATTTGAGGAATTTCTCGGCGAAGAAGATGAAAGCCGGTGCAAAGCCAAAGAGACCTGGGAAGAGTAAGAGGGCCAAGGGACGGGCGTAGTCGGTCCGGTTCATTTGACTTGATTGTATGTTTAAATATCGTCTCTTTGTTTGGAAATGAGGGAAATGGATAAAAAAGGAGCTTCGTGGGATCTTTGAAGATGTCCTGCCCCATCGTGCTTCTGCGTATTAGTGATAATGGATGCATAGACTATATCTTATATGCAATACAATACCAACGAGGTATGCGCGTCAGAATTTTCCTTTTCCTCTAAGATGCAGCAATATATATTATGTAGTATTCAATTTGAAGTGTCCGGGGAATGAATGCAGGAGAGAATCCACTTCAACCTTAGATCCCATCCATTGCACACTTCGAAGAACGCAGTTTTCTTCTCTCTCTTAGGGAGCAATAGCGGAACAATAAGCGGAACCTAGGTTCAGGGCATACACGTTCCGGGGAATTGACTCTTCTATGTCCACAGCGGAAACGGGATTCGCGTATTCTTCAACCGCTTTTGAAAACATGACATGTCTTTAGAGAATCGTGATAACATAATGCAACCCAAAGCAGTGTACGTCGAAAAAAAAGGGCACGACAGTGTTCGTCTGAGCTATGAGAAACCCACCTTCCTGTTTCGTTAAATCATCACGTTCGTATGCGTTTCGACGCTTCATTTTCTGTGGAGGGATCAGGGTCAAGAGCTCCAAAATTTCGGATGCGCTCGATAAGATGGTCCACAGGAAGATTGACATTGAGTCGTTGTTCAGCGAAGACAAGGTCAATCTTAGCCTGCATATCATCCGCATGGGCCAAAGAATGATCCTGGATTATTTCTTTGCCTCGTTTCGAGCTGCTTTTGTAGATGATCTTTCTGCAGCCTTTGACTCGGCATACCCAGGTATCGGGAGGAAGGTCGCTTGGGTACGAGTTGTCTGCAGGTTCAGATGCACCGCGGTCTCCGGTCGAAACCGACGCGTTCCTGCTCTGAAGAGTCTCTTGTAGTGGCGTCTTTTGAAGAGGAGTCATGGAACCAGGGTCAGAGAGAATGGAACGGGTTCTCCGTCTTGCTCTGGTCGAGAGCGGATCACGGGCAAATTCATGGCCACGGGCCTTGCTCGGAGTCTCCAGATCCTTTAAACTGTCCTCGCTGCTGTCTGAAAAATCTTCCTGCTCGGTTGCCACGGTACTTCGGGTTCCTTTGCCAACCCTCTTTGAAGAGACAGAGCTTTTTGGTCGCAGAAGAGATTTGCGGACTCTACGCCTCAAACCCTTCGCGTTGTACTCGTCACTGCTCTCTTCGCTGGATGACGACCCACCATGTTCTGGCAATCGAGGACGTAATGGTGTAAGGGTGAGATATTGTGGGTGATTTTGTTGCGATTGTGATTTCAAATCCCGGTAGATAGCCTTGCGAGACCAGTCGAAGTTTGACGTCTTCGCCTCATCCATCATATCAACAAGAATGCCGGCTCGTGCTGCAATGAGATCTCGAGCATATTCTGCATTGTCAATTTCATAGCGACTCGTCAGAGTGAAAATGACAAGGTCCAAATTCAATTGACGCTTTGCTAGGTGACCCTCTTCCTTCAGGTCAACAATCACCTTGTAAATACTATCTGCCTGCATCTTCGAGGTTGAGTCTGAATCGGGGGCAATGACCTGACTCTCAGAGAATCCATTGGGCTCATCGTCTTCGTTCGTCACATCATCATCATCATCATCATCATCATCTTCTTCTTCTTCTTCTTCTTCTTCTTCTTCGTCTTCTTCCTGTTCTTTGGGCGCAAGTAGTGCCTTGATTCGCTCATAGTCATCCTAGCCAACAGAGTCAGAATATTTCCTTTTTGAACTCTATAGACAAATTGGCTCAAGAAGACTCACAGGAAACTTCTCACAGAGATGCTTGAATAGATTCGTCTCAACCCATCCCACACCTTCGCCCTTGAGCATTCGGGAAAGTAGAAAGTTGTGGTGTTTGTAGAAGACTTCGGCTGAGTCATCCACATCTTCACAGATTCCGTGAGTATGGTGAACGTACTATGTTATGACATGGACATCACAAAGTTAGTGATGTCTGAAGATCAAGACTAAATAGGTCAATTTTTGGTGGTAACCTACCTCCTCGCAGAGGTATTGCACGCTGGGATTGGAATTTCTTCGCCGCGTCCGCCTCTTCTGATGCCTATCTGTCAGGAAGTAGAGCAGATCAATGGCTTCTACCATATCATTGAAAATAGGCCTGTATCCTCTCGCAGGAGAGATAGAGAACCAGCCAGCCCGACCCGCAACCCAGATCCCAACTTCGCCATCATCATGCTGGCCGTAGGCATAGTGTGCTACATTCTCAATCACGATGCGCTTCGAAAGATAGTCATCATCAAGAACTGTCCAGGCATAAAACGAACAGCAAGTCAGCTAGGCAAACACGGTGCACTAACGGAGGTAGATAGATAATGGAGGTAGATCATGCACGCACTTAATGGCTCTTGTTCTTCCTCTACTTCCTCCAAACGACCCACCACTTGGACAGGGTTGTCTGGAGAGGCCGAGAGGAGGTTCGCATAGCGCGATTTTCCCGGGAACAGAATCTTGACGTCGGACAGGCTGAATTCCTCCCAGTCATTCTCGTCATTGAGAGACGGGTCTCTGGCGGCCAGGACGCTTTCTTCTCGTGATGTCATGTCTCTGGAGGCAGCATGGCGCCTTCACTGACATGGGATATGGAGTCGCGTATCTTCTTAGAGCTGGCCGATAGCGGGATCCGAAGGAAGAATGATGGAAACCCTTTGCTTTCAGAGTTAGAACTCGAGGTCGACCGAGAGAAACTGCTGCAATGACAGCGTTACGAAATTACCGCTATGTTGCCATCCATCGATACCAAAATTACGCCCGTACCAAATTTCCCATTTTGTCCATCTTCGCCCATAAAGAGAGCTCAACTAATTCACACGCGGTCGAAGTGGGCTTTGAACAAGGGGTTCGATGGTATTCAGCCCTTGTCTTAGGCTTTTTCGAAGGACCATGTCTGGGGAGAAGATCTACGAGGGCATTTTTGGTATTGTGCAACTTTCCGCGGAGGATTTCCCGCGACTCGAGGAATAGCAAGCAAAGCTAACATCAGCCCATAGCTGTCAACAAGCCCCAAGGAGTCAGCTCGGCAGATGTAATCAGGAAGCTCCAGCACCATTTCAATCCATCGGAGCTCTTCAAACCGTGGCTCGATACCGAGCGAGCCCGACGACAGCGAGAGAGCAACTTCCAGCGGAGACGGCGGCGCACGCAGCGACTGGACGTCAAGATCGGGCATGGTGGCACCCTCGATCCGCTCGCTACTGGCGTGCTAGTTGTTGGTGTCGGAAAGGGGACAAAACATCTCAATGATTTCCTGGGATGCACAAAAACATACGAGACGGTCGTGCTGTTTGGCGCCGAAACAGATACATACGATAAGCTGGGGAAGGTCGTTCGACGTGGTCCCTACGAGCATATTACTAGGGAAGCGGTAGAAAAGGCCTTGGAACAGTTCCGGGGGAAGATAATGCAGCGCCCGCCGATCTTTTCGGCATTGAAGGTCCAAGGAAAGAAGCTCTACGAGTACGCTCGTGAAGGCAAAGAGCCTCCTATTGAGATCAAAGCGAGACCTGTGGAGGTTACGAATATGGAGATCCTCGAATGGTACGAGCCAGGCACACACGAGTATAAATGGCCCCAGGAGGAAATGGCGGATGAAGAAAAAACAGCTGCGGAGAAGCTTCTGGACAAGGATGCTGCCATACCAGTCGCCTCGTCTGCTGAAGCGGAAGAAGCTGAACATCAAAAAGAGCCGCAGATTCTGCCGACAAAGCGGAAGTCAAGTCCCGGAGAGGATGCAGTAAACGACGTGGATACTGCTGCTGCTGCCGATACTGCCCAGCCTGTGAAAAGGCAGAAAGTATCTACCCAGGAAGACTCAGCTCAGGTCGAGGACCAAGCCATAGCGTCATCGCAAGTCCAGGACGGACCACAAACATCGCCCAAATCATCTGGTGATACTGTGCCATCCCCTTCGCCCCCTGCCGTTAAGATCACCATGACAGTCTCGTCTGGTTTCTATGTCCGCTCTCTGGCTCACGATTTAGGAAAAGCCGTTGGCAGCTGTGGCCTTATGAGTTCGCTTATCCGAAGCCGCCAGGCAGACTACGAACTTGGCCCCGGCAAAGTATTGGAATACGAGGATCTAGAGGCTGGCGAAGAAATTTGGGGAGAGAAAGTACGACACTTCTTAGAAGACTGGGAGAAGAAGAGGGTAGCCGGATTAGAAAGCAAGCAATAAATGTGGAATTCCTGATATTACTATTTTCCAAAGTAATATATGTCACTATACGGAATGATATTGCCGTTCCTGTAGGTTTGACACGGGTAAGCTGTCATCTAGATGTACAGCCTTCAGGTCCCTCCCTGCCGTTTCAGAGGTTCAGAATATACAATCTACAGACTGCTTCGGACATGGTTGAAGGTAGACAGGTAAAACCTTCTTCGTCCCCTCCAGATGCGGAATCCACTCCCTCTGCTTGTCACTGTACAGTTCCAGCTGGGGCGTCCATTCATTTTTTCCCGCCCCTAGATCCAGCGTGCCAGAAGTGACGATCATCATATTCACGAAAGACTGGGTTGGATTCGCTGGTGAGAAATAAACTGGAGCCACAGGTCCCGCAGAATATACGAGCCAGGCTGTTCCCGGAGTCTGTCTTGTTGTCGTGATACTTTTCTAGAGCATCGCTGCTTGTAAGGATGCTAACTTGCTATATATTCAACATCAACGCATTAGTGTTATATATACAGATGGGAAAGAAGCTGACACTCTTCATAAGGGGAGATTTGTACGGATTTGGGATAGCGGCTGTTCGCCATGAAACTGGATCCAGTGTACTTGCGACAATGATCGCAGTGGCAGAGCATGGTTGCTAATGGAGCGCCTGTAGCTTTATACTGGACCTTCTGGTAGAGACAGCTGCCGGTGATCACTCTGGATTCGGAGTCAGGAGAAGGTGTCATAGCTGTCCAGGATCGCGTAGTAGGTAGGTTATTAGGTATACCCCGTGCTGTGAGAACGAAATCAAGCTGTCGAGGTCAAAAGCGGGCGATGTTGATCAACGATGAATTGATTTCCTTCTGGGACGACGTTAGCAGGATCAGTCTTCATGAATCAGCGAAATGATTCGGTTGAGTTGACTGCGAAGACTCCCTTCACTCGGCATGCCGATATATCTATACAGGCACACTCCCAGTTCTTAAAGATAATGTGCACAGAAAATGGTCTATTTGATAAAATAAGGAGAACTTTTAGTGTACACAATGCATATCCTGCGGGAAAGCCTTCATATGCAAGCCTGAGTCTCACCCAGATATCCGCATGCAGATACCGAAAGCCAAACTTCCTGAACAAGATGGATCCTCTAATCTTCCTGTTGAAGACGGAGTTGGGAGGAAGCATAATTAATTTAACATCTCTTTTGGTCGTGTTGCTCATTAAACAAATAGATCTATCATGAAACGGCTCAATAAGGAGAGACATGAAGGCAAAGAAAATGAAAAAGATCACTGCCATTGCACATAGACCAGTGGCATGTAATATCCAGTGCTGTTAGCGGTAGTCCAGGTTAGGTAGATGGCGTTTTCATCCAGGCTGCGCAGTAAGCCCGGGTGCGCCTGAAGAGTGTAGGAAATGCTGCTGTCGTCACTGGAGCCGGTGTAGAAGTGCGAGGGCTTAGCCCAGGGGCCCTCAGGGGACTCAGATGTGGTGATGTAGAAATTGGCACCGATATCGTCGCAGGCCTGTCCGATCCACACGAATCGTTTCCAGATGCTCGAGTAGTAGTAGGTTCCCTGGCCGCCGGCGCTAACGTTCAGGATGTTAACACCTGTGTCATTGACCCCCGGAACGGTGCTTGTCCAGTCGCCGTTGACATAGAACTCATAGGCCGTCTTGTTTGTAACCTGATCGGCCGGTACGCGTGCCAGACCGACGGACCTTGCGTTGTTTTGGCCGTATAGGTACGCGATCCCGTCGGCGACGACGCCCCCGTAGGAGCCGTAGGGGAGCTGGTCGCTCGTCCAGAAGTTCTCTTGCACAATCGTCACATTGGGAAGGCCGGCCGCCGTGCCGCTCTCGGCTGGGTCGTAGTACACGCTATACAGCGTTGTCGGAGGGTCGACCACGAGTGCATGCTGGTGGAAGTCGATGGCACTCTGTGTGATCCAGGTGTACGCCTGAATCACGCCCGTCGCAAGATCCGCGCTCGTCACCAGGGGCGGGCTGTCAGGCCAGATGGCTGACCGACTTTTTTGGTCGGGGCATGCGCCGATCGAGTTCTCGTGGCATTCATTCTCCGGCACTGGATAGAAGGGCTCTTCGTAGTTGTTACCGTAACAGAGCAGTCCGGTCTGTGAGCCATTGATCGCCTGGATCTTGGGCTTGCCATCCAGGTCGAAGTCCGTCCACGACGCCGAGCTCTGGTATAGGGGAAAAGTAGGGTGTCCTTCTGCATCGTACGGCTGCGAGTCGCGACACGCCCACAGCTCCCGACTGCCAAAGCGTGCCGATCCGCACGAGTCCCGGTTGATATGGGGGTCGGCCACCAGGCCCAGCACCTGCGGCGTGCCCAGCACTGAGGGCTTAAAGTCGTCAGCCAAGACCCTGGGGGCGTCCAGCGCCAACGCCAGGGCAGAGAGAATAACCGCAGACGACAAAAACATCGCAGGTCCCGGAGACCCGGCCAGCGATAGTGACAGGGGCAGTGGTGTTGCTTTATAGTGATTGTCACAGAGGCCATCATGCCGGCATGTCCCTCCTCTATATATTTTTTACCACGCGCCCTCTAGACTCGAGCGTGGGTTCTGCATAGGTAATATATCCACCTTCGACACGTTTCAGGACTGCGTTATGCGTTTTGTTACCCCTTGCGATTCCATCAACCTGAGACGAGTAAACGTCTCGGATGCTGCAGGGTTTGCTGGAAAACTTTATTGGAGCCGAAACAATATAAATTCTAGATCATTCATGACAGATAGAAATGAATAGCCTGCTGTGCGAATCTTCGGCCATTCATCCAGCGTTCTTTAATGCCATCTTACATGTCAGCTACCACCACAACTCATGAGCATGATCACCATCGACTTATCCTCTTTGAACCAACTTCTGGGAACTGAATTATCGCATGAACTTCCAAGTAGGGCTGGCAGCAGCTAAAGCCAGGAAGATTATCGTTCTCGACGCGGCTGAACCGTGGTCCCATCGATCCACATCTCGACAGAAGCCTCGATCGATCATCTCATTGAACGTCGCCAGCGCCATCTGAGGCATCGTGTTCCAGACGCTGGGAACGGCGGCTAAACGCTTGCCTCGCGCGTCTCGTCCACCGATAGTACGCTTGCTGAAAGGATCAGCGAATCCGGACTTTCAACTGTGCATTGTCAATGTGTAGTGTGTCAATTGCCCACCGTCCATTTGTATGCTGTGGAATTTCAAGGGGAAAGAGATATCCGTAAGCGCCCGTGGCAAGACGGGCGCGAACGCTCACCGCTCGCTACGCGCACGCGCTCAGCAATGAGAGTCATGTCCATTCTACTCAGCTCGATGCAATTCCAAAATCACACAAGTGATGCTTCGGGTGGAACTCTAACAGTCTGTAATATATACTGTCGTCTACTAATGAAAGGCAGCGCAGCAATGCGTAGAGGGCGAGAATAGCTTGTTGATATGGCCGTGAAACGAAGGCTGAGCTTCGAATGGTAACGCTAGATTATGTGCCAGGTACCTCAACAGAGGTGGAATCGAGGTGACGTGATGCTCAGATGGGAAACACTCGGTAGTGTGACGGTGGATGACTAGAGAGACATCTCTATGAACAAACGAAAAGGATTTTTAGACGGGGTATACTGCACGAAATTCAACCGAAAAAAAAAGAGAGCCTGGTAACGGTAGTGAGGATGAAGTGCAAGGATTCTACAACAGTGGAATAGGAAAAAGGCGACAAATGACGGGAAGGCCAGATAGCATAATGAAAGTACAGGAAATAGCTGAGAGCAGAAGATGAGAATGATACATGTAGCGAATGGATCGGCTATCAAGCAGATGGTTGTTGGCAGGCGCTGTGCGCATCCAAAAGAACTGCACATCCATCGGTTAGTAATATCCCGGCTTCCTATCTTCATCGAGAGATGAGCTGATACTTACTCTGGAGAACAGATGCCTGCCCTTGTCTCGATTCACAAGCGCACTGGAGTGTGCTTCCATCAAGGAAATCTAACAAAATACTGTTAGGAAGCTCCTGCATATCCTCATCTGGCAGGCAAGGTGTCTTGAATTCTGAAAGGGGGTAGCGTTTGGTCATGTTGCGGCCGTGGAAGTCGTTATTCCCTGGGGTTAAAACAAGGCAACCCTGGTCGTCGATGCGCATGAATCGGCGCTTCCAGAGAAGTGTGTCCGGAAATTGAACGTTGACTTCGCCGATGTCCACTGCTCGAAAGGCTTTAGGTGCCTCAGAAGCCCGACCACGGCCCTTTTCGGCAGACGTCGAAGTTTCGCCATTTTCCGGACTTGAGCTCAACGCATTCACAACACTCTTTCGCGGGCTTGATCTCATAGAAGACATTCGGCGGAAGAGCCGAGACGTGCGAGATTCTTTCTTTTCTTCCGGTAATGGGCTCTGATCATTACTTGAGCTCGGTCGTGGGTTGGCTTCAGTCTCGCGGTGTGCTGAGAAGGACAGCGCGCTTTCTGTGCGGGATATTGAGGCTATGGGGACTTCCTTATTCGAATGTGCGGAGTTTGGGGGCGCATCATGCGTCTCGAGAGTAGTTACCGTAGAGTCTGCGGACGGATTCTGCGGACGAGAACTCTCGGAAGTCGAATGTTTAATGGTCAACGGTCCGGTCTGGGCGCGGCGTACACCGATCTCATACGGACCCGCAGCCTGCGATTCATGTTGGGTTGCATTCGAGACAGCTGTAACTGAAGGCGACCGACTTGGGGGTCGAGACGACGTGTTTAGAGACGACGTCATGAGCGATGGGCGTCTTGAAAGCGCCGCGACATCAGAATGCCCGCCATTTAATGAGACAGAAGCGCGCTTCCGGATGCTTTCGAACGAAACAGAAGGCGTGGTCAGGGTGTGGCTTGTATTTGAATGCATCTCACGACTGTTCGAGAACTTCTCCAGGGCCTTAATGCGACTTGAAATTCCGGACGAGACGTTGATCTTCCGCGCCATGGTAACAGGGCTGACAGGCCTGCTATTGTTGTCCGAGTAGGGGCTAGATACAGATCTACCAGCTGCTAGCACCTGGAGATTGGAAGTCGCACGTCCAACAGCGGTCGGATTCGAGGCCGCCCGTAGATTCCTCCAAACATCAATCGACCGTGGGCTATTCGAATAATTGTGGTGTGCGGTCGGAGATTCCGGCACTGTTATGGACTTGGCTTCCTCGACTTTGGCACTTCCCAATTCTTCGAGGGACGAATCGTCGGAATGTGATTTGTCCTCGTTGGAAGCTTCAATGCCTGTCGTGTGGTTATTCTCAATGTGCAAATTCGGTTTTTCTTTTCGGTCGACATCCTTATCTGCCATGCCAGTATCGTTAGGAGAAAGATCTGGCTGCGGTATTGCAGCTTTAGAGGTAGCGGGCTCTTTTTCAGTAGTAGTAGAGATCGGTGGGGGTTGGTGGGAGGGCGGTTCGGGAAGGACTAATTCAGGGGGTTTAGATCGGGAGTCTTTCGTGGGTTCATCGGCATCGAGAGATGGCTCTGTTTGTTGTTGAAGAGAAATAGTGTCTGCCTCTGGGCCTGCTTGGGTGCTAGTTTCATGTGAGACATCGTCAACTTGTACACTGGGCAATTGAAATCCTTCCTTGTCACGGCTTTGAGCATCGCTTTGGATGGGATTTGTTTCTTCTCCCTCTGGCGTCGGTATCTCCGCTTGACTGACAGCCTGTGGTGACTGTTGAATGCTCTCTAGAGACTCAGTGCTGTTATTAACGCCATTGGTTAACAGGGTCGGAGGCTGCTCCCCATCGATAGCCATGGTCGTGTCGACGGCTGAATCCTGTTTCGGCGAATTAAGGACAGCGCGATTCAGGTCGTCGTCGGGTCCGGCGGGAGGCGGCGGTGCAGGTGGCTGAGGCTCAGGGGAAGGCTGATGGTTCTGATCCGATGCAACTGTAGGCTGATTGGCTCCCTGTTCTTGTTCATGCATGTCCTCGTCATGGCCACAAATATTTTCCTTGTCTTCGCTGGCAGTTATCCCATTGAGCTTTGCTTCATCATGTTTATTTTTCTCCGCCTTTTTCTCCATTTGTTTCCTTCGCAGATGGAGAGCTTTCATCAACCGTTCCTTTTCAGGTGTCAATCCTGAAGATGATATTGCACTCATGGACTTGGTTCCAGGGGAGAGAGGGGGTCTTGAAATACTAGTCATTGGCGGTGGGGGCACTAGTAATAAAGGGGGTACAGGTGGAGCACGCTTTCCGGGCACGGAAGCTGCACCATTCGGCTGCGACTGAGGACGGGAAAACCCTGGGATGTTAGGTTGTCGTGTTGAGGTTCGAACGGAAGGGGGCAATGAAGCGACAGGTCGTTGATCATGACTCCGGGACAGGCTGCCTGCCGTGCGCGGTCGCCCTCTGAGATCTACCGAAGGACGAGGACCCCGCTTGACCTTTGGTATGTATGTGTAAGCACGCTCCAAGTCACGCAGCGCTGGTCTCGCGGACTGGGATGACTTTCGCCGTTCATACAATGGTTGTTGAGACAGCTCCTGCAGGAAGCTTCGTTGTGAATCTGAAGGCTCTGCGCTAAGATCCCAGGGCATTGATGACGACGAAGAGTCTGTAGCTGCTTCACTAACCGCCCTCAGCTCGTCTCCGTTACTGCTTGGGGGATATTCGACATTCGATGTGACTCGTGATGGTACTACGGTTGCCTCTGATAATTCACTGAACGACCTCTGCCGGGTATCTGTACCTGGAGCCGGCGGTTGCGGCTCATCCATTCCCACGGCATTCTCCTCCGCATCCTCGGTTATTTCCATCAGCCTGCGACGACGGAGAGAACTTGATGACGACGTGATCGAACCTGATGCGGCGTGCAGGAGACATGCGGATGAGAGGGAACTTTCTGTCAGATCCGATGCCTGTGTGAGGGAGAAGATAGTATCATGCGGAGAGAGTCTATCGACGACGGACTGAAAGTGAACTCCGGTTCGAACTGGAAGAAGCGATGGCAGAGCCGGTCAGTGGACGCGATATAGGGTATAGGGTCATTACTCTTAGTAGAGCAGGAACGTACCTTGTAATAGTCGGGACATGCCCTCGGGCATGTACTTGAGAATAACCTTCCTCCGACGATATTGTAAGAAGCCATAAAGCGGTGATTTATCTTCGTAGGTGTCGATTGTGCTGCGGATTTCTGGTACTCCGCCAGTGCCTTGACCTAGGACAGCCACCTCATCCCTTGACACGTACTTGAGAAGGAACCTGGTCGACGAGGAGAAACAGTAACGGTTAGCCGCAGCATGATGAAACAGAGCAACTGCAAATTGGCAGACACGAGGAAACACAACGTGGGAGGAGGCCGCGGAGCAGGGATTATACTCACCATCTTCCTGCTTCAGCAAGAACAGTCTGGTAGGCTTCAACGACAGCCGGGGTATCCAGGCCATTGAGAGACATGGCGATGAAGGGATCCGCATTGGAGATGAATCGAAGGGGTAAGGCGTGTGCTGGTGATACAGCTAGAGGTGGAGAGTCCTCCCGAACAGGAGGGAGGATGAACGAGCACGGATACGAAGCACTTTGGACGACAGGTTGCAAAGCAGCCAGGCCGTTTAATAATAATTCGACGAGCGCAAGGGTGCCTTTGCCGTGATAGCGCCCTCTGTCTGCAGAAGTGGGTGGAAGGCTGGACGGGGGTCAATAATCTTGAACTCATCTCATATCGAAGATATCCATCAGGACCAACTGGGGACTTAGACCGATGGTTTTAAAAAAAGCTTTGGACCTGGAACGGAGGTCTCAGGAGTTCAGGGGTTCGTCGCAGGTACAGTGTGCATTGTGTCTTGTCGATTGAGCCTCCACTCAGTATATGAACTGCTCCATAATTGGGAGTCAACTATGCCTAGGCAAGTGGGCCAGCATCCTTATTATCATCTACGGAGTATAAAATAATCTATCCATTTCTGTCGTTTCTGATGCTACGTATAGTCACTGCTGTATTCATCCATCTGTCACATTTCTGCCCTGTTCTCAGCGGGAGATCTGCAGTACAGAGATCTAATGATAAATAGATGACTGTTCATACATACTATCCTGTCCATCAATAATAATAATAATAATAATACGTGTCCAACTGTGTTGCTATTGATTATTCATTACCATAGTCTCAGGTTTCTCAGTTCGCAGACCGCCGGGCCCCGATGCGGGGATGAGATAATGGCTCTCAGAGAGTTCGCATGCTCTGCTATATGAAGAACGAACTGTCTTTTGACGCAGTATCTCACTTCGTATTATCTCAATGCTCGTCTCAACTTATAGTCATAATCGCCTCCTCGCACGCATCTGCCGAGTCAATTGAAGCCACAGCTCCACCAGTTCGATCATGTCGACCCTCCCTGCACCGTCGTCACTCTCCTTGCTTTCGCAGGAAGATCAATTCAAAGTCCTTGACACTCTTTTTGAATCCTCTCCAGAGCTTCACACTCTGATGGCCGCAGTCCTTGCGAACCAATCTTTCTCATCATACAACTCTCTAATCGACGCTGTTGGCGGCCGCTTGTCTGCACTTTCCCCCGCCAATTCACCCGTGGATAAGGACATCCTCTACGGGATCCTGGGCTCGCATCCGCGCCTTGGGAGAGCCCCGGCTGCGGCGACAGAGTACATAAGCGAACTGAGCAAGAAGGAACAGGCCAATCTGAATACGGGGGCGGAAGAACAGGCAGAGAGATTGAAGGCATTGAATGCTGAATATGAAGACAAGTTTCCGGGTTTGAGATTTGTGTATGTATTCCGCCAGCTGTTAACCCGCGTCTCTCTTCTACTACTCGTATCATCTTAATTTTGGAGTGTAAGGGAGACAGTACAGAGTCATTGTTAATGTACATTGTACAATAGAACTTTTGTCAATGGCCGAAACAGGGACATTATTATGCAAGAAATGCGCCAAAGAATCGATAGAGGAGATACTGACTGTGAGATTGAAGAGATAATCCAGGTATGTATAGTCTGCAAGAGTCCATCTTCTCTTTTTTCCAGGTTCTCTATGCTGTTTCTTCGATTGACACTCTCGCTTCAACAGGCAATGTGCGATATAGCTAAGGATCGCGCAAGAAAATTAGAGCAAGCGTAAACCCAAGTATTAGGAATAAATAGGGGAAAATGAGAGATAGCAAGTAAACCCCCAACATTTGTATATAATTAGTGTCCGTATTGAGCAGTGAAGCTACTTAGTGGTGCTTGGCCCCGCCGTATTAGGAACTCTCTTCGGTACTTCTGCAGTGCTTCATAGTCCCGGCTCATGACAGCCGTGTTAATAGCTATGAGCCAGCAGATCCTGCCAGAAATGGCGTCCATAATTTTGGTCTCTGCTCCCTAGTTCCGCTGACTGTGGCCGAAAGGACGCAGCCTAGGCCTAGTGATACATTTTTCGAAAGAAATCCCCGGCATCCCATCTAGCTTTAAGCAACAATCATACATAATATACGGTGCATACAGAGTATATCCAACCAGAGGATGTGGTTATTGGGATGCATGACCACAGGCACGGTCAAAGCAGGTAAGTACAAGATTATTGAGCTGAAAACATGGGATTGTAGCTGACTAGCAACACGGCCATCGACAACATAGGCAGCTTGAAGATGCTGCCGTCGTTCTTGTTGGCAGGCTCCTCGATACTAGACCATCCATTGGTGAAATCTGGGGAAATAGTCGAACTTCCCCAATGATACAAATAGATCGTCTGCAGATCTGACTGCCAGGATGGAAGAAATGTTCAAGTTGCATACCCGGTCTGTCCCTGGCTCAGGAGTCTGAGAAGGGGGCATTGGCGATGGCATGGTTATCCAGAACCCGACCAGCATCCACCAAACGAGAACGTCTACGAAGAGGAGTCAATTGCGATTTCCCGGAGCCAGCCAATGGTATCCCCCGATTGAAAGCATTATTACTATTGGATCCTAACACTATTGCCTCGGAACATTCCCTGTGACAGCTCCTGGGAGGATATTCTTGTCAACTGGTGGCCAAGCACATATCAGGTTGTGGAGAAGTCATTCCCTTAAGCTTTCCTACCAAGAGGGGCTTTGCTCTGGGAATCCTACGCTGGCGTAGTAAGGGCTTGATGTCATTTGTAGACGACTCTCATGCTTTAAAAAAGTTATCGTTTCCGCGGACTGCCGCGCTTCGCTTTAATCTCCAGTTATCGCCTCCGTCCACGGTTGCCCTCCTCTTCTTCTCCCTTCTTCAGACCTTGTTGCATCGAGGTTAATCACAAATCACACATGCGCTGCCCTGCGCGCTATCTCCAGTATGGCCGAGGGTTCGACTGGCGGCACTGGTGGTGCCATTGCTCGATCGTCGACCGCTCCGATAATCACCGGCAATGACAATCCCAGTTCAGACAGCGCCGGCCGCAACAGCGATAGCCATGGCCCTGCCACTGTTCAAACTGCCAGTACCTCCAGCAAACCTGGGTCTCTCAGGACCTCTCAGACGTTCCCTCTCGGTATGTTTTTTGTTGCCGCGCTGGCCATTTTGTCGGTTGTCGAACAATTATCGCCAACATCGGGATTGCAATCTAGCCCGGCTGTCTCTCAGGATATTCATTCACTCGTCCATTTGCATCAGCTAACCAGTTTTTGCCATTTGCTGACTGTTTTCTGGTTTTCTCTTTTAGTGTCTCCCTCCCTTCCGGGTCACAAATCCCCGAGCTTTCAGTCATCTACGCCAACGGCGCTGTCTTTTTTTGAAGCCAACGCTGATTCTAGCGCCATAGATCCGTTGTCACGAGTGAGTGCCCGACTGCCCTCCTGTCGTTTGGATACCATACCTATTGTGCGGTGTTACTAGAAGCTAACGCTTCTCCTTGCCTTGTTTGTAGCATATCATTAGGCGCACGAATACCGAGAAATCGATTCCCTTGAGGCTACTGGGGAAGGCATCTTACGAAGCGGAGGCTCGCGGAACGGACGATTTCAGCCCGACAAAGCTGGGTTCGATACGGGGAGATGCAGCGTCAAGTCAAAAATCTTCCAAGGATAAAAAGTGGGTATCCAACTGCCTATTATTGAGTCCTTACTCCCCAAAGGAAACACCCAGTTGTTGCAAATTGCTTTGTTCTTGGCGCAATGAGACATTTTCTATATAACCCTTTACGTAAAGCATCAGAACCCGTTCTTTGCTTGAGATTTCTAGAACAGGAATCAACTGACTGGCTTTCCCCTTCTGAACTGCAGGAAAGGTGGCTCGTTTCTCAGCCGCATCATCCCAACCAGGAAAAGGGGCCATTTCTCAGCTTCTGATGACGACATTTCTGAACCGGACGTCAATCGCATGGATACCGACTCTATTTCACAGCCGATAGGATTCATTCCACGCTTCCCTCGCCCCCCTAAATATATTAAAGTCAGAGCCCACTTCAAGAAAGAGAAAACATTCAACCGGGTATTCGTGGCACAAGAACTGGATGGTGCGGATTTCCCATCCAGCTTGCCGGATAATGATGGATCTACTAGTACGTCGACTGAAATCCCAGGCGGGCACAATGCTGGGAGAGCAATCTGGGCTCTGGGGTTTTCAAAAGATGGCAGGTATCTCGCCGCCGCTGGTCAAGACAAGAAGGTCCGGGTATGGGCCGTAATTTCTTCCCCGGCGGATCGGGATGCGTTTGAACCTGAAGACTACGAAGGCCAAGATAGTCGAGAGCTGCCGCGGTTCAAAGCTCCTGTGTTTGCGTCGAAGCCAGTCCAAGTGTATGAGGGGCACACGGGGTGTGTACTGGATTTGAGTTGGAGTAAAGTACGAATCGCCACCCCTTCGGCCCAAATTGCAGCTGTCTTTTAAAGAAAGGAAAAGGGGAAGAAAGGACATATGGCTGACTGTGTGTAACTACGCCAGAACAATTTTCTTCTTTCTTCCTCAATGGACAAAACCGTCCGCTTGTGGCACGTCACAAGGTCAGAGTGTCTTTGTTGCTTTAAGCACAGCGACTTCGTCCCTTCCATACAATTTCACCCTCGCGATGACCGATTTTTCCTCGCGGGGTCTCTTGACACGAAACTTCGACTTTGGAGCATCCCGGACAAAAGTGTGGCATTCGTGGCCACTGTTCCGGATATGATTACCTCCGTCGCTTTCACCCCTGATGGCCGACATTCGATCGCCGGATGTCTCAACGGTCTATGCAATATTTACGAAACGGATGGCTTGAAGCTTGTCGGACAGCTACATATTCGTTCACCACGCACGCGGAAGGCAAAGGGGAGTAAGATCACAGGGATCGACACTATCACTGTGCCCCCTAATGACCCAAATGGTGAAATTAAGGTCTTGATTACTAGCAACGACTCTCGGGTTAGACTATATAATCTCCGGGACCGAACCCTGGAGGCAAAATTCCGGGGTAACGAGAACGCGTGCAGTCAGATCCGGGCCTCCTTCAGCCATAGCGGTAAACATGTCATATGTGGAAGTGAGGACCGAAGGGCGTACATCTGGCCGATTGACTCGTTTGAAAAAGACACAGATAAACGTGCTGTCGAAGTGCTTGAGGCTCAGTCAGCTATGGTGACGGCTGCTGTCATGGCACCTCCGTCGACCAAACAGATACTGGGGTTTTCGGAGGATCCAGTTTATGATATTTGCAATCCGCCGCCTGTGACGCTGGTAAGTAATGCGCATACAGGTGACCAGCGCAATGGCGAATCGAATGCACTGCCAGATCATGCGAAACTGGCACAGAAGTCACCCAGTTATCTTGCCCGATCGACACACCCAGGCGGCGATATAATCATTATAGCCGATTACTCGGGGAAGATCAAGGTTCTGAGGCAGGACTGCGCGTACCACAAGCGGCGCTTTGAGGCGTTGGACACAGGATCTACGATTTCTAAAAGGTTGTTGGGACGCTCCAACTCGGCTCGCCACAGTATCGCGTCATCGAATGGAAAGGATTCTATTCTGAAGACGCCGTCGGAGCGGATCATATCATGGCGCAATTCGGTTGCCAGAAACGAACGTGCTAGCATGGACAGTTCTCGACGTGGGACGAGGACTCGAAGCCCGTCTCCTCACATGTCTCGCTACTCCAGTCCTCAGCGGAACTCCATGGGGCTACCGGCTGACTATCGTTCCGTCTTTATTACATCCTCCCCACAGTCAGGACGCAAATCATCCATGGACAGTCCACGATCCAGCGAGGAGGTGTCAAAACCCAGCAGTCAGCCAATGGTGCACAGGGCCCTTCAGCCTCCGAAAGAGTTCGCCAGCAGTGCGAACCATGATAAAGATAATCCGATGTGGTCGCCAGGTGACCAGAGTTATCTCTTTTGGAACAAGATGGCCCACGATGCGCTCGTGGCCAGTTCCAAGAAATCTCCTGCTTTTCTGAGTCCCAACAACGGTACCGTATCTGCAGAACGGACAATAACCGCAAGCACCCTGAGCAGTGATTATGCCTCGTCCAATGGGGAGGCTGATGAAGGGGAAGTGCTTACGTGCAACCATTGCCATGGTACCAATTTCCGGGCGACCAAAGGAAGAGACGGCAAACAACGACTGACTTGCGTTAATTGCCGTAAAGCTACCAGTTGAGGCTGCAGGCTTATGGTGATTATTGTTATGAGTCCACGAATCTTTTTCATTTTTTCCATTTATGTTGATTTTGATGATGACAATATTTGCAGCACAAGATAATATGGATGGACATACTTACATTTCATTAAATGCTTTGATCATGTGGATTCCCTTTCTTGTTTTTGGGCAACTTGCATATTAGGTTTACAAGCAGCGTCTTCTCTTCACATGTACAGCATGTATTACTATTATCATTATTGTATATAGCATACCACAAGATAATGCTACTACATGTTTGGCATAGATAGAAATGCAGTGCACAGGGTGGCGCGAGGGCAGTGAAATAGATAAATGCCAAGAATAGAAACCCTGGTTGTCTCAACTTCGACAGTTTAAAGAGTATGCCAGGAGAACATTGCTCGCCATCTTTCTCAAACAACAGACAGAGACCAATCTGATCCTTGCTGAACACGAATACTCAACCACAGGAAGTAATTTCTATATTTGCAGACAGAATATTACTGTCTTGGATGCATTTTCCATCAGAACAACCATAACCACAGCAACCATGGCATATCTTCCCTCGTCGCAGGCATTCCTCGAACAGTCCTGTTTATTATTAGAGGCATATCCGGACACTGTATGTATTAATTATATCTTTCCTTTGAGAGATCTGATGCAGTTCTTTACAAGCTGTCGATTGTCTTGTTTTTAAAACCGACTCCGCACAGAACCAAGTAACTAACCCAGGACAAAAAAAAAGACCAGGATAACCACCAAATACAGCTTCCCGACAGCAAAATCGCAAGAGAAAAGATCCAGCTCTAAGTCAAACACAAAATCCGAAACTCAACTCCAAAATGAATCTCCCGATACCACCCAACAGCAACAGCAACAGCCACAACCACAACAGTCCGTCGCAACGCTAACACTGAAAACCTTCAACCCCGCCACGGGAATCTGCCTCAAATATCGCACAGATAAGATCGCAGAGGTCGGACGTCTGATTACTGGTCTGGGAAAACTGGCAGGGGGCGCAAATATTGCTGAATTGGGGTTAAGTGGTGCTGGTGCTGGTGCTTCTGCTGCTCCTACTCCTGCGGTTGCGGCTGCGGCTGCAGCAACGGCCGGTTCTACTGCGGACGTGGATATGGTCGATGCGCCTGCTGTACAGGAGGAGGGTGGCGCAGCTCCTGCTGCTGCTGTTGCGGCGGCTACGGCTGCAACGGCGTCTGCTGGTGGGAAAGGAGGGAAGTCAAAGAAGAAAGGAGGGAAGGGGAAGAGATGAGCAGAGCAGCGTCTGGAGGGGAATGATATGAGGGGAATTGAGGGGAATTTTTCAGAGCCCTTTTTCTTTTTCCTTCTCGTCTACCAGGTATGATTGTATTAGACATTAGCGAGAGGGATTGAGCCTTGTTACATATGTTATTGCTTATGCCATGATAGTGTTAACGATGAGGACAGCCATTGCTGTCTGTCTTCCCGTACGGAATATGGAATCTCAAAATGCAGAAAAGCAGCGGCAGGCAATGTCACTGTCGGCATATTCTACCTTACAAAGCACAGATGGAGGCTGAAGTGAAATGATACTAGCAGAATTTCTCATTGCATTGGAATTGGCATTTGCATATCAAATCCAGAAAAAAATCAACAATTCATTGACAACTAAATCCAATTCAAGAAAATTCCCCCTCTTTGCAAGCGAGAATGGAAATCTGCTCGTCCGATTGCATCAAAGACGGAAAAGCACCAAACGGCAGTAGTCACTTGGACACACCGACTTTCAAACTTGATTCTCAGCAGTCTGCACCCAACAAGACACAAGACAACACTGTGACTGAATAGCTCCTTCTTGCAGTACCAGTTCCGACGCAGTGGTGGAAGCGTCCAATCGGATCCGACGAGGGCGTGCTGTTAGAATGGGACGAGACAGATCAACATTCTACCGAGGAGAATGGCTCCATCCACTTCTATGGATGGAAGGGATTTAGTGCTGTGGCAGTTATTAGTAAAGAGGAATGATCGATTTCTCGACTGAACGAAACGACGATTGGTGGGAGAGCTTACAGAGCAGCTGGAGCAAGAGCAAGAAGAGCAGTTGCCGGAGCAGCAGTTGCAGGAGCAGGGAGACATGTTGATGGTTGGTTTTTTGAAGAAAACGGACTGTTTCTTAAAGGTTGGATCGAGATATCGTTCGCTGGATGGTAATTGTTTGAAGGCAGATGTGATGGAAGAGAGAAAGAAAAAGACCAGGGAGACGGAGGTTGGGAGAGGTCCTTTATATATGCATCTGCCCGCATTCCCATGACTATGACCAGGCCGAATGCATATCGGCTGAGATCTCTTTTCCGACGTGTATTCGTCCTCACGGCCTCAGTGGGGGATAAACAAAGAGAGGGGCACCGAAGGAGGGTGTGGTGGAACAGGCTGGGATAGGACAATGCTTGAGAAGGCTTGAAGAAGCAAAAATACAGCTCTCGACAATGCCCGGCGGCTTCATCCGCTTACCTCCACCACATTCCGTCCATGAGATCATTTCTCATACGTCAGCTCGATGGACGCTCGAAGCGCTGGGCGTTGTCTGACCATCCTCAGCGCCCTGAGCGTGCCACGTTCGACATCCAAGAGGCCCACCTCTGGACGAGTATCTATCTGACCATTTGACCAGACTAAGGCCAAGCCAGATGGAGCTCAGGCCCCTCGAAGGCTGGGGGGCGAGATAGCATCCAGTGGTTGTATTCACTGCAGTAATGCTGTGTACGGAGAGTTATCTCTGGAGCATTGCTGCGTGCACGCATGCATGGAATGGACATGTAGCAAGCTAGAGGAATCAGACCACCACAGTCTAGACAGAATAATGCTGTCTCAGGTTATTAATTCTCTGCCTCCACTAAGGTCTACAGACTGTCAACACGGCTGCCGTGTCGTATTCTTATTCATCAAGGGTCTCTGTTCTGAAACCGACGGCAGACGAACATGTGGCAGACGACGAAAAGCAAGCAGTGAAGGGTGAGTGGGGTCTGAGGATAATAGTTATTACTACTGATTATCAGTTAGTAAAACTAATGGATGGCAGATGCAGCGCAAAGTTTCTTTCTGCGCTGATCATGGACTGCAGCAATCCTCTCCATCCGCCAGCCTGAAAGCCGGCGCGAAAAGCCCAGAAAACTCAATTTGGCTTTGCTTCGCCAATTGCCGCGAGGAGCCTCTACTCTCGTCCGATTGTCTCCCTCCAGTGGGATATATTAATATGATAATGACAATGCTAATACTAATACTAATGCTGATGCTAAGTATATCCCGTGCGCAAAGAACCACCGTCGGTTGGATTCGGTACGACTCCTGTTATGCCGGTGCCATGGAGCGATCTACTTTTCAAATAGTCAACGGACCGCAGTTTTCGTGGGTATGGAATAACATAATGAAACCCAAGGAAAGGAATTCTAGTATGGCTCTGATAGTCCCATCGATGGTTGATGACCGTCGTGTCAATCGTGAACAATGTAGTTCCTCTCGCTTCAACCGCTCATAACTCCTACACTTCGAACTCAGGTACGGTTGGGGAACTCCGGGCATGTGGGATGCAGAACATCGACAACTGGCCAAGAAAACGAAGTAACGAAAAAGCAAACCAAGATGTACAACCTATGATCAGAGCTCGTCCTTCTGTCGTGGTGCAACGTTACCCTCAGCCTCCCCCCCTTCGCAGACCGCGGGTGTGTTGACGATCATCGAGTAGACGCATTTCGCATCTTCCATGACTTTGACAATCTCATCCTTCTCTCCACATTCCAGGATAACGGTGGTCGAACGTGTCGGTCCGTTCCAGCACTTCTGGCCGTTCGCGTACTCTAGCGTCATCTTCGCCACGGGAACGATCTCGCCCGATTCATCGACTTCATCAACGCCCACCGTTCCAAACCCGACGAAATTACCCATCAAGGCTGATGCTCCGCCCTTCTTCGGGTTCTGCTTGGTCTTGGACAGGAAGCAGTGCTCGTACACATACTCTCCAGAGTCCTTGGAGACACACTTGTCCTTGAGTGCGCGGAAGATTGACGCTGGCCCGTAGTCCTTCTCAAGATCCTCCTTGTGGTTCTTGAGGTTGTTTTGAAGTTCCCGGAGAGTGCCCTGGGACGATGCGAGCGCATTGCGTGCTTCCACTACAGCCTGCGATTCAGATGAGGTATCGCCGGCCTCTGGTGCTAGAATGCCGTTTTCTTCAAGGAGGCCCTTGATGAGGTGCATCTTATCCTCGACGAATTTGGCGATAGGCGAGGGGAGACAAGCTGTAAGTTTGGAGGCTATAGTAGAAGTTAGTGGCCAAGAGTAGATAGATATACTCGTAGATGACCGGGGACTCACGAGAATCGCCTTCGCTTTCATCCTCAGCTTCCCACTGTGCCCAGTTAATTCCAGAATTCTCACTGTCCTCAGTGGAGATAGCATCCAAGTCCCTCTCGCGCGCTGCCACTTCAGTGCCTTCAGTGGATTGCCTAGCTGCATACTCCTCCCAGCTACGCACAGCTCGCTTGACACCCTCATCATTGAAGTTAGGGTTGTATTCCTCCTTGAACTTCGACAAGATGTCCTCCAACTCCTTCACTCTTGCTCGAATCTCATCCCTTTCTTTGCGAATTTCCATCGCTGCATTCCTTAGCTCCTCGACCCTCTCTTTAGCTACCTGGGCAAAGGCACTAAGTTTGCCCTTCTTTTTTCTTTTGCTAGCGTCCTTCCGGTCCTGCTTCTGAAGCCCTTCCAAGTCCTTCTCAAGGCCGTTAACTTTCAACTCTTGCGATTTGAGCTCCACCTCGAGGTCTCGAATACGATCGCTGACCTCCTTCTGCTGTCTCCCGGCATCGACAAGCAGCTCCTTTTTATTCTTAAGAGCTGCGGTCATCGATCTATGTCGTTCCTCTTCCTGCTTTCTCCACTGCTTGCCAACCTCCTTGCACCGATTCTCGCACTTGATGCCGCCGACGCGCGCCCATTCGTCACTCCCATCACAGCATAGGTCGTAGTCACAGACACCATCATTAATGCGCTGGAATGGGAGATATGACGGCCTGTGGCCCTTGTTCTTGCAGTAGAATCCAGGGAGCGCTGCCGCGAGTTCCAGCTCGCTATTCCCCGGACGGTCAGCGACCGTCAGAGAGGAGTAACGGGAAATATACGAGCAGGAGGAAGTTCCAGGCTCATCGCTTCCGTCGGGACAATCACAGAAATCGTCGTTCACAGCAGAGAATGGGATCCTGACAGCTGGATGGGAGATGCAGCTAAATGTTGTCGTATCCTTGTAGAATTTGGCAACTGGAATGCAAGTTAGCTTAGTCGACGAACTCCCACATACTGTCTCTCCCAGGAATTGGTTTAACTATGGAAGTATACTGGTAATCCATTGGTGTGAAGTCTGGCCGAATATCACTATACTTACACTCTGGTCCGACTCCACGAGGTCGTGCGGCGCCGTCGTCTTTCGCCGCAGTTAACACAGTCAAACATGCTGCCACACTCAAGGGGAGCAACGAATTTTGTAAAAGAACCATGATTGCGGCATTGATCTCCTACCAATGCTGCCTGTGCAGTGAGCCCAGTTGTCTGTGGGGATGGGATGCTTTGAGGACAGTTGTTGATATGAGCTCACGTCTGGGGTCGATCTAGTTAATCTGATGCCTTAGTCATCGATCCGATATCACCATCGCCACTCCAATAATTTAATCTTCTATAACCAACTTCCCTTTCTCTCTTCTCTGTCCCAATATTCCCAGTGCTAATACTCACCCAGAGAATATGGGTAATGATGGTGGCAGGTGAGCGATTCTATTTCCAAAACCTCATCACCCGCAATAACTGACATAACGTGGCATCCACACCAGCATTCCAACCCGCCGCGAGCTTGTCAGAGAAGCCGCCCGAGCACCCAGCACAGCACAAGTTAAGGAAGCTCAGCGTGAGCTTCAGGAGCACTTCTGGACCACCTGTCCCTTATCACATAAGCCTCTTACCAGGCCCATAGTTTCAGATTCTGCGGGAAATCTTTATAATAAAGATGCCGTCCTCCAGTTTCTCCTCCCCGGCGACGAAGTGGAAGGGATCAGCTCGAAGGCCGACTGCGAAGAAATCCTCGGCGGGCGAGTCAAGGGACTGCGGGACGTGGTGGAATTGAAATTTGAAATTGACACTGAGCGTGATGGGTCGTCGAAGGACAAGTACAGTCGCCATGAAGGATGGATTTGCCCTATCACAGCCAAGCAACTGGGTCCTAATGTGAAGTCGGTCTACCTTGTACCTTGTGGACATGTGTTTTGTGAGGAAGCTATTCGACAACTGAAGGGCGATAGATGCTTGCAGGTATGGCATTTTTATACTCTCTTCGCTTTTCTTCGTTTGGACTCCCTTCTCTCTAACTGTTGCTTTTATCTCTCAGTGCAATGAACCCTACACCGAAGATAACGTCATTCTCATCCTCCCTACAAAAGACGCCGACAAATCACGTCTTCTAGAAAGAGCCCAGAAACTTGCTGAGCAAGGCTTAACGCATTCCCTAAAGAAAGCGCCCGGTTCGAAGAAGCGAAAGAAGCACGCCGACGGAGAATTTGGAGATTCAAAATCGGCTTCGTCCCACACAAAGCAGGCTCCCATTACCAGCGCACCGAGCGGAATCAAGCATGCCGCCACAGCGATGCTAACTGCCCGCGTTCTTGACGAGGAAAAGGAGAAGAAGAAACGCCGGAAGATGCTAGGAGCTAATGAGAATCTGGACAGTCTCTTTACGAAAAGCTCCGGGGATGGTAAGTCCAAGCAGGGCAGTGATTTTATGACGAGAGGCTATACCATTCCTGCTGGGGCTCGTAGATGATCTCTCTTCTTATTGAACCGTTCTTTCTTCTTCGCTTCTTCTGTCTGCAGGCGCACGGATTCCATAGGATTGGTTTATTGGGGAAAGGCTGCACAACCGGAAAGGCTATACGTTTCTTAGGTATTACGACATTGTTGATTATCGTTGTTGGATAGATAGATTTGTAAATAAATATACAACACAGCGCAATTTCTCGTCAGATTCTGGGCAGTATTTTTTATTGCTATTATACAAGCATTCTTAGGAGAAAAAATAGTGGTAAGACAAAATATCTTCAAATAAAAGTCTTCAAAAATCAGACTTCATACAATCAAACCTCTTTCTCGGAACACGGCCTCAATGACCTTCTTTCTGCCTAGCTCCTCATCCCTAGTTGACTGGGTCTGTCTCTTAGCAAAGATCTTCACATTTGACAGCTGCTGAAGGCTGGAGTTCTTCGTCAATTCAACAGCCAATTTCTGTTTCGGGTTAATCTGCTTATCAATGAATTCCACGCTTTGTTTGACGGAGGTGAAAGAGTGGGCGGGACCATCCGGGAAGAAGTAGCCGGTCAACTGGGACAGTCTTTTCAGGAACTATACGGATACAGTAGGATTAGCCTCCATCTTCTTTTTCCACGAATCCACCTCCAATTTACCATGGAGGCATGCGGTGATGCCGGAGAGGAGGGGAGAGAGGAAGGGAGAGAGGAAGGAGGAAACATACAGCAAATTTGGTAGCCGGGTCGTTCAGGGGCAAGGAAAGGAAACCACTATCGCGGACTTCCCTGATGCCGAAGAAGAAAGCATCGGGTGCCGTGGTCTTATCCCTAATCTCGATTGCAGCCCTACTGGTAGTATCTCCAATCTGCTCGAAAACGTAAAGAAGGGCTTTCTTTGCTTTCTTGCTCGGAAAGACAATGGCCTCGTCCCACTGGCCATTCTCAGTCGGCCGAACCTTGCAGTCTGCGATGAACTTGAAAACCGTCTTATGGTGTGTCACCACACTGCAAACATTAACCAATGGCTTCTTCAAGGCGTGCATTATCGCGATCTCCACTACCGCCTGGTGCGCGGCGAGCGATATGTGTCGCATCTTCGTAAACTTCTTCCTAGGCATGAATCTACGTCTCGGTTAGCAATCATCATTGTCTCTTTTCCTTAAAGAATGAATTTGATATACAATTCTCATTCTTCTCCCCTCTAATAATAAATGTAAGCAGGAAGTAAAAAAAGGCAAAGAAACTTACGGGGTATAAGCATCCTCCTTTCTAGGAAGATAATCCGACCACTTCCCCAAGTGGCCGATACGCTCAAGCCCATCCCAAGTCGTTGCTTGAACATATTCATCAGGAGGAGCAAGATCATCCTCATATGCCTCCACTTCTTCGTGCACTTCCGTACGCTGTTCAGGACGCTCTTCCTCTTTTTCCAATTCAGATTCCGGCTTCCATCTCTTGCGGACCTCCCTTTCAATGACACCCTCGCCGCCGTACGGATCTTGAAGACCGGGAGGATTGTCCGTGCCCCATATCTTTCGTCGCATTCGCTCCGTGAAAGTGCCTTTATGGCGGATTTGATGGTGGATGAGAAATGGGCGTGGATGGACGCGGACTTCCTGTCTGCATGTTGAACAGAGGTATATCGATTTTGGCCCTTGGAGGGGGGTGCCCTCCCGGCTTAGGTTCAACAGCCGCGCAGACAGTCGCATCGCCGCGGCGTTGTGGAGGGAATTGATAATGTTGTCGACCGGACAGGCGTTCAAATTGAAAGTAGATTTCCCTTCTTCGACTATTTCGGGGACCGGATGCTTCTGGTCACGTGCCAGTGATCTCCGAGAGCCTCATTTTCATTCGATCTGGAAAAACAATACAAAATGATCTATAAAATGGTTTCAACAATATATTTATTGTATGCCATTCTATGTAATGCACATATATGTGCTAAGTATATATATCTTCTTTCTACTCCCGAACAAACATACCCGCCATCCCCATGCCTGTACCAATGCACATGCTAACCACACCAATTTCCTGCCCAGTACGTTCGAGTTCGGGTAAAAGAGTAGCTAGTTGCCTTGCTCCTGTGGCACCAAGTGGGTGGCCTATAGCGATCGCACCTCCCTTGGGATTTAGTTTTGCCTCGTCAATTCCTAGTTTTCGGGTGCAGTAAAGTGCTTGTGATGCGAAGGCCTCGTTGATTTCCCAAATCCCCACTTCGGGGATACTCAACCCGACTGTGTCGAGGAGTTTAGGGATTGCAACTGCTGGGCCAACGCCCATCTCATCTGGAGCACATCCGGCGACGGCGGTAGCAACCCATCGAGCTTTTATTGAAGAGGTCAGGCCAAGTTCTGTGGCGGTGGAGCGGCGCATCAGTAAGGCAGCAGCAGCGCCGTCGCTGACCTGTGAGCTGTTTCCGGCAGTGCTGGACCCTGTCTGCGAGAAAGCCGGTTTCAGTGCCGCCATCTTTTCTGCGGAGATATTATGTCGAATTCCGTCATCCTTGGATACCGTAATTTCCTTGGGGAGGGCATCTGGCTGCTCAGGATCAAACAACTTCGTCTTTACCGCGACGATTTCAGCATCAAAGAGACCCGCTATTTGAGCAGCAGCGGCCTTCTTGTGTGACTCGGCCGCAAAAGCGTCCTGGTCCTTTCTGGAGACACCATACCGCTCCGCCACATTCTCCGAGGTAATGCCCATGGACATGATGCAGTCTCTCGTATCCTGAGACGAAGACTCCTTCAAATCCTGCCATAGGACCGTCGGGATCGCACGCGACCCGTAATTGCGAGTCATTGACTCCATACCTCCGCCGACACCGATGTTGATCGCGCCGGCGCGGATTCCATTCGCAATGGTCGTAATGGCAGCCAGACCCGACGAGCACTGCCTGTTGATGGTATGGAATGGAACAGAATGGGGGAAGCCCGAGTGGATCTGAGCCATACGGCCTGCCTTGGCACCGCCGAGTTCCTGAAGCACAGAGCCGATGGAGACATCATCAATCAACGCTGGATCAAGATTTGGATTTGCTTCGAGAGTGGCCCGGAGCACATGTGAGAGCAGCTCTTCTGGATATGCGTCTTTAAAGCCGCCCTTCTTTGCACGCGTTACAGGGGTACGCAGGGAAGAAAGGATGACGATGTCGGAGGGAGACTTTTGGAGGACCAGACGGAGACCTCGAGGGATCGGAGAGACCATTGTGCTGTAGTGCCCGTTAGATGAAGAGAAGTATCGTAGTCGTATTGCTATTGACACAAAGCTCAAACAGGGAGAGCCGGCTATGCGATGGAACGAGGTCCGTTGGCACAGTGCTATGTATCGTAGGTGTTTGTTGGCCCAGCGTCGACGATAATAATTATGGCCAGGGCCATTCTCCAGGACTATCCTTCTGCCGCGACATTTGTAAGCGCGTAAAAGAAGCGGAATAATTCATGTTGAAGCAGAGGCAGAGCCCAAATGGGGATTTCCCATGCCGGCAGAGGTGATCGGCTACCAGATCGGCTACAAAAAGCCGGGGGGGATTGCCGTCCGCTATCCGATTATTATATGTGGGGTTGAACATGGAGTAAATATATCTTTGGAGTCATTTAAAAAGAAAAGAAAGAAGAAACAGAATGATTAAGAAATTATGGAAGAAAGAATAATCATCAATAGCCTTTCTATGGTATCGGCTTCACCATGAATACAGGGCAATCACAGAGAGAAACACCAAGAACTCCACAAGCTAGCCTAACGCCTCCAACCATCTCAAGGAAGAATCAAAATACACATCCAAGAGCCCATTCATTAATGTGCAAGGAAGAGCTAATTTCTCATGTGCGAATCAAATGGCTATAGTGCCCCGGGACCTTACGTCGACACTTGTCACAGTCAGCGCGGTAACCCATTGACAACATTGTTTTTCCCTTGCGAGGCCCAGCTTTCGCAATGCCCAATGGCGCCTTGTTTTGTCCATGGTTATCCGTTGACACGCTGTAATTATCTTGCAGAGTATTCCCATCCTGGTTGATCAGGCTCAGGGGATGCCGATCATGCCCGCAGTCTGCCTTTTCATCCTTTCCAGAGTTCTGATACTTGCAAGCAGGGTCACTGCTAGATGGCATGGTTGTGGATTCTGTCTGTGCAGCCATGTTCATCGTAAAGTGACTGTGGGTGGGAGTAGTCATACATCCTTCGGTGATATGAAGATACTGGTTGATGAGATTGCAAGGAACAGAAGACAATTGGATGCCTTCACTGTGGTTCATGCCGACTGAAAAAGGATGAATATTATCACGGCTGGATAATGGCTGGCAATCACTTCTCACATCAAGCTCCATTGCAGTGTCCAGGCTGACAGCAGGTGAACTATATCCCTGTCCTTGGGACTGCACATTATGGTATGCTGAATTTACGATACCATGGTCTAAACACTTATTGAAAATGCCTTCTTGGTCATCGTCCTCTGATGAATCAGCCGGGATCAAGGTTGAAGGAAGGAGAAACTGAGCAGGGAATGGATGGATATCAGCTAGGTCTCGTCCGTGAGTGGTGATGGGCAAGGCGCGTAACGGTAGAGGACGTGGTTTCTACATTTCCAATTGTTAGTAAATGTAGATAACGATAGTCAATCAGAGTGGAACGAGTAGAAAGACCTTTTTTGCACGTATCAAGCTTTCGTCCTGACTAGCAAATGCATCGTCATCTCTTGGACGCTTGTCGCTGAAGCTGAACATTATGATCGGGGTTCTGCATCGACGTTGAAGGGGTAGTAAAATGGATCGCGTCTGGAAACACAGCCAGTATTCAGGACGCCCACCGAAGGGGTTGCAGAGAATATCATAAGTGTCCGACCAGGCAACTAGTTGACCAAGTCGATGGAAACATATGTCGAAGCCACGGTGAATACAGTGACATCGGAATTATCCGCTTTGGCCGAATGGAGTCGCGGTGTTCGAGGGCCAGGGTGCCATGGATAAGCTAAGTCATCTAAGCAATCTAGCTGGGAGCGAGGACAGGATATGTTATCCTTCTCCATGCATGTAGCAGAGGACTCGAACTGTCCAGAAGTCGAAACTTGAAGTTTGAAAACAAAGCGGACGCGGAGGCGCTCCCAAGGTTGATTTCACCACTATAGAACAGAGGATCTCCCATTTTTAAAATTTTTTTTATATTATTAGTATTACTACTATATGAGCCTTTATTCAGAGATTTTTTGCCATTACTGTTATTATAATCAGTCCAGGGGGATTCTACAACAAGTGATGCCGGTGGAATTATACGCTGTATATAACATGCATAGCTCATATTACTAATTGTGCATTACACGTGCCTCTAGCTGCCCTAATAATTTGTCAGTGCCTCACCGCCTTGTATAAGGAACTGGTAATTACAATGTATCCACAGCTCATATGTCTATATATTTGGGTAATAAATACAGTACAGCGACATCGGCCAGTCACTGGACTGACATTTCCATTATTTCTGCCACTTTTTAATTAATGAATTATTACTCTATACAACTATTCTTCACTCATTACATTCTCTACTCCTCTCCTCTCTTTTGTCTGGATATAGTTAATCTGTACCTTACTGAGGTATCTAGTTTTAACTTTCTGTTTATCTGTTAAATCTCCCATATCCAGATCTATTGACTTAAGACTTCTGGTCTTTTCTCTACTTTTTGGCCCAAATCAAGCGATTCCCAAGTCACCCCACCATGCCTCTTGTTAACACCACAGAAGTCAACGAGGACACTCGTGGTAAGTATTTGGAGTCCTTCTCGTCGTTCAATGTTTTCCGTCAAACCTACTAATGCACGTTTCCAGTCCTTGGATACGATGCCCTGCTTCCCCCTCAGTACCTCCAGTCGGAAATCTCAGCTGTGAGTCATACCCTCTAGGAACCACCTGCCCTAATTCTACAGGAAGAAAGAAAAAAGCATTGGACCTTAACTGACTTATCGTTCGTGTCCAGCCCGACCGTGCCTTCGAAACTGTCCGCTCTGGTCGCAAGCAGGCCGTGGAAATCATCGAACAGCGCGATGACCGTCTACTCGTTGTCGTCGGGCCATGCTCTATTCACGACCCTGATACGGCTCTCGAGTATGCGCGCCGTCTAAAGAACCTTTCTGACAGGCTTTCTTCCGACCTCTGCATTATCATGCGTGCGTACCTGGAGAAACCAAGAACGACTGTTGGGTGGAAAGGTCTGATCAACGATCCGGATATTGATGACTCGTACAACATCAACAAAGGTTTGCGCATTTCTCGTAAGCTCTATGCCGACCTCACAGGTATGGGTATGCCTATTGCTAGTGAGATGCTTGATACCATTTCCCCTCAGTTCTTGGCCGATCTCATTTCCGTCGGTGCAATTGGTGCCCGTACTACGGAATCGCAGCTTCATCGTGAACTTGCGTCTGGACTGAGTTTCCCCATTGGTTTCAAAAACGGTACAGATGGAAGCTTGGGCGTTGCCATTGACGCTATCGGAGCTGCTGCTCACCCCCATCGTTTCATGGGTGTGACAAAGCAGGGTTTGGCTGCCATTACAAAGACTTCTGGTAACGAACATGGCTTTGTGATTTTGCGCGGAGGGACCAAGGGAACCAACTACGACCGTGATAGCGTCAAGGCCGCTCGCGAAGCCCTTCGTTCCAAGAAACAACGCGAGATCTTTATGATTGACTGCTCCCATGGTAATTCCAAGAAGAACCACCTGAACCAGCCCCTTGTTGCGAAGGAGATCGCCGATCAACTCCGTGAAGGTCAAGACGCCATTATGGGCGTGATGATTGAATCCAATATCTACGAGGGTAACCAGAAAGTCCCCCCGGAGGGCCCGTCCGGCTTGATCAAGGGTGTCAGCATCACAGATGCCTGTATTGACTGGGATATGACCGTGGACGTCCTGGAGAACTTGGCTGATGCCGTTCGTGTAAGACGAGCTCTCAAAGCTGGCAAGGCCAACGGCACCAACGGCGTTAATAATTGAGTCCACATGTTCTTCGCTTCAACGTCTCAAACATGACACCACCCTTTCTTCGTTTCACTTTGCTCCCTTTTCACGCATTTCGTTACAGAATATCTCATGTGCATTTTCTCTGGATGGTGAAAAAGTTTCTTAGTTACTCGGCGTTTTTTAGTTCTCGACGATATCTTCTCTTTTCTTTTCTCTCAATATAAACGGGGCAAAGACCAGAGAATAGTCCCTTCAGCGCGCAAGGCGTTTTTTCCCAGTTTGTTGAACCAATCGCTATTCTCATAGGTGTATCTCTTTTTCACATTCCAATGTACTGCTGAAAAGTGTCTGGGTTGATACGGCTTATTCGTCGGTTAGCATAGCTTTACCCATTATCTCGACATCTTTCTATTCTGTTTTTTATTTCCATGTAGTAAAGAGAAATAGAAGCCTGGAACCAAAATCTGGAAGTATCCATATGTACACAATATACAGGTATATAGGGACGACTGAACCAGGGCCGTCCCATATAGACGAAACGAAAAAAAGAGACACAGAACATTTCCAACAGACGCCACCAACCCCGACTTGATGGAACTCTGGGCTAAAGGGAGAAAGAAATTTGGAAACAAAAAAGCACAGAACGAGTTAATATAGTGACAACAAGGTAATAGTCTGGCAGTCATCCAAGCCCGAACAGGTACCGTTCCCCCCTTCCTTTTTTTTTGCTCTTTGGTATTCCTACCTATATTCTACCGTCCGAGAAAGAACCAGCTCTTCCAGCTGCGAGCCGACTGTTTTGCAGCCGTCTCAGCATTCTCGGCCATGACATCCAGAGGGCCAGGCTGTGGAGATGATTGCTCTGTGCTGGACTTGGCTGCTTCTTGTTCGGCTATCTTTGCGTTTATAGCCTCTAATACCGGAGACTTGTCATCGGAGGGAGTAGTAGCAGTTGCTCCAGCAGGAGCCGTCTCGGTCACATTCTCATCCATAATAAACCCACTAAGAATATACCGCTTCGCTTTATTCCAGGGTCGCTGCTGTCTCTCCTCTTCTTGCTTCTTTTTGACAATTTCTCCGATCTTCTCATTCTTCAAGATCTCCAGCTGCTCCGATGTTGCTGTGCCCTGGGCATATGCTGTTCTTGCATTCTGCAACTTCTCGAGTTCCCGGTCGAGCCACAGCGCGCGCTGGCGGCGGTTGTACAGGGTCAATGAGACCATGGAATAAACCGTGAGAGCTCCACAGACGGCTATGAAGATAGTTAGATGCCTGCATGATCGGGGAGGGAAGAGCAAGGATAAATTAATCTCCCGGGGACATACCAGATGTAGCAATAAGAGAATAAACCATCACTTTGTGGGCCTTGTTTGCGAATCTCCGTCCAAAGTCAATCATCCGATCGACCCGCGATGTAGACTGGGCAATCCGAGCAGCACGCGCTTGGGCACGCAGTCGCGCAACCTTCTCTCTAGGTGACTCTTGACGACCTCCTGGCGCGTTTGAATTTCCCGGACTGGTTGATTGTTTGTTTTTGCCGCCGTTGCTGTTGTTGTTCGAACCCGACAAGAAACTGGGAAGCTTATAGGGTGTTCCCGATGGAGCTTCTGGCTTGGAACTGGCATACGGGCCTGTAGCTGTAAATCTCGTTGCGTCTGCTGCGGACCGAGACATGATCAATTAGAATTGTGTAATGACTCTGGATGATGTTCCTCGTTGGAAGACCGCGGCGTGGAACTTTTCGCTGTCCCTTTCTTTCTCTTGTCTTCCCTCACTTCCAATTATGCCCCACCACGAAGGCTAGGAGGATATTCAATTAAAAAGAGCCTCTGGTATTCTTCTCCTTTTCTTCCTGTCAGCGAAGAATAAAGCGTGGTAGATAAATCGATGGAAGTGGTGGTAGGAGGGATTTGATTGGGGTCGTACGGTAAATTTTCAGAGAAAGATTCGGAGCCAAGGCAATCCGACAGCAACGCGGGTCGCCGCCCGATCTTGAGATAATACGTATAATTATTACTGCAACTACACCACGCCAACTGCAACTTCGATTGTCGGTTTCCCGGTAAACTGATGTCAAGCACGGTCCAAGAACCTTTGATGCTTCTGTTACTCAAGTTCGATGGACACTGTTCCGCCCAGAAAGCACACTGATGGGCTCAGAGAATGATGGCTTCATCTGAGTACAATCCCTCAGACCTGACATCTGTCTTGAGGACATTATCTTCCCTGTCAAATCCCGCTTCCCCGGCAAATAGTGGTCTATTGAACCATGGAGTCCGCAGAGCAGGGGAAGCTGCCGACAACGATGATTCATATGAGCCGTCAGACGCCATTCCGACGAGCATAGCCCACACCCAGCATATGCACACGACGGGACATTCGATACCTCCACGACGAACCCCAGTTGAACCAGCCGCAAATTCAGGCAGTGGCAAGAAGCCCATAGACCCATCCGCCATTACCGCATGGCCCGCGGGATTGAAATATGTGGTGCAAACAGTATTACAAAATGAAGCTCTACAGCACCGAATACGACGATTGATCCAGAGTCAGCATGACCACGAAAGACAATGGTGGCAGGGCCGGGAAGCGCTTTTGAAGAAGCAGGAAGCCCGAGTTGAGAAAAAGAAAGAATTAGATCGAGTTTTGTGAGTTATAATTACCGCTTTTTGCAAGCGTGAGATGGAGTAAAGAGCAGCCTCGTTTTCTGACCTTTCTCTTCTCTTCTTTTTCTTTCCCCTTCGGACCACTTAGAAGTTCCGTTGGGGTACTTGTTGACACTACCAAAGAAGTATCTGTATGTCTCTCTGTTCACTTTTGCATGAAACCCGGTTGCTGACTGTATTGACACAGACAGCAGAAGAAAACGAAACAGAACTACGAATATACGATGAGAAAGTTTACAAGGCATCCGTACAGATGATGGAAGCTATGACTTCGGAACTACGGGGTTTGGGAATACCTTTCTTTGCCATCAGGAGGGATCTCTTAGTGAATCATCCGGTACAACCAGGTAGTCGAGAAGACTCTGGATCTGGGCGGCTTGCTGAACATAGATTTGGTGACTCTGCCAAACAGCAGGAGCAGCCCCGACAAGGACCGCTTACGAGAGACGATCTGTTGGCTCTTCAGCGGCGGATGTTGGATTTGCTTCTGGATCTTTGCAGGGAGTGAAGTGAACTGCGAGCCTTCGCCTTGGATCTCTCATGGAGAATACAGTACACTGCATCTGGTCAGCTGAGCTGTCAACAGAGGCTATTATTACGTCCTTCATCACCTTAGTTGCACGACATACTTGGAGCAACATTAGAGGGGGTCTTAAAAGGAATCAATTGACCATATATCTTTTGCATTCAGCAATATAGAAGACATTCAAACTGTCACAGGATAATTAAATACGTCAACTGTGCCTAATTACATAACTATCTTCCATAGTTGTCCGATTCATTGAGACAGTTGGTCGCTATGCTAACGTGACAAAATGCTCCGCTATTTGAAACCCATGAATCAATCATCTTTATGTATATCCAGATAACAACATGAAACGCCTAGTGAAAAGCACAGAAATGGCCGTGCAAACCTCTGCATGATGGGAAACTTGAACGGAAAGGATGCAAGGGAACGAAAATAAATCCGTTTGAAACAGCCGCCTGGACCTCGAAAGATGCAAAACCTTTTGTTCTCGAATCAGATCGGGAATGGGAAAACGCCGTTTAATGCAAAGAAGCGGTAGAATAGAATCAAGTAGGCCAAGAAGAGAAGGTTCACCGAAAGAGAACAGAA
The DNA here is from genome assembly GCA_025999795.1 of Monascus purpureus. Lineage (NCBI taxonomy): Eukaryota > Fungi > Ascomycota > Eurotiomycetes > Eurotiales > Aspergillaceae > Monascus > Monascus purpureus. The sequence continues at coordinate 768,008 of AP025346.1, read as the reverse complement.
TCGAAGATATCAGGGAACCGGAATGACAGCAATTTCCGATTGCTTTTCCGCTACTGCAACAGCAACGGCAACTGCTGCTCCTAGAATACCGCTCTCTGGTGCAAGTTCGAGGCGGATGCGAGAGCTCACCGTTGAATCTTGGGATGATAGGGTCGAATCAATTTCCTTGGTGAGCTGGTCAAGGTAAGCTTGGCAACGGTCCTTGAATCCAGGGTACTTGTTGATGACACTGCCGTCGCATGCAATCGAAAGATTCCTGGATTGCCGTTCACTCTCAACAACGGTAACCTCCTTCGCATCTTTGACGGACGAGACAGATGTGCAGGTGGCTGGGAACTCGACGTCATTGCGCAGGCACCACATGCTATGGATCGACGTCGCCAAATAGCCTGCTGCCCGTCTCGAAACTATCCGGGAGATTCGTTGGAGGAACTGCAAATCTTCCAGAGAAGGCGAACGGGCGAATATATGCTCTTTCTGCAGGAAAGCAGCCGAAGAGGATAGCGACGGCGAGGTATCTGCCTCGATGAAGGCAAGAACGCTAGTATCCAGAGAATAAGGTTCGCGCATAGAGTGAGGTAATTCTCCCCCGAAAAGGTGTGCCTTATCAACCGCTTCTACAATGATGAGCCTGACAATCTCGCCTAGATACTGACCGGTCGTCATGTACTCGAGGGGTTGGTAATTAGGCCGCAAATGCGTGCGATTAATATGGTCGTCCCATCGAGTCATTGGCAAAATTCCACCGCCAAACATGCTCATCTCGCTATTAACGACTACGTGGGTAGCGCGGTTGAACCAATCCTGAGGTCTGACACCGAACTTCCCTGCTCCGATACCATGCACGGGGAAATGGATGGCGACATTGGTTCCAGTTCCTAGGATGAGGGACATGCGTGTATCTGGGTTCGTATACGCTTGGGAGAGAAGCGTAGCAGAGCTGTCATTTACAATCGCCTCCACCTGAATGTTGAGATTGCGCTTTTGACAGGCCTTCATAATCAGGTCGCCTAGGTCTTGTCCCAGAGTTCCGTTCGAACAGAGGAATCCCTTGCCCATGTGAATTACACGTCCACTGCGAACAGATGTCTGGTCAATGGGGAACGACCATGACAGGCCCATGGCAAGCGGCTCGTCACCCCGACCATGATCATCACCAGCCTCCCGCAGTGTAGCTTCGATCTTCTCTGCCATCCAGTCGAAGAAGAGTGTGCCTTCTAGCGATCTAACGTGGCTATCGATAGGCGAGGATGAGACGTGTAGGATATCCATTGCCTTCTCCCTCCCATGCAGGCGGATTAAGGCCACGCGGAAGGTGGACCCTCCAACGTCCAGGGCGAGATAAGTTCCATTTTCTGAGCCGGATGGCAGCGCGTGGGTGTACGAGGGGAGCATGCAGACGGGGCTAGATTCGAGGCAGGACCTGAATTGCTCGCGTATCTTCTCCGACATGGAAGCCATATTTCCAGTGGTCAGTGATGATAGGAAGAGACGGTGGACCTCATTGCCAAAGTCATTGAGGCTGGCAGTTTCCTGAGAGAGACGTGTGCGTCGTCTTCGGTTGCGGTTTTGAAAGATCGAGGGGAATAGCAGGATAGAGTCGATGGCAGCCACGACATCATCGAATAGTTCATGGATCCGGTGGAGGATCTTGACCAGGATTGTTGACATGGTCCCTGGGAGAGCGAGAGGGTTAGGACAGGGACACGGGGGAGGAAGGATGTGTGAAGTTGTCCACACTTGGGAAGATCAGGGTCAACAAGGGATTGCTGTACGTAGCAGCATGTGGTCAGGGGATTATATGAACAGTCGGAGCATCAGTGAGGTTGAGACAAGAATTCACAGAAGACAGAGAGAATGACCGGGAATTATAAGATGAGGAACAAGGGCGCCGTAGCAGTAGCAGCAGCGGTACAGCCGGTGATAGCAATAGTAGTATGCCGGGTAAGGCAAGGTGACACCTAGTGAGGGACCCTAACCAGCTCTTGTACAGAATCTGTCCTGCTGTGCCTGGAAGTGGAGACGCTTTCTGGGGCAGAGATGGACCTGAAGGATGGAACTTTAAACTGGATGTTGCAAGAACCGGGCAGGACACAAGAGAAGAGGATGTACCTGCGGAGTGGATGGCCAACAGCAGGGATAGCACAGTAGCAGCGACGGCAGAGAGGTCGATAGTTCATTATCATACCCTCGCCACGGTCAACTAAGGAGGATACAATGATACATATTACATGGTAGCTCAGCAAGATTGTCAGCCATAATCACACCTTGGAGCACGGGCCAGGTTGCTCCGTGGAACATGCGCGATATGGCACTGTTTATGCTACGATGCTCCATCGTTTGGCCGGGCATGTCTAATTATCGTATCATTACTCTATTAAATGGATCCTATCCTTTGAACTTTCTGCTTCGAGGTTTATTTCTTTGATAAACTCCGGGAGATTGCCCGTCCTCCCCGAACTGTCACGTGGAATGTTCCAGGTCATGTGATAGCGGCCTCATGTCGCATCACGTTCTGTCACATATGCGTCAGGTTATTACCAGGCATGTCCATCGTAGTATTGGTTTGTAGACAGAAACTCGCACAAACAATTGGTTACATCCATGACATGACAGAGCGTCTGTCTGTTTCGATACAGTCATGTCATTTCCATACCACTGATCCGTATCTGGCCAAGCACCAGTGGTTACTCCATCAACGCTCCTCCTCTTCTTCCCCCTTCAAATCAATCACCATAGACTCCTACATCCTCTCTTCCATCAAAATACGAGATCCACGATAGCATGGTATTGTCCACTGATGCCTGCCAATCGTCTGCTCATCACAAAACAGTGGCACGCTTGATTGCAACGGTAGTAGACACCTTGCGGACCGTTACACCCGATCACCGCCGAGAGATCCCCTTCTCGTTATATTGTCTTAACTGGGTTAGTCTACGTCCGGCCTGGAGGCCATGGTTGCAGATTGCATGCAGATAGGCCGTTGTCATTATGATTTTCGTTTATCATCGTATTGTTGCTACTGCTGTCGTTGTTACACGTTGTTCTAGACCCACGGCCTTAGCCTTAGGTAACTAAGTTATGCTACTTTCCTTTTGCTCCTGGCCTGATGCACGGTTCACTTAATGATCTGTGTTAACCGGCCCTGCCTGCAGACATCTTCACTCTTAAAAAGTACCCTACTCTAGAGTCCGTACTATATAGGATGAGAGGCTATGTGGCGGCATGGGCACAGTTAAAGCCTTCAACTAGATGTCCATCTACTTGATCAATATGCTCTGTTCCTTCGTGGTCCGCCGCAGGTATAGATTTTGTCTACCGACCATGATGTCTTGGCAGATCGATAGGTCTTTGTTTTCGGTCTACAACGCTGTAAACGCGCATACTGATTGGCGCTGGCTCTCCGTGTCTTCGGAGTAGTCAGTGACTGCCCCAGTTTGTGATCGATCATCTCCAGCGCTGTACGCTACGTGCCGCATCATCTTAGGAGGGCGTTTCGAATACAGGAGACATGAGTGAGCATCCAAGGAGCTGAGGAAGACCGGTTCATGTAACGGTGAACTGAAAAGCGCTAGATGACCCGCATCTTTCCCAATTCAACAATACTCACGTTGCTCTCACGATATCCGACAGTAATACTGAAGGCGCTAGATATCACACGTGCCCGATGTCGACGAGCGCTCCCTATCAACTGGATATCTCACTCATTACGGTCAATATTATAGCCAGTTCACCACCGGAGTCTAACACCTAAGCGCTACCAGTGATGCGTCCACCGGCATATACAGCTGGCAGATTCGTCCGCCTCCCTCTTACTTGCTATGTGATTCTCCAGTGTTGCATTCCCCATTTCAGCTGCAGGGTCGTCATCGTCGGGTACTAGGGTTGCTTGACGCTGTCGTACACTGTCACGTTCCCCGGCTTATGACTTCCATGTTCTAAAGTTTCCCGAACCCAGACAGTTCTTACTGGTGTAGTAGTGAGGATGTGTGCTGACAATAGACCTTTCTATGTCTATTTAGACTCACCAGCGTGCGGGATAAATCCATGTATAAAAGTGACCACACAAGGCTTGCACGGCGATCTGTCTGTTTGGACACAGAAGTACCGAGTACTTCCTAACACTGCAACCACTATACGAGTAATGTACTACTGGAAGTTGAAATGCTAACAAGGGTTGAAGTTTCATCTGGGAAGGTCACCAATACCAGCTGCCGTGCATGCAGCGCCTTGGCTATAAGGAGTCTCGACTCTTTCCACATAGTTTGCGTCCCAAGGACCGACTTGGCCCCTATTGATACATGTCTGGTTTATGTTGCCATCGGCTTACAATGACATCACGTACACGGTAGTATAACGTCATGGGTACCAGGTATCTGGGGTGTATATATAAAAAGTACCCCAATAGGACGCTAACCAATGCCAGACCCGCGAGAAGGGAGACAAGGAGTCGTTCAGATTTCATTCAATCTTCCGGGTGCTGGGTACGCAAATCCATACGACAATGCCCGCTGAAAGAGCCAAAGACAAACACGGCGAATATATCCAGGAAGGCGACTTCGTCTTTGCGAAGTACCGCGGAGGATGGCATAGAGGCGAGGTACGGCGGTTTCAGTAGTGCTTATTCCCCTTGGATCCTTAGTGTGCAGGATGTACGTGCGCTCTGTGTACATGTCACTGACTGGGAATTTGGCAAGGCCGAGAGGATAGTTGTCGATGAAGACGGAGCGAGGGACGAAGGAGTTGTCCATCCCCCAAAGGTACCACGAGATCCTTCATACTGATGATGCGTCTGATACACTCACCTTTGCCTATACATGCAGGTTGTCTATGTCGACCAGCACGGGCACCGCGTTGCCCATAATCCGAGTACATTAGAGAAGAAATAAGTCGGATTATTTAAATAATTATTTTCTTTTGCAGTTCTTCTGCCAATACATAGTTTGCAGATAATCTTTAGGCCAAGTCTTGAATGTGGCTGCAGATTAGCAAAACGAAGTGTAGTATGGAATGCTGACAACAGCGTTCAAGTCCAGTGATTTCCAGATGTGGAAATGCAGTTGCTCCCAACTTCTTGCAGCATCGTGCTACTAGTACCGTATCTCTCCCACCACGTCATAAACTCCATTCAACGTCTGCATTTATCAAGGCGCTTCCTGATTCATTCAAGCGAGCATTGCTGCACGATCTGATCTAGGAACTGTCATAACATTGAAGCAGTTCATTGGCCATCATGCACGCGGTCCCCGTCGGGACAGGAGACACTCGGGCCCTTGCAACATAGCGGGAAAGATTAATGTTGTGGAATATGCATGTAACTCAGGGAAGAAGGGCAGAATGAAGCTGTATCGACTACACGTACGTAGCCTACTAAGGAGCGGATGCCATTCTGTTCTATCTCTGTTTACATATAATCAGGGGCTCGGATTCTCAGGGGTTGGAGAGGGAGCCAAGCCGCCATACCACGTGACCTTTTCCATATCAATTAACAACACACCAACATATCCCATATCGTCGCCGGACTCGCAGGCAGACCAACGACTATACATTGTTTATCACTATTTATACCATCTATACTGATCGCTCTCCCCCTCTAGACATGGAGGTAGACGATCCTCCTGCGGACGAAGCTCGCCCAGGGACTCCGCGCCTGTTCGAAAACTCTGATCCGTTATCAGGACCTCCCACCCCTACCCCCTCCCCCGCATCTCCCTGAAAAGGAGGGCGCCACCCTCCCCTATAGGATGCCTACGGCGATAATAGCTCCTATATCCAACACGCAGGCTGCTGGATCAATTTGCCAGCAGGCTACCGCAGCTGCAAACGACCAGCTCCTGCTCCTAGGTGACTGGAAGCTGGCGCTAACCTCCCTTGCAGAGGCACTTGAGACAACTGTCTCCTCTCTACAGGGCCGTCCCAAGGAGCTCGCTCGAGGGCTTGTAGCTAGGTTTATTACCCTGGCAAACCTCAACACCCCACAGCAAGGGGCAAAGCCTGACATAGCACCCCCCAGATGGCGCAGGCATATCAAGCTAAAAAGACCTTACAGACCTCAACCTGGGCCTCAGTTGCCGCCCTAAAAGCTAGCCAGGACAACTGGCAATCTGATACTCAAGAACATAGTGTGCAAGCCTCTCGGCAGCAGACACAAAAGCCAGCCCAGCAGCAACCCCAGCAGGAAAGCAAAACTGACTCCCGTATCTTTCTCCGGCTGCCGGTCTCCTCCAGCCTACGAGCTATTGGGCCGCATGGCATCCGGGTCACCCTAGCGGAAAAAATTCCTGGTGGAATCGCACGAGTGCAGGCCGTGGCTACAGGATATGCAATCTCAGCCACTGAAGAAGGTAGGGCTTTCCTACTCTCCCCACAGGCAAGTGGGCTAGCAGGAGACGGCAACTTTGAGGCTGCAATGGGTTTCCATCAGGTAGTAGTCCCTAGGATCCCTCAGCAGCTCTGGACCCGAGAGGGATGGGCACCCACCACAATCAGGGATATCAGTACAGAAGCAGAGCGCATAACTGGTATGAAGCCGCTTATGACTAAGCTCTCTAAGCACCCTGTAGAGGAGGGCTCTATCACGGCAGTCATAGCCTTTCCAAAGAAGCCACAACGTGCCTTGCAACTCTTTGGCTCCTCTGGCCTATCACGGCCTACCCGCCCTAAGAAAAGACCACTACAGTGTACCCGCTGCCACCGCTTCCATGATACACGAGCCTGCCGCTCTAGTGAGCGCTGCATCTCCTGTGGATCCTCTAAACAGGAGCATACCTGCCGCGTGCAGTGTGTGAACTGCTGCGGTCCACATGCAGCAGACTACCAAAAGTGCCCTGCTAGACCATATACACAAAAGGGTTCTATTATCCGCCTTGCAAAGCACACCTTGGCTGCTGTTCGTAAGGCTGGCCGACTTGCCTTTCAACAGCAACTAGCTAAGTCAGCCTCTAGCCACCAAGCTAGCAGTCCACACACCCCCCACCAGTCCTCAAGCCAGCTTGCCCAGGAGCTTGCAAATCAAACCCTCCCATCACCAGAACTATGAAGATATTGCAGGCTAATGTTGGAAGGGGCAGCCCTGCCCACGACCTACTGCTAACATTTGAGGCGGACATTATCCTAGTCCAGGAGCCCTGGACGGACATGGCAAAACAACTCACAAAAACACACCCACGATACCAGCTCTTCAGCCCTGCCACTCGGTGGGAAACTAGGCCTAGAGCTTTGATATATGTTCGCCGGGATCTTCCAGCATTCTCTCTCCCTCAGCCTATCTCACCAGATATCGCAGCTATCTGTACAGCTGGCCTAACCATCATAAACATCTACCGCCCCCAAATGACCCCGTTGTGCCAGCGGGATCTGGTTCAACCCTATCTACCCTACACACCCTATTGCAATTCTCCCCTCCGCAGAACACTATTATCGCGGGGGACTTTAATACCCACCACCCCCTCTGGCAACCGGGGACAGAACCGCACCAAGTAACAGCAGGCGCAACAGCACTTATAGAGTGGCTAGAAGCCCATGAACTAGTGCTCTGTATGGAGCCAGGCACTCCTACTCGTGGGCCAAACACCCTTGACCTGGTCTTCTCCAACATGTTGATAGAGGCAGTAGTTGAAGACTACCTTAATACCTCAAGTGATCATGCAACCATTCTGATTACAACAGACTGGACGGAGCCTATCTCCCGTCCAAGGATAGGCTCTACAGACTGGGAGAAGGCTATATCTCTGCTAACCCCCCCACCTGCGCACCTCCCCATCAACACCTTAGCAGAAGAACTAGTTGATAATGTACAGCTAGCCATCCGTGGTGCATCAAAACATAACTCTCGCAAGCTCCCACGCACCCCTTGGTGGACACCAGAGCTCACAGACCTACTCCACCAAACACGACAGCAGCAGGACCCAGACTACCTACCACTCCGGAAGACAATATCCTGTGCAAAGGCTAATTACTGGAAGAGGCGAATTGAGCAAGCAGTGTCTCCCACAGATGCCTTCCTACTTGCTAAATGGCATAAGCGCTCAGATCAGCTCGCGGCACCCCCTCTAAACATCCAAGGAAATCAGGTTAGCACTCCACAAGATAAAGCGGATGCTTTTCTTTCACATTTACTGGAGAAGGGAGCCTCCCTTCCAGATCAACTAGAGGAGGGCCCTCCAGCAAAACCTCTGGATTCACTAGGGTTGCCAACTAAGGAGGACTGCTGGACTGCCCTTTGTGCCCCTGCCCCATCCGCCCCAGGTAGGGATGGGCTTGCTACCACAGTTTGGAGAGAGCTCTGGCCTGCTCTAGGCAACACAATCACGCTTCTTTATCGCCGCTGCTTAGAGGAAGGTCGCTTCCCACAGTGTTTTAAGTCTGCAAAGGTGGTAATGATACCAAAGCCAGGAAAAAGGGACCTCACACAGCTCGGCTCCTGGCGACCCATCAGCCTACTCTCCACCTTAGGAAAAGGCCTAGAGCGCTTTCTGGCGCGGCGCATAGCTGCACGAGCAATCCAGGTAGGGCTACTGGCCCCCTGCCATTTTGGCGCTCTTCCTGGCCGCTCTGCGATTGATCTTGTCCAGATCCTGGTCCACAGGATAGAGAAGGCCTTTGGAAGGAAGATGGTGGCTTCACTACTATTACTGGACGTAAAGGGGGCCTTTGATGCGGTAATCCATCAGCGGCTTCTCTCACACCTACGCCTGCAGGGATGGGACGAAGGCCTAATCCGGTTAATCCAAGATTGGCTGACCGGCCGCACTGCCTCAGTCCATATTAGAGAGGCTATTGCAACAGCCCTAATCAAGGGCGGTCTCCCCCAGGGGTCCCCTCTATCCCCAATTCTCTTCCTGCTGTACGCGGCAATGGTAGTTTCTACCCATAAGGGCTCTTTCTGCTATGCAGACGACCTGGGATTGCTATTCATTGGAAACAATCTGGAAGAGACCTCACGGCAACTATTGGAAGCCTATAAATCAATCACGGCACTTGGGGCTGCATCAGGCCTTCCATTCTCCTTTGAGAAGACAGAAATACAGCATTTCTCTAGGCAGCGGAAGCAGTCTATCCCCACAGTCTTTCTACTAGGTGTAGGCAAGATCAAACCATCTCCATATACCCGATGGTTAGGGGTCCTGCTTGACACTAAGCTCACCTTCAGGTCACATATTAATTGGACATTCAGCCGCGGCAAGCAGCTCGCTCAACATCTCCGGAGGCTTAGCAATACCCAGCGTGGGTGCCCAGTAGCCTCCATGCGTGCAGTGGTCATGCAGTGCGTCCTGCCAACAGCTCTCTATGGCGCAGAAGTCTTCTATACTGGCTACAGGCAACAAGGGGTTATCAGCTCCCTTCAATCCCTGCTCCGCCTGGCCGCCCTGGCCATTCTTCCTGCATATAAAACAACCCCTACTACAGTACTCCTCCGGGAGGCAGACCTACCTGACCCTGAAGCCCTGCTCAACGGTACCCTCCAGAAGGCGGCAATCAGATATGCAAGCCTTGACGCGAAGCACCCGATTGCTCGCATAACTACCACTACAGCCCAGAGCTGTAAGAACAGGACCAGACTTACCAGGATCCTCCAACTTGTCCCTGGACCAGCGCCGGAACGCATGCATATAGAACCACCCCTCCCATCACTGCGCATGCTCCCCACTGACTGGGGTAAGCACCTTCCTTCCCCATTGGAAGTAACAGTCTATTCAGATGGCTCCCGTACAGACCAGGGCGCTGGGTACGGCTATGCAATATACTATGGCCCTATCCTGCTTACCCAGGGATTCGGCCCTGCTGGCGCGCGGACAGAGGTTTACGACGCAGAAATTATGGGTGCAGTAGAAGGGCTCCGTGCTGCAGTTAGCCAAGACTGCACCAAGTTCGCTACCCAAATCAACATCCTCCTTGATAATCTAGCCGCAGCTAGCCTGCTAGCAGATGGCAGGCCAGCCCCCCATAGACGAAGACTTACTGATACTTTCCACCAACTCTCCGCTCAGTGGGACAGCTTGCCTTCACTTTTATCTCTACCTCGCAAACCTGTAGGGGTCTGTTGGGTTCCAGGCCACTCTGGGGTCACAGGGAATGAGCTCGCAGATAAGCTGGCAAAGAAGGGAGCTTCATTAGCCAGTCCTGATATCCCCCCTTCTCCCTCATTCCTCAGACGGGAGGCAAAACAGCGGATCCGCGCAGATACACACGCGGCATATTTTAGAGGCGCACCTCAGGCCTACCGTGACCTGGGCATCAGACCTCATACAAAAAGCAGTCGTGACCAAGAACATAAGCTCCCCTGCTGGGTCCTGGGCAGGCTCATAGCCGCCCGTACAGGTCACGGGGATTTTGCAGCATATCATGAAAGATTTCAACATGTAGACTACCTAGCAACCTGCTCCTGCAAGAGACAGAAGTCCCCTGTCCATTTCTTCTTCTGCCCACCCACCAGGAAGCGCTGGAAGGATAGATGGAAATGCAAGAGAGGCAGCCCGTCAAGTACAATTGACTGGCTACTAGGTACAGCTGCTGGGGCGGAAGAGTTCAGCCACATCGTGCAAGATTCATCCTTTTTCAAGGATATATGCCCAAATTGGGCCTGCTCAAGCACTGAATAGTGCAACAGTCTACGCTTCTACCTGGACGAACGGGAAAGGCACCCCTGCTCGACTGAAGGTAGCCAAAGCAGGTTCCTCACCTTTAGAAGTCCAGGCCAGGGTAGCGCCTGGTGCTTCTTCCACTCTTTTCCAACACATAGTGTCCAGCTTTGTTGCTTCAAGCATGTATTTATTTTAGTGAGTCTTTGCTTAGGTAGCACGTCCGGATGCCCCTTGGGAGGCCGCGGGTCACGTGTGCCACGTGATCCGCCGAGTGACGTTAAATAGTAATCAAATCAAATCAAAAATCCCATATCGTCGTCCGATATCATATCTTCTGAACGGGATCCTTGATGGGAAATGGAATCCACCAGTCCTGCCAAGACAGGAGCCTTCACCCACCGTCGGAGTTCCATCCATACTGCTCCCACTAGATGCTGGACATTATCTGTATGCCAGAGGATTCTATTCCAGACTCCCAGTCGCGGTTCCTTCTACATGATGGATAATTCATCCGTCCTGCTATCCTCCAGTCTCTTCTGCGGAGTCCCTCTTGTGGAAGCTCTCATCTTATTCTCGTTTCTGAAAGTCTACTCCTAGCCATTCCTTCAACTTCATGCCAACCATGATATTAATTTGGCTCATGTTACTGCTGCTCCTACGTGCAATCAATGCACAACTTGACGACAGTGATCTGGTGTCTTTCATTACTGTGAGGGCCTACACGCCTCCAACCTTTGGCATAATGCAAGCTTCGCTGACCCAAGTCCAGCTTCCGCACATTCGAGCGTTAAAATTCAACATCACCTACCATGATCCTGACCTGGTAAGCCCGGGGTACTGGTTCGTTGCACCATATACGAGAATAGATCAAGAACCTCCGACGAAGAAATGGGAGCCTTGCCAGATTGGACCATATATCTACGACGCGAATGGGGTAGGCATCTTTCCCAAACGCAATATGGGACAGAAGAAAAAACAAATGACTTACTACTAGATATCTGCCCATTAGACTCTCATATGGGCAGGGTCTTGCTTGTTTGAAAACAGAAATATTTTCGACTTTAAGGCCGTGGATAACATAGATGACCGGTATCATTTGTCGTTCATCGAACAGCATCAGTGGCAGGATGATGGCACGGATAAAGGACGGGGTTTTATCTTCAACGAACACTACGAAGTTGAGCATACCACCCCTGTTACCAATGACCTCACAGCATTCAATATGCATGAATTCAATGTTCTTGATGGGGGGAAGACAGCATTGGCTTGCGCATACCGGGCTCAATTGATGCCTTTAGAAGATCTTGGTCGGCCAGATGAAACTGCTTGGGTCCAGAACGGTGGATTCGTCGAGCTGGATACTGAAACTGGTAACGTCCTTGTCGACTGGAATTCTCCCGGCCGCATTTTCATGACCGAGTCTGTAAAATTGAATCAATGGGACCGGCCAATTGATTATCCCGGTTGGGACTACATGCATGTCAATTCGGTTGATAAAAATGGCGCTGGGGATTACCTCCTGTCCGCTCGATTCACAAATACCATCTATTTAATTTCCGGAGTGGATGGGCGCATTATCTGGCGACTAGGCGGGAAATATACAAACTTCGAGCAAGACTTCACCTTTTCCAAACAGCACCACGCTCGATTCGTCGAGTCGAATGCCACACATCACACAATCTCATTTCTAAACAATGCCTCTGATGAAAGAAGCGAGGATGAAGAAGTCTCATCCGCACTCTATGTCCAGCTAGACACCAGCGCGTCGCCAATGGTGGCCCGTGTGATCAAACGTTTCTACCGTCCAGACGGCGGCCTCACCAGGCTCCGTGGTAATGTTCAGACCTTGCCAAACGGCAATACTTTCGTCGGTTGGAGTGAGGGCGGCTACCAAAGCGAGTCTTCCGCTGATGGAAAGCTCCTGATGGAAGCTAGCTTTGCATCTAATCGCTTCTCCTCCTACAGGTCCTACAAATTTCCATTCCGCGGCCGTCCGAACACGCCACCAGACCTTGTAGCCTCCGTCTACGGTACGGACGACACCAACTTCGTCACCGTCTTCTATGTCAGCTGGAACGGTGCGACGGATGTGGCATCATGGAACTTTTACGCACGCCAGAACGGTGGGTCAATCCTGGTGGGTAACACCACCAAGACGGATTTCGAGACCATGTACGTTGCGACTGGATACTTGGACTGGGTGTCGGCCGAGGCAGTGGACAAGGATGGTCAAATTCTTGGTGTCTCGAATGTGCATCGTACCATTGTTCCTGATAACTGGGAGGCAGCCGGATTTCGAGGCAGGAATGAGAAGCCTGTAGTAAATAGCCCTCAGGGTCTTCCAAACGTCAAGAATCTGCAGGATGAAGAAGGAGAAGAAAGTGGGGTGGACTATGAAGAGAATCAAAGAGTTAATGAGAACCACGACGATCCAGACATTCATGCAGACGACGTGGTGATAGCATCGTCCATTAAAGAGGAACAAGTTGCCCATCGCACGCATCCGGGAGGGGACGAGGTCATTCGCGGAGTTGGTAGCCTTCTCATTCTTGTCCTTTCTCTTTGCTCCATCTGTGGAATCCTGGCTGGTCTCTACATGTTTATTCTACGACGGTGTATGCATGCATACAGTCAAGTTCCCTTGGAGGAAGCAGGTGCCTCAGATAGCAGTTAGGGGAGTTGGATACAAACACAAAAGCGATGAGCAGGGCTAACTCTTGCGGCTATCATGGGCTACGCCCAGGCATATGGCAACTCAGGACTGACGCCTGAGCACTCTGCCCGCACTATTTGTACCATTTGTTTCTGTTTGCTGCTTCTACTTACTTATTTCATTCCTTGGGCATAATGCTGTTGTCTCTCTTCTTCTTCCTCCCAAGAAATTCTTTGTGTATCTAGTACAACAATGAATTTATATTTGAACCCCTACATTAGAAATTCCTTCCTTTCTCTCTCTTACCCTTTCTCCAATGGAGAGGCTGTACAGATCCAGATAATCTGTATACAGACATTAGACATTGGATATGATAGATATTGACATATCAGATACTGGTTTCATTGGTTTCATTGGATAGTTAATAGAAGTAAATAGTCAAGTTTACTTATAATTTAGATTTATTAAAGGATAATAGAAGTTTTATTTAATAGTTAGTTAATAAATACACATAACGTAATCAAACCCCGAACCGCGGATTTCAACCCAGTTTCTACTCTCTCTGTTTAACACGTCAAATCTTCATGACTATACTGCAATATGCCTCCTTCTAAAGAGTCGCATATTCAGATAGCTATTTCAGCCTATCAGAAAGGCCAAATTAAATCAATATTATACACTGCTCAAGTTTTTGCAATCCCTGAAAATACTCTATGCAATTAGCTTCATGGTTCAAAATCACAGAAAGACATGCTGTAAAAGGGGGGCATACGTGCGTTGTTCCCTGCGACAGAAACTGGGTTGTGATCAAGGGATCTCAGGGACGATGCCGCTATACCACGCGGCACCGAACGATCTTAGCAAGAAAACGATATAACGATAAAAGGAAACACAATGTCAAAGGAGCCTCGCTCCATTCTATACAATGATAACAATACTAGTGAAGCAACCTAGAAACCAAAAGAATGCTCAATTTCTTGTAACTATCTGGGAGGGAACCCTCCATTAAGTACTCCGGCCGTGGGCTCCACCATACATTAGTATGTCGGAGTCCGCGGTTCTACGGTGTTCCGAGATAGGAAATATGGGAGATCCGGGGTTTCGCAGTGCCCCCGGCACACTGTCACAGTATTTGAACAAATGGCTGAAGGCCTGGGAGAATGATAATGACCTACTGGATCACAGAGATGACAACTTACCAGCTTGAGGGCTGGGGACAGCCCTCTTAAATGTTAGAGGTCACGTGTATTCTGCCATATTAGACCGCCCTCGCTTGGCCTGACACACTAAAATAGCTAGACCAACCTAGATAGATACAAGATAAGCAAGTTGATCCAACATTAAAGAGGGGGGTAATGTTAGGGCCCTTGCCATGTAGACCAGGACAAGCACGTGAGCTTCCTTATTTGGATTAGCGTGGCGTGTGGATAGGAGTATGTCATCCAGCTTCACGTAGATCTCTTCCCTTTTTCCTTCCTCTCCATGCTTGAAGTTCTCGTCGATAGCTGCCTAGATAGCTGAATAGCATCCTATTCAGCGTCTAGTTGAGTTCCGTGACATAGATTCAGCACTTTCTGCAGTTGGACCACATGTACAAGCTCCACCACAGTGTTCTAATTGTTATATTTGGGGACATACTAGAGTTAGATGTCCTAATCCCCTTAGCAATTAGTTTTTATATAAAAATGCAATTGTTTGGCTGGTAGAGGCTCTAGTATTTAGCCCGCGGGCAGGAATTAGCAGGAGGTGGCCCGCTCAACCGGGAAATACGTTACACAATAAGGACCTTATGTTTTCCTCCCTACTATCGCACTTAGCATTCTCCGTATATTGATTACCTCTTCACGCCGTCACCGCCATCTAGCTTTTACACATGATTTGGAGATATGGATATTATATATACATTATGGAATTTTAAATAGCAGTGTTTCCCTCTCATTGATCCCAAGTTTAATGGCCATAAGCTCAAGTAGTATTAAAGGCACCGCGGCTCTCATCTAGTTCGGCAACATAGCCCTTAGAAATGCTTCGTGAGAACATGCTTACTTAGCATAAAAAAACCCGCAGACGCATTTATTATTGCCCCAGAACTACCCATCGATGGAAAGCTCGATGGCTCGTTTTCGCGAATATCCGCCTCTGCCACTGGCCAAACTAGAAAACCAACCTCAAAGATTTAAGTGCCTTGACTTTACCTGCCTTCTCTCTAGCAATGCGTGCATCATCCTTCATCTGAAAGGCGGTGGGCTTCATGATCTCCTTTTCAATCATGCGAGCAATTGCGTCCAGTCTTTCCTGCTTGAACATGACCATATGAAGCTTGATGTCGGCATAGTCCAGATTCTTACGGGCAAAATTAATCAATGGAAATGTCCAACATTCGTCAAGCTCCAGGTGAATTGGCCAGTCCCGAATGGTCATGCCAACATGCAGAATCCTCAGGGACGTGAACGCATCTGACATGGCTTCGCATGCTAAATACCAAGCAAAGTCGCTGCGGTGCTTGAAGACACTAAATGCGAGTAGGTGCGGCTCGTTGTACATATGATGATTCAGTTCCACATGGTGGATAGCACTCTGGGCTGACTTGTCGGTAACTCTGAGGAATCTCACTACCGCCCTGGTCGAATTAAATACGAACTGAGTGGTTGAATAGAGCAAGAACAATGTCTCGCAGTGGATTTCCTCGCAAGTAAACATAAGTGCAAGGGGAAGAGAGGTATATGGGAAGCGTGCGATGCGGCAGGGAGCTTCCTGTGTCGTGGAATTGCGCGGATGTAACTGGTGATGGTAAAGACGGTAGCATGTCCGCTTGGAATTGTCAGAGTTCTTCCTTTTCTGGTGAAGGATCTCCACGCGATGGGTAGTAAATGAATACTTGTATATCTGCAACCTCAGCTCCATGGGAAGGCGCAGAAAACGAGAGGAACCCTTAGACAGAGGAGCACTCTCAACGACAGGCCCATCATTCGTGATGTTCTGGTCCGGAACTGTATCAGGCTCCACGCTAACGGTTTGGTGGATATCAGACACAGCATTGCATTCAGGAGCCACATAGATAGGACTATTCTGTGTCTCCATAGTATGTGCTGTCGCAGCAGCTGGGGAAGAGCCGGTCAAGATCCCTTCGAGGCATAAGGATTCTGAAATATCCCGTCCCTTGGTCAAGATGCTATAGAGTCTTGAGTTCTGGCTTTCATTGTTAGTGCTCTCACGATCAAGTCGAAGGACTTCGGCCTCCTTTTTGTTCTGCGAAGACAAAATAATTCGGGGGGCGTCATCATTCTTCAGGGAGTGACTGCGGGATGCTGACGCACTCCTGTGAACGCAGTTTTGTGAAGAGCCTCCTTTGACAGAAGAGTCATTCACGGGACCTCGACTACCGCCCTGGGGCATTTCCAGGTTCTGATGAGGTTTCTTTGAGTTCGAATGTCCGCGCCTGGAGTACTAAGTCTCTTGCAAGACACGGTCAATAATTCATAGGACTGGCCTTACATTAGAAGCTTTGCTACTTGCTCTCCGAGTATATCTTCTGGTCCCTCGACCAGCCTGTTGATTTGGGGATTGGCTGGATTCCGAGACCTATTCTGCAAAATCAGAACTAGCAACCGGAGCACGCAAGGAAATAGGACTGACATTTGGCTGCTGAACCTGATTACGAGAGGCCGAGTTTCCGCGTCCATGACTACGTCCGCGTCTGCATCCTCTGTGGTTGCCATGATTGCCACGAGTACGAGTAGCAGCATCGTTGCCAGCGTCTAAGAGGCCATTATGGCCAGTAGCTTGATTGGCATCCATGCTAACCAAGGATAAGGCGGATGGATCAAAGGAAGACAGAAAGAAGAGCAATGCATATGCAGCAAGGGCAGTAGATGGGTTAGAAGGATCTACTCTGAATAGCAGCTTTATATTGGTATGGTGCTGGAATACAGGTCTAGACAATGGATGAATTGGTATTTTTTTCAATCGATCCGCCGGTTTTGCATTTCCGATTCATTTTAATTCTCTCACTTTAATTTAAGTAGTCATTCAGGTTCGCCAGTGAATGGAGATGGGGAAGGGAGGGAAGTGGGAAGGCAGGCCACTCCAGCTTCCATCAAGAGCAGCAGCAATGGAGATGAGCCGATGCATATTGTCCAGTGCAGGCCCAGATAGAGGGGACTGAGCAGAACGGATGAGGAATGGGAGATGGTGAAGCTGGAGAGAGAGCGAAGAGACAGAAATGAGAAAACAAGACAAACAGCGCTATTCCGCATGCGGACATGTCGAGAGCAGCGACATCTCGCTCTTCTTCGACCTCGATTCCAACGCTGAACATTCCTTCGTTCGCATTTCAGAAAAGCAACTTCAGCTCTCTCTCGCGCCTCCTCCAGGAATGTCCGTCCGTCCTGCAGTCCTTCGCTGCGCATTTCCGGTGCCTTCGTCATTTCCATCCCGCGCGAATCAGACAACCAGATCCTTGCAGCGATCCCTTCGTCAACCCCACCTGCAGCAGCAACAACACCACCGTTTCTATTCGTCTTCGTCTTCCCCGTCCTCCTCCCAGTTCAAAATCCTCCCCTTTGTCGCTCTCATCGCCATCGGCACCGGGTCGTACGTCTTCCTGGTGAGGTCCCGCACCGCCAATCGTCAAAATCAGATCGTCCAACAGGAACAGGAATAGAAAGTACAGGGGCTGAAATCTTGAGGCAACAACGACAACAACATGGCCAACGTTCACGAGGTAACGGGTCCCGTCCCCGAGGAACTTCCTCCCCCACAGACCTCGAACAACACCACCCCTCGCTTCTCCTCGTCCGATGTCACCGTCGTCTTCGTCTTAGGCGGGCCCGGTAGCGGCAAGGGAACACAATCTGCCCACTTGGTCAAGGATTACGGCTTCACTCATCTCTCAGCCGGGGATCTGCTGCGTGCTGAACAGAACCGCCCGGGAAGCCAGTACGGCGATCTCATCCGCTCCTACATCCGTGATGGCAAGATCGTCCCCATGGAGATTACCGTGGCGCTGTTGTCGAACGCCATGGCCGATGCCCTTGCTCATCGCAGCAGCCAGCCTAGCGGAGCCTCAAAGCCCCGTTTCCTCATTGATGGCTTCCCCCGGAAGCTTGACCAGGCCGTATTCTTCGAAGATACCGTGTGCAAGTCCGAGTTTACACTGTTCCTCAACTGCCCTGAGGATGTGATGGAGAAGCGTTTGCTTAAGCGCGGGGAGACGTCGGGTCGAGACGACGATAATGCTGAGTCTATTCGCAAACGGTTCCGTGTCTTCGTTGAGACCAGCATGCCAGTCGTTGATGCCTTCCGGAAACAGGGAAAGGTCGTCTCTGTCGAGGCCACCGGCGAGGTTGATGAAGTGTATGCCCACATCAAGGAGGCCATTGCCGTTAAGGATATTCATCCTATCCATCCGAAAATCTAATCACATATAGACCGTGCTTTGTTATGTTCAGCCGCCAATCTAGCTGTGTTTCTTGTATCTATCAACATGTTTTGATTCTCCACATTACCATCTTGTGTATAGACTCAACCTAAAACATATTCATATATTCCCCCCTTCTCAATTGGATATTCAAACATACTTCTATTCAGAAACTCCCAAATAACTACAAACATGTATGGCGATTCCAAAAAAACATAGGGCTTTGTTATTCACCTTTTTTTCTTTCTGGATTATTCGTCATGCCTTTAGGTACACCTTTTTTGTTCTCTTCGCCTCCCGGTTTAGAAACCATAACATAAGACCAGCTCATCCTGTCTATGGAAGACTTTGAAAGCTGAATGACATGACATGACTCGTGATCCGATTGATCTGTCCAATTCGTAATCGATAATGCAGCCAGACTGGACACTTTTCTAGGCAGAGAGAAAAAAAAAAACAATAATAAAAAAGGGATAGAGAAGGGGCGGAAAAAAAGCAGAATCCCCGAACATTGAAGCCTGGAAGAAAACGACAGAGAAAAAGAGAGAACAGACAGCTGCAGAGAGAATGGTAATAGAAGAACATCAAGGACATTAGGATCTCTTATTAATCACCTCCCCCAACGAGGTCTACCTCCCGAGGTTGCTGTTGCTGCTGTGTAGGATTGCGTCTCCGATCGGCACCCTTCCCTCCTTTCTCTCCAGTTTTACCCTGGCTAGCTTCCTCGGCAGCGGCCTGGAGTCCTTCGCGCACGAATCGTTCCCGTTCCGCCCGGATAACGCCCAGGACATTTTCGAGACTGCGACGCCATACCATCAGACGGCCTTGCACTTCAGCCCATTGCTTCTCGCCGAAGACCCGGTAGGTAGCGCGATGCACGAGGAACTCGGATCGGAGCTGAGACAGCTTGCCTTCCACCAAGCCGACACGGATCGTATCGATGACCCACTTTTCGACGCCCTCGGTCGGCACGCCCAGGGCCGACGCGATGCTGGCATAGGGAAGAGAGCGAGAGGGAGTCGACGCAGCCAAAGATGCCAGCGTCAGAAGGCGCATCTTGTTCTGCAAAGCCTCACCAGCGTCGGCGAGAACACCACCAGAAATGGAAGACAGCGGGGTTGAGGAGACGAAATCTTGGTACGCATCTAGAGTGTCCGAGGTAAAGATCTCAAGCAGCTCAAAGAGAGTGCTGTCGCTGGATCGCAGCGCCTGGATAGCATCCGAAGCAGTCAGCGGTGTGAAGTCGAAGATGGCTGGGTGTTTCAAGGCCGATGCTAGGGCGCGGACAGCCAGGTCGCGAGAATCCTTGTTAGAAGCTTCGTTAGCAGGGATAGTCTGTAGAGCTTGAACGACGTGCGTGTGAGCCAGCTCGTCGTCGCCAGAGGCTTCTGCGGCATCAGCCACAGCCAGATGTAGCTTCTTAGCCTCCTCCGCGTCCAGTTCCCATACGGCCAACCAGTTGGGCAGCTGAGTTGCAAGTTGGGGCTTGAGAGCGTCAAAGGCATGGCCAGATCCGGACTGGCGGATCACGGCCACGATAGCCAGCAGGACGTGGTAGCGACTGGAATCGGAGGGAGCGAGGGTATTGAAGACGGTGGTGAGGATGGAGATGGCCAAGGAGGGGCCGTGCTGCGCAGGCGTCTGGATGGGCTTCGCGAGATAGGTGCAGATGCGGGCAAGGAACATATCAGCATCAGAAGCTTGGTGGATGAGATGGATCAAAAGATTGTAGGCAGGAATGATTTCTGCAGTGTTTCTTTGTCAGTCCAGGTAACTAGCTGGCAACGATAACATCCCAGCACAACACATGACTCGACTCACCCTTCTCCGGTGCCGAATTCAAAATGGCGGCCGCGGAAACCAGCTTCTTCAGAACCTCATCCCGTTGTTTCAGATCGGGTTCTGCACCGGCCTGTTCCTGCTCGCGAAGGGGCTGGAGCAGAGGGGCGACCTCGGCGTGGAGACCAGCACCCTCCTCATTCTTGCGCAGAGCATCAATGTACTGGGAAAATTCCTCGGCGAGTTCAGTAAAGGTGCCCTCGATGAGGAGGGTCGTTGTAGGAGCCGGCATGGCGGGTGAATTGCAGCGGGAAACTGTGGGAGAGAAGCGGGTTGGAGTTGGATTTGCTGAAGCCAGAGAAATTTCAGTGTGTGAGAGAAGTCTTGGCACCCGCACACTAGCAGTATCAACGCGTTCTGCATCTGACAGTGACTATTGGCCTGCGAAACAGCTGCAGACAGGGTTATTAGCTTGTTTCCATATTTATTTTATTATTAGAAAACTGCTCGTCATCGTAGAAAGGCAAGAAAACAGGCATGGCAGTATTTGGCCTCCAGTGGGTGGCTTGAAGAAGTTACTTCGCATACGCACGCACCGAAGAGAGCGAATAATTACTTGCCCTGGGCGAGGAAATAAGGACTATACAATATACATATTACATGTGAGCTCCAACTGATACCAACTGGGACCAATGTGACTGGGACGGCCGATGGAAGAACTGGATTCGCTTTAAGCAAACATACTAGCATTATTCATGCAAGCGCCAATTAAAGACAGACGTGAAGCACATGAAGCCCATAATACAGGATGGTGGATATGGTCTGGAATGAGAGAAAGCCCAATAAGCCAGAGGGGTGTACAATGTCCAGATTACAATATCATTGTGAGCAAAAGATGGATAGTGTTTCAATGAAAAACGAGACATGGGCTTCCATAGCGGTAACAACAGCAACCAGAATAAGTCCAAGTGCTGCATTAGTTATGGACAACGTACAAAATTAAAGGCTCAGATGATTGTCCGACAGCGTCGCCAAGGAGTCTGCACGAATGGTGCCTTTAAAGAGCTAGACGGAAGACGGCGAACAAGGCAGTCATCAACACAGCAGTGGAGTAATCCTGGGCAATGCGAATGGCAGATGCCGCGCCAGTGGAAGTTGAAGAAGCCACAGCAGCCGAAGTCTTGGATGCGGACGGGTTCAGAGTAGCGCTGGCAGAGGAGGTCGACAAGGTGGTCGCGGCTGAAGAGGAAGCAGCAGACCCAGCGGTAGTTGTTGCGGCAGCAGTGGCGTCACTTGCATTGAGAGTTCCGCATTGAGCATCATCCTTACATTTCTTCTGGCCATCTAGGTCGTTGGGATGGTTGGCGACACATTGACCATAGTTGTTCTGGCAGACGAGGGAGGGAATGGTCTGCGCATAAGGCGTGACATCGGCCTGCGAGCCATTGGAACAAACACAGTTGAAGTCCAGAGTGGTCTTTTAGATTTGGAAGACGAGTGTCAGTAGCATGCAACATTTGGTGCTGAAGAAAAGCATGTTCACGTCAGACAGGGACGGGTAGATCGACAGACTGACCGAATCGCAGTAATTGGTGGTAGCGACTCCACCGCAGATCTGTGGGCAGGAGTTCCTCTGGGCAAGACACCAGGAATCTGCACCTGTCAGCACTTAAAGAGAAAGAAAGAACGAGAAAACAAATCTAATAGAGACGTACTTCTCTCTTGAGGAGAGACCAAGCCGATGTTGAAGCCCTCGGGGAACGTGTAGTTGCAAAGCGCGGTGGCTAGCAGCGAGGAGAAGACAAACGCCACAGAGGACAACATTGTTGCGAATTGAGAGTTTTGATTGGGGATTAATGTATTAAATTATTAGACTTGCGTGAGGATACAAAGTAGAATAGAAATTGACAGACTGGATGCAGAGAGAGAAGATATTTGGGGGAGGAGACGGAGGGTGGAAGAGGAAGAGAAGAAGAAAAAGAGGAAAGGAGGCACAAGCAGAAAACAGAAAGTGCTAAGGATTGAAGATTCGCCAGGAAACAGAACGAACGCAGAAAGAACCGTTCCTAATCATAAAACAAATAATAATTATTATTATTATCATTAAACAAATGGCTCGAGCTAAGGAAATAGTGATCGATAGTTGCACTGGGCTCCTCCCTATCGCCTCCCATACTATTATATTATTTATGCCCATACTTCATATTCGACCAATTATTATATTATGATTGTTTTATTTATGCCTCTTTTCTGCGGATTTTCCGGCAAAGCAGGGAATGCTTCAGTCCTTCAGTGATAATGCATGTTTCACTTGGACCTGTCTAACCACCAAGGCGCCGCAGATAAACAAGCTATCTCCATCAGGGCAAATGCCAAACTCTGTTTAATTACAGCTGCATTATCATATGTCTTCAATTCCATGCCCTTCACAGTCTCTCCTTTGCCCCCTTGAACGTCCGCTGTCCAATATTCCGGCTGGCACTCACCACCAGGCCCACCTGTGAAGCTACTGCTATTATCTCCCCCTCTTCGTCCAGCACAACCACATTAATGTCAGTGCGTCCGTTCCGGATCACTTTGCTGTGTATCCGACTATATAGCCATTCCACCCCATGCAGCGGCAGTTGTTTTTTTACTTCTACAGTCAGCGTGACAGTGGGATACCAGAAGAACTCCGTCTTATGGCTGCTTGACATCCCTGATGATGCTACCCTGCCCAATTCGTCCAGCGCCTCTGGGAACATATCCACCAGGTATACAACGGCTTCGTCCGTCCATCGCGCCTTTCGCTCTCCCCCGGGTTGGAAACGCGCCCACTGCTCGACGATGGCCCGTCGCTCCGGCCCAGCAGAGTCCTTCGCTGGACTGAATACCTCAATATGTTGGCCAGCCCATCGAAAGGACTTGGAATCGTGCTGTGATCGCTCCCACACTCCGTCGCGTCCCTCGGCTGCAAGAGCTGAAAGATTTACCCGGCCATTAGGTCCGGAACCAGGCAAGCTAGGTGGATGGAGCGTCCAGCTCGTGCTTCCTGAGGCACCCACCTCCGCCGTGGGTGGACTTACGGTGATGTAACCTGCAACTTTGGCTTCGAGCGCTTCCTCTGTAGCACTATCTCTGTCGCCTTGTGGGTGCTTCTTCTTCCCTTCCCGAGCCTGCGAGACAGTCACATGTAGCGTACTCGTCCTGGCCCCAAGCTTCACATCCTGCACCGTCAGCACGGCCTTACCAGCCGCCGTCCGTCGCAGGAACGAAAGTTGGATCGAGATCGGCACCACCGGTGCGCTCTTGTAAAGTGTAGGATGCGTATGTGCAAAATGCGTTTTCACCAGACGGTATAGAACAGCTGTCGTGTACCCGCCGTGAGGCACTGTATATTATACAGGATTTTAGCCTTTGTAAACCTCTTCCTCCATGGCAGAAACATAGCTCTTCAGGGAAAATTCACAACGAAGAAAAGCAAATGTCATACCCGTTCCGATACACCAGGAGTCTTGCAAGTCAGCAGAGTACGTATGCGAGGTCAGCGGTGTCACCGCGATAGCTTCCTCGAAGGCGGGGGCGTTGGATGTCGTCGATGTCATATTTTCTCCCTGAATACTCCGTACGACTTTGGACGCTCTGGTGGATAGATTTGCTCAGGAGAATAAGAAGAACAAGGCAAACAGGGCTATTATAATGATCACAGCGACTGATTCTTGCCGATAGGCACACGCTTCGATGTAAACCTAGCTCTGTGTAATGTCCGTCCAATGCAGTTACCGGCCCTTGCTTACTCTCATTTTCCTATGCGTTATTACGGCTAGTTTGCAAGGTTGCTCGACTTTAGAGCGTGAAACGGTCGGGGAGATGAGAAATACCTCGGCAAGTATAGCCGGCGTTAATATTACTCCGCTTCTATTATCTACTTTGCGTCTTACCCGGACTATTCCAACGTGAAGCTCTATCCAATACTTGCATCAACAGACTCGGAGTCGAGTGGTCTATCCTTTTTCCAAAATGTCACAAAAATAGCGATCCAAGCTTGTACACCCGTAGATATACCCTTGCCCAAACGGGCATCATGCAAAATCCACAAAAATCATGGCTATACAATCCTGCCCTCGGAGGGAGAACCTGCCAGTCTCTGAAGGCATGCAAGAACACCTGTGTAGTTTCAAGTCAGTCGCACAATTTTCCTAGGAACACGGGAAGCAGAAAGGAAGCATGGAGAAGGGGCGTTCCTGGGGAATATGGACTCACCAGTCACACCCTGCTTCAGCGTGGCCTTCGCCTCAGTGCTCCTTGAGCCAAGGGTGACAGTCTTAGCGAAATCCACGGCTTTGGAGCTTTCGAGACTGTTCGCCCAACGGAAGACGGGCTCATCTTCCCGGTCATCCCCAATGACAAGGAGGAAGTCCGGCCGGTAGAACTCAGGATCATTTTCACCCTTTTCCAGGTAATTTGACCACACCAGTTCAGCAGCAGAACCCTTGTTTGGTGTAGTCGTCTCCACCACGATGGCTCGTTCAATGCGAACTGCATGAACTCCCTGGTTTGAACAGGCATCGTTGATCTGGTCAGCACATTCTGAAGCTAGCCGAGCCGCCGCCGCTTCGTCCTCCGCCTTTTCATAGTGGAATATAAAGGAACAGTGAAGCTGCTCGACCCAACTCCCTTCAGTGCGCTCCTGAAAATAGCAAAGTATCTGGGATACAGCTTCTTTCCAGATTTGCGTTTTATCCTCGTCGACCAACGTGGCCCACTCTTCTGCGTTTGGTTCTCGCACATAACATCCATTCTCTGCGATGAGACCCAAGTTCGTTACGCGTTGGAAGAGCCTCTCCATCTCTTGCGGCATCCTCGAGCTCATAACGTAGACAACGTTCTTGGGGTCCTCGGTTAAGTCATTAAGAACGCTGATGGCTCGCTGCGGTGTGGTTAGGATGATGTTATTCGGAGAACCCCAGGCTGCCAAAGTACCCTCGTAGTCAACAATAATGAAGCGGCGGCAGGATTTCTTGTACCGCTCTTCGAGGGCAGTCACATACAGACGTGGCACAGCCGTTGTTTCGCGCGCCGACTGCTCTTTCCAAACTTTGTCTAACGTCTCGCTGAATGACTTCACCCAGTTTGTTGTGGAGTGACTCAGAACAGCACTATATAGCTCAGTCCACACCTCTTTGCGCTCTTCTAGGCTCCTCGTAAGGGCTGTATGGATTGCTTCGGAGCATTGCCGGTAATCCCATGGGTTAACAAGAAGAGCATGATTGCCAAAGACGGATGCGCTACCAGTAAACTCGCTAAGTATTAGGGACCCGTACCCTTTGCCGTCATATTTCCCATTCTGACAGTAGACAAACTCGTGGCTCGTCAGATTCATACCCTCGCGTAAACTAGTCACCATCAACGCATCGGCCACAGAAATCAGAGCGAGATATTGCGAAAAAGCAAGGTCTTGTTTGAGGAAAACTAATGGCTGGTGGGTGAGGGTTGAATGGGTGGAATTAATTCTCGTAGCAATCTCCGATGTTGCGACTTCAAGTTCGGGCTGTTCAGTCGTGGTGGTAGCTACTTGTATCAAGACGACCTGTATCCAATTCCAGTCAGCAAGATGAAGATAATATGAAGACAAGCCGGCTCATACCTTATCCGCCCAGTCGGGATAGGTGTTAAGAAACAGCTCGTAGCTGAGAAGCTTTTGGCGTATGCCCCTAATTTGATCCATTTTGTCTCGAGATACGATAAGTTTCTTCCCTGCATACCTCTGAGATATCATCTTGGCCCACTGATCGACATCGCCGGCATTACGTCTCTTCTCCAAGGAGGCGGGATCGATGCCAATAGGGAATTTGCCCACATTAACAAATCGGTCCTCCAGCTGTACGCCTTCATTGGTAGCCTCAACACAAAGAATACGACTACAGGTTTGTAGGAAATGCCGGCAGTATTCGTCGGACTGGAAGCCGATCAGATTTGACCCGAGCATGCCTTCAAGGAGCTGCTTGCGAGGTGCAAGGCATCTGAACACCTCGGATGATGGGAAAGCAATGTGCAAGAAAAACCCAATCTTGGCATCTGCTCCTTCGGGTAATAGCTTGCGCAACATGGCCGGCACGAGTAGCAAGTGGTAGTCGTGGATCCATACCGAATCTCCCTTCTTCCAGTTCCTAGCAATGCATTCGGCAAACTCCTGATTAACCTTGACGTAGTAGATCCAGGAATGATCCTCATAAGCTTTGCTCTTTGGATTGTCGGGAATCTGATAGTGTAACACCGGCCAGAGGATTGTTTTGCAGAAATGAGTATAGTGCCCATCGAAATCGCTATCGTTGACATACACAGTCAACGAGCCATACTCTTCCTCCATCTTCTTAGCAATGCTATCCTTCATGTCTTGGATCAGTGCATCCGTTGGCATCCCAAGCGTGCCTACCCATATCTGATTTTCCAGGTAACCGGCGTCTGATGCGGCACGAACAGCGTTTCGTAATCCACCGTTTCCTTGCTCGGCCCGCTCGACTGTCCATTCTGCACTGGAAAATGACTGTTCTCTAGTTGGTTCCTGGCGTATAAGCTGCGGAACAGTCTTGGTTCGCTCATCCGTCGGCAGTGGTTGGGGAAAGAGAGGGTCTGCATGTTTCAAGATTGAAGGGGACGGTGTAGCGGTAGTTTGGGGCTTTGGCTGATTCAAAGAAGTTGTGTAGCCCCATTTTGGGGAAGGAAACTCACTATCAGTGAGGAGCTGAGCTTCGGATGGCTTCTTCCCGGTTTCGGCGATGGCATGAGAGAAAATGTGTTCATGATCGGCTTTGCCACCGGTCAGAGTGGGAGTTTGAGGAACCTTGGGTGGCTCGAATAGGCTAGCAGGGGTATTAGACGCGGTATTGATGGAGTCGCGAGGGAATCTTGAACTAAAGGGGAAATGGGAAAAGCTAGGGTAGCGGCTGCCTCGCAGGCTGTTGCTATTGTGATGACCATCAACGTGGAAATTGACCGTTTGTGGTAAAAACCTGGGAACAGATTCCGAAACCAGGTCAGCCAGAGCAATCCCACGGGACAATTATGGTCCGTTCCACGTACAGAGATGCGATGAAGATAGTCATTGCGTAGCGTGACGACGTTTAAAAAAAGAACAGAGACCGGGTGAGGGGCGCAAGAGAACAGCAAACGACGCTGTCGAATCGACAGCACGGAAGAGGACTTGGAAGCTGATGAATATCTATTACACAGAGAACGGCTTTTACTAGGACAGGAGTCTTCAGAATATGCAAGGGAAGAAAGGAGCAGTGGCGGCGCACAGCGTTTCTATATCATGCCAGTGTGGGTAGACCATGAGAGGCCAGACGTCTGTTCAGAGCTACGTCATGTGAGGGTCACTGAAGTTGAAGCCATTCGTTGCACGGTGGCCGCATCGCCAGATCCACAGGCAGTGGAAGCATCCAGACGTCTGTCAACTGAGAATGTTGCTCTGCGCAGGTTTTCTTTTTTTTTTTTTTTTTTTTTTTTTCGTTCTTCTCCTTCTCTCCCTTTGGACTGCGTTGTTTGCAGCAAATGGCATCTAAAAATGTCTCCCGGTGCGGTGCACGAGGTCATGTGCATAGCATAACTTTATGCGTCTGAATAACATTGTTTATGTAATGCTATTTTTGAGCACGTGAGTATATTCATCACATGATCTTTATTCTCCCCCTTGCTTAATTTATATATAATATAGGAGTCGCCCCTCCCTTCTGCTTCCACGAATTCGGATTGTCCAGGTCATGCCCTTGCGAATCACGTCTGCCCCTATTTCCGGTATCAAGAAGAGGAAAAGTACCGCGTCAAGGCCTCGCGCCTCTCCCTTTGCCCGTCATCCTCGCCAGAAGCCTAATGTCCGGCCCTCCAACCCGGTGAAGTCCGACTCAGCATGTAGTAGTCCATGCTATAGCCGGGAACCGTTGTCGGACGTTGGCCTTTCGCACTATATCTCCGACACTGCGCCTGTAGAAGATGTCGCTCAGGCTATTCGTTACATTGGGAGGAGCATGTTTGAAGATCTCCCTACGCGGGCAGGCATGAACAGCACTCGGGTAGCCCAAGTACTTAACCTACGCCGGTCCCTGCCTCCTCTCGCATCAGTAGCACATGTTCATACTCTTTTCAATGAGCCCACTCGGGTGGAAAAGGAAATTGTGGATCTGATCAATGCAGGTCGTCTGCGCCGCTTGATCGTTCCTGGGAGAGGGAATGATGCGGCTGGTCTGGGCGACTGTCTGGTCCTGACTGAGGATTGGGAGAATCTGGTGCGAGGGAGCAGTGGGCTGGAGCAATCCGTGAAAGGTACATAGGCTTATATGTATATCTATTTATGCCCGCTGTGCAGCAGCCTTCGCTGATGGTTTACAGATCGGTTCCTCCGAGTCTTAGATCACATGGGTAATACCTTGACCATCCCCGCAGAGGTCTTTTCCTCGCAGGAGTCTATGGCGTTAATTCACGCTGGCTTCCTTGTCTCTTCATCATCATTTGCCAAGGACTCATCAAGTATTACCTCACTGCCTCTTGTTCCTTTTATATCGGTTACTGGATCTGCCAGTCAAGAAGGCATCGGGGATGGCAGCCAATCCCACTTACGAAAAACTAGTTTGTTTCTCTCGCTTCCCAATACAGGGCCTTATCTTCGCCTCCTCGGGGCTGGGCGCGCGCATCTACTTTCCCTTCTTAACAAGTCGGGCTCTGGCGAGGCTCCTCTTTGCCTCCTCCGGGACCGTTGGGATGGCGCCGTAGGGACGGACAGAAGCTACGACGCAGCGAAGAGAGTGCGCGGGGAACGCGCAGGTATCCTACCAGGTAGGACGAAAAAGTGGAAAGAACTATACGGGATGAGCTTCCGCTGGGCTTTGGAAGAAGCGGTAGGAGCCGGTCTGGTTGAGATATTTGACACTGGTAGTGTCGGAGCGGGCATACGCAGCCTGTAGGTACCTTTTCTGGGTCTCATAGGGAACTACAATGGTTGTTTCGTGGAGGAGTTTACTCATCCTTCAAGAGACTAGGTATATATAATATATATATACATAGACGCGCGGCGTATCTATATCCGGGCTTGCCGCTACTGGTGTCAGAAGTCAATCATATTGAATGATTCATCTACATATTTCATTCCATGTAATCGATGCATCATTTCGGTATCATTCATTCATTCATTTATATGGAGTAATCCTCTCCTAGTGAAGTTTCTCCAGCTCGTTCACTAACATATATTATACATTAATATAACCAACCAATTCTACAAAGTAGTTTTAAAAAAGACAATGCCATCAATCATCCGCCTCTGTCCACGCCCCTTCACCTCACTCCCCTGTCACCCAGCCTTCGACGGCGAAGATAACACCGTCACCCGCGACAGCAACGAGACAGCCCAGTCTCGTCCCGACCTCCGCACCTTTCTTCACTCTGCTCTCTTAGAAGCCCAGACCTTCCTGGTCACCACCATCCCGCGGAACTTCAAGGTTAACGGCCGAGCGCGCTGGTCTCCACCATCAACCGCCAAGGTCCAGCTCCTCACTCATACCATCCGCGCGGAGGACCAAGAACTCGACTACCCGGGCCGCAGACAGGATGAGTTCTGGGTCTGTCGGCGCAGTGTGCATCTCGATGCGCCCGTGGAGGGGACCGCGTCGTGGAATGAGTTCCGGCGCGGGTTGAGGGAGAATCATTCCGAGAATGAGATGGAGTATACACCTAGTTTGACGGGTGTGGAGAGGTTGATGGAGTGGCCTATACAGGATGAGATAGAGGGAGGATGGAGGGAGGTGGATATGCATGGTGATTCTCTCTCGATATACCGATTAATTACGTTGGAATGGTAGATGCTAACATCTAATATCTGGTACCAGTGAACATGCTCACCCACACGGTTCAGCCACAAGCCCTCGTTTCCCCACGCAGCTTCGTCAGTCTGATCATCTCCGCCCTCAGTCCCCCAAGTTCTCCCAATACTACCGAGTCGAATAGCTGGGTGACTATACAGATCCCACTGGCACATGACCCTGTCGACTCCATCCCCGAGTCCATCCGGTCCAGGATCGCTTCGTCGGCGCCAAAGAACACCATCTTCGCCTCGTACGCCAGTATCGAGCGTCTGGTTCACCTATCTCCTCCCCGCCGTGGTAGTAGCGGCAGCGGTGGTGGAACGGGTGATCTGACTGTCAGCAGGACCCAGAGTCAGTCGCGGTCGAAGGTCGAATGGACCTTGGCGACGACTTCGGATGCTGGCGGTTCAGTTCCCCAGTGGGTGCAGCGGAGCTGGTACTTCGGTGGTGTGCCCAAGGCTGTGGTTAAGGATGTTGGGCTCTTTATCGGGTGGACTGCGCAACGGAGGAGCTCGAACCCGCCCTGAAAACGGTGATGCAATGGAAGGGGTCAATCAGCAGCTTACGGGGCCTCTTCAGGATATCTGTTGTCTTTATGGTAGTCTAATTGTTTCCTTCCTGGTTCTATCTGGAAACCACTGGAGCCCATTCAAAGCTAGAAATGATATTCAATTCAATCTACTAATCCATCAACGAAAATAGTGCCTAATGCAAATTATAATAGACAACAATAGTAAAGAAAACAAAAAAGAAAACCAGGTATCTCATAATATTCCGACGGAGTAAACGGTATATCCATATTCCAGCTAATTGCTATGTGAGCCCACTGCAGAGAAATGGTTACAAAAAGATCCGTTTTGTACTCCGGACTCCCACCCCTTCGTCCCAGAAAGCAAACTGTAAATAGTACAACGACAAAACGACGGTAATAAAAATAAACAAGTAACATATAAAGAAAATGAACCTGAATGCATCCCGAAGCAGCACAGGAGATGGACAGGTTGGGCTAGGCGGGAGAAGACCAAAACCGGGTGTATATGTGAAGACGACCACTATGTGTCTAGAGAAATAAATTCAAAAGACTAAGCCAAAAACGGGCAATAGGAGAAGGCGTTTGAAGACACATAAAGATTGCGGTTGAAGAAGAGGAGCTAGACTTGGGATGGGGGAACAGCATGTTGCGAGATAAGATTGTCACAAAGAACACACAGGCGGATGCGCTGTAAAGTAGTTGTTGGAAGAGGACTTGAAAATACAGCAAACTGAAGCTTATATTCCAGGCCCTTTCCAACATCAACATTCATCACACCCACACTTGTGTAGTTTGGGGTCGACATAAAACGCTTCTCAAGCCCAAGGGATCATCGTTGTCCAGCGTTAGTGGCCCCGGTCTCGGATTGCGATTTCCCTGTGTGAGGATCGGTTGCAGATGAGTTCATATTTGACGAAGCGATTTGTGCTCGTAGTGCAGCCACTTCGGTTTTCAAGCCAGTCAGCTCTTCGTGCACAGATCGAATGTACGCCCAGAGCTTGTCCTCCTGGCCCTGATCCGTCAAGTTAGGATCATGAGGTCCTGCAAAGTAGCTGCTATTGGTTTGTTGGGGAGCCTCTGTCTTTGAGGACACTGAGATAGAGTGATTCCTGGAGAGACTGTGAGAAGAAGTTTGCTGCGGCGGACCAGAAGACGACGGTTGTACCGGCGCTTGGTTGGGGAGTGAGAAGCGAGAATCCGAAGGACTCAACCCAGGCGGAGGAGGTAGCTGAGGTGCACCTGGCTGAGGAGGAAGCCCTAAACCAGGAGCAGCCGGGTTCGCTAGGGATGGTTGAGTTGGGATCGCCCCTGTCCTACCGAGTGTCTGCTGCTGATACGACTGTGCCATTCCTGGAGAATGGCCGCGATGCAGTTGCATGTTATTTTCGGAAACGTGGCCAAGCTGGTGTGAGGTCAACGTATTCGGAGAGAGAGACTTGGGGCTTTCTGTAACGTTTGACGGAAAGATGGAGGCACCTGATGGCTGCCCCGGCGGTGGGAAATTTAAGTTACCGGTCTGCGATATGGGAGAAGTTGATGTACTAGAGCCGCCATGGCTGGCTGCAGGAGGGAACAAGCCCCCCGGAGATGGGCGACTGGTGGCGATCGGAGGATAAGTGCTAGGTTGGCGAGGCTGGTAGACACTGGTGATGGAGCGGTGATAGTGTTCCGTCGGGGCACCGTGCGTTTTTATGCTGGGCATGCTGAGACGCCTTTCGTCGTCTTCATCCATGCGTTCCGGTTCTGCGTAGACAAGACCCTCCATGCCATCCTCGGGACCTCCATGAGCTGTGTTGTCACCATACTCGTCCTCCGGGATAAAGCTGCCCATACTTGATCTTCGGCCAGCGCACCCACCTTGGCCCTTGTTGTGACGAGCCAGCGCATCTCCGCGAGCAAACCTGCGACCACATTTAGGGCAGATGTGTGGCCGTTCCCCTGTGTGTAGCTTCATGTGCCTTTTCAGATCGTGATGTCGTCGGAAGCGCGACTGGCAAGTTTGGCACACGAACGGTTTCTCTTGGCTGTGGGTGAGCAGATGACTCTTGAGGTTATGATGTCGTGTAAATTCCGTGGGGCAGTACGGGCATCGATGCTTCTTGGCCGACGGAGATCGCAGGCTACCCTTGTGAAAGCCAGAGTTCGGTAGACTATGACCGCGGCGAGGGTCGCTCATACTAGGAGTTGGTAATGGATAGGAGAATGATTTGCTAGTATGTTCTTGTGGAATCTCGCCATCGTCCCTATGATGCGGACGATCTCCGTCCTGGGAGACTGTGTCTTCAATCGGACCGGGGCTTGCTACAGTCGAGGTGTTGACGAGTGAGGTCGTACTGTTTTCGGTGGTCCCAAAGGTTTCCGTCACATTACCTGAACCTGCATGCGGGTCAACCTGCATGTGGTCAGGCGGCATGTGCATTGTATCGTTGATAACGCCAGTGTGAGACTTCTCACTGGCGCCTAGGGCTTCCCTGGCAACCTGAGAGCTCCTCTGTTGCGAGTCGTGCTCATGTTCCAGTGGCCGGTCTGTCGGCCCAGTCGGTTTGGAAGGGTTCATTTGTGGCAATTGGTCTCGAGATGACCTTGAAACGTGCAGGCCAGCGCTCGCGATCGAACTCAAACTCGTTTCCGAGTTTGGCTGTTGCTTCAGGAAGATGATGGATTCGGAAGGGTTCGACACAACCGAGCTCGATACAGCGGACAACGGATTGGTAATGGAAGTCGGATCGTTAGAAGATTGCATCAGTGCGGCCATGGATGACCTGGAGATGACGCCAGTTTGGTACAGTCGAGGGAGTAATGCGGGAGGAGCTACCTCGGAGGCCATGTCAGTTCAGTGTCCGCCGGTAGCCCTAGGAGGGGAAAGAGAGAACAGTGAGAGAATAAAGAGACAAGCTTCGATGAAACGGCTTAGAAGGGATACAAGGACAAAGACTCAAATATCTAGAAGCAAGTTGAACATGAAGCAATGAAACATACCGGCGTCGCGTGGGGCGCTCACCCGAGCGTGGCGCAAGCTGACCGGGGATCCTTCCGCCTCGCGGCTCGTCAAGGCTCAGAGGTGACAAAGAGAGAGGGAGTCAGCCTAGCAAGCGCGAGAGGAGTAAGGCAGTGTCGTATGGATGATTAAACAGGTTGAAACCGGGATAGGGACAGGGAGGACTGGGGCATCTGGCGTTGTGGAGGAGTGAACGGGTACGAGAGGATAGAAAGGGATTGGATCTCTCTCTGGATTGCGACGAGGAAAACGAGGAAGCGGAAAAACCGAGTGGCGGGTGAGGGAAGGGGATTATTAAGGAGGAATTAGAAAGACGAAGATATTATTCCAGCGTAATAATAATGAATGACAATGCCAATGACGGTGGCTAAAACAACGACCAAGATGGGCTGGAAGAAAACGAACAGAGCAGGAGAGGCCTTGACAGGAGGATAATAATGATGAGAAAGACAGACAGAGCCGGGGTATCTGCGGACGAGGCAGAGCCGCCAAAGTTTGACAGCAGAGGAAGATAGTAATAATAGAGACTCCGCAGAACTGGGAGTGAAGATGAGCAACAACGGACAGACTACAGTTCTTCTGGGCCGCAGTGGCACAGCAGCCGCATGCTATGATGTTGGTGATTATGGATATGGATATGCTGGAACTGGGAAACGAGGCAAAAGTCCACTGTTTTGGGGATCATAACAACAACAGCAGTAATAACACAGTCTGTATCGTCGGTTATTTTTAGAGTGAGGCTGTGTCTTCGAACCACACGAATATCATCCTTTGCTGCTCTGAAACTTGCGCATTGTGGCTGGCGACCCTCGTACGATTGCCTCCAACGGCGTGGGGTTGACTCAGTCCAGCTAGTAACTATCTCATATGCAATCCAGATGATCATACTGATCCATTATCCTCCAGAAAATCAGCCTTCTGATGCTCGAACTGCTGTCAATAATCAAGAATCAAGACCCTGCGTGCTCTGACGTGCTTGCAACGACGAATCGCCCAGCTTAATTAATTACCCTCGTCTCGTCCAGTACGCCGCCCATACTCTGCACATCTGAACCTAAAGCGGGTTAGAGTTATGATACTTGTCATGAAGTATCATGTATCATGTATTACCACAGGTACGTTAGGTAACTACCTCTAACTTATGTAGTATTAGTACCTAGGTACATACTGCTATTACAGAGTACAGAGCACGTACATGTACAGCGCATACGGAGTACATGCTACAGGCAAAGTTTTCCATTGCCACTGCAGACTATGCCTGTTCTGATCTAGCCATGGCTTGGCAGTCACGGATGTGTGGCAAATGAGGCAAGTGTCCCACTCGAGTGGCGGAGCGGAAAATCACTCGGAAACTCTGGGGTTTACCCTAAGCCCTAAAATACATAACCCTATAAAACTTATCATGTGACTTTCATCACGTGTATATGCAGTCCGAGCAAGATACAGTACATACTACACTCATCACGATCCTATTTACCTACCTAGCCATCATGCATTATCCAAGTCCTGCTGCATGAGCCACTGCAAGGTCTTATTCTACTGAGACATATGTGCAGTATCCAGAGTTGAGACTACTGTTTCCAGAATGACTGGTGCCATTACTCCATACCCAATTACGGGATCCAGATACTGACAGGTCACTGCCTGCTGTGATCAAGACAATAAATAATAAACCACATATCTTTCTATCTACTACGGAAGTCATCATATTTTACCCGATCCTTCGCTTTTGCGAAAAAAAGAAAACGGGTCTGTGTGTTCTGCAGCGGCTATTCGATGCCTATGGTTGGCTCAGATGAGCGGCAGCATTCAAGCCAGCAGACAAGCTCACCGTCGTCCTAGGACTATGATTCGCCCTGCTGGGCGACGAACGATGCATCTCAAGGTGATTGTGTGATGAAGAGTACTGAATAGGCTCCTGCACTCTTCCATTGGCTTCCTCCCAGTCGACTAACGGTGACAACCATGCATGCCATGCTCTGGCAGTAGAGATCGTCCTCTCGATGGCTCACTTGCGAATGCCAGTAAGCCAATTCTCCTTACCCTCAAATCAACCGCCGTCTGAGATTGTCCAGATGTTGTTAAAAATTAAATTGCTCTGCAACTCGACGCTTGCATTGCAGTTCTACACATCCTGTCCAATCATCTCCTGTGTTACTGTTTCTGCATGTACCACAGCATACAGGGTGCAGCCCAGCTTGCCGCCCGCCCAGCATGTCTACAACCAAACACCTTTCTGCATCACTGTCCATACAGGACAAGCCATAACAGCAAGCACATTAAAAAAAAGGATGACGGCGCTTATGGACATGATCACTACGCGCTCCCGCTGCCGATGACTAGTAAGGCCTGGTCGCCTTTTCCCTTTGTATATCACTGCATCGCTTCTTCTCATCATCCATTCTCGTTTCTCCTCCTCCCTAGGTTTGGTTGCTGGTCTCCATTATCGTTGCAGATAGTGCTGGTAGCTCAGAAGTTGTCCAAGGCAAGAAGACTAGCAAAAGAAAGCTCTTCCATTCAAGCATTATCTCGCTTTCCTTAATTATTCCCACAGTTGCAACACGGCCTTTGCGCTGAAGAGTTTGCCAGACGGGCTGTCTACCTGGCCGTTCTTTGCTTTCCAATCTTGGATTAATCGCTTTCATCCCCAAAGTAAGTAGGCTTGTTTTCAATTCTCATTCCTACGACTTCGACATGGAGCATACCCTGCTTGCGGTACCAACTATCTGTCCAAGTTGCAATCATCCCTAAGTGAAGTTTTTGGTCAGGTACATAGAGTTTTATTGCAGTCCCAGATTGTCACAGTTTTGACAGTGAAGGACCGTACTACCTTAAAACAGCTTCGTTCTGTCGAGAGCCGTTGGTATTGGTGGCTAGGAGCTGGATCTCTTGACCACTTCAGTCTCCGGTTCTCCAGTTAAATCATACCTCAACTCGGCGTGTGCACATATCCAGGATGACAGTTACTTCGCAGCCTGCGCCAGCAGCTGAAGCGTGCAGCTCTTCTGAATCTACTGCGGCGCCCTTGAAAAGTCCTCGAACTGCCCGGTTTGCTGAGGCTACAACGATTATCTCTCCAATTGAACCCTTTGATCCAGAAAAGTCTTCATTTGCGAAATCTTCTGAACAGTCCCAGGGAAAGCATAATGTTTCGGACGTGGGCTTTGGATACGTGAACGTGCGGGAACTTGGACAGGGCACATCGCAAGTTCACCTTCCAGCCACCCCTCTAAAATGTGCCTTGAAAACTCCAAATTCGGTTGCACGGAACTTTAATATACTGAGTCCAACCTTCAAAGAAGAGTATATCTTGGACAAACAGGAAAAGACCACGGAAAAAAGCAATGAGAAGGATCTGGTGAGTAGGAGTCAACCGGTGGCCGCGATTCAAGCTACTAACGCATCCCTATCTAGAAAATCAAAACCCGCGTTCGAGCGGCCAAGGCTGTCCTCCGCTTCGTAAATTTTGGCTGCAGTCTCATCGTCCTTTCCATCCTGGCCACAACTCTGACTGTGTTTAATGCGACAAAGACACTCCCTCCTCGCAACAACTTACCTCCATGGGCCATTGGAACGAACCCATGGCCCCAATACCTGCTCATAGCTTTAGCTTCCGTCTCACTGTTCGCATGCTTGATTGTGTTCTGGGGTTATTACAAAGGTGGCCACAAACGCGCGCAAAAGCTTGCAGTCTATTATTCAGTCTTTTCAGTCGCCTTTTTTGTCTTCTCCCTCATCATGTGGGTTGTGGGAGCGGCAGTTTTCCAGAACGCAAAGGCCTCTGGAAACGGCAAGGATCTTTGGGGTTGGTCCTGCCAGCAAAACACGAGAGCACAGTTGTTCCAAAATGATGTCAACTATAGCCTCATCTGCCGCCTTATGGTAAGTCCAACTCTTCAAGCACTCCTATCAAATTTCCCGCTTCGCTAATGCCGGTTCGTAGGATTGGACCCTAGTTTGCTCGATTATCGAAATCGTCATCGAAGTCTTGGTCATTCTTATATATGCAGTAGTTTTCTACAGATTTTGGTCCAAGCGGCGGCTGAGGAAGACAATGGACCTGCGAGATAAGGCCAGGTCTAACTTGTATCTGGCTCAACTTCGTCTTCAATCGGCACCGAATACCTCAGGGTTTGCCA
This sequence comes from Monascus purpureus, assembly GCA_025999795.1. Classification (NCBI taxonomy): domain Eukaryota; kingdom Fungi; phylum Ascomycota; class Eurotiomycetes; order Eurotiales; family Aspergillaceae; genus Monascus; species Monascus purpureus. The sequence continues at coordinate 730,072 of AP025346.1, read as the reverse complement.
GTCCACGGTTTCCCAAGTCACCGTATAACTGGCCGATGCCAAAATATGAAGACAGCTTTTCAGCTGCAGAGAAGGGAGAATATTATCCAACTCAGTACGCAACAGCCCAGCCCTCGACAAACCCGCTCCCAACGGTTCAGCTCCAGCCTCCGCCTGCTCGTGCGCCGAGTACGACGCCTAAACCAGCACAGGGGATGTTCTCAACGCCGGCCCCAACTCAAAAGGAGAGAGTCAACGACCATATAGGTGCAGCGCCTGGCGAGCCAACTTATGACGCTGTGCCCATACCGGGTGCCTACTCGCGTCTCAACGCTGACATTAGCTTACCCCCAGCTGCTCACCGATGAAATGCTCTGCTCTTTGCGAATATGATTGAATATCAATGGATGGATATCAGTATTAGATTAATCAAAACGAGTATTTAGGGAAACTTTTTTCTTTCTCATTTTTGAGGGCTGCCATTACATTAACTGTGTCTCTTGAACGCTGCCTATGTTACGTATCCTCGTTTTCTGTCTCGCTATAATGCCTAAGCTTCCGGTTATGGTTGAGTATATTGTTATTGTAACTTGCGCTGATATTTCGTTCTTCCTTTGTTACATTTGTCTTGTTTGTTGGCTCCCCCCTCCCTTCTTTATTCCTTTCTTTTCTTTTTTGCGTCATCGGCTTGTATTAAGACACTGGAAGAGAAGGAATACGGAGTACAGGTTATATCCAGATGTTATCTATTACCTCTCAAACAAGGAAAGGAAGGGTTTAAGAAGAGTATGAAGGATTTTTTAAGGCTGACCTCATATGCCCAGGAATATTGCATTGTGATGTTCATCTGTTGAATCGGACATTGCTATACTTGGGTCACTGATTTCTCTCTATGCTAATTCTGAGCTATCCTTGCCCGACCATCTCAGAAGCGCCACCGGCATTATGAGTTGGCCTGTCAGTATTCTGGAGCAGTCAATTGTCTAGTCAAAGATTGAATTTAGTAAGGAGACACGCCACTCCCATTGCTAACTAGCTCATTTCCAAATTGAAAGCCACCGTTCTGAAGATTCAGAAGATGATATTTTATGAAGGCTTGATCTAAATGGATCATAAACCCAGTCCTACCTCCAGTAAAAGAGAGCCGAATTGACCATAAGGGTATCCATTCCATGCTAAGAGACTGCTACTAGTTCCAAGGCAGAAAAGAAAAAGGTACAGCATATATCACAAAACCTGGAAAACGAATGCCACCCCACCACGCCGCTGCAGACATAAAATAGATATCATGAGAACCTGTGCATCCAATTCGACATTCCCGACATACCGCACAGCGGCATTAGACCTTGGCAGCTCTCTCTTTTCAGCAGTAATCTATTTACATAGCTTCTTCTTCGGTGACAGCATGAGTATCCTTCACGACATAAATTTCCTCTAATGATCTCCCTGTATCGCCGAAGGGATCGCCGCCTTGTAAGACCAGACCCTTTTCGTTGGCTAGATGGAGGAGACAAATAAATCCGTACGATGTACTGATGTCGCGCAATGTCTCCTTAGGATATACTGACTTCAAAGAGTTCATTATCTGCGTGAACCGTAGCCCATCGCTATCCTGTTTCTCGGAAACAGCAGTATGGGGCGAGTCTTCCTTGGGCTGCGTTGGCATTGATGATGTCCCTGTTTCCTCGATGTGCTGTGACTGCGGAGCTATCGATTGCCCTGCTTCATGTGTGGAATCAAAGTTGGTTGAGGCGACCAACCGCTCTCCCATGCCTTTCCACATTTCTTCCTTGAGTCGCCGGACGTCGACCTTCTTGGCTACTCGCGCATAGGCAACATAGTCAGGTCGAGCCCTTCGGCCACCTTGGGTTACTAGTTGCGACCCGAATCCTCCAGCACCCATCGTATTCAGGAGCGCACTGAGCCCAGAAGCTCCCCCAGCTTCACCTGCTGAGGAACCTAGTCGTCCATCCGCTGACGGAGTAAGCATCTCCTGAGCATCCGCGAATGGTAGGTTCTCATCATCGTCATCATCACCCTGCAGACCGAGGCCGTTTGGAAATGCAAGACCATCGTCATCTGCGAAAAAGTTGGCATCGTAAGTTCCAGGAGCAGCATCCTCAGAAGGACCTTCGTTGTCTTCCGTCTTGTGATTGGCCCAGAATGCCTCGTCCATTTCACCAGAGCCTGGAGCCTGGCCATGTCGCTCATGGTCAGACAGTCGTGTCCCCAGACGCCTCTTCGAACCCATCCGGGCTTTGGGTTTAAGGAAGAGACGAAGCAATTGACGCGAATTGAAGTGCTTGTCATCGGGAAGAAGATTACGTCCCTTGGTCTTCCATTGAGTTTTGGGTAGGGAGATGGCTGAATTAGAGCCGGCTTGAGTGTATATTAATTCAGCGATAGTGGAATCAATAGTTGCTGCAAAATTGATCTCGAACGGTTCTTTTTCTTTCCGCTGCTTAGGTGCGGCACTTGTAGTGCTCGCGGCTGCATGTTCTTTAATTTTGCGGATCTTCCAATGCTCCGGGCCTGCCCAGTTCTTTTGCAGGGCATTGTCGAAATAGCTGAGAATATTTTCATGATTTACCGATTGGTGGGAAAGGGAGATTGCATACGGGTCTTCCGTATCAAGCTCTCCACCATTGTTGTTTTCATCGCCATCCTGGTCAATGCGATGGACTTTTAACATCGGTTCCAGTGCAGCCTCCCTAGCCCAGACTTCACCACCTTCACCAAAACCAGCCTCCCCATCGAGATCGAAACCACCCAACGTGGCATCGTCGTCGTCGAAGCCGATGGCGTTGTCATCGTCGAGCATGATTCCCGATGGATCACCCATACCTTCCTCGTTTGTTCTATCATTTCTCCAGTCCTCATGGGTCTTGAGGAAGGGAAGATCCAGCGACCCATTTGGATCCCCCAAGTCGAAGTTCTTCAGAGACGGGCAAATGTCCTGTTGTGAAAGTCGTTCCAGATCCGGGAAATATTTACTAGCCAATGAAGCTATGTCAATCTCCACGTCCTCAAAGACGTCATTTGTGGGCTCAGTGGGATGCGATGGCGAGTCATGTTGCTCAGAATCCATAGATTCCTGCCCACCGCTACCCTCTTTTGAATGCTCGTCAACAATGTCATCGCTGCTGTCAAATACAATCCGGCCATGACCATCGATTGCCAAGTGGTTCAAAAGCAACCCCTTGGCTCCACCTTCGTCGAAGTCCGCAGATGCTTTCTTAAATAGCGGGTCTACAGCAAACTCGAGCTCGAACCGTTTCAGTTGTAATGACGCGAATGATGGTGCAAGCGTAGCTTCATGAGACCGTTGCCCCTAAAAGAGGGTTAGAAGACATTATTCACCAGTTTTTCCAGTAATGTTACCTTTCTTCTTGAACTTCTAGTTCCTCCCTCTCCACCTTCGTCGTCTTCATTATCGTCCTCCGCCTCGGCACTGGTTTCTCGCATCTTTCTGTCGCGGCTGTCAGCTAAACCGCTAAGCAGTTTGCCGGTCTCCGTCGCAACGCTATCAACCCTGCTGGTATAAATTTTCACACAACCATCCAGAGTACAACTGGCTTTCTGGAAGTTCACCCCGTCCCCTTCTTTAAGCAATGACATATCGTGGAAATAATCAATGAGCGCGAAGTTCCATGAATTGTTTGCGTTAATTTTATTATCCGTTGCCATTTTCATCCACTCCTCAAAGTTGGCCAAAATCGGCACTCGCTTCATCGGGGTCACTGCTCTCCGCCCATCGACATCGCTGTCCCGTCCGCGTCGTCCCGAGCCGCGTGGTGTCGAGGGACTATTACTTGCTGCAGGATCATACCTTCGAGGAGGGAGTGGCGTCTTGACTGCTGCCTTGATCTGGTTCATTTGGCGGTCGTGGAGAGCCTGTCGCGCCTCCATCCGCGCTGCCTTCTCTTCCATGTCATCGTTAAGGGGTATCCTGACGACTCGGTTAGTACCAGTTGGCTTGCACAAAGTAAACCAGCTGGACTTACTTGACAGGGGAATTTTTGTGGGGTGTTAAGGAGCCGTGTGAACGGCGATGAACCTTGGGGTTTGCTACGCGGGGCATTGTGAATAGAAGCCAGACAGGAGAGGTTTAGTTGAAAAGAAAAGAAGGAATGATCCAAAGTAAATCAATGTCAATTGGAAGGGGCCTCTCCAAAGTCGTCATTGCTTGCGGAAGTGCAAGCAGAAAGAAAACCAGCACGGCGTCGTTAAGTGGACAAGGCAAGGTCTCCCGTTGACAGCTTCTGCTTCCTTCCCAACGGGGACGGATGTCAACAAAAACATACGCCTTGCCAGAGAGACCATGGATGCACAGGCGCTAGCCTATCTAGGAATGATTACCAATACTAAATATGATTGGTCTGCTGCATAGCTACAGATGCCACGTGAGACACCTGTGTAATACAACGTGGTAATGACGATACGAAAACCGAGCTTCGTTCCTGCAACGCAACCTTGGTATCATGTCACTCCCTATTCATCTCGTCTATCCTTCCCAGCGTCTCTCGGCCGCTCCTCCTTATTCAAAATTACATTAGGAGCACTATATAATTTATTGGAATATTCCCCAGACGCATGCATTGATGGCTTAAATTGATTCACGCTGGTTGTCCTCTCCGGCTGAACAGTATGCCGCGACAACGTCATGCTCCTTCCGCAGACTCCAGCCCGCCAAAGGCGTCGATACTCCATTCAGCCATTCTATCTCTCTCTCCTGATCTTCACACTTCTCGCAATTGCCAGTCTTGCGTTTGAGAGGTTGGAAAATTGGCCTTATATCGCTGCTACACCGAAACTCCTGCGACGTAGCCTCCCAGATTCGTCGCCTCTGCTCGAAAAAAGTGTAGTAGGACAGGTATTTGCGGCCAATGTTTGCCTTATGCTATCTCCAGTGACTTTTAATGGCCTGACACTTTAAACTTCTAGTGCCATCTTGTTCGCAATGCGAAAGACCAGTGTTCCTTCGTTCGTATCAACTGCCCTGACCATGACGACGGGCTGTTCTCATACCTTCAGTTCTATTACTGCACTCTTGCACACGCCAAACCGCTTGCATTCATCATCATTATCGCTTGGTTGTCTCTATTATTCAGTACGATTGGGATTGCGGCCAGTGACTTCCTATGTATCAACCTGAGCACTTTGGCCAGTATCCTAGGGATGAGTGAGAATCTGACGGGGGTTACATTCCTGGCATTTGGAAATGGAAGTCCAGATGTCTTCTCAACATTGGCCGCCATGAGGTCGAACAGTGGTAGTTTAGCTATCGGTGAACTTATTGGGGCTGCGGGCTTTATCACCTCTGTTGTCGCGGGTTCCATGGCTCTGATCCAACCATTCAGGGTGGCTCGAAGGAGCTTTGTTCGCGACGTGGGATATTTCGTGATCGCCGTGGCCTTCAGTATGATTGTACTAGCAGATGGTCGACTGAACACTTGGGAATCTGCAGCAATGGTTGGTCTGTACTGCTTCTACGTCGTTACCGTCGTCACCTGGCATTGGTACCGTGTACGCCGGCGCAGAGCGTACGAAAGGAATGTCGCAGCACGAACTCATTTTCATATCCCAGAAAACCAGGAGCTTGATATTGACGAAGTACAAGAAGATGACGACCCCGAAGTTGCCGAGTCAAGGAGTCTCCTGCACGGCGCGTCTACTGAGGATTTCAATGATTTAGAGCATCCCGAAGTACCAGTCTGGAAAGACGAAGAGGACGATGAGACTCGCAATCGATATCTGGCCGAGATCCGAGATAACATGCGTGTTTCGCGCCCTGTTACTTCCAGGAGACGCAACACGTTCAATCCCATCAGACCGAGCTTAGTTGGCGCCCTTGAATTCCAATCCGTGCTTTCGTCTCTTATGAAATCGAGGAACACTCCTCATCAACACTTCCCAGTTAATTTCCGCGACTACTCGGATGATTTCGATACTCTGCCTTCCTATCAGCTGGACAATCGTTCTGTAGCATCCCATCCACATACCACAAGGCCGTCAACCGAGGGATTCTTGTCCCCGAATAGCGCATGGGCATCTGCCCGAACCAGAGCTGTTTCTGCAAATGACGTCGCAGGACTAAAGCTAGACACAGACCTTTTTAATCGCAACACAACGCATCCAGCCCATGAGTCAGTCGGTCGGTCTTCGAGAGAGCCCATCGAAGGCCTGGAGAGCACACAACTAGAGCCCGCTCAGATTGGTCAGCGAGTCAGGTCAACAGTGTCGCCGTTATCATCTAGATATCCATCGCGAAGCTCAAGCCGTCCGTCAACAATGCGTGCCCGGACACCGGAGTTACTTGCACCACCTCATCCAGACACTTTCCGCATTCCCGACTACCAGCCAGAAACAGCTTTGCCTCGTTCCCCGCTAGGTTTGTCGCCTCAGGCAGTGTCACCGTCTCCTGGAAACCAAGACTCTGAGCCGGAAAGCCCTATTATCCCCTTCCCCCCCTTCCAGGATTCCCCAAGTCCGGTTTCCTCACGGGCGCCAAGTATCCGCTTACCACCTGCTGCAAGCCCTACGGAGTTACTTCAGATACATGACAGATATGGCGAAGAGGATGGCCAGTCGGGGATTCCAGTGAAATGGTGGCCTTACAGGGTCCTTCCCCCACCTGAATCATTACTCTCGACGCTTTTCCCTTCCTTATATGGATGGACATCCAAGAGCATTTGGGAACGGCTCTTGGGTACTATTGCAGCACCCAGCGTGCTGCTCTTGACGATTACACTACCAGTCATCGAACCGCCACCTCCTGACGCTGTCCCAAACCCGATTACCGTAGTTGTGACTCCAGCCAATAACGGAGAAGACCCGGCACCTCTCGTGAGACTACCAGAAGACAGTCCTTTTATTACAGCCTGCGATGACACATTGGAAAATGAACATCGGGAAGTGGTCCCGAACAATAAACCGCACCGACACTCTTCTTCGGGAAGAAGTTGCTGGGACTCTGAAGCGCTCGTCGCTCAAGAGTTCTCACCCCCGCCGGCACAACCCCGTGCAAAGGAATGGAATCGATGGCTTCTCTCCATCCAGCTCTTTGCGGGGCCCTTTTTCATTTCTGTAATCGGCTGGACAAGTGTGGATCCGGACTTGAGACCGCGTAATCTTCTGCTGCCCTCTCTCTGCTCTTTGCTCTTCTCACTCCTATGCTTCACGGGTCTCATAGTGGGTACGCGGCATGGCCGTCACTCTCATCTGCCAAGCGAATGGCGCCCTTTCCTTTCCATGCTCGGTTTTGTCGTCTCTATCTGTTGGATAGCCACCATAGCCACTGAGGTTGTCAGTCTCCTGAAGACCATTGGAGTAATTCTCAATATCAGTGACTCCCTCCTTGGACTTACTGTATTCGCCGTTGGGAATTCGCTGGGCGACCTTGTAGCGGATGTAACCGTCGCTCGTCTAGGGTATCCCGTCATGGCCCTGAGCGCATGCTTTGGTGGCCCTATGTTGAATATCCTCCTGGGAATCGGCATCGGTGGTCTCTATATGACCTGGAACTCGCCGAGACCGGAAATCATAGAAGCACCTAGTGCCAGCAGAGGATCGTACGAAATCACTGTTTCCAAGGTTCTGGTTATCAGTGGGGCCACGTTATTAATCACCCTCGTCAGTTTACTGGTCGTCATTCCATTGAATAAATGGAAGATGGACCGGAAAATCGGCTGGGGCCTTATCGCCTTATGGGGTGTGAGCACCTTGGGTAATGTTGTCGCTGAGGTTGTCACTTGATTTGATTTACAACGGCATATATATGTCTTTGTCTCATACTACGGAATACTTTTTTCAGTGCTTATTTATTTATTATTATTGTTGTTATTTTGCCCGTTTGTCAATTCTTAAAGCAACAGCTTCACTTTCAATTTTGCGGAGATGAGTAACTGCAACAATACTCAAATAGCACCCAATGCTGGGATATAGATTGTGATATACTCCATACTGTATACATGTATGTATACACATATGCATACAATTCAAATGAACTTCAAATGGCTATGGGGTACTATAGAAAAAGAGGGGACAAGAAAGGGGGGAAGAATGTAACGGATATTTTATACAACCAATATCTTCAATCCCCCTTGCACATATTATCCGGATGTTTCTACCATCAAGCCTAGCGTGGCATACCGCCCTTCTCCCTCAGTCCAAAACACGCCCTGCAGAGGAGCTCGTGCTTCGGTCATTTGTCTGAACCTTTCTCAGTCCGGTGCCTGCCTGGATGGAGGCTAATAAAGCACTCCTATTTGGCGCTCCAGCTACTGCAGATGGAGCTGGTGGCGGCGGTGGAGGAATTCCTGAAGGAGGAGCGGGGGGAGCAGGTAGCGGTGGGGGGCCCGGAGCCACTGGGGGTGGAGGCGGCGGTGGCGGAGGGACTCCTGCAGGAGCAGGCGGAGGAGGGTGAAAAGTAGCAGCTGAAAGCGCCGGTGGTTCTCCGTTGGTCGTAGTAGTCTCAGGCGGCGAAGCCAAATTTTCTTGTACTGGAGTCGTTGATTTTGACGGGGACTTATCATCCATAGCACTCAAAGGTCGTGGAGGTGCCATGGTCCCAAACAGTATGCTTGCCAACTGCTTAGCACTACCTCCGCCAGCCCGGTCGTCATCGTCATCGTCAGATGAATCAAACTCGGAACCTGCCGCAGACCAGTCATCTTCCTCCGGGCGCGCACGAGACTTGGGCTCGAGCGGGCGAGATGCCGTGAATGTGGATCTGGCACTCTCCTGCTGTGCGAGGCGATGGAAGGGGTTTGTAGTTTGTACTTCAGATTTGGGCGAGCTGACAGCAGTTGTAGGCAAGGCTGGGGATGGTATCGCCTGGTTGTCAGTTGATTGAGCCATCTTCCTGAAGTAAGGATTCTTGGATTCTGTCTCTGCTGGAGGGCCCGAAGCACCAGCGCGGCTGCTAGCCGGTGAACTCGCTCCCGGGCTAGGTACCCTCTCTTGTTCCACCGCGGTTGCAGGAAGAGTTGGGGCTGACGAAGGCGGCACTGGAGGAGACACAACAGTTGTCGCTGTAAGCACCTGGCTCTGGGTGGGCGTGCTGTCTTGTGGGGTAATATTGACAGGTCCTTCATCGTCCGAAGAAGAGCTCTCGTTGAGACCTTCCAACTCAATCTGAAGCTGTCGTTCTCGCTCCTTAGCCGCTTCGAGCTCAATGCGTTGAGCTGCAAGTCTGGCTTCGTTTTCTTTGGCCAGTCGGTGGGCCTCCTCTTTCCGCCGTTTCTCCTCTTGTTTTTTTATCTTGCCTTGCCTGACCTGTTCTTCAAGCGCTCGGAGACGGGCTTCTTGGGCCTTTTTCTCTCGCCGGATGGTCTCCTCTTGTTGTTTTGCTTCGTCCCTAAAAAAGATGTGTTAGAAGATTCCCCTTGTGCCCAGTTTATCTAATAGTACTTACTCTAAACGTTTCCTTTCAGCTTCTTGTGCCTGTTGCTCTTCCCTAATAGCTTGTTCTCGGGCCGTCTGCTCTGCCCTAGCTTCTTCCTCTGCCTTCTTCGCATCGGCCTGGCCGAAGCTATCTGTTCTAACTTTTCGTGAGGGAGGAGGCGGTGGCTTTTTACTAATCGGTTTAGCGGCGGACGGGCTTGCAGAGCCACGTTCTTCGGCTAAACGACGTTGTCTCTCTTGCTCGCGCCTGTTATCTTCTTCCTCTGCTCGCCTTAGCCTTTCTTCTCGCTCCTTTCTCTCTCGCTCTTGACGCTGAAGAAGAGTTTCTTCCGAACCGTTCTGGGGCTTGAGACCAGCAGCAGCCATACGCTCTGCGATACGTTTCTGAGCACGTTCTCTTGCAGCTGCAACACGCTCTTCATGGGTGGATGGCGTAGACGGTGCTGGCGAGACTGTAGAGCTTGTAGGTTGTGGTGTATGAGAAACCCGTAGAGAGCCTGCACCTTCAGTATATGAGGACTCATGTCCGGAACGCTGCTCACTGAGAGTGGACGACGATTTCGATTCCCTAAGACTCGTTAGTACCAACCCCTCCAAATAATACTATGGCTATCTTTTCTTGAACTCACTCCTCCTTACGGATATGTGCAGTCCTAGCATTGCGTTTCAGTTCATAGATGAAATCGCGGATCACATCCTCAACACCCAGAGCATCTTCCCACCGCCGCCTTTCGTGCTCACGAGTTGAATTCTCACTTTCACCTTTCAGGCTATCTTCGAGACTCCGAGCGAATTCTCTGACACTTTCCTCTACATCATGCGTCATAGTGTCATTCCGTTCTTTTTCTGCCTTGACAGTGACACTTTCGGCCTCCAAGCGACGAGCGGCAGCCATCTCGTCATCCTCCGAGACTGGGACTGGTCTTCCAGCAAGCTCAGCTGCACGGGCCTGCATCCTTGCACGGGCCCGGGCCTTGATGCGGTCCGCCTCTGTGATAGTGCCGCCGGGACCGGTGCCGATGATGTTCGATGCACTGGTAGGGTGGGCCTTGGCATCTTTCAAGCGGAAGAGTGAGAGCCTAGCCTCGGCAATTTCTCTCTCAACTCTGCGGACATCCGAAGCCAGTTGCGGGACTTGGTCCTCGTAGGACTGAAGTTGACGGCGAAGCGATCTTCGCTCTGCCCCATTGTCCAGAAGACGGAAAGATGCGTTCGGATGGGTATCAATGTCATCCTGGACGCGGCGGATCCGATCCATAAGACTTTCTGTCTCCCGGCGATCCCTACGATCCAGAGCCTCCTCCTCCTCCGCCCGATCTGCATCTTGAAAATCTACGGCATCCAGCAGGATCTTAGTTTCCCGTATCTTTTTCTTTAGCTGCTCGATAGAATGTTCTTCCTCCGAGGCTTGCGAAGAGGCGCTTGGGGATGGAGTTCGACCATTGTTTCCTACCCGACGGCGCGCACTCGAACGGTATCCAGCAGCATTGTCGTTATTTTTAAACATGGTCGCATCCTTCCGGCCGAAGCCTGGAGAGCTTGCTCCTCCACGGAAGGAGTGTTCTTTGAGATAACTAACACCAGTTTTCTGAGGCTGCAGAAATGCTCCAGATGCCTTGCGATGCTCGGCATCTTGTGACAAGAGCGATTTGACTGTTCCGATTGAATCGTTCAAGTTTCTTGTAGACGGAGGGACAAGCTCTGGAGGCAAGCGGGCCGGAATGGCATAACCATTGAGCTTCCTATAGATCAAATGCATAGCCACTGCAAATTCATCCATGTTCAGCCTTCCCCTGTTGTGGGGGTCTGCTAGAGTCCAAATCCGCTCCAAGTCGCTTCGATCCAAGCCACTTTGGCCCATGATTTCAATGGCAGTATCACCGCCAATGTAGCCTTTACGTAAGCCATCCCATGCCTTAAAGAGATCATCATAGATCCTCTTTTCTTCCTTCGTAATCGCCCACGGAATAGTCGCATTACCCGAGAGACCAGCCGTTGTAAAGCCTCCTTCGCGCCCAGGTTGCGGCATGAGTTGCTGTTTGAGTGCCTCAATGTTAGGTAAGCCTGTTGAAGGAGCATTCACAAAACCCCACTGGCCCGGAATGCCTGTAGGCTGCGCAACAAGCGGAGCCGATCCTGTCTGCGATGGAGTGAGGTTAGAACCGAAACCGGTTGGCATGGGCGGGAGTGGCGGACGAGGCCCGCTGTAACCGGTGGGTTGGGGGTTTGTCATAAATCCAGTCGGTTGCGTCTGCATTATCTGCGGCGCACTCTGCGCCGGGAAGCCAGTCGGTTGCGGTGCGAGACTCTGAGCTGGAGGAGCACCCTGGCCCGGCTGGAAACCAGTTGGCTGAGGGTAAAAGCCGGTGGGTTGGGCAGCAAGCCGACTGAGGAGCTGTGAGTTTGTCGACTGTTGTGGTTGCGGCTGCTGGGGCGCCGGAGGAGCCAACTTATTCTCCATGAGCGGAGCATCAAAATTCGGCACGTTCGTCCTCACCACAGGCTCAGGATTTGTGTCGGGAACGCCAAAAGAAATGATATCCACCATGCTTGAAACCTCATTTTTGATCTTCTCGGGGAGAGAGGTTGGGATTTCCTTACCCGTCAGTCTCAGGTTACAGAGATACATGGCCAAAGCAAACTCAGGAAAGAATAATTGCCCCGATTTAGTGGTATCCGATAGCACCCTTCAATTGTCAGTCCTCGAACACGGAAGAACCAAAAAAGGGAACAAATAGGCCCTGCAAGTCCCCGTCTACGTACCATATCTTGGAAAGATCGCTCCCTGGAAGGTTCGACCGTAAAAGGAGTTCCTTGGCCTTTTCTCCTGCAAGCAAAGTTAACAATTTCTTACCGAAAGGGCAAACTAAAGGATTATCACTATACATACCGTCCATTGTTTGACTGTCCCCGACCGCCGACTTGAAAAGCTGCTCGAATTTGGCCTGATCTTGGGACGTAATGAACGAGAGTCTAATGTTCGGGATTTTCGAACCAGAGCTGGAGGGGGGGCGGGCACTTGTGCCAGCAGAAGATCGGAACGAATCTGCCATCTCGGATGAGGTCTTCGGGGCCGGGCGGTACGGTAACCCAGTAGTCGCAGGGACCTGCTGTGGCGGAGGTTGGCTCTGGGGAGGATAACCCGTGAACTGTGGCTGCTGGACAGGAGGCTGGAAGCCCTGCTGCTGCGATGGCACCGCGCTGGGAAAGCCAGTAAATTGAGGCCTGAATTGCCCGGCAGGGAGTCCGGTAGGCTGAGGTTGAAGCTGTGAAGCTCCAGGTACCGGTAATTGAGACTGATATCCGGTCGGCTGTGGCGCAAACCCAGGCTGTTGCTGAGGTTGGGACAGTTGCTGCTGAGGAAATTGAGAGAAGGTAGGCTGTTGCTGCATGTATGGAGCCAGTCCCGGGCGAGCGCTATTGGCGCCGCCCAGGAAAGAATTCGATGAAGAGTACATAACAAAACAATCAGAGCCAAAAGAAAAATAGAAAGGAAGCAAAGAAAGAAAGCAGATACACAAATGACAGAACGGATAGATATACAGATGGAAGGACGTGAGAGTGACAGCCGAGAGGTGGAATTCGTAGGCAGTGAGGTCAAGACGATCAGGAGGAGCTGCTGACGCGGATCCGTTCAGGGACAGCTCGCACTAGCCTTATCGGGAAGCTTGGTCTGTCATGTAACTTACATAACTAATCTGTTGGATCAACTTGCTTGTATTGTATCTATCTAGATTGGTCTAGCTATTTTAGTGTGTCAGGCCAAGCGAGGGCGGTCTAATATGGCAGAATACACGTGAACTCTAACATAATCTGAGGATGTTTGGTTAACGTAATCAACCCCCGAACCGCGGATTTCAACCCAGTTTCTACTCTCTCTGTTTAACACGTCAAATCTTCATGACTATACTGCAATATGCCTCCTTCTAAAGAGTCGCGTATTCAGATGGCTATTTCAGCCTATCAGAAAGGCCAAATTAAATCAATATTACACGCTGTGCAAGTTTTTGCAATCCCTGAAAATACTTTATGTGATTGGCTTCATGGTTCAAAATCACGGTCAGAAAGACACACCAATAGTCATAAACTGACTGAAATTGAAGACAAATTATTTCTTAAATGACTATTGGATGCAGATAAGCAGGATTTCCAATTCAGCCTGAATTTCTACATGGAATGGTGCAGGTTCTACTTCATAATCATATACAAGATTCTTCTGCAACTCTTAGAATCAATTGGCCTTATAAGTTTATGGCCATTGGCGCGTGTTTCTGCACGTGGTTTCCTTCCCTTCAAGCAGGCATGGAGCATTTTCTCAGGCACCATGTAGACTTCAGCAGCCCTCAAAATTGATTTAATTTTTTGATCTTCGTAGGCCTTTATAGCTATCTGAAGATGAGTCTCTTGAGAAAGTGGCATTTGTACAATTTGTATGAAGAAATGACGCGTTGAATGGTGCTTGAGGTGGTCACGGCGAAAATCTGCCGCTCGGTGGTGGATTGCGTTAACTAGTTAAGTTCATCCTACAGCGTACAACATATTCACTACTACAGTAGGTGATGACGAGGATTCAAAGGCGCAGTTCCATTCTAAAGTTGATTTTTCACATCACCATTTAACATATTAAACCAGGCCAACCGCCGAATTCTCGAGCAAAGAAGTTTCCCCATCGTGCTGAGAAGCTAGTACGTAGAACGTGACGATGTCTACTGTTCATCCGGAGTTCCAGACTGCTGCTGGGTAGCCCCGACCATCTTGCGAAGCTCATATTCCTTGGTAAACTCGCGAGAGAGAATACCCAGATCCTTGACAAGTTCATTACATGCAGTGATGACGGCCTGTTTCGGGGTGATTTCCCCATCGGTCTGGACACGGAGAATGAAACTAGGAACAAGAGGATGGGGCACCTGGAATGGCAACAGTTAGTCGCATGAGCGTTCTGCGGAACGCGAAAGCCACACGCATACCTTGTAGCCAGCGAAGAGAACATGAGAGTTCTGCAAGAGACGAGAGCGGATCATGTTGCCGAGAGTATGGTCCTCCTTGTTGAAAGTGAATATGGCAGAAGATGGGATACCTGCGATACCTTGATTTCAGTACTCGTCTCAATCAGCGACCTCAGGATGCAGATGACATACGAGTATCGACTTCCATTTCAACCTTATTCTCGCCATTTGCAAGGACAAAGGACTCGTAACTAGTTTCAAGAGCAGTCAGTAAAATCGACTCATATTATCTTGTTACAATCCGCAGAGATATAGTCATATTCAAGGTAGCACTGATGATGGAAGGTGGTAATTTATAAAAGAGGGGATGAAGAGTGAAAGCAGGCAGACCTAGGCTGCTGATCGTGGGAAACGTTGATAGTGGACTGGCAGCCATGCCGACTACCGCTAGACTTGTATCGCCAGCGAGCATAAGCCATCTCCGTGGGGAGAATAAACCCCTTGTCCGAAGGAGCCATGCTTCAGACTGCAGAAAGACGAGGAAATTTAGGCAAGATGGAACACGAGTATGTTTTGCCAGGAAGCTGGAAGACGGAGGAAGAAGATAACAGAGCCACTGAAAGTAGAGTAATGCTTCTGTGAGGAAGAAGTCTTGAGGAGCCTTGACAGGTCCACAGCAGATAGAGATGGGAAGAGCACTGATGACCAACAGCTCCCTTGACAAACAAGACAGTAAAATTGCAGGAATAGGGACTGAGAGATTGAGTGCCTCCTTCCATTTTGGGTTTCTGGGGAGACTGCAGGAGCCGCTGTGGGCATTCAGGCTAGCAGCCATGGCAATGTGCAAAGAACATGATGCAATATGCAGTTGACAGAAGGGTAAAGCTAAGGGACTCTGGAGTGCAGGGGGTCTCTTACCGATCAGGGGCATTCATCTTGAAGACTCGGTTGAATATGGATATCCCAGATATTCTGTCGCTTCTCTCTGTTCTTAGGGCTCTTTAAATGCCTGTTCAATATTCAAAATGTCCCTTGCAAAAGCAGCAGCTGGGACAAGTGATATTCCAAAAGAGAACTGCCTCCAAGAAAACAGAAAGAGAGAAATATAGTAAGGTAGGTATTAAATGTATTAAGAAATGGTATATCCTTCATTAACGGATTGAGACAATGATAGGGTCCAAAAAGTGGCAAAATCAACCCAAAAAGCACTGTTAGAAAGGGGTAAAGAAGGTAAAGAGGAACTTTCGTATTGTCATCTGTTTACTTGGCAAGTGAGTGAAGGAAGTAAGAAAAAGAAAAGGAAGAGAAAAGGCAAGTTGAAATGAAAGGGAGATATATAAAGATCTCTTTAAGGGAAAGAAAGCTCCGCGTTCACTGACAGAAGATGCCTGCACGTGATTCTCCCATCTTCATGGAAGCCTAACCATGTTGAATATCCCTCCTGGCCCTATCCCCATGAATGAGGTTTTATACAAGAAGCATTTGAAAAATAGCCTACCTGATCTATTCCAACAATAACCGGATATATATGTACATGCACTTCCAGATGAGATGGAAGTCAGATGAGCAATGCACAGTGCAACGTACATACATAGTATGCCTCGACCATATAAGACACAGCTAGCTTGAGTGGGAAAAGAAGATATAAAGTTGGTTATTCAAACACCATTCTCTATTCCATCCCGAAACAGAATTAAGATTATCATAAAATCAAACAAGACAAATGATTTTTATCCAAAACCCCCAACGCGCAACAGCCGCTCTAAAAAATGAAAATTTCAACATAGGCCAATCTTAGGTATAGTATAAATAATATTAGAACAAGATATATGCCAGGCACAAGTAGGTGGAGTGAATATATTAGAATCAGAAAGTCAAGTGAGCTTGGGATGTTGAATATGCATTCGTTCGCACATCAGACGCCAGCATTTTTGCTTTCAGTGCACAGGGCTTAGCAGCTCGCCCAAGGATGTTGTCTCTCTCTTCATTTTCCAACTGCTTTTCTTCTTCTCTCGTTTCTTCATCATTTCAGCCCAGCCCTCGTCATCATCATCGTCGTCCGACCCAATAGGAACGCTTTGCTTTCCAGCGGCAGTGGTTCTGCTGTCGCTCGTTATTGGACGAGCGGCCAAGGTCGATCCTGAAGCCGACTTCTCTAAATGCGCCTGAGCTGGTGATTCAGCTAAAATAGACATTCTGTGATGTTCATCGTTCCATGGCTTTAATGTAGAAGAAGTGAATGTGGAGGCCCGCTTGTTAAAGCCTTGTTCTGGTTGTACCGTAGAAATAGGGCGATATCGAGAAGCCATCCCAATGTTGCTCCGTTCTGAGGGAGCAATTGATGGCGCATAACCTTGCCCGGTCATTGTGCTTGCCCGGTTGTTACTAGCTGGGTTAAACGGCATAGGTGAACCGTCCCATGGATGTGGCATGTTAGAATCAAGCATACTAAGTGTCCGGTGATCAACTTGAGGAGTACGGGTAGGAGGATTGCTAAATCCTCCAGTTGCGTGAACAGACGCCGGTCTCATGTTTGGGCCGGCCAACGAAGGAGAAGGAAAATGCTTAGGTATCGGTAACTGAGGATGCCCTTGTACAGGGTGTCCACCCTGCATCTGCATCATCTGCTGCATCATCTGCATCTGCATTTGCACCATTTTACTCATTTGTTGAGAGAGCTGGATCTGTGCTTGTTCTGTAGGTGTGGGTACCGACTGCGGAGCGGGGGCACTAGGCATATTCATGTTCATCATCGTAAAAGGCCTAGGTACACCGCTAGGGGTCTGGGGCATGGCGCTTGGACTTCCTCTTCTTGTTGCTCTAGCTCGTTCTTCAGTGGCGATCACTCCGACAAGTCCACCAGGGTGTAGTGGCGGCGGGGGACCTCCGTACGCTGGTGAGCCTCCACCCATAGCCAGTGATTCTCTGTTTGGAGGATTGACCAAACTTGCTCCAAAGTAGGGATCGCGGGGTAGATTCCTTGCAAACACGGGCAAACTGCCTCTGTTGCCCAGGTTATGGTCTGCGGCTGAACCCGGAGCAGCATACGACGGTTGCAGTGAAGCACGCAAGTTTGGTATAGAGGCGGATGAGACAAGGCGAGATGGAGGACGATTCCTATTAGGGAAACCGTGTGCCGCCAGAATTCCAAGGGGAATCTCTTCATCATCATCTGCGTCACTACTCTTCCCACTATCGGGCTTGGGGCCCGAGTTCGAAGTTGGGGGTGCTAGATTAGGCGTACTGCTGCTCATTTCTGGACGAAGTGATAACGAGGGGGGAGACTGTTGTCCCGTCACTTTCATCATTTGCTGACGATAGACGGATAGACGGGCTTCCTGCTGGCGCCTCTGTCTTTCTGCCTCGCGGTTTTTCTCTGCCTCATCGTCTTCATCAAAATCACTCTCGTCGGAATCGTCACTCCTGGACGCATCGCTATTAGACCTTCTAAGTTCCTGCTGCTGTCTGTAATGCTCAAATTGAGAGGGTGTCATGATCTTATTCGGCGGAGAAGGGGATCTCGGAACACGTTCCTCATATTGCGCTGCGAGCCTTGCATGGGCTGCCATAGAATTATCCAGTTGAATCTCAGTGAATTCAGATGTATGGGAAGGTCGAGGAGTAGAATCCGATTCCGGTTTGTATCGGTTTACGACCGTATTCTCTCGACCTTCGAAAAGCGATTCCTCATTGTTCACATCATCACTCTCATAACTCGGTGATCCTGGTGATTTAGAGGCTTCTTTGTTCCCAAGGAGAGATTCCCTAACGATCTTGGCATCTGCATCATCAACCGGTGACGAAGGCTCCCGCATGTTAGTCCACATGAGGCTCCGCCTCAGGGTTTTTCCGGAGCCTGTCACAGGCTTCTCAAGAGAGCGATGAGAAGTTGTCGGAATGGGCTTTGGCGCAGGTGATGGTAGCGGCTTCTCCCCGTCGTCTAATGGCATGGTAAAAGCATGGCGCGGACCTGTTGTTGGTGCGATGGTGTTTCCTGGCCGAGAGTCAGGGTTACTTAATAATTCGTCTTCGGATTGGTGGCTGGACCATGAGAGACGTGGACGTGGAACAGCTGCGCTCGTAGATGGCAATTGCGATATTTCATCTTTCTGGAATTCTTTTGGTGGATAACCCCGGAGAGGTGGAGGATACTATAGGCCATTAGCGTACAGGTTCTGGTGTGCGGAGAACGGGGGATGGCCTGTTATGGGTGATTTAATACCGTGTCCATGTTTTTATTAGAAAAGGGTTCCTGCAAGGCGACACTTTCCCGTTTTCCAAAAGCACTGAATACATCTCTGAAGCCATCATCAAACCCACCAAGGTTCAGATCATGGTCCGGTAATTTCGGCGGAGTAGCAGTGCTGGTCGTGCTAGCCGTCATTGCCCTGCTCCTCGATGGACCAGAAGGCTGTGGCGCAGGCGCGGGTGCTGATGACTTGGAGATTCTTCCACCAAAGGAAAATGTGCGACCTGCCGCACGCAGCGCACCAGCCAACGGAGTCATGGGACGGTCATGATGATTTCTCGGAGGTGGCGGGACGACATCGTCATTTGCTGGAGCATCTGCAGACGAAGGAAGGGTGGACGATGAGCTGAACCGTGTCGACGATGAGCTCTCGTACATACGTCCAGTAGACGCCGTGTGGTCAGTGCCTTTGCTACCACTAACATCAGGTCAGCTATTTGTTAGTTGGATCCAAGGACTATGGATCATTCCATACCGAAGTTTGGCAAAAGGCGGTTCAATTCCGGCGAAGATATTGTCCGATTCCTCCAATTGCCCCCTCGATGCACCCCCTTCAAACGACCTCCCCTCATTAGTGTGACGTTCGATTACCCGGAAAGATGGCTGAGGATTATTCTCCAACTCTTCTAAGGCATTGGCAGATGACTTCCGCCGCGCGAACCCCTTAGGAAGCTTGATGGGCATCGGTGCTGGTGCTGGAAAACAAATTTTTCCACAGCTCCTACGAGACAAGCGAAAGAAAAGACGTCCTCCTTAGTCGCCCAACACGCCTGTCGCAGTCTTCCTTCACATGCAATGTACAGCAACGAGTTATGGTATTCAACGAAGCACTTGACCTTTATAGATCGAGCTGTCGTTGGCGATCAAAATGAAGTCGATGACGTTCGAATCAGGTCAAGTTCGATAGATTACCTATGCCTTTGGAACTCGAGACAGGGGCGTCAGCTAAGAAAAGGGTTTCCAGAACACCGGGTACGAAGCAGTCAGGCCATCCAAAAGAATCCGCACCACGAGAACGTACCGGAGTAGGTAGGTATGCCTCGGTGGTTCAAGTGTGTACGCCAACACTAAATCCGCGGATGAGAAATAGTAACAAAGATATATATATAAACAATGGATGGCGTTTAACCGACAATTTCCCCAAGAAGACGGCGAGGGGAGAGAACTCGGGGATAGTACAGGTTCAAGGAGACAAAGCTGGCTGGAAAGGAGGAAGGTGTGCAAACGGCAGCAGTTAATATGGAGGATTAGGCAGTAAGTTGACAGGCGAACTGGGCACAGGGTGGGCTCATTCACCAGGGGAAGGCAAAAAAGACCTGGAAGAGGCTAGACAGAAAGAGTAAAGAAGAAATCACGACAAGATAATGGAGGTGTATTGTTGGTTGGTCACTAGCTAGATAGGCCTACGTGGTGAAAAGGGTCAGCGAGGGCGGACCTATGCGGCAGAATCCCACGTGATCCAACACCCCCCACGCACGAGCTGGCCTAAAGACTAATCTAAAGAATTTAAATACAAAAATCGGCCTCTATGCAGGCCTTCAAATGAGAGAATAAAAGCAAAATTAAGCAGAGAAATGAGAGGTTCTGCTTTGGCCAATCAGAAGCCGTAAATCAGAATAGAAAGTATAACCAAAATGGGGGAGCAAGCGCCGCTTAATGTATGCCGGTGAGTTCCAGGAAATGATTGAATCGTTCAGTTTGGAGAGGTTTTGTCAGGCCATCTGCTGCCTGTTCTTTGGTAGGGCAGGTCTGAAGTTTAACAATGCCGTCTCGGACCTTCTCCCGAACGTAATGGTAGCGTATGTCAATGTGTTTGGATCTCTTGGTGGTGAGCTCGGCTTCAGCCATGGCGTGAGCACCTTGATTATCGATATGAAGAGATATTGGTGGGCATTCAGTTGGGAGCACATTAAGCTCGTTGATGAGATTCCGGAGCCAGAGGGCATCACGGCTGGCTTCGCTTAGAGCCATATACTCAGCTTCGTTGGAGCTAAGGGCAACGGATGTTTGCTTGCGGCTTTTCCAGGCAATTGGGGCTCCGGCAAGCAGAAAGATGTATCCAGAAACTGACCGGCGGTTGCCTGTCAGTTGACCACCCCAATCAGAGTCGGTATAACATTTTGGCATGAGGAGGTCAGATGTAATGGACTCCGTGGGTTTATGATAGGTAATTTGCCGATTGATGGAGCCTTTAAGATAGCGTATGGCGTGTATAAGGGCACGCCATGCTTTTTGGGTGGGTTTGGCGTTATATTGGGATAGTATGCCAACCGTCTGGCTAAGATCTGGCCGGGTTTTGGTGGCTAGCCAGGTAAGGCAGCCTACACCACGTTGATATTCTTTGGTGTTGACTGTAGGGTCTGGTTCATCATCAATTATTAGGCTAGGATCCATTGGAATCCTAACAGGATGTGCTTGGGCTTGACCAAAAGAGGCAACAACATCTTCAGCGTAGTCGGCTTGAGATAAAGAAGATGAAGTCTCAGACTGGGAGATGGTCATGCCAAGGTATTTGGTAGAGTTTCCAACTTCTTTTATGTCAAATTTGGCGGAGAGAGTCTCCATAAACCAGATGGCATCATTTTCATGTTTAGCATAGACTTTGAAGTCATCCACATGGGTGGTCACATAGAGTTGGGTCCGGGTAGTGTGGATCCATAGACCAGAGTCATATTCAGAGCATTTGAAGCTGATTTGGCGTAGAAAAGCACCCAGAGTATCATACCAGATGCGGGCAGATGGGACTAATCCATAGAGGGATTGAAGGAGTTCACAGACAAGATCTCCAGAACCTTCTTTGAATCCCTGAACTTGGGTCATAAAGACACGTTTGTCCGTGGGCATTTTCCCATTTAGGAAAGCCAGGGTGGCATCAGCTTTTCGGGTATGCCAGCCAAGCAGGGTGGCCAGTGCCGTGAGGGTTCTGGTAGTATTTTCATTTACCACTGGTGCGTAGGATTCCATGAAGTCCTTATCAAGTAGGTTGCCACGGATGACCCAGCGGGCTTTAGCCTGATAATCCTCTGAGATAGGTATGCCGGGGATTTCTTTCTTTTTGTATACCCACCGGCCAGGGATGACTTTGGTCCCTGGTGGTAGGTCAGAACGGCGAATGAGTTGCCAGCAGCCTTTCTCTTTAAGTTGGTTGACTTCCTTTTGCATGGCAGCTTGCCATTTAGCAGCATCAGGATGGGATATGGCCTGCTTATAAGAAGTAGGCGTGTTGTCTTCTGATGAAGGAATGGTTGAAGTGGCAAAGTAAGCTAGGGACATGCCTTTGGCAGGTCGGAGCCATATATCTTGGTCATTGAGAGGTTCATCTTCAACTAATTGAGTTGGATTTTCTTCGGTAGGGGTGCTGGGACCTTTGGGAGAGGTAGTTGTAGGATCTTTGTAATCCTCATCAAATATAACATCATTGGTGACAAAGACGGTGTCAGTTTTAGGGTCCCAAACACGATATTGATGGTTACTAATTTGGCCAATGAGGAAACAGCAGTGAGAACGCGAATCAAGCTTATTTCCAGGTTTATCTGGTCCATGCCGATGGACCCAGGCTGGACACCCCCAACGGCGATATCCGGGGAGTGAAGAAATGGATGAATTAGTCCACGCTGCCAACGGAGCGCGATAAGGGCTGGGGTGTATGTCCTTGTTGATATTCACCCCCCCAGGAATTTGGGAATTGTATAAGATGGTAGATGTAGGGAGTCGATTTGTAAGATCTGTGGCATATTGGAGAGCATCTACCCAAAAGCGTTCTGGTATATATGGGGCATCAAGCATCATAGCTCGGGCCCGTTCAAAAGGATGCGGATGCCACGTTCACTAACGGCATTTTGCCATGGTGAATATGGTGAGCTTGGTTGCCATTCTATGCCTTCCTGACGGTAGGTTTCCATCCATTCAGTGGAGCGGAATTCATTATCAGAGACTAGGTAGGCAGGGGCAGTGAAGCCATGGTTCTTCATATTTTGAAGCCAGTTCTTGAAAGCGGTAATGGCTGCACTTTTTGTCTCAAGGAAGAGAATCCATCGATAATGTGTGGCATCGTCGGTAATAAGTAGGACATATTTTGCCCCAATTCGGCCAGGGACAACATCGTTAGGGTTGTCAAAATCAAGAGTTTGTCCACCGCCGGCGATATCTAGATGGACTCGGGCAAGGGGTTTGGTAACTCTGGACCTAGGGACCTTGCTATAATAGCGTGTCTGTCTAGCCTGTATACAGACTTCACAAAATGGGAGTTCTTTAGAGCCTTTGATTTCGATGCAAGACTCAGGATCTCGGGCGAGGCGGAGGAGATCGGCTTGATTGAGATGGCATAGGCGTCGGTGCCAGGCCATGATAGGTAGGGATATCTTAGTAGTTCGCGGCTTCCCTAGAACCGGGGTCTCTTTTGGAGTAGGAGCCTCAGCTGGTGTCTTAATTGTGGGAGCCTTTGCAGGTGGCTCTTCTGGGCGGTTAACTTCTTTGCCAGACCGGGTGGTGACAAAGGCATAGGAATTTTCTTCTTCTCCAGGAGATAGACAGTCTTCAAGGAGGTAAACATTGTTTTTGAACAATTGGGCTTGGAATTCAGCTCCAGATGGTGTGGTAATCAGCTTGACTTCACAATCTAGTGTATATTGAAGCCTAAAGCCTTGTCGTACAAGCATGCCTTCTGAAATGAGGTTGGAAGTAAAGGAAGGAACATGGCGGACGTCTCTTAGGATCAGAGATCCGTAACCAATATCTATAATCACGGTGCCAATGCCTTGAGGCATAGAGATATGGCCTTGAGCACCTTCCATATAATCTGTCTCCACCAGATCATGCTTCTGCAAGGCCTTATAGGTTGCAAAAAGTGAACGGTCAGGTGTAGAATGGAAAGAGGCACAGCTGTCAACAAACCATTGATTGGAAAATGAGAGAGTCTTTGCAGACTTCACAATGGCAGATTTGGCATTGGAGAGTTTCTTATGCAAGACAAGTTCCTGTGAAGCAGGGTGATCCTGGTTTGATTGTGGGTTTGCTTCAGATTGTTGCTGAACACGGAGAGCATTAGCCATAGTAGTATAGAACTTGCGTCTATACTCTGGTGCTTTCTCAGGATGTTTAAAATAGCATATAAGTCCATGGCGATTTCCGCAGTGATCACAGTCTATAAGTGTATGACGAGATCTATCTTGGTTATTGGAACGTTGAGGAATTGTGTATTTGGTTCCAGATGCTTGTTTTGAATAACTGCGGTTCTGGGAGTTCTCTTTCTGTTGGTTTGACCGGTCTTGAGAATGAGTATCACGGAATTTAGTGCCGGTTCGAGTAGATAATTGGGTCTGGATAACCTTAAGATCCAGGTTGGTAACCGGAGCACGGCCAGTAGAGTAGACATCATCTAGTTTACTCTTGATAAAGGCGCGGTTCCAGTCCCGGAGACCTATAAAGAAGAGGTCATGTTTGAGATTTTCAAGAGATTCTTCTCCAATAGCGTGTAGGCGGTCAAAGATTCGATTAAAGGATGACTGGTAGGTGAGATAATCGTTATCCTTTATATAGAGCTCTTTGAGCTCCATGGTAAGGGCCATTCGCTCTTCACCGGTGGATTTGCCAAAAAGTGTGGCAGCTCGGTCCCAAAGACCATGGGCAGAGAGGTCATATACGGTGCCTAGTTTATCGGAAGCAGGGGTTGTCATGGCATTGAGCATACGGGCTCTCATGACAATGGCTTTTCTGTGCCAAACTGCAGCATCAAGTGGAGATGATCCAGCAGGAGGAGAGTCCTGGTGAAGAGTTGTAATAGCATTGAGAATACCAGCTTCTTTTTGTATGGCAGAGCTCCATGCATCGTAATTATCCAGTGTCAAGATGACACGGCATCGGTCAGGCAGTAGCGTATCGACATCGGCTTGGACAAGGGCAATAGCATTG
Source organism: Monascus purpureus (assembly GCA_025999795.1). Lineage (NCBI taxonomy): Eukaryota > Fungi > Ascomycota > Eurotiomycetes > Eurotiales > Aspergillaceae > Monascus > Monascus purpureus. The sequence goes on along the minus strand of AP025346.1, from coordinate 705,583 downwards.
CTGATATTTGTGTCTGAGGTATCTCGCAGAGGCGGTTGGATATCCATTGGTGTAGTATCTTGGGTTGTATTTGAAGGCAAGGAAGCTTGTGGAGTATTAGACTGGATGATAGATGCCAGTTTTAGCTCCATTCTAGCTTCACGGTCTCGCATATCTTGTTCCATCTGATTCTGGCGAGCAAGCATTTGTCGCATCATATCAGCAAGATCAGGGGTAAGTTCGTTTGTGGAAGCCATGTTGGCGGTATTGGTAGAGCTCAGATTGGCTCCGGAAGGCGTTGGGGTCTCTATCTCTTCAGAGACAACTGATGAGGAGGTCTCGTCTATATTCGAGGACCTGTTTTGGAGATTTCGGCGACGTGATCGTCGTATAGCAGTAGCGGGAGGCGTAGTAGGTTCTCCTGACATGCTCAGGTTCGGACCGTATCTGGGATCCTGGAATTTTTGGAATCTGGGGTATGGAATTTTGGTTCAGCCAATCAGAGGGCTTAAATTGACCACTTATACGGGCCTAAAATAGCTCATATTTCCGAGCAAGAAACGGGCTCATAACCTAATGGAGGTGTATTGTTGGTTGGTCACTAGCTAGATAGGCCTACGTGGTGAAAAGGGTCAGCGAGGGCGGACCTATGCGGCAGAATCCCACGTGATCCAACACAAGAAGATTATTATTAGCGTATGCCGACCGTATCCAGCACTAAATGACAGGAAGGGCAATGATGGCAATAATGAGTGGACAATAACTAATAATGATGATAGTCAAGGCAGTCAGAATGGGGAAAAGAAAATAAAATAACCATAAATAACCATAGAGAGAGAGAGAGAGAGAGAGAGAGAGAGAGAGAGAGAGGACTTCTTGGTGGGAGAGAGAACAAGGTGGTGTTTGAAACTCCTGCAGAGCCAGGTTTTCACTGGACAACAACAAGAGTTGTACTAGCGACTAGGTGAGTAAAATAAAATATTATTATACACACATGCCCCCGTATTGTTAGTATATTATTGTCTATGCTGTAGGTTCCTGATCTCTGTCCCGATGGATATTCTTCCTCCAGATTTTCGTAACCGTCTGTGACGAAAAGGAATCTACGAAATACAGCGTAGATCATAGGCATAGACACTTGGTTAGATCCATGAAGTCATTATATCTACTACTCCGTACAGGACACCTGTACATAAAATTAATAAAGAATGATACCTGGAAGAGCATCCGCAGTGATCGGGAATATGTATGGTGAGATCGGAGAGTGGGGAGGACATTGGTAGGTGCATGCATAGAGAGTATTAATAATAACTCTTGTGCCTCTCTGTCTTAGCATGATTATAATAGTTCACGCTATTTAAAAATCAATACCAATAAAAATAATATCCACAGAGGCAATAGCGAATGATAATAGTACGCCACCGCATGGGCTATATTTAAAGGGGGCACGAGGCAAGATCCGCTGGCAAAGCCAGAAGTTGAAGGGGGCTGGTGTGGTTGGAACTTGGAAGCCCGGCAGCGTCAGAGAACGAGCACGCATCTGATCTGTCTCATATCTATCTCCTGTGTGGCGTAATGCTATTATCAGACCTTGGTCTTCAGCATCGTCATAGATGATAGGCCACCAGCCACTTGAAGTCTTTTCCGAAGTTAAGTCTGGCCTCTGCAACTCGGTTCCATGGTCCATGCGATCGCCCCTGGGAACCGGGTACAAGGTAGGTAGTAATCATTAATCAGTATCCCTGTGCGCTGTACATCGCACGTTCATAAGTCTCTAGGAAGATATCCTTGCTTTCATCTTTTCTTTTATTTGCTCCACAATTCAGGTACAGAGTTCATTATTCCATGCAATTTCTAGGAATCGAGGTTCAAGGTTTCCCTTTGTCGACCCCAGTTCACTAATCAGTTTTCCTTTGCTCTGGGTAATTATCGGTTGGTCCACAGAAGATGGGAAAATGCAATTTTAGAGTTTAGCAGGAAACTAGTTCAGATTCAGAATTGCATTGCAGGAGTATTCAGCTCGATATATCCGTAATCCTACCTTCCATGCCCTGACGAGTCAAGACAGTTACACTGTACAGTTTCTAATGTCCATGCATCGTCTGTATCAAGATAGCTGGCGCCCTCTGCAGCGATATAGTTGTACTATATATATCCCCGTGGTGGAGCTATTTCTTGTCCGGGTGATTAGCAAGGCCTTCCCGTCACTGATAACGTTCACAGAGCTGTAGAAGTGCACAGAGATGGCATATTGGGAATGCCCTACAGTCTCTGCTTGGGAGGACAAAGTATCGCCTGGATTAGATCAATGAAAATTGTCGTACAACAGTGCTGTACTACCAGCGGTTCACCCTCTATGTTGAAAGTGGAACAAAATGACTAACGTATCCGGTAAGCGAGCGGTCACCTCTCCGCATTTTGACCGTGGTCAAAAACCTCACTCATTTCAACCACCCACCATGCCTCCAAAAGCTCATAAAAAATCAAAAAATTTAGCTGAGCAGGAGGGGAGAATCTTGTTAGCAAATTCTGCTATTAAAGATAAAAAAGTCTCATCTGTACAGCAAGCAGCATGTCACTATAATGTGCCTAAATCAACTCTATATACACAATTTCATGGAGCTACTTATCAAGCTGAGCTATGCGCAAACAGTCATAAATTGACTTCAATAAGGAGGAATTTCTTATGCAATGGATTCTATCTCTGGATCAACATGAAGCACCTCCCTGACCACTGTATTCAAGAAATGGCCAATATCTTATTATCAAAGTGAGGTTCAACTATCATTTCAACTGTTGTGAGAAATGGGTATATAACTTTGTTAAATGATGTGACAAGCTTAAAACAAGATATTCCCAGCAATATAATTACCAGCAAGCTAAATATAAAGACCTTAGATTATTAGGGAGTGATTTAACTCTTTACAAATGTCACGGAACTCAACTAGACGATGAATAGGATGCTATTCAGCTATCTAGGCAGCTATCGATGAGAACTTCAAGCATGAAGAGGAGGGAAAAAGGAAGAGATCTACGTGAAGCTGGACGGCATTCCTATCCACGCACCACGCTAATCCAAATAAGGAAGCTCACGTGCTCGTCCTGGTCTACATGGCAAGGGCCCTGACAGGCACACCTATTGCAAAGCCAGTTTCATTAAAATTATAGATATCCTCCTGCATAACTCTATGCTGCAATAATAATGATTTGTTGTCAGGGCCCTTGCCATGTAGACCAGGACGAGCACGTGAGCTTCCTTATTTGGATTAGCGTGGTGCGTGGATAGGAATGCCGTCCAGCTTCACGTAGATCTCTTCCTTTTTCCCTCCTCTTCATGCTTGAAGTTCTCATCGATAGCTGCCTAGATAGCTGAATAGCATCCTATTCATCGTCTAGTTGAGTTCCGTGACAAAAAGCAAGCTTTAATGCTTAAAGATCTGCTAAAGCAGCAGTCAAATAGCCCTCTAAGCCTATCAAAAACTATACTGGATCAGATTATTAAGGGCCACTGCATAGCACTACACAACACCACACTTCTAGTATAAGAAAACATGGATCTATGTGCAGCAAATGAAAAGTGGTAAAGAAGCATACTCAGTCAACTAAGCAGATATCCTGTAAAAAGGGTTTAACTGTTGAAGAGGGCCTACAGCTAATTGCATAGCTTGATTTACCAGCAGAAGCACCTGCAGTAGATTCTTATATGCAGGGCAAATTACCTATTCAGGCAGATCAGCTGGCCACCAGGGCTCCGCCTAGGTGTAGTGGGTGTAGGGAGATTGGCCACAGAATCAATACATGTAAAAATCGCTATATTTAGTTGAATTAATAGGTGTTGGTTGAGATAATCGATCTTGAAATCCTCTAATGGGGGTGGGTGTGCCGCTCGGCCGTGAATTACGTTAGTTAGTTACGGAGTAATAATACTGTAATGGATAGGAAGCAAAGCCATTTCATTTCAACAAAAGTTAACAACAGACAGGAAAAATAAAGGACATGATGGAAGAGATATCGCACAGGAGCCAAAATCTCATTCTTGTCCACTTTCAGGGTACGTTTCTCATCTGTTGATATTTAGCTAGAAATCCAGCTGCCTTTGAAGTAGAGAATTATAAGCTTCACATCAGTTATTACTACTGAGACCAAGGTCAATCTTCGTACTCGAAAATTAACGAGCTGACCGTCGATTCCAGAGCAATTGACGTCCAAAAGACCATATGACTATATCCTTCTAGGAGTCGCCTTCGACAATGATAGAATCTTGAGCTTTCAAACCACCGATCAAGGCAAGCCCCCTTGGGACACGGACGTCCCGCACATTGAAGCATGCAAACGTGATTAGCTTTTTCAGCGAAGGACAGCACCGGAAGATACGATTGGCAAGATAGTCATCCATGACCGTATTGAATGAAACATCAAGCTCTTTGAGGTTCGGATATGTTCTATCTTCTGAGAACACTGCTTCGAACGCAGCGCGTGATATATGGCGACAGGAAGCAATATTCAGAGACTGGATCGTAGAACCCGAATGTTTCATCAAAGCGATGAACCCTTCTGATGCGAGACCCGTCGGGTCACTTGGACCATCTGGATTCGAGTAATCCACGTCTCGCGTAGACGAAAGATCCACAGATCTTAATGGCAGATTGTGCCAATCCTTGAAGAGACTGACGAAACCCTTGTCAGTAAATACAGTATTGTCAGAGAGGCGAAGTTTACACAGTAGGCGGCATTGGTCGTGAATCGTACTAAGAAGACGATCATCCGCATCGGGGAACCCCTCTAAAGACAGCGTTCGCAAATTCGGACCAAGCCTCGAGACGACTCCGAGAAGGGCATCAGCATTGGTTTCTTGGACGAAACCCAGGGACAAGTGCTCCAAAGCTGTCAAAGTAGAAATTGCCCGAAGAGAGGCATCACCAGTCCGCCAACATTCTTTCAACTTGAGTCGCCGAAGAGCTGTGCAACACCTACACATCTCATCAACGGTCTCGTCATCCAGAGAAGAATCAAGGTTGGACAACTTCAGGCTCTCCAGCCTCGATCCGACCTTCTGGAAGAGAAGTCGCCAGCATGGGTCGGAGACTAGGTTAACGGCATCCAAGCACAGATTCTTAATCTGAATGTTGTGACTAATCATACACTTAAGCGAGTCATCTTTCATCTGTCCGGCAAAGCGTAGATTGACATTGGTCAGCAAAGGCATGAGCATAAATATCTTCTGAAAGTCATCTGTTTCGAGTTCTGTGAACGAATCAGCAATCACTAGCACACAAGGGAAAATTCCAATCAAGAAACGTACTAGCACAGTCATAGATATCAATGGAATCTAAGTCGGGCCGTAGAAACAAGTTCAACGTTCTCGGGGTAATAATACGCCGCTTGGATAATATCTGACTGAGACGATGAAGCAGTTGTCTTGGCAGATCGCCGAACTCTTCGATATTTTGAATATTATCTGCAACTTTCTGGAAGCGGTTAACACTTCAGGTATTTTATATATATATATATATGTATATATATATATATATTTTTTTGGGGAGGATAAGCTGTAAGTTTACCTTTGTACACATTTCAACCAAACTAGAGGCACCCTGCAGAGCGACGCCATCGAGCAGGTTGCTTTGATTCTGGCGACGCCCACTTTTGGGGCCACGCCTTTTTGCAGTTGGTTTCTTTTCCTTGTTTGCCATATCTTTGGAGCACTTAGGGCACAGCAGGCCACCATTTGGACCAGTCCTGCTATATGCAGTGACTGTAAAACGCTTGCCACAAATCTCACAATTCTCTATATGGTCGGGTATTCTCTGTAATTCATTGTTCATTTGCTTTACAATGGTGTCGTTATCTTCATCGTTTCCTCCGATACAACGAGACTTACGGCGAGCGGCTTCCTTGTTCTGCTTAATCTTAGAAAGAGCAGCAGCACGCCTTCTCTTTCGCTTTCTTCCTTGCTCTTGTACTTCAACTGAATCATCATCATTATCGTCGTCATCGTTGCTGTTCTCAATTTCGTTTTGCGTCTCTGTGGGCTCGTCTTGATGGGTAGCGCGTTGTAATCGCATCTGGTAGTCTTGGCGGATTTGGGCTGCGGAGATGTTGTTCGACTGTAGGAACAGATCTCAGCGAAAGGAGTCTTCAAGACGCGGAAGAGCATTCTCGAGCTGATGGCAGTGCACTTACAGCAAGGAAGTCAGTCAGTGCGGACCGCCTAAGTTGTTCGTGTCAGCCCTGCTTTTATCAGGGTTGTATCTAGATGTCTAGATGGTAAGCAACTTACGGGCCCCCGATACTGTTTCCAGCGTGTCTTCTACTCGCCCTTGAGGCAGTCAGCAAGATCATCCATAATTTGTCTAACGAGAAATTAATCACACAAACTTACATGTTCTTAGATGCGGATATTTGTGATGGTACTGCTTTGGCAAAGGTCCCGGGTCTGTAGAGTGTAGAGGTAATTGTGGTATCGTCTCGAAGTCACAGGACCCCGTGATAATTTCGCGTTCCACTTTTACGCGCGGTTATGCTTATCGATAGAGTCCAGCAAACCAACTCCAGGCAGACACCGTGTTTTCCAGTGGTGTGTGCTTGCTCCACTCCATATATTTCACTTTCCAAGCACCAACCCCTTAGGCCCGTGGGACAGCCTTACGCTTCATCGTGCTCCACCATACCCGATACCTGTTAAAAGGATACCTGAGATGCTCTTCTACAGGCACAATTAGCAGAAACGCAAGGCAAGTACTCTTTTGCTACGAGAAGGAAGATGCCTCGTGGGAAAAAGGCAACGAGTATGACGAGTTTAATTTCTTTATTTCCTCTTGTAGCATTGGACTAACATTCGGTATTCCAGGTGACTCCTTACAGCCTTCTTCATCGTTGCCTAGGCGCACTTCTTCACGACTAGCTCGAGCTTCGTTTGCCGCCAGCCAGAAGAAGGTTGAGGATGACAGCGGGCAATTTAACCCCGTAGGGTCACACCCTGGTCCTTGTTCGAATTCTTTTGAGGTTGCTATTCCGCTAAAGAATGTCGTATCACGTTATACCTCCTCATCATCCACTTCGACGGAGGAAAATTCAGGAGATGGGACGAACGAGTATAATACTCCCGCAACCAGTGTAGCCGTCACCCCTATTGAATCGGCTATAAAGTCAAGAAAGCGGATCAGCGCTTCTACTCGAGCCCGGGAATTACGCTCAAGTGCATATTCTCTTAGTAATACTCAGAGAGGTGTCAAACGAACTTCTACTGCGATGTCTGTTGATAACAGCAAGACCGAAGATTCGGATGCAGCCCTGGCCCGGGTTCTTCAGTTGAAGGAGTACCAAAGCCCAAAGCGGCAAAAGCCTAGCAGATATAACTCTAACATTGAAGTTCAAGTTTCAGGTGATGATTGTTGCCCATTAACTGATGCAGATGAAATCGCTGAAATGGCAAGAGAAGACCGAACACAACGGCAGCCGCATCCTGGAAGGAGTGTCTCTCTTGCAGCAACCGGGAGGACAGTCATTCCAGACAGCGAGGATTTCTATTCATCTGATGAACTTAAAGACGGACTGATGGATGCTTACGAACTTAGTTCTGACTCCTCAGCAAGCGACTTTGACTCCCCATTAAGCGACCTTCCATCCTCAGAAGATGGCGAGCCGCTGGTTTCACAACTACCAGAAGACAGAAACAATTCAATAACCAGACGTCGAGCACTGTCATCAAGATATTCTGCGCCTAACCGTCCACTCCCCCCGGGGATGAGCCGCCGGGTAAGCTGGCCTGGGACATCATTCTTTGATCTTGATTATTGACTAAGTTTTAGGCTGCGAGAGAACGAAGGAAACTTGAGATACAGCATCCACTTGTCACATCAATGTGGGATGATTTAAAGAAGACTCCCCCTATCAATCCAGTGGCAGCAGAGCAGCCTTTAGGTATCTCGCGGAAGCTGAAGTCATATCAACTCGAGGGCTTGAATTGGATGATACAGCAAGAGAATACGTGTTACAAAGGAGGGCTTCTAGGTGACGAGATGGGTATGGGGAAGACAATCCAGGCTGTTTCTCTACTAATGTCAGATTACCCTGCTGGCAAACCGTCACTTGTTGTTGTGCCTCCAGTTGCACTAATGCAATGGCAATCCGAAATCAAGGTTAGTTGATATAAATTCTTCATCAGGAATGCCTGATCTCTGATTCTTGGCAGGAATACACCAATGGCCAGCTGAAGGTTCTTGTGTATCACAACTCTAATTCAAAGGTCAAGCTCCTCACGAAAAAGGACATTGAGAAATATGACGTAATAATGATATCCTGTATGCCTTTTATTGCAATCGCTTCCAGATCCTGTATCTGACAACTGGAGATAGACTCTGGTCTAGAATCAATTCATCGGAAAGAGTCCAAGGGATGGGTCCGTAATGGCAAAATCGTTAAGGAAGATAGTAAGTAAATTAACGGAAGAGATCACACCTGCGTGTCTAATAACGATGGACTATTGCTAGGTGTTATACACTCCATCCACTATCATCGACTTGTTCTTGACGAAGCGCATAGCATTAAGGTACTGCATACTCCCTGACCTGCTATTTGCATTTGCCCATTGACTTTGTCAAGCAACGTACTACAAGTGTAGCTCGTGCCTGCTTTGCTTTAGAGGCGAACTACAAATGGTGTCTTTCTGGAACGCCCGTGCAAAATCGAATTGGGGAATTCTTCTCCCTTCTTCGTTTTCTTCAGGTCCGCCCGTTCGCTTGCTACTTCTGTAAAGAATGCAAATGTGAGAGTCTCCACTGGTCGCAGAATGCAAGCAAGAGATGCAATAGTTGTGGGCATAGGTTTGTCGTATCAATAGGGAACGAATTGCTCATACAGCCACTCTGACACCTCTGCAGTGGGTTCAGCCATGTGTCAATATTCAACCAAGAGATCCTGAATCCCAGTGAGCTACCGTCCTTGTTCTCTCGTTTCATCACTAACTTACTATACTAGTCACCGAAAGATTTAACAACAGGGCTCGGGAGGAAGCACTATCGAAGCTGCGCCTCATAACGGATAGAATAATGCTTAGGCGGGTGAAGCAAGACCATACCGCATCTATGGAACTCCCGCCAAAACGGTCTGTCTTACCCTTATGGGTATTGTATTGGATGATGCTGATATGTCTACAGTGTTATTCTGCACAATGAGTTCTTTGGTGAAGTTGAACGTGACTTCTCGAGAAGCATTATGACAAACTCTACTAGACAGTTCGATACATATGTGAGCCGTGGTGTGATGTTGAATAATTATGCGAACATCTTCGGTCTTATCATGCAAATGCGTCAAGTTGCAAACCATCCGGATTTGATTCTGAAGAAACATAGCGAAAGTGGGCAGAATGTCCTTGTTTGCAGCATCTGCGATGAGCCCGCGGAGGAAGCGATTCGATCTCGCTGTCACCACGAGTTTTGTCGACAATGTGCAAAGGATTACATTCGCTCTTTTGACGCTGGTTCTATAGCGGACTGCCCGCGGTGTCATATCCCTCTTTCGATCGATTTTGAGCAGCCAGATATCGAGCAAGAGGAAGAGTACGTGAAGAAGAATTCGATCATTAACAGAATCAGAATGGAGGATTGGACGTCTTCTACTAAAATCGAGATGCTTGTTTACGACCTCTACAAGTTACGAAACAAGAAGCAAACCCTAAAGTCCATAATCTTTTCTCAATTCACCTCAATGTTGCAGCTTGTCGAGTGGCGCTTGCGGAGAGCCGGTTTCAACACAGTCATGCTAGATGGTACAATGACACCAGTGCAGCGTCAGAAGTCGATTGACCATTTTATGAATAATGTTGATGTGGAAATCTTCCTCGTTTCCCTGAAGGCAGGAGGGGTTGCCTTGAATTTGACGGAGGCATCCCAGGTGTTCATTGTTGATCCGTGAGTACCTTTAACCCCGAAAATTGCTTCCCTTTTTTTTTTCGCTGATGTCCGTTACCCAGATGGTGGAACCCCGCGGCTGAGTGGCAAAGCGCGGATCGATGCCATCGAATTGGTCAACGACGGCCCTGCGTAATCACTCGGCTCTGCATAGAGGACTCAGTTGAATCCCGAATTGTTCTGCTTCAGGAGAAAAAGGCCAGCATGATCAGAGGCACCATCAACAAAGACCAAGGAGCAGCTTTGGAAAAGCTTACCCCGGAGGATATGCAGTTTTTGTTCCGGGGATCGTGAAATGCTTCTGATAACATGGGTGATTTACCAAGGGCATGTTTGATTGAAGTGTTTTCACTTATGCCTGGTAACGGCTAGAGGGCTTCGCACCACTCCATAGAACTTCCATAAATACAACTACAGTGATGAACTCCGGATGGGTAATGGCTCATACAACGTAAGTTATGATTTATACTCGCTGTCATCAAACGAGCATGGAACACGTATACTGTTCTTGGCTAGGATGCGCCAACACTGTAGATTGGCGACAAAAGATCCCAGCTAAACCGACAACCACATCCCATCCCATCCTCTGCGTCATCATGCAGCCTTACGCAGCACTGTCCACCTGTGCCACGCCTGGCGCATTGAATCTGCATATGGCTATTGGCTTGGCGCATATCACCAGCCACTCTCGCGGGGTCCTGCCCCTCCGTTCGTTAAATACTACTGCGATGCGATTGTACCGTCCACAGCCGGCTATCCGCTGAGATTTCCGTAGCCTAGTGTTGAAAAATACACTTCTCTCCCTATTATCTATTTTGTCCATGGGAATGCCGTCAAGGTTTCGTTTCCACTTCTCTACATCTGAAGTTGTGTCAAACCATACGTAACTCCGCAATGGACTATGACGATGTTCATCCGCAAGCGCGGCCTATGCATGCAATCGACAAATATGGCCCCAAATTCGTCAGTAAGGCCGAGAAGTTTCAGGATCTGGCCGTCGGTAATTCAGACGAAGAGAATTCCGCCGGTGGTTTCGACAATACTCCGATACCTCATGCGCCTCCCGGCTACACCCTTAAATTCACCTTCCATCGCGCTGTCAACCTTCCCTTCGCTGATTTCAACACCCTCTCCTCTGATCCGTACCTAGTGGCACAACTGAATGTCGATCTACCTAAGCGGCACAAGCAAGATCCAAACTTGACTTATCGTACCCCGACGGTGCAGAAGGACACCAATCCAGTGTGGAATAAGGAATGGATTGTTGCCAACGTTCCCGCGTCTGGCTTCGAGCTTAAGTGCCGTCTTTACGACGAAGATCCCGCTGATCATGACGATAGGCTGGGTGTCGCCACGGTTGAGGTGAATTCGATACAGCCTGACTGGCCCGGAATCAAGGAGCAACCATTCAAGGTTAAGAAACGGAAGGCTAGCAAGCGCGTGTACTTCTTCAGGGAAATTGCCGCGCTCACTTCCCCCCATAGTGACAGGGAAGCCCGTGTAATTGTCAGTGTCGAATGTCTAGGACAAACTCAAGGCGATGATGGTGGACACATGTACACTGTCGGACCAAATTACTGGTTTAAGCATTTTTCTCCCCTCATTGGAATAATTGCGGGCACAAAGGATGAGGTTCATGGCGAAGATGATAAGAAAGCTGTCACACATTATAAGTGAGTCTCTTCTTCCATCGGGTGGATGCTCAATGTCACTCTGTCACTCACTATTGATAATTTCTTCAGTTTCCAAGCTATCCAGGTGCAACTTAGGGGCCCAGTTCCACCTCAACTTTATCACCGTTTTGTTGAGGCCAGGTCTTTCGTGGCAGGAATATTTAAGGCGCGCACCCTAAGCGGCCGCATACTCAAACATGCTCTGCACCACCAACATGAACGCATCTACAATTTTGATAAAACCACTCTCTATGGTGAATTTCCATCTCCATGTGTTGAGCTCACACAGAAATTTCTCGAGTTTGTTCATTATAGCCAGGGTGGCCGTATATTCACATATGTCTTAACCCTTGACGGTCAACTACGTTTCACAGAGACAGGGAGGGAGTTTCAAATCGACTTGCTCAGTAAGCACACAATGCATAGTAATGTGTCTAGCTACATTGCGTATTCTGGAGAGTTCTTTGTCTGCCGACGCCAGCGACATAGACGCCAGAATTCCGTGGGTGAGGAAAGCCTCGCAGAGGTATCCAATGACCCTGCTGACTACGAGCTTTTCATTGACAACGCAAGTGGCACTTACCGTCCAAACGGAGAGTGTCTGCCTTTGCTGAGAGAATTCCTTTCGGAGAACTTCCCCGGCCTTCGCGTGACCACGTTGGATTGCCAGAAGGATGAAGAGCGGATGAACTCACTAAAGGAGGAACAAATAAATCGCAAGAACCGTCAAGGACACCCGATTACCTTGCTGCAGCAGAGCAGCAGTTCTTCGCTTTCCCTCTCCAGTTTTGACGAAGAATCGGATCGACGGAGTAGCGTGTCATCCAAGGAGCAGCGGAAGCATGCGACCAGCACTATACAAGCATAATTTGGAGACGGGAAACTTGGATTCCACAGCTATCCCCGAGGCTATTGCCTGCATCCATAGCATTCAGCAGTTTCTTCCTCTGGATGATTGTCCTTCGATAACGATGACCTGACGAGATATTTCCGAGTATACATTGACTATCTCATGTATTTGTTTCATTCAACGTCGCGTTGTTGGGCCCTGTATTTATTATGCGTATAATTATCCATAAGGTGTTAACATGACTGCGACCATCATAGTGTATGCTGATGGGTTGTCCTGCCTCCTTCCTGCAGGGCAGACGTACGTAGTACGGATAGACGGAAGCAAAGGAATACAAGAAAAAAATAAGAATAGGCCTGCGGGGCATCGAGGGGTAGAAAATAACAACAACAACAACAACAACAATAATAATAATAATAATAGTAGTAATAGTAATATAATACAAGCCATAGGATGTACAGTGCATGTATGTATGTGCGGCAATTAGCATAATGCTAAGCGTGCTCCGCAGCATCAATCAAAAACACTCTCTTACTCTCCCGTACGAATTAGTGCTTCCAACTTCCTTCCTTTGCGCCCTCCACAACCAACCTCCAACCTCCTCAATCCTTTATCTTTTCTCCATCATATCCCATCTGAATACCATTCTCAGCTTCCCCAAACTCCCATCGCATTATCGCCCCTAGTCTTGTTCCGCTGAGCAGACACGTGAGGTTTCTCTCTTCGGCACCCCCCTATTGCGACCTGCAGGCAGCGGGTGACCAAAGTCTGGTGGTGGATGACAGCTTGTTTGCTTAGCCACGCCCTTCCCCTTACCGCTTCCTTGACTCGATCACGGTTGTGATCGAACTGTACGCTCGCAGGCGAGTCGATGGTTATCCTTTCCACATCGCCCGGTCTCTTTCCGGACTATCTTGCCGACGTCGATTAGATCGCTTCGGCATCTCCCAAGATGGGCAACGTTGGAAGCCGTCTTGATGACTCGGGAAACCTATTCTTCAAGGATCAGACCAAGTGTAGGTTCCACCTCATTCCCTACACTGCGCGCGTAAGATATTGACTCAACCGGTCCTAGTTACAATCACCTCGGTGACTGTCAGCAATTCCAGACGCCGGGTGTTAAACCTCGTCCCAAACTCTTTTCCGGCAACAAGATACTTTGCAAAGCGAGATGCCAGCGATGACAGCCCAGTCGAATACGTGCAGGTAACAAATAACAAAAGGACTATCTTACATATCCCTAGAAATAACCTCGCATTGCTAATGGTATCTGCGTTGCGATCTGACAGGACCCAGATCTTCCTCCATCTGCGCCTGTGCCAACGTTCCTGCTCCGCCTAACTAACGAGGACGAACTGATTTTCAATTTTACGTTCATTCTAAGGCAGACCCAGATCAGTAACGTGACAAACTCCACCGTTAATGGTGTCTCGACATCCCTTCCTGAAGTTGCGGACACTGTTCTCACCGGACTCACATTTGCTCATGCGTCAAATTCCAAAGAACTGGATAACTTGATCACGAGAGAGTTCCACGCCAACCCCAACCTGCAGAACAACTCCAACGTTCAGTTTGTTGGGGATTTTACTACAGGAGGCAGTCCGTCAGTTCATTTCGAATGGTCATGGAAATGGAAACCTCCGAAGACGATGGAAGACAAGGGTGGCGGCTGGCGAAACAGCTGCAGCTTTTTAGACTACGATCAGAGGACCAACCGCTTAAATACCCTCGCTCATTTCTCTTTCTGGGTACATAGTGCTGTTCGGCTACTTCCCAGTCCACGAATACCGCCGCCAAACTTGGAGTTATTGGTTCCTGGCCGCGGTCGCCTGCCCTCGTCTCAGTCCTTCGCCTCAGATTTCGAGGCAGCATCCAACCATCATATGCCTTCTACGCCACCGGAAGCATCCGATACCTCACCAGCTCCCCCGCCCGTGAAAGTTGACCTTCCTCACTCGCGACCAGGCGAAGATATGAGTGCAGTCGAGGATGGCCCATTGTTTAGGGCCACTATGAAGGCCTTGGAACAAAAGACAGGAAACATGCGCACGAAGATCAAAAAAGTACTTAAGAAAGCAGACGCGGCTAGGCAAGCACAAGTGACTTGCAATGATGCTGTAGAGGCGTTTCTTGCTGCGCTGAGAGATGCTTCGACTTCCAATGCGAACGCCATTCAGCCCGCACTAGATCATTATTTTGAAAACATCGCACGGGAAATACTGCATTACGAGCAGCTCAATGCACTCCAGCTCCAGAAACTCGTCATCGAGCCATTGACCAAACTGTACAACAACGACATCAAACAAGCCGAGGCCAAGAAGAAAGAATTTGAGGAAGAAAGCAGGGATTACTATGCATATGTTGGCCGCTATCTTGGCCAGCGACAGGATTCTCTGAAAGAGAAAAAGCGCGCAGAGAGCGACTCCAAATATCAGGCCAAACGGCGTAATTTTGAACTGAAGCGCTTTGACTATTCCTCATTTATGCAAGATCTACATGGCGGACGCAAAGAGCAAGAGGTGCTCTCTCATCTCACCAAATACGCAGATAACCAAGCGAAGAACTTTCTCGCAGCGTCTAAGAAGATCGAGGAAATGGCTCCTCAATTAGAGGCTCTTATACATGAAGTAAACCAAGCGGATAAAGAGTTCCAGTTTCAAAGAACAGAAAGAGAAGAGAAGCGAAGGATTTTGGAAAAAAGTTCCAACATGTACCTTGAGCCTGATGCTTCTGCCAACGCGACCGTGCCGGCCTTGGGCAGCAACGGAATTCAGTATCCAGACGCTGAACTGGGTCGAGCAGATAGTACAGGATCTCAACTACGTAAAGTTCTCAGCACCAGCTCTTCCACGTCATCGCAGACTGTTGCAACAGGCCTGGGTTCATCTGCCGGAGCTCCTGTGATCTCGTCCTCTATAGGATCAATTGGATCATCTAGCCAGAGCCGCTTCAAGGGGATCAGAGACCTAGACGAACGAGACACTCTTGCCCCCGATAGGACTGGGGGTCCGCAGAGAAAGGAGGGGCTTCTGTGGGCACTCTCCCGTCCAGGGTCTCATATCGACCCTAAGGGTATCAATAAACAGGCCTGGCATAAGTAAGTACATGATCCCCCCTTCCAATTGATATCATCTAATATTTTTCTCCAGATTTTGGATCGTGTTAGATCAGGGAAAATTGTCTGAATACAGCAACTGGAAACAGAAGCTTGATTTACACATGGACCCCATCGATCTCAGAATGGCATCAGTGCGGGAGGCGAGAAACGCAGAACGACGATTCTGCTTTGAGGTTATAACTCCCCAATTCAAACGCATATACCAGGCGACTTCAGAGGATGACATGAAGAACTGGATCCGAGCTATCAACAATGCACTTCAGAGTGCCGTTGAGGGACGTGGTATATCGCATCCTCTGCCGCCACCCAAGCAGAATACATCTTCAATTGGCCGTGACATTGGGTCAGTTCTGACTGGAAAGAGCTCTTCGTACTCGGGACATCATTCCCATTCCCCTAGTTCCAACAATGGAGTGAATCGTCGGACCACGGTCGGGGCTCGGCCCAGCTACGTACGTGGTGACAATAGTTATGAAGAAAATCCGTCGAGGCTACTTCAGACAGTCCGCGATGCAGATGAAGGCAACTACTGGTGTGCAGATTGTGGGTCCTCGTCCAAGGTCGAATGGGTGTCGATCAACCTAGGGATTGTGCTATGTATCGAATGCAGTGGCATCCATCGGTCACTGGGAACTCACATATCAAAAATACGGTCTCTCACGTTGGATGTCAATTCCTTTTCGAACGACATTGTAGAGATACTCCTGCAGATCGGCAACCGCGTGAGCAACATGGTCTGGGAGGCAACCCTAGATCAAAGTAGGAAACCGTCGGCCAATTCTACGCGGGAACAACGACTGCAATTTATAACCGCCAAGTATAGCGACCGGGCCTACGTGCAGCCGCTGTCCTTGTCTCGGTCACGATTCTTGACCCCGGATGAAACACTGCTCGCCTCGATCAAGAAGAATGACATCCAGGGCGTTCTGTACGGCATTGCGCTTCGTGCCAATGTCAATATTACTGACCGCTCACGGAATACGCACGCTGTTTTCCTCGCTTTGGCCGCGGCAGATCCCGCAATGCCTGGCTCAACTTCGTCGACCCGGCCATCCACTGCATCCTCGGTGAAACCGACTCCCTTCCCTATCGCCGAACTTCTTGTTCAGAACGGGGCGGAGATACCCTCACAGCCACCACCCATCCCGCTCTCACCAGCCGCCCAGCTATATCTCAGCCAGCGAACGGCCAGGACGGGAGCATTTAGTTCCCGGCCAGGTATCGCAGGGCCGGGAAATGCGGGAGCCGACACCCTGAGTTCCTTGCCCACAATCCGAGCAGCGGGGAATGAGAGCTTGTCATCGTCACAGGCAATAACTCCGTTGGATAACAAGGAGCGCGAGAAGCTGCACAAGAGAGGAAGCGCGGGAGCGCGATTCGCAGGGAAGGTTGCTTCCCTCGGTATAGATCGATAGCGGCTGTCGAAATACTTGGGCGGCCATATGCCGTAATGGCCAGTAATTATATCTAATGAGGCTTAGTGACATAATGACGGTGATGGGATTTTTTTTTTTTTTTTTAATGACAACTCTACATATTCCGACATATCCAGGTTTGGGAAGGGCATCTTTCAGTTTCTCTTTTCCTGCTTCCTGTTCTTTTTCCCCCGTGGCTCGTTGGCTTTCTGTTCCCATATTTCTTACTCGCCATGTCAGCATTTATTCAATCTTATTTTTTTTTATTTTTCCTTTGCAGGTGCGTTGGCGCGTATATGATTCATATTCATGGCATCAATCCGTTGCCCGATGAAGCTATTATGATACCTTGGGTGTATTGCTATTGTTAATATTAATAATACCTATGCATCCAGCGTCCCTTGTCTCTCCTTTCTCTTTCTTCCCTCTTTGAACCGGCTGAATCCACCGTACAATCAACCACGACAACAGCTACACTATGCAGAGTGCAGGAAGATACAGGCCATGTAACCTTCGTACGGATTATAAGCCAGAAGCGCCAAGAGTGCGGGGAAGATGGCTTCATCGCATAAACCAACAAGAGACAATAAAAGGCAGCTAGCGTCATCCTTGCATGTCGTGGGAGGGAGCAGAGATGGGTTAATTCCAGCGAGCTGCAGCTGGGAACTGTTTGTGGGAATACTACAGAACTACTTTTCTCACTTCAGCATCCTCTTGGATATCTACCACAGTCCTTCCTCATCGACAGCATCCACCTGGTAAGCATTCCTCACCTCCCTCCTTCAGCAGCCACCTCTTTTCTCGTTTACTCGCTCTTCTCGTGGGACATCCATGATAGATGACGATAGTCTCTCTGAACGGTGGAATGCGACGCTCCTCAGCTATGTGTCGGAGCCTCACGTACCCAAATCACCCCACAGAAAGCCCTGTATCGTGCCACTCTTGGACTGTCTCCGTGAAACTGTGGCATAAAACCAGTGCTTCATCCGAAGACGCCTTTGCTGATTTCTCATCAGGTCTCAACTGTCGCATTCCCCTGTTCTAGATCCTGTCCTGTCCTGTATACGTTCCCCCTACCAGCTGTCTTGTTGACGTCACGTACTTCTGATGGCTTGGGAGTCGCAACGTCACGACTCGCGCTCAATTTTCATCTAGTCACGTACTCTTCGTGTCCTCGTACAATTTCAACGAGAGAAGGGCTATTTGTCCGTCGACCTCTCACCTTTTCTTCTTCCGTATTTTTCCACATACACACACACCACCACGCCTCGCACCGTATAGTGTACCATGTCCAACGACCGCTCGAGCCCCATCTCGATCCCTTCGCACCGGCGTCAGAGCTCTTTGTCCCCCCCCGTCCTTCGCCGATCCCTTTTTTAAACCGCCCATCCATCCTGCACCACCGTCGCTCCCTAGCTCCATGGTTACCCCTGCAACAAATGCCCAATCGACGCAACAACGCAGGTTGTCCCTAAACACCCTTGGGCTCTCCGGATCCCCAACACAGATTTCTCCACTCGCGAGTAGCCGACTTTTCCGACCCGCCAGCATATCGAGTTCTGTGGGGTCTAACTCTGTTAATCCTGAGGAGGCGCTAATCGATGAGGACAATGAAAATGTCCCCCCAAATGATGGTGCACATTCACCCTTTGGGCGTCGTCTCTCTTCCAGCGCGCGGACACTTCATGAGACACATGGTGGAAGCACTGATGGTAGAAATCCGTCTCCTGGTTCACGCATGCCGGAAGGGCGCCGAAGTTCGCTATCAGCCAGCACCTTCCCCTTCCATACCTCCTCTGGATCGGCCGCCCCAAATACAAGTAAAGTATTCCCCCAAAACGATATATCTAACCTGACGAGACGACACCTAGGAGAAGGCTTTAACTGGTCCAAAGCTCTACGGACCAGAGCCGAGCGTGCTCCATCTCTAGGCTCCATTCCTCCAAATGTCCATTCGCATCCAATCGGGGCCGGCCAGAATGATTACCAGCAACGAGCTACCTCTATTGCGTCTACAGAGCAACCTGCTAGGAACATACCCAAACACCATAAGCAGAAAAAACCCGACTTTTTCCAAGAGAAGATCTTGAGGGGCGATTTTATTGACTAGACGGGACAAAAAGTATTGAAATGTCTGTCTATTCTTTCTCTCTATACCCGCCCATCCTTCAAAACCATTCCCTACATCAACAGTGATAAGTGTTTGGATCGTCTCCAAGACCACAGCCCTTCTCACCAACAACGTTTTCGGGTTAGTCCCTTGCAGAGAAGTATGGTCTTCTTATTCCTTTTGCCCGACTACTCGAATGACCTGTGGTACTATGGTCGTATCCATTCTACTACGAGTATTTAAGTTATTTAAGTTGGTCAATCCTGAATCCTGCAGCCGTGTCGAAAGCAAAGATAAGCGAACCTTACCTTACACAGAAAAGGGTATAGGTGAAATGAGGGAGCCAGGAGATGAGGGCAAAGATAGCAAGAAGACTTGCACCAAGAACTATCCGGAATTTTCTTGATTCAGTACAAGCGGCTAAGAGAAGTCGTCCTCTTTTCTTTCATTCTTCTTTTCTTTTTGCCGCGTTGACTTTTATCCAAGTATCTTGTAATGTCCCTGGAGCAATGAATCGAGATTATTTGTGATTTTAGTCTCTCATGCAAAGGTGTACAGTTTATGCATGTGTAAGTTCCTGGCATGACCTATATTAAGACAGAAGTGGTAGGCCATCAGCAACAGGGAGCCTCAGGTCCTCACCGTCCCAGAAACTGGAACAAAATATCCAGACATCATCTTTTATCTTCTTCCAGTTCAATTTCAACTTCATAATTCATACACTATGGATAGCATCAAATGGAGACGCCGATCCTATAGAGAGTAAGTAAAGGAATTGCCAAAGAATGTAAAGAGGAGGGCCGAGAGACGAGAAGCAGGCGCATGAAACATATAGGGCTGAGAATTTCATAACTTCAGGGAAAAGTCAAGGGTCAAGACCAAAATTCCATAGAAGTCTATTTGAATGTGAGCAATATGGGGGCTCATGATAATATCAGACTTAAACAAGAAGAAAAGAGACAGCTTGGAACAATATCAGTAGACAGCCGGAATGGCTGTCTACACATATATACTTAGGTACATGTAACTTCACTTCTATAGATCGTTCTTACCGTAGCCCATGATTCCCAGAGACAACATCTCGCACGAACCATATCAATAAGGAATGCCATTGGTTAAAAGTTGGAACTGATCATAGCTTTTCGTCAAGAAATTCATGTAAGACTTGCGGATAAGTTCACGCATGTACTCAGCTGCTTCTCTTTCACTCTTGTCGAGGACAAATCTGTCTCGGAAGTTCCTCAACGTATCGGGCTTGAAGCAAGGCAAGCCGCTATCAAGCATCAAAGACACAATATGGGACAGTTTCGTGCAATACGGACGAGACGCAAGAAACGCCTTCACCACCAAAGACTCAAACCACCTGTATGGCTGTGTGTTTGTAGGATTGTGCGTATTCCCTCCAGGCAGACTGATCCCGCCACTTACGCTGCTGGCCGCATGAGGGTGTGCGTTGTGAGTGCCGCTCATGACAGCAACCATTTCAGAAGTTAGCTTGAATGGTGCGCGTTCAAAGCGGACGCCTCCTGGGGCAATATCGAAGCAGAACCCGAAGTCAATATGAATTATATGCCCGGCGTCGTCGATCATGATATTTCCATTGTGTCGATCCTTGAACTGCAGAAGGTATGAGATAACCGAATAGGCGGCCATGCTCTTAACAAAATTTGTGCGCGCTTGCTGGAACCTCACCGAATTCTCCCCTCCGTACTTGGAAAGGAAATAGTCGTAGAGTCCATTTACAGCTTCACGTCCGAGCATATCACGAGAAATAGAGTTGGGTAGAACATCAATAACACCGCAGCCTGGAGCCGTTGAAGTTACCCGATAGGGGAACACCCAAACGTCGAGCCCAACACTCTCAAATATGCTTCGGAAGGCAGCGATCATCTGCAGCGCAAGCATGTCTTGGCGACAATCATCACCAACTTTGAAAATAGCAGACTGCCAGACTTCGTAAGTCTCTTTCCTCGGATCAGGCGCAGGAGAGGGTTGCGAGTCTGTTGGCATATCCTGTTGACTCAACGTATGCGCCCCAGGGCTGCTAGATGGTCTTCCGTTCCATCGAGTCCTGGTCTTTTGAATTCTGAAGGTTGCCATATAAGGCGCCTTTGCATGACTTTGTAATGGTTTTCCGGATTTGCGATCAATCCCTACCACAACGCCATCTGGATTGCTTGGGAGATATACCCCAACCTCCACTTTGATCTTACGTAATTCTTCCTCAATCTTCTCCTTCTTCTCCGGTTTGCTCTTTTTGATGTACGGACGAAGTTTTCCCGAAATGCCTGTGATTTCGTTAAAGAAAGAAAACTCTCGTTCGTAAAAGTCACGTTCTTCATTAGAGAAGCTCGATATCAGAGTCTCCATAAATCTGTCTAAAGTGGGCTTGAGAGGATCCGGCTTGGCTATGTTAGTACTGGTCAAGTATGGATGCAACAGATGTAACTTACAACTTGAGCATCCTCATCCTTATACGAATTCGCTTTCATATTCCATATCACTTGATGGGCGAACAGCTGGGACAATTTAGCCGTCTCAAGAATGTAGCGCTCTACGTAGCCTAGCGCGTCGTATCTGAGTGCTTGGACTAGTTGTGGAACGAAATAGAACCGGACGTCTATAGGATGGCTCTCCAAGGCTCTCATTGCGTACTGCAAAATAAATGGATGATTACCATACGCAGGCAGGAAGTATGTCAAGGCTTCAATAGGATTTATAGATGCCCAATACAACAAATACTAAGTCATTATCAGTAAAGGAGAGGACCCCGACAGAGAGAGAGAGAGAAATGAAAGGGAAGGGAGAACAAGATAGAAGACAGACCTTCAACTGAAAAGAGACATCCGCAGGCAGAGCCAAACCAAACACAATTTCAAGACCACTGGGTTCGTCAAGAGCCTTTTCAGGAGAGTTTAACAATAACCGACGGACATCGTTTCTCAGCCGTGCAGAAGGGAAACGGACCGCAAGTTGAATTGCTATTCCTGGGTTCTCTGTCCAGGCGAGGTAAAGCAACGATATTACCTCCTAAAGCAATGATTAGACCGTATGACAATAACTATGTTAGATTACGTACCTCCAAGAAATTCTTGCCCCCGGAAACCGGTGATGGATAATGTTTGCGCTCTTGTTCCAGAGGTAATAGCCACACTCTGAGACGTGATCTCTCATTCTCTAGAAAGACCTGAAGAAGGTCTTGCTTTCGTTGTATTGACTTACACTGCCCGCGGTCATGAGAGCCAATGTTGGCAATGTCTGCCAAAGCAGAAGAAACGTCGCCAAGAATTTTGTCTTCAGCTTTTATTTGTAGTCGGTTACTTCCGTAAGACCACCTGAAAAACCATACGTCAGGAAGGTTATTAGTGTTTCTTGGGAAGAGGAATATACCTAGGTGAATGCTTAAACCAGCTGAGACCAGCTGAAAGAATTTGATCTTTAAGTTTCCATAAGGAAAACTCCGTTTGGAAGGTGCACTGCCTCAATACCTTCAAGCCGAATAAAACAACACGGAAATGAATCTCCCTAGCTAGAGGGTGGCCTCTCGTTCCCATGAGTCCTGTAGTAGTACTGCGGGTCAGGCGATAGAATAACCGCTGATTCTGAATGTTGTCAAGGCGGACGGCACTGAAGTGACTTTCGAAGAATTGAAGAACATGACTATGCGGCAAAATCATGTCCTGTGCCGCACGCTGCTTTTGGAGCAACAAAGCCTTATCTGATGGCAAAAGCTCGATTTTGGAGTACATTGGGTCGACATAACTAACATTGTTAATACTGGAACCTCCAAACAAATTATAAACTTGGCAAAGGAAAAAAGGTTTATGGGTTCTCACTCGAAAGAAGGATCAAATAATCCTCTCTTGCGCTGGATAGTTTTTTCCCAAGCCTCCGCTACTTCCACCAAAATTCTTGGCTCTGCCTTTGGGTTCTCGTTAATCACCCCGAGCCAGAGAGAGATCCCAAGCTTTATTGACTCCTCCGTGAATATTTCAAACGGCAAGCTGACAAGGAACTGAATGATAGAAGGCCGCATTGTATTGCTGCTACAAAGAGCAGCTGCTCTCCGAAGGGGATCTCTTATGTCAATAAAGGATACGTGTTCTCCTCTAGCGGCCTGCTCATATAGATGGGATAGTGTCTTTTCTACACCAAAAAAGCTTTCTGGTAACTGAGTTGTAGGTTCACAATCTGCAATCCGGGTTAGTAACGGAAAGTGGCGGTCCATAATGGATGGGAGAATTGAAATGGGGAGTAAGGGGAGGAAGCAAACTTGAACTAACAGCTACACCCAAATCTGTCGCGATCTAGACCATTGGTAGAAGGCATATCAGAATATGGATACTTTTGGCGCGCAGTATATTGAGCAATGAAGCCCGAGGCGATGTTGATTGAATCGCCACCGTGGTTTCCAATCGACCCTGACGCCAGAGTTAAAACAAGGCCCGATATGATGTTACAAGAGACCTTACCAAGTCGCTGGTCACTTTGTGGAATTAGCGAACCCATCTCTAAAGCAAAGGATCGCCCCATTGAGATGTGGCCATAGGCGCCATCGTCTTCAAATTCAGACAGATAGGTCTAATATAACGTGAGATAGTATCATATTAGGAGATATTGAAGATAACACACCTGAAGGAGCCCCTTAACGTCCAATGGTGCAAAGTTCATAACAGCCTTTACCCATGCTCTGGACCGTTCGTGAAAGAGTTCGAGTGTTGTCTTCCTGAATCCATAGTCATCTGGCAGGTCAATGTCCACAATTCCTCTAGGAGATGTGATAGAAGACTTCCAATCGAACTCGTCTAGGTCTCCTTGAAGACAAGACGACCACATTACGGTCAAAAGTTCAAGGAGACTAAACAAAGAATGCTTTTGGCATAGTGCAGAAGGGCACTCTGTTATGATCTTATTGGCACAAGATCTCGCAACAATCTGCACTCGTTCAATGCGATGGCAGCAAGCTACCAAAAAGTCCGCTAATTGTTTCGACAGATATGGTGCCGAAAAGTGTTCACGTTTTCCTGATAAAGTCATTGCGAGGTAGCGACTGACAACCTTGTCCGCAATAGCATTCATACAGCTTGCCATTTCGGCAGTGTCGAGCGCTGGATCAAGGAAATAATTCAAAACTTTCGTGCAGTTTCCGGTAGAAGCACGGAGACCTTCAACCAATAAAGCAGCATTGAGGAAGACGACTTTCGGATAATTCAAGCGTTTAATGTCTGATTCACAACTGGGAAGTTCTGAGACTAAAGTACGCTTCTGCTCAATGAGACGCTGCGGGCTCATTCCGCGTCTCAGTATCGTATTTAGTTCGACGTCACTTTCTAGGACTTCCGTACGATCTTCAGCGACGAGGGGCGGAGAATGCTCTGCAATTATTCGGAGTTCCTCAAAGTGACTCCGAGCAAAGGCTGAGTTAAGCGATATGCCATGAACAGCTATGTTAAACCAAATGTCACGGAACATGGCCAGTATGCTGTCGTCAAAATCGGAAACTGTGGGACAAGTTCCGGTAGTTTCGCTCTCGAACGAAACAAGCAGTGCTAGTGGTCTCAGAAAAGGACTGATGTTCCCATGTGTCAACATATCCTCTTTCTGCCTATCATCTTCGCGGTCAGTGGCGTTTCCCTTGTTTACAATGCTCTCCAGCAGATGAAGTAGGTAGATTTCGTAGCGAGAAGAGCTTCTTTTCAACCTGAGAGAAAGATATATCATTGCACTTTGAACCGCATCGGAGATAGTATTCTGGTTTTCAGTGGCTGCGTCGAGGTAAGCACGATTGTAGAACTTGAGTAGCAGTTGAAACTCAGCCGGTCCGTTGTACAGGGCCAATGCTGCTGTCTCCTGAATGATATATGAATCCACCACTGTATTTATCTTCCCTATCTTTTGTAGGAGCATGGACTGCGCCAGGGCGGTAATTTTATCATCATTGCAACTTGTCGCAATAGTCATAATAGCATGGATGACATTTCTTTGAGTTACATTGCTGTCCTCGCCGTTGACAACAAGAGAAATCATGCTCGCATCCCTTGGCTGCGCATATGATGCCAAGGCATTGCTTGTAGGCCCAGTTGTGTCACCAGTGAGTTCGTTTTGGTACAGTTGTTTGGTGTCAGAACGTGAGCTTAACACATTTCCCAAGGAATATAGCGTCGTAATGACGGCATCTTGAGATAGAATGCTGAGAACTTGAGCTAGGCACCGTGCAGCCACAGAAACAACAGATCCTGTCGTTGAACCTCCGCGCACGAGGAATCTCAAAAGGGAGCGGCTCGCACTGGATGCGCTGCTTGGCGAGAGTCTCGCGACAATCGCTATGCTTTTCAAGGTTGTTGTTGCTATCTCAGTACACGACATCTGGTTAGGGTCTATAATTGTACCCTCCAACCAGGCAAGGAGAGCATCGCTGCTTGCCACATCTTCGTCCAGGACCACGCAATTGAGAAAGCTGATCAAACACAAGGCCTTCACCGAAAATGTAAGTCGCTGCTGCCAAGGGGAGCCAAGCCGCAGATAGTCAGACCCATCATCCAGCAAATGGATTTGGTCTGTGGCTATCTCTGCTATACGTCTAACAAGGGGAATCTCCGAGTCATCATTGCCTCTCGCAATTCCGACCCCATCCATAAAATCATCTAGCAGTTCATCTTCAGAAACATGGTGAGAGCCAATCAGGGAAGCAGCACAAGCTTTAATAAAACGCATAAAGCCTTGCTGTAACAGCATAGCTCCTAGAGGGCGTCCATGAGCAGCGTAGCGCCGAGCGTATCTTCTCCAATCCTTAAAAGCACCTTCCGCTATATTTGCGTTACGTATAGTAGACGAAGCAGTTTCGATGTCAACCATGAAGGTCTCAGACAACATATCCCGGACGTGTTCGATTATCTGTAGCTTCTCGCTAGAGTCCCAGAAAGTGGCATGCATCGCCGAAGCTTCGAAGAAGCCGACTAGAGATACTGCAATAGCCAGAATTCCTGAGGGGTCTTGGAGCGAGCCATGCTTATCCACTTCATAACTAGGTCTATGAAAAGGTGTCGTAGACTTGATGGCTTCGGCACAGCTTTGCAAGTAGTCGTTGACGGTATTTGAGACAGTCTCTTGTAACGAAGGACAGTTGAGACCCAGTGAAAGAAGGGCATGTATGAGATTATACGTCAATGTTTCCCAAGGAGATGGTTTTATGCTCTGGAGAAAAGGCGAAGCATGGAAATGTTGGCTATGAGACTCAGGGAGGTACGCAGATAACTGTGAAACCAGCGTCGAAGCAGGCTCTAATCTATTCACTGATATAGAAGCTTTGCACAAGGAAATGAGGACATCCAATTCTCGAATGCCCTGTAGAAGTCAGCCTGAAAGCACGAAGAATAAAGTGACAGGAAGTCAGACCATGGGCACCTGTGATTTCGGAGCCAGACTCTTTGCACCACCATCCAGGAATTCATTGTGATGCTTCTTTGGATATTGATACAGTTGAGAAAGACGCGCAATATCTGATTCTTCATCATTCACTGGTGTTTTCACAGCTAACGCTGCAAGCTTCTCAAACGCGGAGCGTCTGATACCTGTGGAAAGGCTGGATTCTATATCAGTGTACTCGACCCCTGAACATGGATTCTTTAAGCTCCTTACACATCCATCAGTAGTTAAAGGTACCAGCAGCACTCTCATGCGGCAAGTAGTATTAGTTGTAAGGAGTAATAAGGAGTAGAGAGAGCTAGTCACTGAGGCGGTCTCGTCACCTGACTTGTTTAGGTCAACCTAGGTACGGAGTATTTACTCCGTAGCTCATCAAAGCTCAAGCTCACCCGATAAAGCAGCAGCGTCCGTGTTCAAGATGCAGGCGCAGAAATGAAGAATGAACTAGTCGCTGATTCTTGATGGTCTTTCAATCGGTACCGTCACTGCTCGATGATTGAAGCGTCGTTGGACCTCGGATCTAAAGTTTAAGTTCCCTGTGACTGAGATGCATTTGAACTGAATCAATCTTTCAGTACACAAGAACGGAGGTCTTTTATTGGGCTCTTGCTCTTATCCTTCCAGACTCTAGACATTCAATTGATGCAGTGGAGATCAGCACAAATTTTGTGCCTTTTCGAGACACAGCATAGACCAAGGAAAGGAAATGGCACCCCAGAAGGAAAAGAGTTCTCTCAAGCGTGGCCGGGTACCAGCCCCCGGAGTTCCTCGTCCTTAGTTCAGTGACTAACCCGGAGTCCATAATAATAGGCCAGTACAGATCACGACTCGCAGGACTTGAAAAAGCCACGACGATCGCAAAGTGTTTCATCCCAGGTGCAATCGCAAATAACCCCTGTCAATAATGACTACCTTCCCACACCCTTAACTCATGAAGAGAAGACAACCGCGACAAATTCCAAAAATGAATTGACAGCTACTCCACCAGATAGTCCAAGCCAGGCGCGTCACCAAGTTTCGTCCAATCCGGACGCGTTTCACAGCTGTTCATCCCCGGGAGATACACAGGCCCTTTCGCAATTTATATATCCGCCAAGAGCATTTGCTGACGGTGTCAATGATGAGGCTGCTGAAGGAGTATGGGGATACCTAATCCCACTTAATGACAACGTCCGAGAGTCACTCGTGTTGAGAAAACGCGGTGATTGCTCTGATGTGAGAGGCGGAAGTCCCAAGGCGAAGCCTGAAAAACACGTTTGGCGACAAGTTCAGGGCCATCCCCCCGGCGGTTATCTTGTTGGTCGTCATCTGGAGTGTGGTAAGTGTATTGATGTGTTATGTCTATCATTAAACCTGCCAACAAAGTACAGATATGGTCATCGACATCCCCACTATATCTAATAGGCATTTCTTGGTATTCTCCGAAAATAGAAAGGGCGGCTTTGTTGCTGTTTTGGAAGATTTGTCCAGTAATGGTACCTTTATCAATGACGCACTGGTTGGACGGAACAAACATCGTGAGCTTGATGATGGCGACGAGGTTAGCATCCTAGACCAAGTGCGGTTTGTTTTTCGTTATCCCAGGACAAGGGACTCGAATGGCTTCCACCACCAATATCGGATTCTTGAACAGCTTGGAAAGGGCCACTTTGCGACAGTGTATCTCTGCGTGGAACGAGCCACAGGATCTCAATACGCTGCGAAGGTGTTTGAGAGACGTTCAGGTGATTCACAAAAGTCCCATGCCGAAACCTTACAGCAGGAGATAGCTCTATTGATGGGTGTCAATCATCCCAATTTACTTTGCCTCAAAGAGGCATTTGATGAAAATGATGGCGTTTACCTTGTGACAGAGCTTGCCCCTGAAGGCGAACTTTTCAATTTGATTGTGAGCAAAACAAAATTGTCAGAGAGCGAAACTCGCTGCGTGTTTGTTCAACTTTTTGATGGATTGAAATATTTGGTGGGCACTCTTCCAGTACCCGAATTCTTGAATAATTACTGACATCGTCAGCACGATCGTGGGATTGTCCATCGAGACATAAAACCAGAAAATATCCTTCTCATTGACAATAAATTGAGTGTGAAACTGGGTGACTTTGGTCTTGCCAAGATCATTGGGGAAGATTCATTCACAACCACATTGTATGTTCGGACGTCCTAACTATGTTTATGAAAAACTAACCCTTGCATCCACAGGTGTGGGACTCCAAGCTGTAAGTCACGGTTCAACCCAACTATAGTGGCTCCTATACTAATTCTATAGATGTCGCTCCAGAGATCCTGCAAGAAACACGCCGCCGTAAATATACGAAAGCTGTGGATGTGTGGTCACTTGGCGTCGTTCTGTACATATGTCTCTGCGGGTTCCCCCCCTTCTCCGACGAGCTGTACACTGCCGAGAATCCATACACCTTAGCTCAGCAGATCAAATTAGGTCGTTTCGATTATCCTTCCCCATACTGGGACTCTGTGGGAGATCCTGCCTTGGACCTCATAGACAGGATGCTCACTGTTGACGTGGACAAGAGGATCACAGTGGACGAGTGTCTACAGCATCCGTGGCTCACTGGAAAGTACACCAGCATTTCCGACAGCACAGACAGCTTGACCGGGGCGCTTGGTCAGCTTGGTTTTTCAAGACGCAAGGTTCAGCGCGAAAGAACCTTGCTCAGCAGCATCAACAACATTCGGTTTAGTGAGCGTCAAGAAGGCAGTAGTATACCTGTGAAGGTTTTCCACCAAAATCGCGCTGGAAAGCGTGTACATAGTCGTCCGGGGAAAGTCCATCAACAGCGTGAGGCTCCATCCGGCAGGGATCAGGACCCTGAAGATTTTGTCAACCTTGGAGTCCGTGGAGATCCGGTTCTCTTTGAAGAGCAAGGAACGGATTTCCGGAAAAATGAGTAGCTGACCTTTATACGCTACCCCCGGGCGAGTGAATGGTTAAAGTGTATGGAAAAGGCGACAAAAGCCCTAGGCCTACTACATATACCTACACCTCTAGCACAGTGATGAAATATTAATATCCATTACATCGACTGCATATGTACGGAGTACAAATTACATTATTGTTAAGTCCTGTCAGTTGCTGTACGACTGACGGCTTAGTCTATACTGCCGTGTAAAGCACAATAGCTATACATACTGAATGACAGGATAAGCTTATTTTGCCTATCGTTTATAGTACAGACAAGAGACAACGCGTTAATGTAAGAACCGTTGATACAGGGTGAGCAGTAGATACTAGGTAGTTGGTTAGACAGTAATATTATATTAATCCATTTTAATTTTAACCTTGTTGATCTAGCTGTACAGTCAGATCTCCCCTGACTAAGAGTGAGTGGAGCAAGTCAGGTTTAGATTCTCCGGCGTACACTGTCCAGTGCCTAACCGACCCCTACGGTAACCTTCGGGGTCGCGCGTATTGCGCGACCCTGACAACCACCCGAGCACCCCAGCCACCCGAGCACCGATTTTAGAACTTCGTAGAATTCCAACCCATCAACTTTATCATATAATTCAACCACCACCACCATGCCCAAATTCAATAAAAATTATGAAGATCGAATGCTCAAAGCTATTGACGCGTTAAGCACACAAAATCCCCCAAATATCGCCAAAACTGCACGTGAATATGGAGTTAAACGGCAAACCCTCTCCGCAAGGTGGAAGGGACGGTCCAATCTATGTGAACGACCACCAACCAACACCAGATTATCAGAAGAGCAAGAAAAGGCTCTGTGTCACTATGTTGATACTCTAGAGCAATTAAATATAAAGCCACTTGCACAAATGATCCAATCAAGTGCCAATTCTATTCTGAAATCAACCCATACCAGCCTAGACACCCCTCCACCTACTGTCAGCGAGAAATGGTTAAACCGATGGCTAGGAAGGCATCCTGAATATAAAAGACGTCACTCTAGAGCTATAGAGCTTGACCGCAAGCGTGCAGAGGATCGTGAGGTTATTCAGGAGTGGTTTCAGAAGCTCCATCAGACCATCCAGAACCATGGGATATTAAAGGAGGATATCTACAATTTTGATGAGACTGGCTTCAATATCGGTGTTGGTCGTGATCAATGGATTATTACCAGGGACTTCAATATTAATAAGCCTCATATTGGGATGAATTCAAACCGTGAATATGTTACTGTGGTTGAAGCAGTCAATGCAGATGGCTGGACCTGCCCACCACTTATTCTCATGAGTGGTAGCTGTATACTTACAAATTGGTTTGAAGCTGCTGATATTCAACAAGACTATTCAATTGGAGTATCAGAAAATGGTTATATGACTGATACAATTGCCTTCCAATGGATTCAGTCATTCTATCGGCATACTAAAAGATATAGGAAGGGTCAATATACCCTTCTTATATGTGATGGATACGGCTCCCATCTAACACATGAATTTGTTGAATTCTGTGAGAAGACCAATATCATCACCTTCTTCTTACCTCCACATACAAGTCATTTCTTGCAGCCATTGGATGTTGGTGTTTTTCATGCATATAAGCACTGGCATTCAGAAGCAGTTGCAGATGCAACCTACTCAGGATGCAGTAAATTTACTAAGGTTGAATTCCTTCATGCCTTAGGGGCAATTCGCAAGAAGACATTCAAAAAGCGTACTATTCAGCATGGATTCCAAAAGACTGGCATCATACCATTCAATCCATCAATTGTACTCAATCAAATGCCTCAACCACATCGTCCATCCTCTTCATCCACCAATACCAATGATGTTGATTCCTGGGGCAGTACGCCAAAAAAAAAGCTGAACGATTTAGGGAGATTGGTGATAGGATATGGGAGATTCATGATATCAACAAGGATCAATTTAATGAGGGCCTAGAGCTGCTTATTCGTGGTGGTAGTATGCTAGCATCATATTCAGCTGCTATCGAAGCTGAGCTTGACCGGTATATTAAAGCTGCTAGGGACCGCGCAGCTCGATCACAGGCCTCTAGGCGCAGGATTCGCAAGGGAGGCATAGTATCAAGCTCAGAGCTTGAAGCTATAAATCGAAATACTGCGAATATTAATGAGCAGGCTGAAATAAAGAGGTGGAGGACTAAGTATAAGCGTTGCCTACCAGAGCTGCTGGATGTATGCATTCGACGAGGAATTATTATACGAAGGCAACGACATGCTAGGGCCCAAGCTGAAGAGTAGAGCTTTAGTTTAAATATATTTTGAAGTTAAATACTATAGAATTCGTTGAGATATTGAAGCTAGAAGGGGGGTCTAAAATTGGTGCTCGGGTGGCTGGGGTGCTCGGGTGGTTGTCAGGGTCGCGCAATACGCGCGACCCCGAAGGTTACCGTAGGGGTCGGTTAATTAGTCGGTCAACCAAATGAGAATCCCGTCCCATTTCATTAGTCGGTCACATTCCTCCTCGTGGCCTAAAAGCAAGCCAGCTCTTAAACCCTGGAGGCGACGTTGACAGGAGAAGTTCTTTGCCCACTTTTACCTCCCGGCTGCTTGTCTATTTGCCATTACTTCCGCCGCCATGGGCCTCCTCGCCGCATTGCTAGACCACTTCTGCGAGCGCTGCTCGACTCAGTCAGTTTGGGTCCTCGGCGCGTCAGGATTGCTCTCTCTTGTCATTGTGTCAGTCATATTCAATGTTATGCGGCAGCTCCTGTTTAAAAATCCCAATGAACCCCCTGTGGTTTTCCACTGGTTTCCCTTTATTGGGAACACCATTACCTACGGCATGAATCCGTACGAATTCTTTTTCAATTGCCGCAAGAAGGTAACGTTCCCAACTCTGGAGTTTGATTCCCTTCTTGGAATTGACCAATCGCTCATGAATTTCTTCTTCTCTCAGTATGGCGATATCTTCACATTCGTACTCCTCGGGAAGAAGACTACAGTCTACCTGGGCACCAAGGGAAATGACTTCATTCTTAATGGGAAACTTAAAGATGTCTGCGCAGAAGAGGTCTATTCCCCGCTTACAACTCCGGTCTTCGGAAAGAATGTTGTGTATGACTGTCCCAATTCCAAACTTATGGAGCAGAAGAAGGTAGGCAAAGTATTATAATATCACTGTCATTCCAAAGGCATCTGTTAACTAAGATAGTTTGTCAAATTTGGTCTTACTTCGGAGGCTCTTCGTTCGTACGTCGGTTTGATTACCAAGGAAGTGGAAGACTTCGTAGAGAATTCCCCAATGTTTCAAGAGTCTAAGGGTACATTCGACGTCTGCAAAACCATTGCTGAAATTACGATCTACACCGCCTCGCGCTCGCTTCAGGGGAAGGAAGTTCGCAGTAGGTTCGATTCCACTTTTGCCGAGTTATATCACGATCTTGATATGGGTTTCGTGCCTATAAATTTTATGCTTCCTTGGGCTCCCCTGCCTCATAATCGGAAGCGCGACGCAGCTCAGAGAAAGATGACAGAGACGTATATGGAAATCATCAGAGAACGTCGCAAGGCTGGCGGCAAAAAGGATTCAGAGGATATGGTCTGGAATCTCATGTCTTGCTCGTACAAGGATGGTACCCCTGTTCCCGACGAGGAAATTGCACACATGATGATTGCTCTGCTGATGGCAGGTCAACATTCTTCTTCGTCAACAGCATCCTGGATTGTTCTTCGCCTCGCGTCCCGCCCTGATATCATGGAGGAGCTATACCAAGAGCAATTGAGAGTTCTTGGTCCTGAGCTCCCTTCCCTGACATATGAAGCTCTTCAAAAGCTGGACTTGCACAACAAGGTTATCAAGGAAACTCTTCGTTTGCACGCCCCGATTCATTCAATCATTCGCAGTGTGAAGAACCCGATGCGGGTAGAAGGAACTCGCTACGTAATACCGACCTCCCATAATGTGCTGTCTTCTCCAGGCGTCTCCGCAAGATTGCCTGAGTATTTCTCTAACCCCTTGGAATGGGAGCCGCATCGCTGGGATAGCACCTCTGTGGAAAAGCTGGAGGATGAAGAGCAAGTTGACTATGGTTATGGATTGGTCAGTAAGGGCACTAATAGTCCATATCTTCCATTCGGTGCTGGACGCCATAGGTGCATTGGTGAACAATTTGCCTATGTGCAACTTGGAACAATTCTTGCCTCGCTGGCAAGGATGTTCAAGCTGCGAAACCTGCCCGGAGTTGAGGGCATTCCAGATACAGATTTCTCGGTAATTCCTACAGTATGCTTATATTTAACCAAGCTATCCAAACTGACTCTTGATGCTAGTCCCTATTTTCAAAGCCCATGGGCAAATCTGTCGTGGAGTATGAGAAGCGTGAAGTTGTCACTAAAGCATAATGATTGCTGCAGTGTTCATTGTCAGTCAGCATTATTAGAGAAAGTTGGAATAATAAAATGGAGAGGTGAGAAGACAGGTAGAAATGAGTGGAGAGATACTGCCTCAATACCTGGGCCTCATGGTCTATCTGCTACATCCTAACAGCATTAATTGATTGTTTTGTATTGCGACAGCTGTTATTCTTATAAACGACTACCCATTCTGTCTGTCGGAGCTAGATCTTAGATTTTTATGGCTACTTCAGTTTAATACAGTGATAGGTAGTAATAATATACGAACGGAGACAGGTCGGCGCACCCTTGAACAGTAAACAGGCCCAAGTAGGTTTATCCTCTCGCTTTTCTCCTTTCTTCGCTCCTCTTCTTGGCCCGAACTTCAGCACGCCTCCTTTCACCACCATCAACCTTATGCCCCAGTTTGTCTTCCCACATGCCCTCCTGAACTTTGATCAAAGCTGCAGAACCATTTGTACCTTTAACTGGTTGCAAGAACGGTCCCGTGACTTTAAACCCATCGTAGACCTTCATATGTGCATACTTTCTCAATGGCTCGGAAGAATTGTGGTGATACTCGGTAGCATCCGGGGGTAGGTTTACGACTACCCTTTTCATCCCTGGGGACAGCGTAGCAGAAGAATCCGAATGAGATGTCAAGCTGTTATCATTCTTGTCCTGCTCGTTTCTTTCTGCAGGAATCTCGACAACTCGCAGTTGAGCGACACCATCCACCACATGCTGTAGGTCACCGCCAGGGCCGTATAACCCCTGCCTAAATCTCTCTCTCTTTCGAAGAAGATAACGTCGCTGACGCGCCGGTTCAATACCCAGATCGCGAAGCTCAGCAGAGTTAAGTGTGAAGAGTTTCTCCCAGGATGGAATCTTGCTAACAAATTTCGACATATCACGACCAATCAACGTAAGAAAGGTTGGAACGTCGGGGACGAACGGGGTCGGTGAGGGTATTGCAGGAGTTGCGACATTTTTGTGAAGGAACCGAATACATCGCTTCGACACTCTGACATTCTTGATGAGGGATGATGGTAATAGGCGTGAATTACGCATTGCCATAGCCATGGCCTCCATCTTGTAGGAAATCCCTATATCGTAAAGGGATGTGCCCGTATTTCGACGAAGCTCTAATTGGCCTTAGACAAAGCAAGTAACAGGATTTTTCAGAACTTGAGGGGCTTAAATTATCAGAATGGCATTTGGTGTTTGGCAAGGTCTCCAGAAGCACGATAATGACAACCACCAGCAAACCAAGTAGTGTATCTGATCTTGTCCGAGAAATTTGAGGTGCAAGCCAATCGGGATCAATGATACTCCGGGGTTCCTAGACTCTAATACCAAAGATTTAAACAATAATACTTGCTCCATTGTTATTGTCGTCGACGATAATGCAGATAACTCAAACTAATCGGTTACTCATATATTACTACTACATTGAATATGAGATGAAATATTGATCGAACTTCTGCTGTTCGCTACTCTGCGCGCACCCAATACTCCTATACTTCGGACAGGTGCCATTTGCAGGCGGTGATGGCGGTATCACCTTTGGTGCCTCACTCCCCTTCGGTAACTACATCAAGTGGGAAGTACAATGCTCGTTCGCCGGCGGTAGGCTCTGAGCTCACAGAGCAGTTAAATGAAGAAGTAAGACGCAAGTACGTCAAAGGTATTGTCTCTTCTGGTTTCCTATAACTTCCTTTGCCTTTGACCGTTTACTTTCTCGGTATAGCTATCCAGGTTTCGTCATGAGGCTAATGAGAATGTTGAAGACAAGGTACTGGGCGAAGGCACCTACGCCGTAGTCTATCTGGGCCATCTTCGAGTTGATCCGTCATCGTCCGTCGCCATTAAAAAAATCAAAGTCAATGCTGAATACAGAGATGGACTCTCCATGGATGCAATTCGCGAGGTCAAGTACCTCCAGGAGCTTTCTCACCCCAATATCATCGCACTGCATGATGTATTTTCTTCCAAGGATCAAAATCTCAACTTGGTTCTAGAATATCTACCACGGGGCGATCTGGAGATGCTTATTAAAGATGGAAATATCCAGTATGGCGCTGCAGATGTCAAGGCATGGATGGGAATGCTTACAAGGGGTGTCTGGTTTTGCCATGAGAATTTTGTGCTACACCGGGATATCAAACCGAATAACCTTCTGATCGCTTCCGATGGGGAAGTTAAGCTGGCAGATTTCGGTCTTGCTAGGTCATTTGCCGATCCCTATCTGAACATGACTCATCAGGTTATCACACGCTGGTACCGACCGCCTGAGCTACTCTATGGCGCACGACAGTACTCCGGTGCTGTTGACATCTGGTCGGTGGGAATGGTGTTCGCCGAACTTCTTCTCCGAGTCCCATTTGTTGCAGGGAACAGCGATCTCGATCAGATATCCAAAATATGCGAGGCGTTTGGCACGCCAACGGAGGAAAACTGGCCAGGGGTCACAAAGTTACCTAATTATCTGCCACCTGATAAGAATCAAGTTGTACCATTCCAGGGTCGGGATTTCTTCTTACGACAGTTTCCCACTGCAGGACCTGCCGGTGCAGATCTACTAATGTCGATGTGCGCATTGGATCCAAGAAAACGAAGCACCGCATGCAAGATTCTTGAACACCACTGGTGGACTGCTGAACCCAAGCCGACGCGAAAAGAAGATCTCCCGAGGAAATCCGGAGGCCCCAAGAAGATGGGTGATGATCTGACTAGAAGAGGTGGGGAGTTAGTCGGCAATGATGGTCCGTTTAAAAATACTGCTCGACAGCTGAATTTTTAAAAATGAAGGTGCACTCATGGTTTGGCTTGTGGCAAGATGCATCTTCCTGTGTAATGGGCGTAGCAGATAGTAGCAATCACATACTGCGGTGTCTGTCCTCCAGCAACTGTTTTATATACCCTTACAGTGCATTCAGGCCTGCGTTTACGGAAACTCTATACAGTCCTGGTTGGAAGGGGAACTATTCCCCTTGTTATTGAAGTATTCTTTCGCCATTATTTCATGTATAAGGCTAGTGTGTCTGTCTCTGACTGGAGTTGGATGTTCACAGTAAGGGATATTTAGATACCAAAAGCTAAAATACAGGATGGAATACAAGTGAAAACTCAAGAAGACAAATGAGCCCAGTAGAAGCATATTAATTATTATCGCTTAGCATGATTCCTGGCGTTTCTATTATCTTTATTAATATGTGTTGTTGCAGAGACACCATCCAGTGCATCTCATCCACTTCATGAAGTATAGACCAACTCTTCTCTGTAGAGATGATGCATGCTGTCACGGTATGATACTACTACTACCCACGGCACTGCTAGAAACTATGGTGATAGATAGCTAGCTAAACTGACTGACACTTTTGGGTCCTGCTTAGTACTTACACTGTACAGTGTGCATATGAGCCAGTTCGTGGGAGTCTTCCATGGAGCTAATACAGCAGGCTACATAGACTTTTCAGCAAATAAAAAAGTTTTTTTTCTTTCTTTCTTTCTTTCTGTTGTATCCCTGTATCATATGTCATGCTGTGCCGGCAGGCTTTCTCAGATTAGGAAGTTTAAGGGGGCATTTCATCTCCTTCCGGTATGTTATATTGCACATCCGATATGATACATACTCTTCTGTCATTAGTGTTATTATTATTATTATTATTATTACTAGTGCTGTCAACCACTGTTTATTTGCCAAAGACCCTCAGCTCATCACTCTTCCCCATGGCTCCATGGGCACAGATCTCCTTGGACCATTGCAAGTAGCTGGTTCCTTTTCATTCTCCATTCTAAGGGCTCTTTCCCTCCTCCACCTTTCCAGGCTGTCACAGTGGCCCAGTCTGTCACTTCAAATGACTATTCGATTCTGAACACTCGAACGAAACTACTCTTGTCCAGGCATCCCCTGCGAAAACCCTGCCCCTTTTACTTTACCTGCAACCCAGCAGTGTTTGAATTAACTGTATCACGGACACCATTATCTCTTGAGGCCATTCTCTAGCAGGTGGGTTTATCCCCTACACCTCTCTGCGTTTCCCTCTGTCTGATATTCTCTCTTCATCAATGATCTTTTTTTTTTTGTACCAAACACTTCCGATGCTGCCTATGCATCTATGACTCTTCTGAGCCAGTTGGCCCTTAATTAATCGCTCTTAAACTACAGGTCAATCTCCTGGCTTTGTCAACATCGCTTCTCTTACAGGTCTGCGCGTATGGCTGTTGCGTTACATATTGGTTGCCATTGTTGAATTGTTCTCTTATTCACGTTATTTGTGACTGAATAATATCCAGTGGCTGGGGGCCTCTGTTATTAGTCATGGCCTCCATAACTGCCTCATCACAAGCATCCAGCCCCCCAACAGGAGCGTTACCGCCTCTGCCGGCTCAGAGGCCGAGAACAAGCCTACCGATCCCGCCAGATGTAACCAGGGCCCCATCTCCGTCCCCAAAGCGGCCTGTACCTTCCACTCCAAGACCGTCGCTCATCAAATCTTCTCTGACCAACTCTGCTTCCAAGATCTCGACACTAAGGTCAGTATCAAGTGGACAAGCTCCGAACATCTCGGACAAATCCGTGCGTAGAACCATCAGCATCTCAGCCTTTCCTCAACCACCAAAAGCAGGAAGCGGGCTGTCTCCTGCACCTTCCGTCTCAGGAATCCCATTTTCCAGGCATGCTTCGCCTGATCCTGCAAAGAGCGCCGGTTCGTCAACCAGTGCGAGAATAAAGATGGGTTCCAGACGGAGCGCCGGAACTAGCAGCCTTCGCAGTCAAAAAACTTCTTCTTTACTTAATGGTAGCGGAGATGGGAAGTCAATCCCTCCTGTCAGCACCCGAAACTCGGAAGGTCAATTTAGCATTCCGTCTCCTCCTCAGAGCAGAAGCTCCTCTGCCCAGGGATCTTATTCAACCAGTGCAACAACGTTTGAAGATGCAGAAGATACCACTGTTGTTTCCAGGACGGGCTCTAAGGCCAAGGAAGCTAAGGGAAATGTGATTGTCAGTGTCCGTGTCCGACCAGATTTCAATGGGGGTGAGACTCCAAGAACCGACAACGAATGGACAGTGGATGCAAGAAGAAGTCTAATTTCCTTCAGAGGGAAGGAAGGTGGTGGCGATTACTACTATGGTAGACAAAGCACCAACATTTTACTGGGAGTCTTGGCTGACGTACTCTGCAACAGATAATGTGTTTG
Source organism: Monascus purpureus (assembly GCA_025999795.1). Taxonomy (NCBI): domain Eukaryota; kingdom Fungi; phylum Ascomycota; class Eurotiomycetes; order Eurotiales; family Aspergillaceae; genus Monascus; species Monascus purpureus. The sequence continues at coordinate 666,623 of AP025346.1, read as the reverse complement.
CGGCCCATGACCATAATGCTAAAGTGTACGACGCTGCAGCGAAGCGCCTTGTTCGGAGGGTCATGGAAGGGTACCACGGTACGGTCTTTGCTTATGGCATGACTGGGACTGGTAAAACCTTCTCTATGCAGGGAACAGCTACCTCTCCAGGAGTGATACCGCTCGCAATAACAGATATTTTCTCCTTCATCAGGGAAACACCTCAAAGAGAATTCCTACTGCGTGTCAGTTATCTGGAAATCTACAACGAGAAAATCCATGATCTGCTTTCAACACCGGTGGCAAACGGAGTTGTCCCCCCTCAACAAGAGGAGATCAAGTTACGAGAAGATGCTAAGCGAGGGGTGTATGCTACGCCCTTAAAGGAAGAGATTGTGCAAAGCCCAACCCAACTCCTTCGGGTAATAGCAAGGGGTGACCATGCCAGGAGAACTGCCACTACTCAGTTCAATTCCCGCAGTTCCCGGAGCCATGCGGTTGTTCAAATTGTTGTTGAAAGCAGAGAGCGGGTACCCGCTTCTAACCATTCTCAGGAAAAGCGATCAGCCATAGTCCCAGGTGGAGTAAGGGTCTCGACTCTTAGCTTAATCGATCTCGCTGGGTCTGAGCGGGCCGCTGATGACAAGGAAAGACGCGCAGAAGGCGCCCATATTAATAAGAGCCTCCTCACGCTCGGTACCATCATATCCAGACTCTCGGAAAATAAGGACAAGAACGGCAATCCGACTGATAGGGAGGGGAAGCATCTCCCTTATCGGGATAGTAAACTGACAAGGTTGTTACAGCCGGCCTTGTCAGGTAATTCACTCGTCAGCATTCTTTGCACCATCCAACTCGGTGCTGCCAGCACCCCACCCACAGCAAGCTCTCAACCGGGAGAAACCCTTAATACATTGAAATTCGCTGCTCGAGCTAAAAACAACATTGTTAGCCATGCCAAAAGGGCAGAAGAAGCGCATGGTAGCGGGGCTGGTGATGCAGGCAGTCGGGTCCTCTTGGAACGCTATCGGATGGAGATTCAATCTCTTCGCAGCCAACTTGAGAGCCACGCTAAGGCCCAGGCTGAGAAGGAATTGAAGTTGGAGGACCAACAATTTGAAAGAGAGTCGCAAATCCGTCACGAGGAACAAATGCTGGAGATGCAACTAGCTAGGACAGCTCTAAAGGAACGAATTGAGCATCTAAATCGTCTTATTCTTTGTTCGAAGTCTACCGGTGTAAACAGCCATGGCAGTCTTTCTGCGCTTGACCGGTTCTCCAGATTGTCTGGGGGCGCCATCGAATCGGGGTCTAGATCCCTGCGTTCGTCAGCTAGCCATTCGACCTTGGGTGCGGGTGGTCATTCGTCCATTCGACCAATTTCCTTCATCTCGACCAACAGCAGCGATCTTTCAACAGCAGTGCCTTATGCAGGTGGGTCGCTTGCGAATGATGAAGAAGAGGATGCGATAGGTGAATTTGCGGATGGCAAAGCTAGCCTTCAAAGGCAAGTTGCAGCCCTGCAGGCTGACCTCAGTGATAAGAACCGCTACATCTCTACTTTGGAAAGGCGACTTCTACAGGCTAGGCGTTCAAGTCATTCACGCATGTCAATTGGAATCAAGACTGGAAATGCTGCACTCGACAGTTCAGACATGGCGGCATTGCTTCGTGAGAAAGACATGGAGATCAACGAACTTCGCCTACAGCTTGACGATAAGGACCGGATGCTTGCTGCTCTACGCTCTGCTTCTAGGCATCGAGATTTGGCCCGTGCGACATCAGATCCACACACCCCAGATCTCCAAAGCAAGATTAAGCACCAGAGCAGTGGGACGGATATGAATTCGACAACTAGCAACAGTATCCCGCTCGACCTCGTCGATTCTCCCGGGCTATTTCCATCTTTCAAGGATGTCGAGAAAGAAAAGGTGAAGAATCATGGTATAGACGAAGTGTCTCGGATGCTTGATGAAATGATTCAAGATCGTGCTAAAAATGACCATTCAGGCAAAGGCTCTCGGGAGAAAATCAATCTTCCTACCGATAGCTCACGAGAATCACCAGCAGAAGCCAATGTCGCGGACCTAAATACGGGTCTGGCCACGACTGTTACAATTGTGGAAAATAATGACAATGATACCCACTCAAATTAAGCGGGTCGCCCACAGATTTATGATGCATTGTCTTGTTTCAAGTTCTCCGTTACGGGTTTTAGTAACGAGACTACTGAGTTTTATTGCGGATCGTTTTATATGGTGTTTTGATTTTTTGATACCCAGACATGCCTTTCCTGCTTGAAGTAGCCTGTGAATAGAGGCTCTCATTTTATTATGCCGAAAGAAATCATCAGTGTAAATAATAGTGTCTTCGGTTTCAATTAGGCGGCCAAAGCAGCTGCAGATTTCTTCTACGTCTTTTGCAATGTGTCTATTATCATCACGACTGCTGCAAGAGCAAAAATAATGTCTGTCTCGACTCTCTACACAAGTCCAGCTGTTTAAAGAGCATCGTCAAGCTAATAATACGAGTTATCGCAAGTGGACGCATTGCTCACCCCTCTGGCAGCTCCTAAAATAGCAATATGGCCGTAGGCGAACACGAAGGATAGTATTGCCCTCACTACCACACATATGTCGTCTACATAGAGAAGCACTTGGATGGCAGCATTCATAACATTGGCGTATCGATACCTAGGTGCTAGAAATCAAGGGATCATTGCCGTAAAAAAAACCATTTGACCCGGCCAACCTTGAACAATGCCTGTACGATAGGGCCCGACCCGTCAAGCAATGATCTGGATTTCAGAGGCTCTGTCCTTTGCAAAGACATCTTTCCATTGCTCCCATAATCGCACCAACTCATCCACATACCTGGCGTGAAGCTCATTGACATAACCATCATTGATCTTCTGCCTTGCCCGTTCATCCACTTGGATTGGCCGTCCAACAACAACGTTTAAGGAGCGTCGATAGGGCATCAACCCTACATCATAATTGAAAACACCCCGAGCATGGAAAAGTGGCAAGGTAAACCCCAAAGTCCGTTTGACCAGCATTTGGAATCTATGGATTAGAGGATGTTGATCTGACCTCACCTGGTCATAGAGATCATTTTCGCCAAATGCAAGGACTGGTACAAGGTCAGCCCCTGTATTAATCGCCAGCTTTATGAAACCCTTGCGCTGCTTTAGGATCAGGCGCATTGAATGTGGTTGAGCTTCAAGAGACTCCCGAGCTCCCCCAATGACAATTGTAATTGCACGTCCCATCCCCTTGCCATCAGAACCCCCTTTGGTAAGCAAATTTTGACAGGATTCACGGGAAACACTCGCAAGACCCATAGCAAGGATATACTCTCTGTAAAACGGAATCAAGAAATTTGAGTCAAGGGTAAGCAAGGTGTTCGTGATTTTTGGGAAGAGTCTTGAGAAGCCGAGAGCTTCGGTTGCGAATCCTGCAAATGCGCCGTGGGCAATGATCCCATGTGGATGGTAACCGAAGATATACTTCCGTGTTGGAGAAAGAGGCACCGACCGGTGCAAATGGGCAGGGAAATATGACGCGTAGAGTGACCATACACGATGAGAGCGCAGGAAATCACTGCGGCCACTTAATGTCCCTGATGTAGAAGCTCTGGAGAAAAAGAAAATGTAGACGAGGTATGGCAATAAAAGCGGCCAAAATAAAGGTACCGCGCAGGCGAAGAAAAACCCGGTCATAAAAATGGCTATGCTGAGAGTATGGCATAAGACAACGAAGGTTTGAAGACGCCGCTCAATGCCAATATTCAGCGGTGCCCAGTGAACGCTGAGAAAGGTCATTACGTATCAGCCTGCCTGAGCAACCAAACACATTGCATCTTCATTGACAAGTTTGCCCTCTTACCTACTCATCTTTCTGCCATTCCTGACTTGTTTCGGGTGTATGAAATTTGGTGTCCCAACTTGAGCATGGTTGTAATCCCCCTGTGAAGAACCCATTGGACTGCCATCCCCCACATTATCCACTGCATTATCACTACCCTTGAATGTGGCATGCTCTTTGGGGAAAGCCTCGTAGTCATCAACATTATCATAGTTATGTAGCGGCTCTGAACGATGCATTATTTGATGCTCAGCTTCAACTGCCTCAGAAACCGATATTGTCAGTTTGACGGGCATATATGACTAGTAATTCTTCCTTCCGCGGGCTCGTGGCATCGAACAGCCCGAAACTGCCCGGCTGCACACATTAAGAACCAGAACAATTGCGTAATAAACGATTATACAGCATCAGGATTCTGTAAGAGGGCAAAACGAAGTAGGTACGGCGTAGATAGGAATGCAGCAAATTCTTAGTCTCCGTGCTGAGTCAGGAAGAGTTTACTTTTTTTAAACTTCCGCTTCAGATGAAAAGTACACTTTGATCTATGGGCCAGGCTTAGATGCTGTTAAAACACTTAGTTACAGACATTCAATTAACGTATGACTCTTCATCTTCTCATGCATGCCCTTCTAAATATAGAATTCAAAGAACCCGACACCTGGGACTGGACAATTGCAACCTCAAGCATGGGCCGGAGCCCGCGTGGATTTGCAGCGACACAACATATCTTCGAGATGCAGCTACTTCACATCAGCTAGAAACCTCGGTTAATCCAGGCGTGGGAGAAACAGTACTTGGTGGAAGGCAATGTGCAATTGGAGACATACGCCGTGATAGCAAGGGCAGAGTGGTGTAGCATTAGGTATCAGCATGATACCTAGGTAGATTCAAATGCCTTTGCCAATCTATAGAAAACCTCTAGTAACGCCAATTGTGGCTTGGGAGTACCGGATCTCTTCCAATATTGAGAATTTTTGACGCACAAGACACCCATAGGAAGATCTATGATTTGACCATGAATATCTACTCCTGTTAGTGAGCCAACATGACTATGGAGGGAACAGGTACATAAGATACCTCATTGAGAGACTTCTCATCCAAAAGGGACCTTTTCTTTTGTTCAATGTGTCGCCCTCTGAATACGTGTCTACCTAGTGGTCTGCGCTCTTTTGGTAGCACTGTCGTTTTGGGCAATGTCGATTTGCTTTCCTTGGCCGGATGTTGTAATTTCTCGTCTTCCAATTCCCCATCAGTATCCCTGCGTCTAGACTCGCGTTTTCGTTTCTTCGATGTCTTTTTCCGCTTTCTTTCTGCATCAGGAACACCCTCAGCAGCTCGCTCAGTACGTAGGTCTCTTGTTTCAGGCACCTTGCTAATGGACAACTTAGCAGGCTGGGAGCCATGAGGATCCGGGTCACTATTATTTTCATCTTGCACCTCTCCACGATGGGTCTCACTAGTGACATTATTTGATCGAGAATCTCTAGTTGGCTCGGAATTGAGGGTGTCCGTATTTTCCTGTGCCAGCAAACCCCCACTAATGAATCTGACAGCTTGCCATTTTGTGGCAGCATACCGCGCCAGCTTGACATCTTCTCGTTTTCGCCGTTCCGTCTCTAGCTCAACATCCGTTTTGCCGTTCAACCGGCCAAGAAGTCCCTTGAATGCATCAAGGCCAGTCGGTTCCTCTAGTGGGTTCCTTTTGGATCTGGCCCCTAACCCAAGTGTGTCATCCTTAACAACTACCTTTATATGGGACACGCTCGCTGCAGTAAACATATCAGCATGAGCGGCATTCCGTGCGCCTAGGCAACTTCCAGGTTTCCATCCTTGGGAGCTCAAAATCCTATGTCCAAAGCTGTCTGTTGAGCGAGACCAACTTGTATTGTTCGGATCGTGGGATATTTTGGTTTTCCTAGACATGGGTTACAACTAGGCTAACAATTTCTGCATAACCGCAGTAAAGAGACTTCTAACAAAGGTGTGGATTCAAAAAGGGAGGAGGGAGGATTACATACTTTTGAGGTGCTGCCAGGCCCATCTCTTATTGCAACAATTCCACCTTAAAATTCACAGGGGCAAGGGATAGGTTATTTTTCAAGAAAATTAAGGAACTATCAACCTAACGGCATCTGGGGGGAGGAAAGGAGGTTTTCTAAAAGGCTACCACAGGTAAGGCCTAATAATGCACTCCACTGAATTATTCAATTAGATAATGGTACTCAGTAGTAATATTAATAGTAGATGTGAAGATGCTGTGCAGAGCAGTTCTATCAGGGAAAAAAAAAAGTTGATGAGTAAGCGCTTTACAGTCTAACGTAACGTATTTCACTAGCGAGCCGCCACCACAAACGAGCTGCCACCTCAACGCGTTTTGACCGCGATTAAAAACCTCACTCAATTCAACCATCCACCATGCCTCCAAAATCACGTCAAAATTCAAAAAATTCAGTAGCAAGAGGGTAGAATTCTATTAGCAATCTCCACTATAGAAAGTAAGTAAATTACCCAAATTGCTAAAGCTGCGCAGGTCTATAATATATTATATTTAACTTTACATAACCAACTTCATGGCAGCAAATATTGCAATGAAACATGCACTAACAACCGTAAATTATCCTAAAATAAAGAGGAATCACTTGTACAATGGATTCTATCACTAGATTAATGTGGAGCACCTCCCAAGCTATCAAACATATAAGAAATGGCTAATATTCTTCTTGCTGGCCACAGTACTACACCTATTCAATTAATTAGAGTAAACTGGGTTATAAACTTTGTTAAATACTATCTTAAAGTGAAATTCTGCTTTTTTTGACAATATGATTATTGACATACTAAATATGAAGACCCTAAAGTTATTAAAGAGTGGTTTAACTGTATACAAATCACTATAATACAGCATGAGATTATATTAAAGGATATCTAAATTTTGATGAGACTAGCTTTGCTATAGGCCTAGTAGCTACTGCTCAAGTTATTACTAGAGCTAATTATTATGGAAAAGTATGTCTTATACAGCTAGGCAATTGGGAATGGGTTACTTCAATTGAGTGTATCAACTCTACTGGTTAGGCACTTCCTCCATACATTATCTTTAAAGGGAAGGTCCATATAAAGGGTTAGTATTAAGATCTAACTCTTCCATTGGATAGCAGGATTGAAGTTAGTCTTAATAGATAGACTACTAATGAGATAGGCCTTTGCTAGCTTAAAAATCTCTTTATTCCTGCTACTATTAGTCATACAATTGGGAAATACTACTTCCTAATTATGGATGGCAGCCATCTCATGCCTCAATTTGATCAGATATGCAATGAGAATAATATTATTCCTATCTGCATGCCTGCACATTCTTCCAACAACCTCCAGCCTTTAGATGTAGGCTGTTTCCAGTCTTTAAAAAGTGTATATAGTGAGTTAGTGCAGCAGAAAATGTGCTTGGGTATCAGCCATATTGACAAGCTTAATTTCCTAGATATCTTTCCAAAGGCTCACAAAAGTGCTTTTGCAGCAGAGAATATTCAGAGTAGCTTTACAGCTACTGGTCTGGTCCCATTTAATCCAGATAGGATGCTTAGCAAGTTGGATATCTGACTAACGATTCTTACACCACCAGGCAGTCAGTCAACTAATTCAGCACCTAAACACCTTATATTATTAGACAGCTGGAGAAGCAAGTATCTGTAATAAGGAAACTACTTAAGAAATACATTCAAAGTCCTTTACCTTTGCTAGAAGCGCAATTAGACAAGATTATTAAAGGTCATAAATTGACTCTTAATAAGCTTATTCTTACAAGGTGTCAGGGCCCTTGCCATGTAGACCAGGACGAGCACGTGAGCTTCCTTACTTGGATTAGCGTGGCGCGTGGATAGGAGTACGTCGTCCAGCTTCACGTAGATCTCTTCCCTTTTTCCTTCCTCTCCATGCTTGAAGTTCTCGTCGATAGCTGCCTAGATAGCTGAATAGTATCCTATTCATCGTCTAGTTGAGTTCCGTGACACAAGGGAAGAAATATGCAAACATTATGCTAATAATAAATAGGAAGGCCAAAAACAGAAAAAATCTAATAGACAGCTAGCTATTGCAGAGAGCTCATCTCTTTAGAAAGGCCTAGAGCAATTTTAGCATGAGAATAAGGTTTAGAAAGCTTAGGATACTATCCCTATAGTTCTAATACTTTCTTTAGTTAGGCCATATGTACAAGCACCACTGCAGTGTTCTAATTATCATGTTTGGGGACATACTAGAGTTAGATATCCTAAACCACTTAATAATTGGTTTTTATATAGAAACACAATTGTTTGGTTGATAAAGCCTTTAGTATTTAGCCCATGGGCAAGAGTTGGAGCGGAAGTGGCGGCTCGTTTGTGGTGGCGGCTCGCTAGTGAAATACGTTAATCAGACATCCAACTGATCACTTAAATACATATACAAAATGCGATATTTTACATCTTTATATTTCAACAAATTTATATATAAATAACTATTCTACTCCGTAATTTAAATATATATATAATATATATCTAAAACACCTTTAAAAATAGCCAAATATTCATCAAAATTACGATGAATTATATAAAATTTAAAATTATAATGTATTTTTGGTAATTTTAACTAAATTTGATTTGTTTTTATTTGTTTTTGAATATATTAAATTAAAAGGTATCACAGATATGTATAACGTAATCAACCCCTGAACCACGGATTTCAAACCAGTTTCTACTCTCTCTGTTTAACACGTCAAATCTTCATGACTATACTGCAATATGCCTCCTTCTAAAAAGTCACACATTCAGATGGCTATTTCAGCCTATTAGAAAGGCCAAATTAAATAAATATTACATGCTGCTCAAGTTTTTGCAATCCCTGAAAATACTCTATGTGTTCAGCTTCATGGTTCAAAATCATGGTCAGAAAGACATGCCAATGGTCATAAACTGACTGAAATTGAAGATAAATTACTTCTTAAACAACTATTGGATGCAGATAAGCAAGGATTTCCAATTCAGCCTGAATTTCTACATGAAATGGTGCAAGTTGTCACGGAGCTCAACTAGACGATAAATAGGATGCTATTCAGCTATCTAGGCAGCTATCGACGAGAACTTCAAGCATGGAGAGGAAGGAAAAAGGGAAGAGATCTACGTGAAGCTGGACGACGTACTCCTATCCACGCGCCACGCTAATCCAAGTAAGGAAGCTCACGTGCTCGTCCTGGTCTACATGGCAAGGGCCCTGACACAAGTTCTACTTTATAATCATATACAAGATTCTTCTGCAACTCTTAGAATCAACTAGCCTTATAAATTTGTTAAGCACCATCCTAAGCTATGTACGTGATATACAAGATAAATAACCTACCAATGTGCAAAACAGGAAGATCCAAAAATTATAATACCTTAGTTTGAGACTGATATGGAAAAGGTCACGTGGTATGGCGGCTTGGCTCCCTCTCCAACCCCTGAGAATCCGAGCCCCTGATTATATGTAGAGAAAGCAACAGAGATAGAACAGAATGGCATCCGTTCCTTAGTAGGCTACGTACGTGTAGTCGATACAGCTTCATTCTGCCCTTCTTCCCTGAGTTACATGCATATTCCACAACAGAGACTATACAAGCAGCTATTCAAGAATATAGCATATATAAGGATGATATCTGGAATTTTGATGAGACTAGCTTTATAATAGGACTTTGCTCTACTTCTTAAGTGATTACTGCAGTTAAGTGAAGTGAGTAATTATATAAAATTATATAAAGCAATTGTGAATAAGTCACAATTATTAAAATAATTAGATTAAAAGGTATATAACTATCACTAGTTATTATATTAAAAGTAAGCTATTAACAAGCTGTCTAGTTTTAAGAATCTAAGCTTGCTAGTGGCTAATAAATTGTAACTAGTCAAAATAGGTAGACAATTGATGAAATAGGCCTTCTCTAGCTAAAAAATATTTTAAACCTTTTTCTAAGTGCTATATAACTGGTGTTAAATATTTATTTATTCTTGATAGCTATAGCAGCCATTTGACTGCTAAATTTAATAATTTCTACAAGCAGAATATAATAATTTATCTTTACATATCTGCTTATACTTCACATCTTCTTTAACTGCTTGATGTGGGTGTTTTTAGCTTATTTAAAAGAGTATATAGAAAGCTTCTTAAAGAGTGTATAATTATTAACAATAATTATTGATAAAGAAAACTTTCTATCACTATATGTCACGGTGCTACCGTGGACAGAAGCAGGAGACTCCAGTAAGGAGTCACATGAAAAGTCACGTGATCTAGTAAATATCTTCACCGCACAGTTAGATCCTGACTGAAGCTCTTCGAGCTACGTCTTGTCTATTGAGCCTGCCTGCACCAGCCCGTCTTGCAGTTAGAACCTGATAGATAGAGATCCCGTAGCTAATCCGAGTATCGACTACTTAATCAATCTGTTTTTGACTACCTGCGAGCCCGCACCTTGACACTATATCCAGATATATATACTAAAGTCTTTACTTCAGCCAATATCTGCAGCAGTTTTATAGGGGCAGGGCTTAAGCCATTTAATCTAGAGCATGTTCTTTCAAAGCTTATTTTCTGACTATATACATCTACACCTGCACTATCACTAGTTGAAGGCTCAACTTCTGCTTTTCACTCTTCAGAATACTCACTAATTAGATCAAAAGGTCTAAAGTCTGCAGAACAGCTTTAATAAAAAAAATAGCTTTCTAATAGTCTAATGGCTCATATTCATTTAGTCTAATTAAATGGTGTTGGTGGCTGAATAACTTCAAATAGTGGCCATGCCGAAAAATCCGCGGTTCCGTGGTATCCGCGGTTTGGGGTTGATTACGTTAACTTTAAGCTAGGAATTATATATAAATTTGTTGGGATATAAATATGTAAAATATCGCATTTTGTATGTGTATTTAAGTGAACAGCTGGGTGTCCGATTACGTTACTGCATAGAAACCAATTACTAGTATGATCTACAAATTTGCAGGTTATGAACCCTTTGGTACAAGCTGCTAGGTCAAGAATTGACCAGGAAGATACAATTATCAATGTGAGTTACTCAATTACCAGTAAGAAGATAACCGGGCGTGCACAGAGTCCAGCCGCTGCTTCTTGAACTCACTCCTACCTGAAGATCACTGCATGACATGGTGATAATGGTGTTACTTCCACTGTGTTTTATATGGGTATGCTCCTGTGGTGGATCAAAAGGAGGGGTTCCAAGCATTTTTGAATGGATCTAGCATCGAGGTTACCTGTTCAGGGTTGTACGGATGAGTGTGGGAGAATCCAGGCCCAGGGAAATGCCTCCCTGGGTACACCTAGTATTCTGTAATCCGAATGAGCGCATGATAAGAACATATTCCATTCATCGATGCAAGAAATATTCTCTAAAAATTCAGGCTGCTATTATTGGTCGCGATGCTTGGAGAAGGGACAAATCACTGGATGGGCAGGTCTCCTTTATCTTGATTTTCTGACCTTGTCTCACACGCAAGTCCCATCGACATTGGATATCTTCTCGCAATTTCACGTTCAGTGCTTAGGTCAAATTTATACTACCTGTACTGTATTAAATTTGACATGGAACATCACTGGCAACAGGCACAGGCCCACTACCTCTCGGAAGTCCAGAGGACAGAAAATGCCTTGCTCGACCTTTTGCGGATGAGGAGGAAAGCCAGGTATTTATACCACTCGTATCACCCCGCCTGTTCTGTCTTTATTTCATTATGGAAGAAGTGGGGAATTTCATCTAAATGTTCCTGGCAGCTTGAAACGCCGTTTAGGAAGGATCAGCAAACTCTCCGAACTCATCCAAAGACGATCCGACATTGAAGCTCGCATGATTTCCACGATGAGGGGTTTGAACAGCGCCTACAGCATGGCTAAGCAAAGGACACAAGTCTCTCTTCACTGCCCGGTTCGATGAACGAATGGTGGCACTGAGAACGGTTCCCAATCGTCGCATCCAGTACATGGGATATCATGGCGAAACTGTGTGGCTTGTGTTGCATTCAAAGTGTTGTGTTACAGAATGAGGTACCTTATTATTGTCAATATTATTTGCAGCAGTGCAGAGTAAAATCTGTTAATTTGTCACTAGAATTAGTTCCATTCTCCAAAACAAGCACTGAATGGCACACTCAACTCCTGGTTATTATTGTGGACAGACTACAGTTGGCCATTCAATGCACGGTGTCTCAAATGTTCCAAATTCTGCATTATTGACATAATGGGTAGCGTCACCAACCTGCTGAAAGTTTCTACGGACCTCGGGGAAGTGCTATGTAGAGTTACTGCATAGATTAGCTATGTATAATATGTCGTATGTATGGGGCGCGAAGTGGAGCAAAAGCCAAGAACACGCAGTCTGGTCTGGCCGAATGCTTGACAGTTGTTTCACCAACAATCGGCATCTACTCCGTATTGATGTTCTATAATAGCATATCTATGGATAGATAAGTCATGCCAAAGTGTATACTATATGACTAACACAAAAAGTATAAGCTTCGAAGGGCATCGGCTGATGGGAAAAGCTTGATTAAATCCGTACCTCTCGATGCCATGCCCAACTTGCGAATCCTCGCTCGGGATTACCCTCAACGTTCCATTGCCTTGGTGGCAGCTGAAAATGCGTTGATCTTCCAATACAGCTCAGCCGGTTCTGTTGAAGGAAATCTGCCCTATAATAATGGTAAATATCGTTGCTCAGTCGAGTTCTCGACCGTCTCACCCGCAACTTTGAAGGGTTACCGGACCCTGGGAGGCGGATACGGCACTCTCGGTCTGATTACCCTAGATGAAGATATCTTCATCTGTGCTATAACCGGTGCTTCTAAGGCTGCAACAGCAAGGCCTGGTGAGACAATTTCGAGAATAGATAATGTGGACTTTTGTGTGTAGTCCTATATCCTCACCGGTTACATTCAATCTGACCAAGAAGGGGAACAGACTGCCTCAATCGTTCGGACCAAGATAATGCACTGTTTTACGAGTCTGAGTCGCAATTTGCCGCTGAGGACCTGGGTTGGGGCTCTGCTCTTGACGGCAGAGAGGTCATCACTGACTATCCATTCCTGGCTTTAAAGAAGCTCCTTAGTGATGGCAGTTTCTATTACAGCCTGGATTTCAACCTCACGGATCGGCTGCAAGACCGGTGAGCCGAAATTGGATGGCCGTTTACGAAGTTTGGCTGACATGCTATTAGTTCTGACAAGTCAGCGGCTTTTGATATTGAGACGCTTGATGAAGATATGCTATGGAATTCCTACATGATCAATCCTCTTCTTCTTCTAAGAAGCCACCTAGCCCCTCTTGAAAGGCAGCGTCTCGATTCGTCTCGAATTTTGACATGCATCATACGAGGATTTGCTAACACCCTCACGATACCTGCTTCTCTTCCCATTCTACCTCGTGTCCGCAGCAATCTTCCTTCCGCATTAACCATAATCTCTCGTCAGTCATCACGACGCGCCGGTACACGGTTCAATTCTAGAGGGATCGACGATGATGGGAATGTCGCCAATTTTGTAGAAACGGAAGTTATTTTTTGGAGCCCTCCAGGAATCACCTTTTCCTACGTTCAAGTTCGCGGTTCAGTTCCTATTTTCTGGGAGCAAACTGCAGGGTTTCTTCCAGGGCAGCAGAAGATTGAAGTGACACGCTCGACAGAGGCAACATGGCATGCCTTCAGGAAACATTTCGAAACTCTCCGATTGGAATATGGAGCAGTCCACGTCGTCAATCTCCTCAGTGCGCTCAAATCCGGGGAAGCAGAGCTCTCTGCGAAGTTTCGTGAGCACATAGCAGAGACATTCAAAAAAAGAAATTCCTTGGACGCACCGGCCGAGAATAGCCTTCTACGACTAACTGAATTCGATTTCAACGTCCAATCTCAGGGTCCGCTGGGGTATGGTGCTGCTGATAAAATTAGACATGAGCTCATAAACTCTTCGAATGGTTTTGCGTACTTCTTATCCGACGACTCTGGTACAGCAGATTCCACGTATGCGGAGAAGGGCAGAATGTCATCTGTGGTTTTACAGCAGGAGGGCGTCTTTCGGACAAACTGTCTAGATTGTCTTGACAGGACCAACCTTGTGCAGTCCATTATCAGCTCAATGGCTTTTGAATCATTCATTTCTCAGCAAGGAGGAAGAATGAGTTCGGATATTCAAATGAGACACTCCACTCTCTGGGCTGACAATGGAGATGCCCTATCAAAAATTTACGCCGGCACAGGTGCTCTCAAGAGCTCTTTTACACGGCATGGGAAGATGTCGCTAGCAGGAGCACTTGCGGATGCGCGCAAGAGTGCCACTCGACTATACGTCAACAATTTTACCGACAAGGCAAGACAGAAGACGATCGATCTTCTATTAGGCAGATTGGCCAATCAAGTACCTGTGCCTCTCTACGATCCGATTAATGACATGGTTTCCGAGGAGTTGGGTCGTCGCGCCCCAGAATATTCTTTTACTAAATCGATAAGGATATGGATCGGCACTTTCAATGTAAATGGGCGCAATGAGGGCCCGGATTGTGACCTTACACCTTGGTTATTCCCTGAATCAAACCAACATTATGACGATCCAACTGTCTTTGCTGTTGGATTCCAGGAAATTGTGGAACTCAGCCCTCAACAGATAATGTCTACTGACCCCAGTCCACGCAAAATATGGGAACAATCTGTGAACAGCTGCTTAAACAACCGTGCGAGGTCAAGAGGGAGTGGGAAGTATGTACTCTTGCGGAGCGGCCAGCTTGTTGGGGCTGCTCTTTTAATCTATGTGAAAGAGGAAGCTCTCGCAGAGATCAAGAATGTTGAAGGGGGCGTTGTAAAAGCAAGTCCATTGACATTGACCTCCTATCTGCCTCTACCTTTGTGTGTTATGGTTACTAACTTGCGTAGACGGGCCTGTCTGGAATTGCCGGCAATAAAGGTGGATGTGCTATCCGATTTGACATTTCAAATACTAGGATATGTTTCATTACTGCGCATCTTGCAGCTGGATTTGCAAATTATGATGAAAGAAACAGCGACTATGAAACCATACGGCATGGCCTCAGATTTCAAAAAAACAGGTCAATAGAAGACCATGATTCTATTGTATGGCTCGGTGACTTCAACTACAGAATTGGGCTCAGCAATCATAGGGTCAGGGAGCTTATTTCGCAAAAGGACTACAGGAAACTTTATGAAAATGACCAGGTAATGGGAGATTTATCTAGATAAGCCATTGTTGTAATCAGCTGACGTTGAAAATAGTTGAACTTGCAGATGATTGCTGGCGCAGCCTTCCGGTTCTATTCCGAAGGTCCTATTGTCTTCCCTCCAACATACAAATATGACATCGGAAAAAATGAATATGATACGTCGTAAGTGGCTACGGCTTGTTTTTTTACGCTCTACCTACGGTAAATACTAACTTGCTTAAAGTGAGAAAAGCCGTGTTCCAGCATGGTGTGATAGAATATTGTGGAGAGGAGCAAACCTTCGCCAAACGCATTATAATGCCGCAGATCTACGGTTCTCTGACCATCGGCCTGTTTGCGCTCTTTTTGATTGCAATATCAATGTTGTTGATGAGAGCCTGAAGGATAAGCTTCGGCGGAATCTTTATGACGAACAACAGCGTCTTTCTGGTACTCTTGCAGATGCAAATAAACCTACAGATGCAGAGAACGGTGATGTAGCGTCGCCGAGGTCAATTGCTCCTGGATCTGCACCAGCAAGTTCAGACCATTATAAATGGTGGTTAAAGGAAGGTATGTACTATGACAAATTCTCCTTATTTGGCATGCTTTTTGGTTAACAGTAGAAGGTGCACCGGCGAGGTCGGCAATGACGCCGCCGGCAACGGGTTTGGTTCCGAATATCCATCGCAAATCTAATCCTTTCTCCTTGAATGGAGGAGCTGACTGGATTCCAAAATCTCCCTCAATTGGTAATCCTAGAGATATGCATATTAATGATCGTCTACAAAGACCACCGTTGCCTCCAAGACGTGGAACGAAAGAGTCACAGGCGCATCAAGCTAGGTTGGTAAGAGAAAGCGCAGGTCAGTCACAACTCGGCGAAACAGAAACTGGTACCACTTCGCCTGTCAGCGTATCTAGCGGTCGAAAGTTACCACCACCAGTTCCGCGAAAGCCTGACTCATTCAATTCCAAGCGAAATATTGACACCATGTCGGTCTCAAAATCGAGTAAACCTGTAACTACTCGTCTAGTACAAAATTTCGACGCCCAGTCTGCGAAGTCTCGGTCAACAAATTCCTCCATACGTGGTGACAAGGAACGCACTAGTCCTCTGGTGGAAGGCAATCATCAAGGCTCGCTGAAAGAACCAGGGATATTAGGACCACTGCCAAGTAGAACCAAGCGCCCCCTTGGCGGTCTGCCGGCCAAACCGACATTGGAAAATCGTGATAGTTCAGAGGATCTGCTTGGTGACGGAGGTGACAAAATTGAATGGAAATCTCTCCTCCCTTGATGCAATGTGCCTAGGGCTCGCTCTTCTTGCACAACCAGTTTCTCCAGTTCCTTGGAGGTATTAATACGTCTTTATTTAGAAAGTTGAGACTTACTACTGATTAGTTCAAATCCTTCGTCGTCATTGTTGGTTTTTTTTTTTTCTCCCTTGGGCCTCTCTTGTATTCTCCCAGTTTGAACCTTGGCCAAATAGTGACTAACAAGCCACCCGATATCTTTCGAAGCTCATGTGGGGTAATATACAAAAGTTGGGCTTTGCCACATAGCAACATACAATATCTACGATTACTTATTTTTACTGAAAAGAGCTTGGAATGCAGTTTCTTAGTCAGAGCCTTCGACTCACTGTCATGGTTCATTCAATTCCATTGGGAGCATTTTATAATTAGGACAAACCTACCTACTACCTAGCTAGGTAGGTAGTTTGGTGGTAAACCCCTTGGCCAATTAAATATAGTATTTACCAGGCGTCCAATCACTGAGATAAGACAATCTTCATGGATTGCTTGGTTCACTTCGCCATAATAGCATGCAATTCTCGGGGCTGCTCATACCGGGAATCTATTTGGTGGCCTTCTTTTTCTGTGAAGACTTATTTGTCCCAAACCGGTCCCTACCGACCATCCACATAGCAAATGCCCCAGGATCTGGGGCCTTTGGACGTTGCTTTTTCATGCCTAGAAAAGGAAGAAACGAAGAGTGAGTACAACTATCCATATGATTTTTGTCTCCAGAGGGTGTCCTAGACAGGTCTGCGACGGAGACAAACCTGTCACTGCCATCCCAGGGCATATAGCACTTAAAATTCAAGGGTCAGAACACACCTGTTTGCTCTGGTTTCTTCTTCGCCCCGCCACCGGCTGCACCAGAACCTGCACCTGACTGTGGTTTAGATGCATCGGCAGGGGGAGGATCTGGCTCGGATGGCTTTGGCTTCTCTGGTATAGGCCACATATGCATTGTTATGGTCCAATCTGGCTCGATGACGGTCTCCCAGACCTGGGGAAGTATGATATCGCCGTTAGGGCCCACCAAATCATAACGACCTTCGGCGACATGTGGCCCAATTGCTTCTATATGAAGGAAAGCTTGTCGTATAAGCTCTTCCATGCCCTTTATTTGACGTCGGGAAGTTAGAAATGAGTACAAAACTCGCCTTGGACCATGGAACCTAATTATCTTACCTTCCAGGTACAGCATAAATCGAAAGGGAAACTAAATTTCCTTCCAATGGCATCCTTGAATTTGATAGGCTTCTTCTTTTTCGGAGCGCTAGCCTTGGCCGCTGCTGCTTCCTCCGCTTCTTTTTTGGCTTTGGCGGCCGCTTCTTCTACTTCCTTTTTGGTTTGGGCGGCCGCTTCGGCGGCTTTTTTCTCTGCCTCTGCCAACGCCGCTTCCTCTGCTTCTTTCTTTGCCTTGTCTGCAGCCGCAGCTGCAGCTGCTTCTGCTTCCTTTTTTAACTTGGCAGCCTCTTCCGCGGCCTTCTTTTCTGCATCTGCTCTCGCGAGAGCGGCAGCGACGTCAGCAATCTGTTTCTCATGCGCGGCACGTTCTTCCTTGGCAGCCTTCTCAGCAGCTGCCTTTTCGATGGCAGCTTGGCGGGCTTCCCGTGCCATCCGCTCCTCTAGGATTAATTTCTCCAGCCTCTCAATTGCTTCATCCTTTGGCGTTTCTGCTGCTGCCGGTGGAGGAGGAGGTTGTGGTGGTGGTGTGTGCTCTGCTTTGGGTGAAGGTGGAGAGTAATTGCCGAAATATGTGGGGACCATACCCGGAACCGCTGGATATGGATCTCTGAGGTTATAGTGATTTCCTGGACCATAAGGTACCAATTCACGGGCACCGAACGGTGGTAAACCGTATGGAGATCCAGTAGGAGGTGCATTATGTGGTAAGCGTTGTTGGAGGGGGTTATGCCCCTCGTTTCGAATGTGGAGCGAGGCTGCTTGGCTGTTTATATGGCGTCCCAGATTTCCTCGCTGTCCTGGATTATGGTCATGAACGAAGACTGGAGGCATTGAAGAGCCATTGGGATGATGAAATTGAGAGCCATACGTGTAAGGGAAATGCCCATATGGTGCCTGGCCTGTCTGGTTTGGATGGGCCAAACTGACGAGCTGATCAGATGGAAGAGGGCCGTTTAGATGCGCAAAGGGTGCAGGCGGTACATTACCAGGCTGGTAGACATTGTACGGCGAGGTTGGCCCTGGTACCACTGGTGGCCACGGTCCTCTTTCGTGAGCCCCAGGAACAAACGGTCCACCATAATCATCTGAAGAACCCACGCTTTCGGGGGATTCTGGTGAATGATGACGTGAACGATGAGAAAATGTGCTCCGCTCGCGTGCTATACCACGCCTTGAAGATTGGCGGCGGCCCGAGACGGAACGCGATCCATGGATCTGGTTGCGGCTCCGATGTGATATCCTCGGTCGCGAAGCTGAATCCGAGGGCTTCAATTCGTCTGGGTACGGCAGATTCCAGTCTTCTCCCCCATATGCATCCTCTGGATCAGAGGGGTGGGACACTTCAGCCTCTGATGAAGCCTCTTCGTCGGTGTACGAGGAATTGTCCGAGCCGTGGTAATTAGAATGGCCTTGAAAGGTGATATTGAACCTATTAGCACCGCAAGCAATCAGTTAGGGATTTGTCTTGATTGGTGCAGTGGGAAAGCATACGACATAGGAGCTGTAGGACTAAAAGTATCCAAACCCCAAAGTAACTAGTCCTTCTTGCACAACGATCCAAAGTAGGGCTAGTAGATGCTGGGTCTGTCGATTATTCGGTAAGGCAGCCAGAGGAAATTGTGATATTTTGGAGCGGCAAAGGTGTGAGTGAGGGTGGGAGAGGAAGAGCGAACTAATTATGCGAGTGCGACTTGCGGATTTTTATAACAGCTACACAAGGGTAATTCGAGAAACGCAGTGTTCCTGGAGCCCTTCGACCTCCTTGAGTGCCTGAGAATGCGGGCATTCGCGTTCTTGAAAGTCGCTGCAGAATAGTTTCAGAATTGGGTGAGGCCAAACAGGGGCCGCGGTTCAAAAATAACAGCACGATGCATTGAAAAGAGCAGTAAAGGTGCAAAAAGAGGTGTTGCGACGTCCTAAAGGAAGACGAGATGAGCGTGGGAAATATAAATGAATAAAATGATTTTTAGCCTGAATACATGGAGAGCAAGAATCGGAGGAAGATTCAAGAAAGAAACAAAATAGCCTGATGTGATATGTCATTGGTTAACCGAGTAAAGTTCCAGGCTACCTGCTAATGGGATTAATTAATATTAATAGTTAGGTATCATGAATGAATGCCCATTGCCCAGCTGTGTTTTAGGCATTAGGATGGCAAATCTGCTGCCCAAACTGCCCAATTGAAATGCTAAACTCAATAATCCCTGCCAAACACCTGAAGATGAGATTACTAGCAATACCTGGAAGCCGGGGGGGGAAATTGGGTTGGGAATACGGAGTGCAGAGTACATAATAATACCTATAAGTGACTATTTGGCCTGGAAGGGAACCTTTCCTAATAGTTTCTCTAATGAGCTAGACACATGAAGCCCAATGTTAGGTACTTGGGGAGCTCACCATATTACAGCGTAAACACCTACCTAAGTAGTAAGTACTAGGGAGGTATGTAGCAAATGCCTGCTATGATGAGGTCACTTATTCTAGCAGTCATAGATACCAGATAGTATTTCTAGGCGTGAAACTGCCCCCTTTTTACACGCCAGGGCGCTGATATGTAAACAAACTGCAGATATTGCAATCTATATTACCCATTTATCCAGTCTGAAAGCGATCCAGAAGCCGTTTTGCAGCCGCGAGCTCTATTTGACCATATTCCCATTCCTGGTATCTCGAAGACCGCGAGTTGACTATACTCTGAAGCACCTTCAGAGAAAACAGATTTAGCTTCTGAAGGTACTCCTTCGAAGGAATACTATCACACTTTCCATCCTTACAGTCTTGAGGCCCTCGTGCGTAATTCTGGTTTTTCAGCAAAAGAGAAGACACCTAGAAAGGTATTCATTTAGTCAAAAAAAAGTCTCTTAGAGAGGACAATTCCATGGCTCCTTCAAGGTGCCGTGACAGTCTGGGATCACATACCAAAACTAAACCGTAGAAGCCCCTTAAGTAGTCATCACACAGCTCAATGCTTCTACAAAAGGAACGCAGCGACCTCGCCAAAAGACCAAATGAGGTATCTTCAGTTGCTGAAGATGCACAGACGTATAGCAATTCACCGAGGTGAGCATGAATCTAGATAAACAAAATACTTAGGCTATACTTCGCCAAATGAAAGGGAGTGAAACATACGTTCCAGGAATTAGGCGTTATCAGGAGCGACTCCTCAAGACAGAATATTGCCTGGGAGCTCATCCCTTGTGATTGGTAAAGGTCTGCGAGTTCGCACCAGGCTTCGGCATCGGTAGGGACGGCCTCCAAAAACTCTACCAACGCAGATATAGCATCAATAGGCTTAGACATTGAGCGCAGAAGAGCAACACGGCGTTTTAGAATAGGCTACCCAAAAGTCAACGTTAGCTTTTATATCGGATTCCAAAGCCTCAGTTCATTAACCATTAATAGCAAGACGGACCACGTTGACTGGGTTCTCTGAGAGTATTTTCTCGTATTCATGTAAACACTTCTCTAGAGAAGTAGTATCCTCTGTAGTTGCCTCCTCATATAAGCCACGAAATCCCATAACCCTTTCATTGCGGGGCCCAAAACGCTTGGTCAACTGATCGAGACATAGTTGTGCTGATTTGTCATCACCAGTCTGGAGACAAGTAAGAAAAAGTTGTTCAATGGTTTTATAGTGCTCTGGATTGTCCGAAGCAGATGTTAAGAGAGCAAGGGGACTTGTTTCTGAAGTCAACCGTGAACCAAGAATGGAAGGTGTCTGTTGTGAGAACTGTAATGTGGATGTAAAATCTGAGCTGTGGATGGCATCATGCAATTTATGAGTGTTGCCCATGTTGGTACTACCTAGAAAGTGATGGATTGTCTCATGGGAATTGTTTCATGGAACTGCTCTCAACCCAGCATTCTACAGCTACTGTGGGTGATCACCTGACGCCCGTTCCCGCCTGCCGCCCGATTTCACCACCAACTACAAGACCCAACATGAAGCAATTGAACCCCATACATTAGATACTATCTTCTAAATTCTTGGTGCTTTAAAGAAGGCATTATATAGAAAATTTCACTATCTTTACTCAACCCAGAAACGGTGTGGTAGTCAAATTTGCCGGCCTCGACAATTTACTACCAGAGGGACCTTTTCAACAACTTCAGCAGCCACTGGCTCAGTAGGATGGATCCTCTGTGTATTTGAAGCTCTAGAAGACTTCTTTGGCATCTTCTTCACCTGATTGAGATCTTTTTGAAGCTGTAGACCTTCCTCCTTCTGCTGCTTCTTTTTCTCAGCCTCTAAGAGGCGCAATCCCTGATTAGAAGCCTGAATGCGCTTGTGCTCCTCTAATAAATATTGCTTCTCTAGCTTCTCTACTGCTGATGGGCCTTTGCTTCCTCTTTTAAAGTCTTAGCAAGTTGTATAGCTTCATCCTTTTGCTTTTGACAATCCTGGGCTTGCTGAACCTTATTGGGGGAATAAAAGACTGCACCACCATTTCCTAGAGGTAATTCAAACTGCAGAGGTTTCCCACGTTAACACTTCTTCTTCTCATTTTGAAGTGCTAATTCAAGGCCTTCACAACATAGTTTGAGCAGTATATTCTCAGTAAAGAGGTGGTGTATTGTAGAACTCAACTTGGTGTTTTTTTCATACACATTGGTGACCACCTGATTTAGAAGTCTTTCAATCTTCTGCCAGTCTTCTGCCTGTAGGATAGAGCGTGAAGACTCACTAGATAAAGGTCTAAAGTCTGGTGTTTTGCTGAATTGGGCCAATACAACTTCAGGATTTAATGGTAATATCCCAACAGCTCTCCATGAAGATAGTATATTTCTTGATGATAATACCTTTCCCTAAGCTAGCCAAAAGAGCCTAAAGAAGTCCTATTTTGTAATATAGCTAAGGCCTTAAGAAGTATGTAAAAATTTTCTCTAACTGACTACTGTATGCAACAGACAGAGGACTGAAGATCTTAATATCAAGTAGCTACAGTAAATGAGTTGAATAAAGTGGATAAATTATTAAAAGGATCTTATTGACATTGATATGGAAAAGGTCACGTGGTATGGCGGCTTGGCTCCCTCTCCAACCCCTGAGAATCCGAGCCCCTGATTGTATGAAGAGCAAGAGATAGAAAAAGATCTGAATGGCATCCGTTCCTTAGTAGGCTACGTACGTGTAGTCGATACAGCTTCATTCTGCCCTTCTTCCCTGAGTTACATGCATATTCCACAACATTGGTTATGAGCCCAGGCTGCTACATCTAGCCTAAACCAACAGGCCTAGCACCTCAGGGGATTGCCTGAGACTAATCATCCCAGCTAATTCAGCAGAATTGATACTATACGCGGTGTGTTGATCCTTAATCCTGTGAAGGGGCCTGTGCAACCTGCCTACCTATCCCTGATCAGGCTATCAAACCACAAACCTAGAACTGAACACGACAGATGCCACTGGCCCAATGAGAATGAGACCCACAGACTGGGAGATATATTTTGAGCTGGGAGAATACTGAAGACCCTGATCAACAATTGCAGGGAGAGCTAGTATCTGGGATACTAGGAATAAGAGAACTGACATCTAGGATGTCAGGAGAATCTGAGATTCCTGCCTACCAGGCAGTGACACCACAGAAGATTGCCATATTTAATATTAAGAAGTTAGACTGGACAATGTGAGCAGCTGGAAAGCTCAATATAGGATCTTCCTAGAGACATAAGGTTGGTGGAGTATGGTGGAGCACACATATAACTGGTATGGGAATACAGCAAGAGTCAGAAAGCTGTTAGAGGACCTAAAATAAAGAATATCAGATATAACAGCCAAATTATATATCCTACAGAACCTGAAGGTGGAAGATAAGGCTTTAATATAGAGCTTGAAGACATCTAGAGATATATAGGCATTTCTAATAGAGAAATATGAATAAAGGACCCAGATTGATATTATTAATATAATCTGAAAGGTAACATGCTGGCAGATAGATCTAAATATGAGCTTTGAGAAGGTAATGCAACAACTAGACCAATATCATGCTAAGCTGGAGGATATTAGTAGAGGAGAGGTAAAGTTTGATAATATGATTATTCTTATCTTCTTTCTGGATGGATTACTATCAGGATATAATTTTATAAAGTTTTCATTTATAGCACAAGAGAATCTAACCTATAGAATAGTCTTATCATAACTTTAATAATAAGAGAGCATGATGAGTACTGTTAGAGAGGATGAGAATATCTAAGAATCTGCAAACAGGGCTAAGTAGATATCATATTTTAATTATGGCAAGATAGGCTATTTTATAAGAGAATATAAAGCTCTAAAAAAGGACTGAAAGCAGAGCAGTTCCCAAAAGGATCTTTAGAGAAAGGGTCACTAGAAGGGCCATAGCAAGGCTAGAGCATATGGAACTAACAGAGATAAGAGCTAAAAAAGATATACCAGCTGCCAGAAAGGAAAAGCTTATATAGCAGAGGAAAAGACAGACAGTGACAGCAACTCAAGTATTAATAACAGAGATTCTGCTAGAGACAGCATATATTAAGTATATAAATAAAAGGCCTACTAAGCAACAGAGAATACCTACCAAATTAAATTAAAAAAATAGATTAGCAAACAATTTGAATACTTACTTAAAGATAAAGAGAATGAAAAAGTGTATAAGGTAAAAGGGAGTAAAGACCCTATTATTGATAATAGAGTAACAAATACCTACAGTAATAAGATTAATCTATTTAAATATTTAGATTAGAGATATAGAGGTAGTTTAAAAATAACTAGAAAATCTATTAAAATTGTTGACAAAGGAACAATAAGAATCTTATTAAGTAATGAGAAAGTGGCTAGAATTCAAAATATATTATATATGTCTAAGATAAGATAGACTCTTTTATTAACCCAATTATTGCAGGATATGGGTATCTAGAATAAGTATATAAAGAAGAAATACTGATTTTAAGAGAAGAGGAGAGATCCTAGTAAAAAAATATAATATTAGTCAGACAAGCTACTTTAGATGGGTAAGCAGTAAGAATGCATTGGCCAAAGGGTTTGAAAACCCTAAAAAAAAGAATCTGTGAGGCTTATAAAGCAGATAGACTGGGAATTACTTTATTAATATTTAGGTCACCTAAGGAAGGCCAGATTTAAGCAGATGACAAAGAAACTAAGACTCTCACTTAGAAAAGAAGTGATTGAGGAATTGAAGACCTGTGAGATATGTATCTAGACAAAGAGTGTAAAGAGATAAAGCTATGCAGAAGTGCCAAAGACATTAAGATCTTTAAAAAGAGTTTATATAGACTTTTAAGATCTATATAATAGGGCAAAAACTCTGAAGAGATATTATCTCTCCTTAATAAATAACTATATAAGGATATTATAGATATATCTAATAAAAGATTAAAAAATAGCTACAATAAAAGCTACCTTAAAATAATAGCTAGCTCTAGTAGAATATAAGAAGGGTGTTAAACTGCTTATTATTTAAATAGATAATGCAAAAGAATTTAAGATATTAGAGCTATAGGCCTTAAAGGAAGATATTTAAATTAAATTTATTAAACTTAATACACCTCAGCAGAATAGTATTGCAGAGAGGCTAAACTAATATCTTTTAAAGATAATCTAAGCAATCTTTATTAATGTAGATATCTTAAAGAAGTACTGGCTATATGCAATTAGGGTAGCTAACTATCTCTGAAATCAAGCAGTCAGGGTGTGTGGCACTAAGAAGACCCCCTTTAAGATGTAGATAAGATATCTCCCAGATATGTTAAAATTCTGAATCTTATTTTTAAAAGTATGATTCTACAAGAAGACAAATAACAAGCTAGAGCCATAAGCTGTTAAAAAAGTATTTATTAGATATAAATTAAGCTAGAACCACTACCTGATCATGGTTAAGTGAGATCAAAAGATCTATTAAGTCATGAACCTAATATTCCTAGAGAACAAGCAAGGCTTCATTAACAAGGAACCAGGAGTTTAAGATCTTAGGAAGGAACCTATCTTTTAAAAGATATTTGGAGTTCCTACAGCAAGCTTAGGAACTAAAGGAAGCATTACTATTATTAAAGCTCCAGAAGTTAGTGATGTAAGCAATAAAAGAGGCAATATGATTACTGTAGGTACTAAAGGTACTAAGAGTGCTAGAGGTGCTGGTAGTGATATTAGTGAGAATGATGCTGAAGCTGAAGCTGGAAGTGGTAGTATAGAGAAGAAAGGCAGTCAGAATTCTAAATTAACTAATCAGAGGATAGAGGTGGTTATCTTAAAATCTTTATCTAACTTACCTACTTAAATAAGTCCTTTAAAAACCAGACAACAGCTATCACCATTATTATTATTAATCCTTATCTTGATTGAGTCCTCTAAAATATAAAAATTAAGCTAAATTTGAAATCTAACATAAGCAGTGGTCAAATCAGAACAGACAGAGGCATATATAGGTAAAAGCCATGAGCCCAAAGATGTAGAGAAGAGAGGGATATATCAAGAGATCTTTCTCTGCACCTAGCTACTGAACAATAACAGATAAATAAAGTAATAAATCTAGCTGCAGTGCTAGAGCAATATCTAAATAATTATAATATTTTTAAGGCTAAAGCTAATGAGGAATTTAATAGGCAGATCCCTATTTCAAAGACCTATTAAGAGGCAATTAATAATCCTATGTATGAAGCTAAATGGAGGGAAGCAGTCAAGCTTAAGCTAGGAACCCTAATCCAATTTGGGACCTAGAGATATGTTTAAAGACCTAAAGACTAAGCTGTGGTATCAACTAAATAGATGTTTAATATTAAATATGGGGCTAATAGGTGAATTGATTGATTTAAGGCAAGGCTAGTTGCTGTCACGGAACTCAACTAGACGATGAATAGGATGCTATTCAGCTATCTAGGCAGCTATCGACGAGAACTTCAAGCATGAAGAGGAAGGAAAAAGGAAGAGATCTACGTGAAGCTGGACGACGTACTCCTATCCACGCGCCATGCTAATCCAAGTAAGGAAGCTCACGTGCTTGTCCTGGTCTACATGGCAAGGGCCCTGACATTACCCCCCTCTTTAAGAGGGCTGTCCTTAGCCCTCAAGCTGGTAAGTTGTCATCTCTGTGATCTGGTAGGTCATTATCATTCTCCCAGGCCTTCAGCCATTTGTTCAAATGCTATGGTAGTCTAGGGTGGGAAGGATATGCTGTATGATAGTCTCACAATTGATAAAGGGATCCCTTGAAATTTTGGGCAGGATACCATGTGTTGTCTTCATCATAGCCTACCTATTTAACCTGATATTGGAGCTGCTGTTTATTGAGCCATGATGCTAGTATCTTTTTAACTTCCTATTCTCACTCTCCATTGATAATTATAGGCTCTGGGGGCTCAATCTGTTGTCCTAAGAGAGGATTATCCACAGCTTGATGCAGCTTATCAGGTGAGAATATCAGGTGGATCTTTATGGATTTGGGAAGCTTTAATCAGTAGGAGTGACCCACCCTTTCTAAAATTCAGAAGGGTCCTGCTATCTGATTATCCAGCTTCTTGCTAGGTCAGCTTATTCTATATGCCTTTAAGGACAGCCAAACTGAATCTCTAACTCCAAAGTCTATTTCCTAGTGGTGATAATCTGTCTAAATCTTCTGATATTTTTAGGCAGTTATAGCATTTTCCTTTGCTGCTAGCCATATTTTCTGCATTTATTCTGCCATCCTCTTAGTTTATTTTTTACTAACCCTCTCATTCTGCAGGATAGGGGTTGTGAGGCTAGTCTAATTAAATAAGGTTTAGGATTCATATCTGTAATTAATAAGAAAAAAGGAGGCTAAGGTAGTTTCAGAGGGAAAGGTTGCAGTAGCAAAGTTAATAAGGGGTAGAAATTTAGATTAGTTGTCCTAATAGTGATTGATAAAAAGTTGTAAGTATATTATGATATGTTGATTAATTATTTCTGTTTGCCTATCCATCTCTGCATAGTGAGGGGTGGAGAGTTTCAGTTTGATTCCTAAGATTCAGCAGAATGCCTTCCAGAAGGTAGAAATAAATTAAAGGCCCTAATCAGATATAATACTGTCAGAGGGCCCTTATTAATGATATATATGCTTAATAAATAGTCATGCCATCTGCTCTGCAATGGTTCCTTTATGATAAGAGATATTGATAGGGTGTTTGCTAAGCTAGTCCATAAACACTAGAGCCATATCAAATCTATTCTTATCCTTAGGGAAGGAGTAGAAGTCCATGGAGATATGCTGCTAAAAGTGATTAGGCACTGGTAATGGCTGCAGTAATCTAGGCTTCCTATCTTAAGGATTCTCAGCTCTCTGGCATTTGACACAGTTCCATATATATCATTCAACATCTTAATACCAGCTAGACTAGTAGTACTGAGCCTATACTAGCTGCTGAGTCTTTATTTATCTAGGATATGCTGTGGATATTTGCCCATGAACCTTATCCAAAAGATGTGTGCACAAGATTAGGTTATTACCTAGGACTATTAGGCAATTATTCTAGAGCAGCAGGCTATCTCTTAACTCTTATAATCTATCTTGGTTAGTTTTTGCCTTTATTCAGTATTCTTCTAGTTTGGGAGACTCTCAGTTTATTTGGAGGATCTGATTGACAATATGAATCTGAGGATTGATAAGGGATAGGCTGACTTCTCTATGAACCTAAGGTTCTAGGGAGTCTAGCTTTAAGAGGATCTAGAATTGATGATTGCAGTCTAGAGTATCTAGACTTTTTTAAAAATAATTAAGAGTATTAGCAAATATATTCTGTTTCTTAAGATAATATTAAATTAAGAAATAAAATTATGATAGGAACTTAGCCTAATAGGCTTATCTAATATTCAATTTCTTTGTTGATATAAAATATTTAAGAGCCTTATAGTTAATAAAGATACTAAACTATTTTTATAGCTAGAGTCTTTCTAATTCTACTCACTATTTTTATAGAGTTTATATGATTGCTAATAATTCCTTATTATAGATCTTATAGTTCTTTTCAGCAGCTGATATGTTCTTAAAGTAATATACCACTGGGTGCCACTAATTATCATATTTTTATGATAGGACTCCTGTTATTACACTATCTAAGGTATCTATCTCTAATTTAGTTTCAAGGTCTGGATAGTAGTGGCACAGAATAGGGGTGTTAGAAAGCTGTTCTTTTAGATCCTTAAAGGCATTTTCACAATTCTTATCCTAATTAAAGAAGACATTCCTTTTAGTAAGCCTATAAAAGGATTTAGATAGATATCTAGCTATAGTCTTTTATAAATTTCTTATAGAAATTACAGAATCTTAGAAATGACTAGACCCCCTATATTGTATTAAGGGTCTTCCAACCTTAGATTACTATTATTTTCTCTAAATCAATCTCTATGCCTTCTGTAATCAGGATAAAGCTAAGATACTTTATATGTATAACATAGAATTTATATTTTTTGATGCTTACCTGTAATCTAGCATTGTGAAAATATTTTAAGACCTTCTTTACATACTCTATATATTTCTCCTTATTCTGACTATAGATTAAGAGGTTATCCACATATCCTGTAATAAAATAATCTAGGTAGTTTATAAGAATCTTATTAATAAATCTCTAAAATGCAGTAGGACTATTAGTCAGTCTAAAAGGTAGAATATAATATTTAAAAGTTCTATATTGGGTTTAGAAGGTGGTAAGATCTTTTAATTCTGGACTTATATAAATCCTATAGAATCCTTATCAGATATTAAGTTTTATAAATATTTTAGCACTAGATAGTCATTCTATTAACTTATTTATTAAGGGGATAGGGTATTAGTCTTTCTTAGTGATTAAATTTAACTTCTATATAAGAACTGCGATTTGCTATTTGGCTGCCTTTTTCGGCAGCAGGAGACTGCCGAAAAGGGCCATGTTTCAGCAGCTTCCTTCTGCCACGCTCCCGCACTTTCTGTCGACGCACCATCTAGCGTAATATACCATGCCTGAGGCTGTCAACATCCTGGGCGCGTCCATCAGGACTCGTCCAGGGAGGCTCATCCTCCGCTTTACCGTCACAGCTCTTGGAATCTCATTGACAACGCCGCCAATGGCGCCCCCAGCGCCATGCCAGCTGGTCTCTGGCCAGTACCTCAACAATATGACTATAATACGCCCGTCTGTTCCAGTTTTCCTATCCTTTATTTTTCGTCACCTTGTGCTCACATCGAATCACCGAAAGATCGACCTTGTCCTTGCCCATCTACTAAACCGAATACCGACCGTCACGCCCTGGGATTTCCTTGACTCTTCCTGTACCCTTTTCTCCCTACGGCCAGCTTACGAATTTAGTCATGCGCCGTCGGAGAGAAACCAGTGCCAGCTCCCGCACTGCCATTACTGAATCATCCACCACGTCTCCTGGAATTACCGATGACGATAGATCCGTCGAACCTAACTCGGAGACGGACCTGACGGAACCGGAATACCTGCCTCCCCCTTCTCAGAAGGTCCAGAAAAAGAAAACACGGCGAGGCCCTACTTTAGGACGCGAGCGCGCGGACTTCGCAGAGTTCAAAGTTTCGGAAACTGAGAATATCATAGATGTGTCGGCCGTGGAGGTGGTTCATCAGGGCCGTTACGAAGATCCAGCTGATGATACAGATGAGGATCTGTCTAAGGTGCCGGAAGATTATGGCAAATCGAATAATACCCGGAAACTGAACCTTCGACTAGAGGAGCGCTGGGCTCGGTCAGTATCCATGCCGACCAGGTTATACTGAAATGTTGCCTTGATGGACCGATCTCTGACTTGTATGCTTTTAGGTACTGTCGGACTAAAGCAATCGAGCCGTCAGCCGATCCGAAGTGGGAAGATCCAGAGGAGGCCTTACGTCAAGCCTCCCCAAACGACATCCACCGGTTTCTGAATTGGTGTCTCAAGCTGAAGTACGGCTTGGACGGTCGCCGCCTAAAGGGCTACAGAAAAGCTAGTGCCCTTGAAGCGGACTGGAAGTATTTCCGAGTCTATTACACCAAAGTGACGAAGCAGGAGATGAGCAAAGAAATGGGTGAGGCGGTGCGCACTGTACGTCCTATTCTTCCTGGATCCCGTCTTCATTAGCATGTCATTTACCGTGCGGGCAGGGAATGAGACACTTGATCGATAAACGCGGGTTGGACAAACAGCCACGGGCAAATGTTCCCGTCTATGTCGAAGACATGGTGCCGTTCAATGAGACAATTCTCCAAACCCAGGAAAGGCGATTCCATCTTGGGTTTCAGCGAATTCTTCTATGTCTCTACAACACCATCAGGCTTTTCACTGTCAACCGGAAACAGGCGATGCT
Organism: Monascus purpureus; assembly: GCA_025999795.1. Classification (NCBI taxonomy): domain Eukaryota; kingdom Fungi; phylum Ascomycota; class Eurotiomycetes; order Eurotiales; family Aspergillaceae; genus Monascus; species Monascus purpureus. The sequence goes on along the minus strand of AP025346.1, from coordinate 635,810 downwards.
ACACCTCCAGTTCAAGCATTTGCAGATAAGTCTGCAGCGGGATCCGCATGGAGGACCGCCGGTGCCGATGATAGAGATTGAACCCCAGTTTGTGAAAAGTGTTCTCGGAATGTCAAAGGTGTACGTGGCCCTCAGCGTCATACCTCACCCAACCCCGGTACCAGGTAGGCTCATTGGACTGATCAATGAAACAGCAATACCTTCACTTTACCCGAAATTATCTATGGTGTATCGCTTGTTTTCAGCCCACACGTATTGCTCTTCAGCATACTGTTCTACGTAAATGCGTTTGAGGCGCCCCACTTGACTTCGATGGAGGACCTTCGGAGGCTGTTCATTGAGGATGGGCGACAGGAGATGCCACTTCCCCTGAAAAAGGAGATGGACAGTTACTATGTCTTTCCGAAGGTTGACGTCATCGAGGGCGAGCCCCGTATCTTGTGGGAGACACGCATGAACGGCTCTACACTGGATGGGCAGCTTCGGTCATTCAGTGAAATACATGGTTTCCTGAATCACTTTTTCTCCCACCAGTTCCGTTACGGGGGAGGAGAATTGCTTGACCAGAGTGGTATGAACCTTAGTCTTTTCGATCCATATTGTGCATCCTCTTCTTTTCTTTTCTTTCCTTCTTTTTTTCTTTAACCTAAGGGTTACTGACTATCGCCTCCAGGATTTGTGAGCGAGGCGCAGCGTAACGTGATCATGGCTCACGCGAGCAGCAGAACCTTCATCAAGCACTATCGACCACGACGGCATACTGGTTTGCAGGAGGTCATGTGCGGAGTCGATCCGGATGAGGAACTTTCGCGAGCTGTGACTCGGATGAGCCGTTGGATTGACAAGAGGCGACCCCGAATTCTAAGCGACGCCGAGAAAGCGTCAGTGGAGAAGGATCCCGAGTTGCAATCTGCCATACAATGGCACGCTGAGCTGGAGGACCGTTATGCTCGATCCAACGATCCAACATTGCGGGCCTTGTTGGAACAACAGGAGCGTGGTGTTGAGAACACGCGTCGCCGTCTTCGGGAGAAACGGCGTAAAGAGATCCGCCGGGATTTCAGTCGGAAACAAGCGGTTATTGACATTGAGAGGCAATTGACAGGCGGTGCCGTGAATGACGAGCCTGCCCGGGAGGTGTTACGGAAGGAGTTTGCTATGCCACCGGAGCAGATCCTCCTTGTGGAGACATTTTTCACTTGGCCTACTTCAGACGCGTTGGAAGACGAGTGGTTGAGGCGCAATAAAGCAGTGGCGGCGGGTACACAGTACTGCAGTTTCCGTGAGGGGGGACCTCTCCGCGGACGGCCAAAACATCCTGCATCAGACGATGCGACTCAAGTCGCAGACCCACTAGCTAAAAAGCAGAAGATGCAGGAGCGTCCGACTGTGTCGGCATGGGAGAAGAAGCTTGGTTCCGTCAAGGAAAAGGTGACAGCGGACAAGCCATCTGCGTGTTTTCAATGCTTGAAAGAATACTCTGATGTTTACGGAGTGAAGAGACACTTTAAGACATTGCATCTGAAGGATCGCAAATGCAACTTCTGTGATCTGTCGCTACAGCATGAGATGCACTTGCGGAGCCATGCGCAGGAAGTCCACCGGCTTCGTACGTGAGCGTTTTCCTCGCGCTACTGTGGTGGTCCTCACACTGGCTGATTGCCAGCAACCTACTACGGATGCTAATCAGATGGTGGATTCAGAGGCGCTGGTTTCTAAGGACAGTGCGGAAAGATACAATCACAATCATTAGACGAATTGTTTAGAACTAGCTGCACCTAGTAAACTTGGGCAACCCAGTTTCTTTCCATTAGTTTTCTTTGGGCGAAATGCTAGTAGGACATCCGATAGATATTGATCTCTGCCAATTTCAGGTCAGGTTACCAACCTCTACCAGCGAATGCCGTTCAAGATCAGGCAAAACCCATTTGACCATCCACTCAGACTGTAGGACTTCTTTGGCAGTCGGTCGATCCTTTGGTTGGAATGCCAACATCCGACACATCAAATCCAGGATGGCAGCTTTCTCGTCCTCTCCAAACTCTCCTACTCCAAGCTTCCGTCGATACTCCTGTACATAGTCCTCAAAAGCCTTGCTAATAGGCGGCCATACATACCGGCTCTCTTTTGGATGTCCGTTGTTATCGAAAAACTGACTTCGCTCTTCCCAGAGCTCCCACCACTTTAAGGGCATAGACCCCAGTACATCAATTTGCTGACAAGTCAATTCATCGACAGTGGTAACTTCACTGCTGAAAATAGCCTTCATGCCAAGGATCTCCCAGATCGCCGTGGCCAAGCTCCAGATATCAGCTGAATATGAAAGAGTAGTCTGTGGTTCGAACCGGGTTTCTGGGGGTCGCATTGCTAGTGGTGTGTGGCAGTCTTCTCCCTTGCGGGCATCAAAGTCTGGGGCAAATGCCTCACCAAAGTCACCTAGAAGCACGCGCGCGTCCGATAGTAAAAACTCCTCCGCATTTTGGCCAAGGTAAAGTGGTAACACCGCCTTTGACGGGATGTTTGGTGGAAGTGGTTTCCCATCAGTGCGTGTAATAGGGATGGTCTCAGGCTCTCCGTATTGTTCATATAGCTGATCAACCGAGAAACGATCAAAGCTCGAAGGGAGTTTGACCAGGACATTCCGGAGGTGGATGTCTAAACAGCCATGGCCTAGATATCAGCGATATAGACTTATAATATAAATCATCACATCACAAACCTCCATGAGCAAAACCTCGTGAATGCATATACGCAATAGCTAGTATGAGGCCACCTGATAACGCCCGAGCAACTTCAAGAGGAAACAGGCGACTGTATGACACTTCTCTGAGATTACATCGCGCAGGAGCCATTGTGTAGCATAAATGTTTTCCGTTGGGACCATTCAGCTCAAATTCATCCAAAGGTACGGGAATAGCACTATGGCCTAGACATGCTGGCATATATGATGGCAATCGCGTGGAAAGAGCTCGCAGGATATTAGTCTCCTGTAGAACCGCGTTTGATATGCCAACTTTAACAGCAACATAGCGTTCCAATAAATTGTCTCGAGCAAGCCAGACAGTCGAATAGCCCCCGAAACCTAGTTTGTCCACGACGCGGTATCGCCCGTGAAGCGTATCGCCAATCATGATGGGATGGTAGCCTCCAGGCTTGTACTTTTCAAGAGATTCTGTACCATCAATCCAGTTGTACTGGATCTCACGGTTCTCTGCATGTTCTTTGGCGCGCGGCATTACTGTCGACGAATAAAAGGCGAAACAAAGCCGCGTGAACGACGCAAACTCGAACTTCCAAGAGCAATTACTGGGTGGGGCACGCAATAATATTTTGCTGGTTATACTTAATGGAAAACGAAAGACATTTGAGGATCTTATCCTGGAGCACCATGCCATGATAAGCAGTCGTAGTGGTTGTTATTTGATGTCTGTCCAGACAGGAATGCACAGAAGAAGGCGGAATGACCAAAACTCAATTTGGGTGTGCCCCACCAGCTAGTCCGGAAAGTGGTGTAACCCCCATATTTAGCCTTGCCACTCAGCAGTGCCCCACCTCGCCTCCTGGATTCCAAAACCTACCAACGGATGAACTAAGCGAAGGATGTCTATTACTGGCTGGATAGTCTAGTCTGTGGATCCTTGCATTCACCGAATTTATTCGGTTTCGTGCTAAAACTGTGGAACACAAGTCCCATGTTTCAATTCTTTCCTTCTCTTCTCTTTAAAATGAAATAGAACAAGAAAAGACCAAGAAGGAAGTAAATTCTTTGCACCATAGCATTCATGTCACCTAGCCCTTAATTCTGCTGAGGCAGGTGTGAGTAAGCGATAGGGCTATCCACATATTCTTCGAGGAGGTTCTCAGCTGGCCAAACAACCTTTCCAGATCTCCGCCCACCCCGAGGAGTTCTGTCCTGCTTTTCTGGAGTATGGGTTGCCTCCTTGAGAGTAAAATCCTCCTTTCCACTGGTGTATCCATGGGATGCCACATGGAACTCTCGCTCCTCCTGGTCATCGGCCTTGTAGGCGAAGGTACCATGCCAACCTTTGGGATCTTTGGCATGCTTGCCGTCGATGGTGGTTGTGTCGTGCATGTCAGAACTAATCCAAACCATAGTTAGAAATACTAAAATCGTCTTATAGGGGCCAGTAGAGATAAAACCAATACTAACCGAATGAGAACTGCTTTAGGAGCCAATTTTTGGTCCCGCGCAGTAGCATAAGCCAGGGCTACTAATTGGCGTTTCCGATCTGGGCTGATCGTGTTACCGGCATAGAAAAAGTATTTCACAAAGTGTGCGCCATGGACTCAGCAAATCGCAATTCTACTGATAATTAACACAGAATCATAATCTACCCCTTAACTTTTAGACTATTAAAATAAGCAAAGTATATGATGCTGTGCTAAGTCTAATAAACTTTTTTAAAAAATTATTAATAATATAATTTTAAGCTACTTTTAGCTCTTCTGCTAATTACTTATACAAAGGACTATAGTCTATTTTTTTTAATATTTTTCCTTCCTCCAGTACAATCTTGTAGTCATTAGTCTAATAAAGTGATAGCCTATCTGATATGGCCTTTGAGAAGACATCTTTATATCCCTAATAGTATTTTAGCAGTTTCTATTTAACAAGTTCCTGATCTGCTATCTCCTCAGCTTTATATTTCATAACATATTTTTCCTCTATTATTCAATCAATTTCCAGTAAGCTAGTAATATATGCCTTAGTTCCCTTTTTACTAAGGTGCTAATGAAAGGGTACAGCTCTTATGATAGCAATATTAACTAGCTTCTTATTATATAATATAGGCTAGCAGACCTCTTCTTAAGTATCTGTCTAAAGAATTGCAGTCTCAGTTAGGTGGCCTTAATTAAGATTTTCTAGAGCTAGTGCCTATATCCTTTTTTCATTACTTACATGATGATCCTATTCTGTGGTTCCTAGTTATTAGTAACAGTCTCTTCTCCTTTATAGTTTATCCCAATATTCTATATGGTTCTGATACTCAGGTGTTGGTATTGGGTGTTTAAGAATTTATTTAGGGATAATAATATTTTATTTAGCCTGGATCCTTACAGTTAGGGGCCTCTGATTAAGCTAAATCAAATAGTGATTCTTCACATCTAGCCAGACATCCTAATCTATGAACTATTTCCTTCCCATAATCATGTCATGCTGGCTAAGGTCCAGAATGAGAAAGGGCTGATTAAGGAATCTTTAGCTATTAATCCACAAATATAGCACAACCACATGAGTAATAGAAGAGCTTAGTTATTTATTAAAACTTTTTATCCTATTTGATTAATCTAATTACTGGATAAGGATCCTTAAAAACTTAACAATTTTAATAGCATAATATATATTAAGAAATAGATAATTATTTACTTCTGTGTTAGTTAAAACAGATAAAGATATACTAATTTTATTATATGCTACCTGGCTAGGTACAGTAAAACTTTGCCCCTTAAGTAATCTATCTAAATCCACTTCTTCTAAGCTGCTATTAATATGACCTAGAGAGAAGACTTTATTTTAGATTAAATATTTTCTGACTGGTTGCTGTCATCCTTCTTCTTTTTAAGAAATTTTAATCTTAATTAAGATTACTTCTCTGGGCAGTCTTAAAATCAGTGTCCCTACTTATGGCACCTAAAGTATTATCCTTCCTTTATTAAGTGTTCTTGCAGGTCTTCAGTCATGAGGGCATTATTAGATTGTGGAGTACCAAGGGTAGCTTCTTTCTTAATTTAGATGGCCTAACTAGCTTTAATAGGGGCAAAAGTACAGCTTCTTTAAACTTAATAATTAATAGTTTCTAAATAACCTGCAATCTGGGAGCAGAGGTTTGAAAACTCTTAGAATAATCCTCTTTTAAATTTCTTAGTTATAATTAACTTCTATAGCTCTATTATGATCTAATAATATAATTTATCTTTTTAATTATTTTTAGGGACTTCTGCTTCAGCTGTAAGGTAAAAAAATTTAGAAAAAAAATTATAAAATTTATTAATATTTTTTATATATAGCTAGCAGAACTGATTCTTAGCTGTTATAATCTAATTAAGGTCCTTATAGATTATCTTTAGGTAGTTAAGAATGTCTTTTATATCTATATAAGGGCTAGGAGCTCCTTCTCTTATTTAAAATATAATATATTTTTATATCTTACCTTCACAGCAGCCTGCTACATATATAATTCAAAATTCTAGAGTGTCATAGTGATCATTATTTGCAAAAAGCTTCTAGTTCATCAGCAGAAGCTAATCTTCAAAATAAGATTCCTTACTATCAGTAAGTATAAAGGGATTAGAGAGCTTAGCTAACTTATAGGTGGTAGAACTTAGTCTAATCTAGAAGCTTATATTTCTATCAGTAATAGTTTTAGCAATTTATTAAATATAAATATCTTATTCTGTTATAGCTTGATTTAATTTTTTTTATTGATACTGAACTTCTTACTGTGACAAGATCAGATCAACAATAATTTTTTATTTTTTTATAATAATTTCTGCAATCTAGACCTTCTGATCTTTAATTATTTCTTTATAATCTTAATATCTGGACTAAATATCTTTAAATAAAGTTTCTAGATCAGCAATCATTCATCTGCAAAATTTATTTAAGCTGATATAGTTAAGTTCCCTATAATTATTAAACACAATGGAGTCACATTGATTCAGTTCTTCCATATTCAGACTTAGGGTTATTTCAGCTGGTTCAGTGCCAGCTGTATCAGAGGGTCTTGCCATTTGGCAATTTGATCAGTTGTTCTATTCTTAGGTTTAGGGATTTATTTTGTTTGAATTTGTTGACTCTGTCAGTTCAGCTCTAGGTGAGTCAGTGGTTGGCAAGAATCAGACTCCAGCCCAGGCAACAAAAGGATAAGGTGGATGCTTGAAGTTATGTCACAGAACTCAACTAGATGATGAATAGGATGCTATTCAGCTATCTAGGCAGCTATCGACGAGAACTTCAAGCATGAAGAGGAAGGAAAAAGGAAGAGATCTACGTGAAGCTGGACGACGTACTCCTATCCACGCGCCACGCTAATCCAAGTAAGGAAGCTCACGTGCTCGTCCTGGTCTACATGGCAAGGGCCCTGACAGTTGCCAGGGGCTTCTCCTAATGTGAAGGATTAGACTTTGAAGACATATTTACCCCAGTTATCAGACTAAAGAGTCTTTAAATTCTATTTACTTTAACAATAATTTATAGACTTAAAGCCCATCTACTGGATGCTACAAATACTTATATTGGATCAAAGATTGACAAGCAGATATATATGGAGATCTTTGAAGGAGTTGACCCTAGATCTCATAACTCAAATAATGTTTGTGAGATTCTACAATCCTTATATGGACTTCAACAATCTACTTATCTTTGAAATCAAAAAATCAAGAAGTTTATTATATTAATTGGATTCCAATAAAGTACAGTAGACTTTAGAATCTTTATTAATAATTGAGGAGTCATTATAGCTCTTTATATAAATAATATCTTAATTTTTGAAAAAGATATTAAAGATATTAAGTCTACTAAGGGCCAATTGAAGAGCTTTCACCTAATAAAAGACCTAAGACTGGCCTAAAAGATATTAAGGATCTGAATCACCTAGACTAAGGACTCTATTTATCTTGATCAAGAGTTCTATGCATAATCAATCTTAGAGGAATTTAGAATGACTAAATTAAGACTGTAAGATACCCTACTTAACTTAAGTATGAGTCTAGATAATGAATTATCTAAAAAGCTATCCTAAGATCTACACAGCAAATTCAGGAAGATAATTAAATAACTTACTTATCTAGCTGGTGGGATCAGGCTAAATATTTAATTCTTTATCAACTAATTAAGTCAATATTTTGCAGATCCTTAAGATATCTATCTTAAAGCTTTAAAATATCTTCTTTGCTATATCAAAGGCACTATCATATATGGAATAACTTATAGTGCAAAAGGGAGTGACAAGATCTTAATAGACTATTCAGATTTATTATATAGGAATACTATAAGGCACTAGTCAACTAGTACTTATGTCTTTAAGATAGCTAATAGACCAGTTAGTTGGTGCAGCAGTAAATAACCTATAACTGCTATATTAATAACTGAAGCTAAATATATTGCAGCTTCAAAAGCAGTAAAATAAGCTATCTAGATTAAATATTTTCTAGCAGCTATTTGGAAACACCTTAAGGGGCTAACCTAGTTAGGAGTTGACAATCAAAGGGATTGGTGTTAACATCCAATCTAATCAACCACCTACGCAGCAAGCATATCCGCTGTCAGGGCCCTTGCCATGTAGACCAGGATGAGCACGTGAGCTTCCTTACTTGGATTAGCGTGGCGCGTGGATAGGAGTACGTCGTCCAGCTTCACGTAGATCTCTTCCTTTTTCCTTCCTCTTCATGCTTGAAGTTCTCGTCGATAGCTGCCTAGATAGCTGAATAGCATCCTATTCATCGTCTAGTTGAGCTCCGTGACATCCGCGTATAATATCATGTCATCTGGGACTTTGTTGAATATAGAGATATCAAGCCAAAATATATTCCTACTTCTGAAATAGTCATAGACAGACTGACAAAGGTAGTTAAGCCAGATAGCTTAAAATGAGCACTCCAATTACTACAGCTGGAGTCAAAATAAGTAGCTACAACTCCACCATACTAAGATATGGCAATGTGGTCCTATAATAGCAGTTCTGGCTGCTACCAGTGGCAGCACTATGACAATAAGGTTCTATGATACAATATCAAGATCCACAGATTGATATGTTAAAGGCATTCAACACCCCTCCACTTGTTTTGTTTGGTTTGCTATTTTGGAAGCTTATATAGCTTCATGCCATTCGTTTTCAGGGTATTGAATGAAGGGGAGTGATATGGAAAAGGTCACATGGTATGGCAGCTTGGCTCCCTCTCCAACCCCTGAGAATCTGAGCCCCTGATTGTATGTAGAGAGAGCAAGAAAGACAAGAGAGACAAGATCTGAATGGCATCCGTTCCTTAGTAGGCTACGTACGTGTAGTCGATACAGCTTCATTCTGCCTTTCTTCCCTGAGTTACATGCATATTCCACAACAATGGGAGATCCGGGGTTTCGCAGTGCCCCCGGCACAGTATGTGTTTTATTGTGATATTTGCTGCCATGAAGTTGGTCATGTAAAGTTGAACACAATACATTATAGACCCACGCAGCTTTAGCAATTTGGGTAATTTGCTTGCTTTCTATAGTGGAGATTGCTAATAGAATTCTACCCTCTTGCTACTGAATTTCTTGAATTTTGACGCACTTTTGGAGGCATGGTTGGTGGTTGAATTAGTTGAAGCAGTAAAACGCGTAGAAATTTGATGAGGTGGCCCGCTCGACCGGGTGGCCCGCTCGACCGGGAAATACGTTAGTACCTTATTTACTTGTCTCCATCTGATGCAAGGTCCTTTCTGACATAAGTAATAATTCACCAGCATAGCAACCTATTCCTGGTCAATGCAAGAAAAGCTGTTTTTTTATCTCCCTTCTCCCAGGCCCAGGAATGATTTCTTATACGTTCCATGCAGCGAACACAAATAGCATCTACAGTACAGATTCAGAATTACCAGAGCATGCTGATACTCCCACATATGTATTGGTTTTACCACAACATACAATAACTCTCCAACAACATGTCAGTCATTTTCCCTTCCTCTCTGCTACTTAGAAGACCGTGCTAAATGGAGAGAGGTATTATACATAGGTTCGAGAAATCTCTTTATGATCTGATCAAAGGTCTTCGAAACCATAGAGGCGCAGAGGATGAATATATTCAGGATTGTCTGCGAGAATGCAAGGCCGAGGTCAAATCGCAAGACATGGGTATGCATCCATTCCTAGAACATTGTTTTCTCTTCAAACTTCTCTGACAAGCTGCGGGATTTTACACTTTTAGATAAGAAAGCAACAGCTGTTTTGAAGCTGATATATCTTGAGATGTTTGGTTATGACATGTCATGGGCTTCTTTCCATGTACTTGAGGTCATGTCATCTTCAAAGTACTTGCAGAAAAGAGTTGGTTATGTGGGCGCAGCCCAAAGCTTTCGACCAGATACAGAGGTATTAATGCTGGCTACAAATTTGTTAAAGAAGGTTTATTACACTGAATAATATCTTTTCTACTTCTTCATTATAACTGACAGCCTGATAGGATTTGACATCTTCCAATATCCTTAGTGTGTCACTCCCCCTTGTCACACTTCCACACATTATCAGCCCTTCACTTGCAATGTCATTGCTCCCGGATATCTTGGCTCGGCTTTCACACAGTCATGCCGCCACCCGGAAGAAGGCAATTGTGTCGCTTTATAGACTTGCTTTGGTCTATCCTGATGCGCTTAAGCTAGCATGGCCCAGAATTAAAGATCGTCTCATGGATAGTCAGGAAGATGGAAGTGTAACAACCGCTGTTATCAATGTTGTATGTGAACTTGGGTGGAGAAGACCAGGCGACTTTCTTCCCCTTGCACCGAGATTTTTCGATTTGCTGGTAGAAGGTGGGAATAATTGGATGGCTATAAAAATAATAAAACTTGTTCGTCTTTTCCTTTCATCGTGGTGATAGCGCTGACTTCTCTAGTTCGCAGCTTTGACTTCGGTGGAACCACGCCTAGTTCGGAAGCTTCTCCGACCGTTGACAAATATAATACAGACGACTACTGCTATGTCCTTATTATACGAGTGTATAAACGGCATTATCCAGGGTGGAATTCTAGATGGTGATGATAACCTGCGAGAAAAGGATGAGATTGCCAGTCTATGTGTTGGAAAGCTTCGGGGCATGATTGTTATGGATGCTGATCCAAACCGTGGGTTGATATCGCCCGAATTTAGTTTCTTGTTGAAATTAACATTGAGACGCAGTAAAGTACGTTGCACTTCTTGCGTTCAACCGGATTGTAACATCGCATCCTACGTTGGTATATATGCAACAGGACGTGATAACAGATTGCTTGGACGATGAAGACGTTTCCATTAGACTACAGGCGCTTGAGCTTGCAGTGGGCATGGTTACCAGTGAAACACTTCAGTTCGTCGTCAATCGTCTTGTTGATCAACTACGCAATTCCTCGTCTGGGTATAAAAGCCAGCCAAGCCCTGAAGATCCAAGCGCCGTCCAATTATCTAGTGATTATGGCCTGGAAGAATCGACCAAGCTGCGGTGTCAAAGGACTTGCACTTCCCTTCCACTGCTAGGCGGCTATAAGATCGAAGTCCTCCATCGAATCTTGGACATATGTTCACGCAATAACTATTCGGAGTTGCCAGATTTCGAATGGTACATCGATATTCTGGTACAACTAGTCTCATTCTTGCCTCAAGCGAACCTTGAACGGTATTCTTTGCTATCTAGCACTTTCCGGGATATTGCGGATGACTTTGATGAAGACAAAGACATTTCATCGAGAATGGGATCAGAAATACGCAATGTCGCTGTTCGCGTGAAAAGTGTCCGAATGGAAGCAACCAGGGCAGCAGAATCTCTGCTCCTCAACCGAAGAGGACCAGACTCGGATTTTAACCCTGATTATAGATTTTTAGGTCCTATTGCTTGGGTGGTCGGTGAATACGCGGAATTCCTTGCGTTTCCGGAGCGTACCCTACGGTCATTGATTGACATTTCAAATGTGTCTTTGCCGATAGGGACTCTTTCTCTTTATTTGCAAGCAATCCCCAAAGTATTTATTCACTTTGTTTCTGGCAATACGTCGGGGAACACTGAAGTGCTCCTTTTTTTGACCCGAATTATAGAGTTCCTTGAAGCACTATCTGTCCACCCTGACCTAGACATACAAGAAAGATCTATCGAATTTCTCGAAATACTACGACTAGCAGCAGAGGCTTTGCGTTCAGCAAACTGCCAGCCAGGAGATATGCCACTCTTGTTATCATCTGTTATACCAAGCTTATTCTCTGGACTCGAACTCAATCCGGTTGCTTTCAGTGCCCAGAGGAAGGTTCCGTTACCTGAGAAGTTAATTCTAGGGCAGGTTTTGAATTGGAATCTTTCTGGGCTGTTCGGGGGTCACTATAGCTGCCCTCACGGGCTAAAGGATAGGAAGATTTTCCATGACTACTATTATTCACGAGATGCACCGGCCCTCTATAACCAGTTCACAGAGCCTGTTCAAACAGGCATGCAGGTGGATTTGCCATACCAAAATATCCCAAGTGGACCTGCAGATGAGTCTGCCATAGCAAAACGGAGGACAGAACGCAGAGAGCGTAACAGAGATGATCCGTTCTACATAGGTATAGACGACTCGTCTGGCAGGTCCACACCATTCTATCCTGCATCTACCGCTTCGAACGGTGAGCTAGACGTGGATTCTATTCCCATCATTGACCTGACGATAAATGAAGGGAAACAGAAGAGTATATTTAATAATAGAAGGAAGCTCTACTCACGTTCTACCAAGGTTGATGTTGCTGTGGATGAAACAATCGGATATGATGATTCGGCAGGGGCATCTACAGCTTTTGGAAATCTTATCGAATCGGGAAAGGTCAAATCTTCTTTGCTACAGGTGGACTCGAGTAGCCTGAAGCAACTCTCACTGGATGACGAAAATCAAACGGGTCCTTTTGCATCTCAGAACCGCACAAGAAGAAACGATGAAGTGGATATGGCTAAAGCAATGCATGAGGTAGAGAAGGCCCGGTTGGAAATGCAAAGAGAATCGGAGAGGATAAATTTACAAGGCATTCCGGCTGAAGGGACTCTCATAAAGAAGAAGGCTAGGAAGAATAACAGGAAGCACATAACAGCAGCCGGGTCTGAGAGTTTGGGCGGTGATTCTCACAGCTCCCAACAGCCTTTGGACTCGGGCGGCGTTACGCAAAAGAAAAGGGGGAGGAAATGGGGGAATTGATTTCTCGAGAATGAATCGCCTTTTGTTGATGTTAATAAGAGATCCCTCCTTTTTTTCCCCTCCCATTCGATTTGCAATAGAAATTGAAGACCCTAAATGCCACACGATTCCCACATCAGAATCGGCACGCACTGATAGTCTCTAACTATACACATTCATTCATGTCTTAATAATCAAGAGGAGAGCAGGGTATTACGAATGGAGAAGGGCAAGTATATGTTGAGAATGGACATCACAACCTCTGGCAGGAAATACAAACAATTTGACCCTCAGCACCAACCTATCCAATTGATGGATGGACAGCTGTCTGGTGGCAATTCCAGTGAAATGTTGTCATGTTGTCCAATGACCAAATACTGAAGTTATAACTGTCCATAGCTCTGGGATAATCCTCATGAGCTCAAAAATAAGTCCTCCACAAATAACAAATGCAAGAATAGCTGTGATCCCTTAGTTACACCGGCTGTTTCCCAAAGACAATAGGTTATGATGTTCAGAACATACCAATCCAACCCATGGACACTGGGGCCTTGGGCTTCTGTTTCTGCTTTGGTGGTATCTGTCCTTTCCCACGCTTTGCAACTTCGCGCCGCGCATATTTCTCATTTGCCTTTCGTTGCTGTGGCGTTTGCACCTGGTTGCCTGTTAGCACTAGGCAATAGGCCTTGGTGGGCGACTTACCATTTTGGGTTTGTGACTATATTCTTTTGATCCAGGACCAGAATTATTTTAATGGACAGCGTTACTGCAATACAGGTTGCAGCTATATTTGTTGTTGTTTGAGAACAGACGCTTGTTAGGTAGATGGTATTGTTGTGGCCAGCTGTCCTGCTCTTAGGGGTTCATACTAGCAGTGTTAACCTTCAGAGCTCATGTACTACGGAGTATAGTACAGAAGGTATTCACCTTTATCCAGCCTGTGATAGGTCCTGTTCTGCAGAGGTATGATAGTCTGTTCACCCTCAGGAAAATTCTGGCCTGGTTTGAAGTGTTGTAACAGAGTGGACTTGGCTTATTATCAAACCTACTCCGTACAAAAGGAACAATATAGGTATGATCATACCTTACAACGGGCGGCGCCACTGGAGGAAGTATCTGTTGATACCTGTTAAAAATAGTATAATTATCAATTAGTCGTATTTCCAAGTTGTTTAGTTCTTGAGACTGGGATAGATTAAGATTTCTGGACACCATTAACAAACTATCCCTCCACCTCATGGTTTGGGGTTATTGCAGGCTGGGGTTATCTTCAACTAGTTTGTTCCTTCGCCCCTTCCACTCAAACAACCATTGTATCCCCGATGCCACGAATATCCACCACCACTATTCTTCAAGCATATCAGCAAAGTCCTCTCTTGCCATTACTCTTGCAAGAGTGTCGCACGCTTGAATCCGCAAGGAATGAGCTCCGCTGGCTACGTGAGCATGCCATCTCTCTCAGCACGTCAAGGCTCAACGGCCGAAATGCGTCCGCAAATTCTGTCTCATCAAAACGGACAAACCTATTGAGGACAATGTGCAAAAAGCGTGCCAGGGGGATACCCCTTCAGTATATTCTTGGAAATCAGCCATTTGGGGATTTGGAAATACTGTGTAGGCCCGGTGTGTTAATTCCAAGGTCACTACTTCCCTCCGTCAAATCTAACCGAATATGCGAGTATCTCTGACCGTTCGTTCCTAGGCCAGAGACAGAACTCTTCACATTTCGGACCGCTAAGTTGATACTCGAAATCGCTGCACAACGTAGCTTGGATGTGCAGTCAAAATCTTTACGCATCCTGGATCTCTGTACAGGCACAGGCTGTATATCACTCCTTCTTCATGCTCTGCTTTCCCCATATTTCCCACGACTATCCATCCTTGGCATTGATCTCAGCATTGAAGCCATAGAACTGGCGGAGAGAAATATTAGCCATAACGTGCGTCGTGGCTTACTTTCAACCCGATCCATTTCCGATGTGCAGTTCCGACAGGGTGATGTCCTCAATCAGCAAAAAGTTAATAGTGTTACCAGTGTGGAGGAAATCCTCCGTGAAAACTTCTCATCTGCTGAAGGATATGAATGCGACCTTCTCGTCTCAAATCCCCCGTACATATCTCCCACAGCATTTCGAGGTGGTACTACAGCACGCAGCGTCAGGACCTTCGAGCCAAAAGTTGCACTGGTGCCTCCAACACTGGTACATAGTGCAGCAACTGAAGTCTGCTTACAGGAAGATTTATTCTATTATTATATTTTCCCATTGGCACTTAAACTATGTGCAAAGTTAACAGTTCTTGAATGTGGTGATTATTTGCAGGCTGAACGTGTGGCCACACTGTGCAGATCTATTGCGCAGGCCATGCAAGCCGAAAACTTAGTTATTGATGTATGGAATGCCGATAATGATTTGCCAGGCAACATTGATGGATCTATGATGAATGGGCCACATGCAGTTGTTGTGCAGCAGTTATAGTTATAATGGTAATCAGCTCTACAGCAATCTTCTGATCTTGATTACTTAATATATTTATAACGTAACGTAACGTAGTTCACGGCTGAGCGGCACACCCACCCCCATTAGAGGATTTCAATATCGATTATCTCAACCAACACCTATTAATTCAACTAAATATAGCGATTTTTACATGTATTGATCCTGTGGCCAATCTCCCTACACCCACTACACCTAGGCGGAGCCCTGGTGGCTGGCTGATCTGCCTGAATAGGCAATTTGCCCTGTGTATGAGAATCTACCACAGGTGCTTCTGCTGGCAAATCAAGCTATGCAATTAGCTGTAGGCCCTCTTCAACAGTTAAACCCTCTTCACAGGGTATCTGCTTAGTTGACTGAGTATGCTTCTTTACCACCTTCTCATTTGCTGCGCGTAGATCCACATTTTCTTGTATTAGAAGTGTGGTGTTGTGTAGTGCTATGCAGTGGCCCTTGATAATCTGATCCAGTATAGTTTTTTATGGGCTTGGAGGGCTATTTGACTGCTGCTTTAGCAGATCTTTAAGTATTGAAGCTTGCTTTTATAGCTGAACCACAGTTCTGGGTGTTTTTGGTGTGAATTGGCTAGATCTGCTGCTTGGCCAGCTGCTTAGTGGTGTAGGTGTTCATAGAGAGATATTAAGCTTTGAAAGCACTCTTTCTGCATTAACTGGTACTAGGCCACTAGCTGTGAAGCTATTCTGAATAATAGCTGGTTGTTAGAAGACCTCTAGCTGTGTATGTTGATAGTTATCCAAGAAATTAAACTTATCAATATGGTTATATCCTTTATGTGTGAGATCACTTATAAAGCAACTATACACGTGCTTAAGCACTGCAAAGCACCCAACATCAAGTGGTTGTAGTAAATGTGAAGAATATAGAGGCATATAAAGAGGAATAATATCATTTTCTGTGCAGATTTAGTTGAATTAGGGTGTAAGGTGGCTCCTATGGCTATCAAGAATCAGTAGCTGAAACTAGCTGTGTACATGTGAATTTGTTGATAGGATAAATAGCTTTTGTAGCCAACATAAGCTAATCTTATTGGTAGTCCAGCCATTATTTGAGATTTTAAACTGCCAGTCTTTTAGTAGGTTATCAAACCAACCTGCAATAGCAACCTTGCCCTTAAAGATAATATAAGGTGGTAGTGAAAAGCTATCTGCGCAGATTGCTTCAATAGTAGTAACCTATTCATAATTTTTTGGCTGTAGTAGATGTCTCTGACTATAGAAGTCTACTTATATGACTACCTTCTGTGTAGATATAAGTCCTATTACAAATTCTGTCTCATCAAAGTTATAGATATCCTCTGGCTATATACCATTCTCTTCAATAACATGCTGTAAAATCATAAACCACACATATAAGGATTGAGGGTCTTCATTTAGGGCGCACTGGTAGTCATAACGCATTAAGAAGCGTGTATGAAGCTTATTATGACAGTTGACAAAGGTTGATGCCCAGTTAATGCCAACAGTTAATAGGGGGGTTGATCCACGTGCTGCAAGAAGGATATTGGCTATCTCTCATATAGTAGAGGGCCTAGGCGCTGCTCCACGTGAATCTATAGAGAAGATCCATTGAACAAGTGAATCCTCTTCTAGTTGGGTCAATTTATGGCCATTTGGGCGCTTATCAACACGTGCTGCTCTCCCTCCCACGTGAGCAGCAAGAGTTCAGTAGGGTATATCATATAGCTTCGCTGCTGCGCGAAGAGATTTGATGCAGCCATTTTTTATATCAGATAGGGCCAACAGGATCCTGCCCTCTTGGTTGGTCAAATTTTGCGAAGATTCAGTGCGAATTGGTGGGATGGTAGATGGTTGAAGTTGGTATGTAGGTAGGAAGACGCGATTTCCGGTGGGGTGTGCCGTTCGGCCGTGTGTGCCGCTCGGCCGTGTGTGCCGCTCGGCCGTGAACTACGTTAATTCCCAGGCGATCCGCTCACCCTGTCAAAAATATATATACTAGTTGATCTTGAGGCTATTCGCAGCAACACAATCCTTAATATTTTTAATTAAACCAAGTTTGATGACGATTAGGACATCAAGTCCTAGTATGGCCCCATATACCACATTCAGTACACTTTGGTGGTGCATGTTTTTGGGCTCCAGAAGTGGGTGGAGTAGAATTACTAGGACCCCCTTCATCTATATTCAATTGCTCATTTCTCAATGCAATTAAGTCCCTTGCTTCTTGAACTTGGAGGCCATCACAAGGAGATATCTGTCACTTAGATTGTTTCTTTTTCTGCTGCTGAACCTCAACTTCCACGTGGAGATTGCATAGTTCCTTCAGTGAGAAGGCAGTATTGTAGATCACTGATTCACAGCCCTTTATAAGCTTATCAAGGGCCTGTTTTGAGGCAATTAAAGATGCCTAATTACCTGGATCAAGCATCTTCTTAACTGAGGAGACCTTCTTGTGTAGATGGCGCACTGTATAAGGTGTATTGATCATGGAGGAGCTTGTTGAAGTCCCATGGTTAGGGGGGGGTGTTGAAGTCAATATTTGAATATTTAACTCTTTGAGGACTTTATTAGGACTAAAAGAAAGTATCCCTGCTGCTCTAAAGCCACTTTGAATATTCTATATTGTAAATACTTGCTTGTGTGCAGCAGGATAGGCCTATAAGAAGTTAAGCTTGTCAATATGGTTGAATCCTAAGTGCATCTTTACCTCTATAAGGCCCCCATACACGCGCTTTAATAGATTAAAACAACTAACATCTAGCAGTTGCAAGAGATGAGATGAATAAGGAGGCATGTAGATGCATACAATATTGTTGTCCTTACACATTATATTAAATTTAGGCATAAGATGACTCCTATGGCCATCAAGAACTAGTAATCAAGACCCCCCCTTAGTCCATGCAGTTGTTACAGGAATAAAGCAATTTGCAAGCCACTGAAGGCCTATTTGGTCAATTGTCCATCTATTTACATTTACTTCAATCCTCCAATCATGTGATAAATTGAGTTCTTCAAACCATGCTTCCATATGGACCTTTCTCTTAAAGATAATGCATGTTGGAATACTGAATCCTGTGGAGCCAATGCATTCAATTGTGGTAACCCATTCACACTAGCCTGGTTGATGTCACGGAACTCAACTAGACGATGAATAGGATGCTATTCGACTATCTAGGCAGCTATCGACGAGAACTTCAAGCATGAAGAGGAAGGAAAAAGGAAGAGATCTACGTGAAGCTGGACGACGTACTCCTATCCACGCGCCACGCTAATCCAAGTAAGGAAGCTCACGTGCTCGTCCTGGTCTACATGGCAAGGGCCCTGACAGTTGAATAAGATGAGGCTTTCCTGGCATATTTGATTGTGTAACTACCTTAGTAGTTGCAATAAGACCTATAGCAAAGCCTATCTCATCAAAATTATAGATATCCTCATCCTGAATACCATGCTCATCTTGAACCTCCTTTAAATGTTTGAACCAGTCCCTAATAACCTTAGGATCCTCACAGAGTGCCCTCTTATAGTTATATTGTCAAGCAAAGCAGCATTTAATACTATTATAGTGTTTAATAAACTGCGTGACCCAGTTCTTTCTAATAAGTTAAGGGGGGGTCTTTGAATCTTGTTAGAGGATTAAATTGGCCATTTACTGTATATATGCAGGCCTAAGAGTAATTCCACACTTATCTCTTACTTCAATCCACTTTATTAAAGCTTCTTTCTAAGTTATAGAGAGTTAATGCATGTGGTTGCAGCATTCTTATTGGGATAAGTATCCTTTTAATTAATCCTAAAGTATTGAATAAGGTATATTAAAAACAGCTTCTGCTCAGTGAATACTTGGAATTTTGCTATTTTTAAGGGCTTGTATTGCAAGTTGAATCCTCCCTTCCTGCTTTACCAAGTTTTGGCAAGATTGACGCGGTTTTCGTGGCATGATGGTTGTTTGAATAGTTACATGAGTTTGACGCGTGGGAAATCGATGAGGTGAGCGGATCGCCTAGGACGGTCGGATCGCCCGGGAATTACGTTATTTCACCTACGAGTGGGCCACCGCTTGCCAATTCCTGCCCACAGGCTAAATTCAAGGGCCTAAATCAACAAAACAATCACATTTCTATATAAAAATTAATTATTAAGTGGTTTAGGACGTCTGACTGTAGTATGTCTCCAAATATGACAATTAGAACACTGCAGTGGCACTCATATATATAGTTTAACTGCAGAAAGTGCTGAATCTATAGAAAGTGTATCTTGACCTTTATCAACCTCATTCTTGCGTTGAAATAGCTTTAGACCTTCTTAAAGAGATAAGCCCTTTATAATAGCTAGCTGTCTATTAAAGAGCTTATACCTTTAATTTTACCATTTATTATTAGTGTGATATTTGTGAATTTCTTCCCATGCAAGAACAGGTTCATTAAGAGTCAGTTTATGAACTTTAATAATCTTATCTAATCATATTTTTAGTAAAGATAAAGGTCTTTAAATATATTTCTTAAATAGGATTTTTATTGTAGATGCTTGCTTCTCCAGCTATCTAATAATATAAGGTGTTTTAAGTGCTGAATCAATTAACTGACTGTCTAATAATATAGGGATCTTTAGTTAGATATCCAATTTGTTAAGCACCCTACTTGGATTAAATAGAACTAGGCCAATGCCTACAAAGCTATTTTAAATAATTTCTGCTTAAAAGGTGCTTTTATAAATTTGTGGAAAGACCTTTAGAAAATTAAGCTTGTTAATATAATTAATTATTAAATATATTTTCTGCTCCACTAAGCTCCTGTATACCTTTTTTAAAAGTGAAAAATAGCCTATATCCAGAGGTCAAAGCTTGTGAGAAGAATATGTGGGTATATAGATAAGAATAATATTATTCTTATTATATATATCTGATTAAATTAAAATATAAGATAAGCTACTATGGCTATCTATAATTAAAAGGCAATATTTTCCTTATTGTGTGGCTAATAGTAATAGGAATAAAGAGATTTTAAAATGAATAAAGGCCTATCTTATTAATAATCTATTTATTAAGACTAACTTTATTAAAATCTTGCTATCTAAAGAAAGCTTTAGATTTTGATATTAGCCCTTTATATAGATTTTTTCTTTAAAAATAATATATAGTGGAAGTACTCATCTAATAAAGTTAATATATTTAATAAAAATAATTTATTTTTGATTAATTAGCTGTACAAGAACTATTTTCCTATGATAATTAATTTTAATAACTACTTAAGCAGTGTAAAAAAGTGTGTATATATATTATTTCTTAGAATAAGAACCAGATTATGATTAAGAGATTTTAAAAATAGATATATTAAGGTGATGCTGCTATACCACATGGCACTAAACAATCTTAATAAGGAAATAATATAATGATAAAAGAAAATATAATAATAAAGGTCTTACTTTACTTTATATAATAATAATAATACTAGTGAAGTAATCTAGAAACTAAAAGAATGCTTAATTTCTCATAACTATCTGAGAGAAAACCCTTTATTAAATACTCTCCAGCTATAGGCTTTATTAAATATTAATATATTAGAGACTGTGGCTCTACAGTGCTCTAAAATAAGAAATGTAAGAGATCTAAAATTTGATAATGTCTTTAGCACAGCAGTAGCTACTAAAGCCTATAATAAAATTAATTTTATTAAAATTATAGATATCTTCTTATGTGATATTACACTATAGTGATTTATATATAACCGACCCCTACGGTAACCTTCGGCGCGACCCTGACAACCACCCGAGCACCAATTTTAGACCCCCCTTCTAGCTTCAATAATATCTCAACGAATTCTACAGTATTTAACTTCAAAATATATTTAAATTAAAGCTCTACTTTCAGCTTCGGCCCTAGCATGTCATTGCCTTCATATAATAATTCCTCATTGAATGCACACATCCAGCAGCTCTGGTAGGCAATGCTTATACTTAGTCCTCCACCTCTTTATTTCAGCCTGCTCATTAATATTCACAGTATTTTGATTTATAGCTTTAAGCTTTGAGCTTAATACTATGCCTCCCTTGTGAATTCTATACTTAGAGACCTGTGATTAAGTTATGCAGTCCCTAGTAGCTTTAATATATCAGTTAAGCTTAGCTTTGATAGCAGCTGAATATGATGCTAGCATATTATTATTATAAATAAATAGCTCTAGGCCCTTATTAAATTAATTTTTGTTAATATCATGAATCTCCTTAAATTGTTTAGCTTTTTTGGCATATTACCTTAGGAATTAATATTATCAGTATTAGTAGATGAAGAGGATAGATAATATGGTTAAGGTATTTGATTAAGTATAATTAATAAATTAAATAATATAATGTTAGTCTTTTAGAATCTATACTGAATAATATATTTTTTGAATATCTTCTTGCAAATTACCCTTAAGGCATAAAGGAATTTAATCTCAATAAATTTATTATATTTTAAGTAGATTATATCTGTAATTACTTCTAAATACTAATACTTATATATATATAAAAAAAATACCAATATCCAATAGCTGCAAGAAATGACTTGTATATAGAGATAAGAAGAAGGTGATGATATTAGTCTTCTCACAGAATTTAAAAAATTCATATGTTAGATGGGAGCTATATCTATTATATTATAAAAAAATATCTTAACCCTTCTTATAACTTTTAGTATACTGATAGAATGATTAAATCTATTAAAAAATAATTATATCAGTTATATAGCTATTTTCTAATACTCTAATTAAATAATCTTACTAAATATTAATAATTTTAAACTAATTTGTAAATATACAGCTACCACTTATAAGAATAAGTGATGGACAAGTCTAGTCATCTACATTGACTGCTTTAATCACAGTAACATATTTATAATTTGAATTTATCTTAATATAAGGGTTATTAATATTGAAGTCTCTGGTAATAATCTATTGATCACAACTAACACAATATTGAAGCCAGTCTCATTAAAATTGTAGATATCCTTCTTTAATATCCTATGGTTTTGGATAGTCTGATAGAGCTTCTGAAACCACTTCTGAATAACCTCACAATTCTCTGTATGCTTATGGTCAAGCTCTATAGCTCTTAAATAATATCTTTTATATTCAGGATGTCTTCTTAGCCATTAGTTTAACCATTTCTTGCTGACAGTAGGTGGAGGGGTGTCTAGGCTAATATAGGTTGATTTCAGAATAGAATTGGCACTTGATTGGATTATTGATGTGAGTAGCTTTATATTTAATTGCTTTAGAATATCAATATAGTGGCACAGAGCCTTTTCTTTTAACAATCTAATATTAGTTGGTGGTCATTTACATAGATTGGATTGTCCCTTCCACCTTATAGAGAGGGTTTGCTGTTTAAGAGTTACTTCTATATTTGCATGCAGTTTTAGCAATATTTAGGGGATTTTATGTGTTTAATGTGTCAATAGCTTTAAGCATTCAATCTTCATAATTTTTATTGAATTTGGGCATGGTGGTGTGGTGGCGGTTGAATTATATGATAAAGTTGATGGGTTGGAATTCTACGAAGTTCTAAAATCGGTGCTTGGGTGGTTGTCAGGGTCGCGCCGAAGGTTACCGTAGGGGTCGGTTATATATAAATCACTCTTTAATAATTTCAAAATCTTCATATTCAGCATGTCAGTAATCATATTATTAAAGAAGATAGGATTTCACTTTAAGATAGTATTTTATAAACTTAGTAGCCTAATTCACTCTGACTAATTAAATAGGTGTAGTACCACGCCCAGCAAGAAGAATATTAGTTATTTTGTTATTTTTTATATATTAGAGAGTAGGGAGAAGCTTTATATTAAATTAATAATAGAATCTATCGTATCAGCAATGCCTCTTTATTTTAAATTAATTTATGGCTGTTGATATGTTTCTAAGTATAAAATGACTCTGTTAGATCATTGCTGGAGAGTCAGTCATATAAGAATTATTATAGATATATGCAGCTTCACAAATATTGCAAATTTCCTGGTTTTTTAAAAGCTAAAACATTAAGGAGTCTTCCCTCCTGTTCAGTAGATTTTTGAATATCTTGACACATTTTTAGAGGCATAGTTGGTAGTTAAATTGTGTGAGGCAATAAAACGCATGAAATTTTGATGAGGTGGCCCGCTCGTGGGTTTGACCCACTCGTAGGTGAAATACGTTATCTGCCCATTGCCTAGCTAAGTTGCAAAAATACCGCTTGGTCAGATAATTAGACACTTTCAGAAATGGCAGTGTTGCCAGGAATACTACTTGAGTGGGGTTCAAAAGCTTTTGGCTTGCTAAAACACGCTAAATCCACCGCCCAAAATTCTTCCGGGCAAATGTTTGGCTTCAAATCTCTATATATTCTCTATGGCTAAAAATAAGGATTTAACCCCTACTATGCGAGCTTCATTCAATTCGATGGGGCTGCCTATAACTACTTCAAATATCTTATTGAATAACTTTAATTTCATTCTATGACTTTTTCAACGGGTGAGTGGTCCATTTTTCCCGCATATAGATAAGAATTCGATCTTTTCAACCACCAACGCCATTAAAATTGACTAAATAAATATATGAAAATATAGCTATTTATTAGGACAATTTCAAATTATGTCCAACTGTCCCACAGCCACTACAGTGTTGTGGAGCTCGTCAATGAGGCACTAGAGTAGATTCCTCAGGTTGCCCATTAAGCTGCGTATCAAGCTGCTGAACATGATTTTGACCTTTCTGCATATTAGGAAGGTGGTCATTAACGTATTTCACCACTGAGACACCACCACCGAGTGAGTCACCGCCTCCATATTCCTGCCCATGGGCTAAATACCAGAGCCTTTATCAGCCAGATAATTGCATTTCTAAATAAAAACTAATTAGGAACTTGATTAGGACATTGCAATTACTTAAATATATCCTAGAATATGATAATCATTGCAGCGCGGTGGCGCTCATACATGTGGCCCAACTGCAGAAAGCGCTGGGTCTATAGGAAGCACATCTTGAGCTTCATAGACTTCATTCTTGTGCTGAAATTGCTCTAGGCCCTCCTGAATAGCTGGTCCTTCTTCAATAGCTAGCTGCCTAATAATGTAGGGAGTTCTAGGTGCTGAATTAGTTGATCAACTGCCTGATGGTGTAGGGGTAGCTGGATATCTAACTGACTAAGTACCCTCTCTGGATTGAATGGAACTAGGCCAGCACTTGTAAAGCTATTTTAAATAGTTTCTGCTTAGAAAGTACTTTTGTGAGCTTTTAGAAAGGCCTTTAGAACGTTAAGCTTATCAATATCATCTTAAGCATGCTTTCTGCTCTACTAAGCCCCTATATGTCACGGTGCTACCGTGGACAGAAGCAGGAGACTCCAGTAAGGAGTCACATGAGAAGTCACGTGGTCTAGTAAATATCTTCACCGCACAGTTAGATCCTGACTGAAGCTCTTCGAGCTACATCTTGTCTATTGAGCCTGCCTGCACCAGCCCGTCCTGCAGTTAGAACCTGATAGATAGAGATCCCATAGCTAATCCAAGTATCAACTACTTAATCAATCTGTTTTTGACTACCTGTGAGCCTGCACCTTGACACTATGTAGCTCCTACCTAGGGAGTTAATATTGCTGAGGATGTCTGTCCCTTTGCCTCTATTTCTGCCAACTAATCAAGCAGAATTTGTTAAGCATATTGCTAATCATAGCACAGAATAGTTTGAATACTATTGTCTGACATATAAATATATTTAGAAGACTGACTCTACTCTAAATAAAGTAAGCTAATATATTAAATAGGCTGAGGCTTAATTTTAAGAACTTTAATAAGGGTTTATAGCCCTACAGCATAAATATAAATAAGAAATTATTAAGCTTAAAGCTGTCCAGTAATATTAAGAGGATTAGCTATAAAAAAAATAACAGTAGTATATTCAAGCTACTATTAAAAGAGATTAAGCCAATTGCTTGGCTACCCCTGCTGTAAATATACCTATATTTATATCTAAACTTAAATCTTTCGCTAAGATACTTATAGCTATTTTAATAGAAGTATTTATAATAATTACTACCTTATCTTCTGTCACTGCCAGACTTTCTAAACAACTTCCTAACCTTAATAAGTTTAAAAGTGACTGAAAAGACCTTCAGTGCTTTATTGCCTAAATTTAAAAGAAGATAAATATTAATTTTAATAATTTCCCAACTTCTTAAAGTTAAATAGCCTATGTGAACAACTGCCTGAAAGGAGCACCTTATACCCAGATATTATTATATATTAAGAATGGGACCTGCACTCTTGGCAATTATCAAGATATTTTAGACATTTTGGAATATATATTTAGTGACCTTAATTATGTGAATAATGCCTATGATAAACTGTTTGGCCTATGCCAGATTAACAAAAAGTTTAATGCCTTTTTTGCAGAATTCCAGCACTTAGTATTAGAAGGAGAGATATATAAAGGAACCTTATCTACCCTACTAAAGCAAGCTATTAGTTAAGAACTCTGAAGTATGTTTATATATAGCCAGCCCCCAAATTAAGAGTACCATCAGTTTACTAATTTATTATAAGACCTTGAGAACTGCTGCTGCCAGTACACTATAAATTAGTTCTTAATTGCTAAGACCTATACTATTGCTGCCAGATCTGCTCAATGTCTCTAGTCCCCCCAAAGCCCTAATTCTGTAGTCCTTAGAATCAATAGACAACCCTAGCAACCTACTATATAGAAGAGTGAGCCTACACTTATACAGCAACAGGACCCCATGAATTTAAATTTTAATAGATAATTTGTGGGAAGAGGATATAACCTCTCTTATTAAAAGATAGGTACCTGTTTTTGCTGTAACTCTATGGAACACCAAATTAGAGATTACCTGCACCCTAACACCTGTCAGGGCCCTTGCCATGTAGACCAGGACGAGCATGTGAGCTTCCTTATTTGGATTAGCGTGGCGCGTGGATAGGAGTACGTCGTCCAGCTTCACATAGATCTCTTCCCTTTTTCCTTCCTCTCCATGCTTGAATTTCTCGTCGATAGCTGCCTAGATAGCTGAATAGCATCCTATTCATCGTCTAGTTGAGTTCCGTGACAACACCCACCAGAGAGTGTAAGTCATATCTTCATATAAGCTATATTTAGGGAGCCCCCTAAGAGGATAAGTTTTAGGATCCTAAAGCCTGTCACCTAGCTAGACCTCCTCAGCAAAAGGAGTGAGCCTAGAGTAAGCTATGGCCAGGCTCAATCAAGAATCATACACTATTCAAATATCTGCTGCTGCTGTTTTTGGAACTGAATTAGAGAAATATTTGTAAAGATCAAAATTTATAATACTCCTTATAACCTTAGAAAAGAAGGAAAAGAAACTAAAATTATTAATTTATATCTTACTTAACACTGGAGCTAAAGGCTAGAGATTTATTAACTGAGGATAAGCTGAGGATCAGAAGCCAGAGCCTATCTTTTTAAAAGATCTAATGACCCTGTACATATTTGATAGAAGAGAATCTGAAGATAAAAAAATTATTTACCATATCTAGATAGATATAAGAATTAGAGATTATTTTAAGAAAAATAGTATATTTTATATTATTCAATCAATACACTATCTTATTACACTTAGAATCCTCTGACTAAAGATTTATAACTTATTAATATAATTTACTATTTATAATATTATATTTAATAATGATTACTGCCAGAAATATTATAATATATCTTAAAGACTAATTAAAATATAAGCCCTGCATGATACCCCCCTAAAGATCTTATTTAGTTACTTATCCCCATAACCAAAAGAATCAGAGGAGAAGGATATAGCCTTTATTTCCTTAGCTACTTACTTTATATATATATAAAGAAATACTCAGATATTTATAATTACTTTAAATAACCTAAAGACTACTTTAAGAATTAAGAAAGTCTAGGAAGAAGACCCTATTAACTTATTGCTAAAGAAGTTTAAAGACTATATTAATATTTTTTCTCTTAAAAAGACTAAGCACCTGCCACCACACTATCTTTATAATCATGATATCAAGTTACTAGATAGGAAGACACTCGGGAGTCCCTTTAGACCTTTGTATATTATGTCTTAAAATAAATTGAAAGTTCTAAAGGAATAGATTAAAGAAAACCTAAGGAAGGGATTTATCTACTTTAGCTTATCACCTACCACATCTCTAGTTCTATTTATTAAGAAACCTAATAGAGAAATATAAAATCTATATTAATTATTAAGCCCTAAATATTATAATTATTAAAGATTAATATCTATTACCTTTGACAAAAGAGACTGAACAACCTAAAAAAGATAAAATATTTTATAAAGATTGACATCATTTCTATATTTAATAATCTTTATATAAAAGAAAGATAAGAATATTTAATAGCTTTCTATATCTAACTAAATTTATTTAAATTTTTAATAATATTATTTAGATTGACTAGAATGTCAGCTACCTTTTAATAATTTATTAATAATATTTTATAAGATTTCCTTAATATCTTTTATACTATTTATCTTAATAATATCCTAATTTACAGTAAGATCTATTCTAAATATATTAAATATATTTATTTTATCTTACAGCAGCTGTAAGAAGCAGACTTATATATAAAAATCTAGAAATATGAGTTTGTCACCATATAGACCAAATTCCTTGATATTATTATTAGTTAAGATAATATTAAAATAGACTTAGATAAAGTAAAAATAATTATTAATTAGAAACCTTAACTTATATTATTAATATGTAAACTTTTATTAGGTTTAGTAACTTCTACTATTAATTTATCTAAAATTTCTTAAAGATTATCACACTGTTAGTAAACCTAATTAAAAAAAAAATTTCTTTTATTTGAACTATAACTTATTAACTAAGTTTTGAAGCCTTAAAGAAAGTGTTTATAATAGCCTTAATCCTAAAATTATTTAACTGGACCTAAAAGATTATTATAAAAATTAACTCAGATTATATATCTGCTAATATGATATCTTAATATAATAATAAAAATATTCTACACCCTATTACGTTCTTTTTTAAAAACTTTTTATAACTAAATATAATTATAAGATTTATAATAAAGAACTACTTGCTATTATCTATTATTTTAAGAAATAATATCCTAAACTAGAAGGCATACTATTATTAATTAAAGTTATCACTAATTATTATAATCTAGAGTATTTTATGTTAACAAAATTATTAAATAGAAGGTAAGCCCACTGATCTAAATTCTTATCTTAATTTAATTTTTGCATCATATATTGCCTAAGAAAGTAAAGAGTGAAGCCTAACACTTTGACCAAAAGATTAAAAGACTTTCTTAAAGAGAGAGATAAGCAGTTATAATATCAGAGCCAAACAGTTCTAAAAAAGAAGAACCTTAACCTAAAGATCTAGAAGTTAATGAAATTAAAAATTATCATGAGAAGTCAAGTAACAAAGCATATTCACTTTATCAAATTAGTTGTCAGAGCTGCTAGGAACCCCAAAAGATTCTTAAGAATGCTGGCTAGGTCAGCCCTAAGAGATTAGTCTGCTCAGTCTGCCTAGTCTGCCTAGCCTACCTGACCTGCCTAGTCAGTCCCACCAGACCTGTTAAATAAACTTGAGCCCTCACCCAGTATTAAAGAGTTGCTAGATATAGTCTATCTATCTAATAAAATAATATAGTCTATTCTGTAAGCACTAGATTAAGATGTAAGCTAATATCTTAAGATTACTTTGACTGCTAGTGACAAGGAAGCTACTTATATTATCATAAATGCCTATACATCCTAATTATAATAAAGTGAAGGCTTGATTACTATAAGAGTGTTATGATAAATAAATATCTAGATACCTAAGAAAGCACAAGCTGTATAACTTAATATTATAAAAATATTATTAGTTAAATATATATTAATATATTAATTGCTAGACTTAAAATTATTATATCTGCTATTATATTACTCCTTCTAATAAAAGCTGCTAAAGATTCTTGCACTAGCTCTTAGTCCTTAAATAACTTTAGCAAGATATCTTAATAGACTTTATTATTAGACTTATATCTTGCTAAGGCTATGACACTATGTTAGTTATTGTGGATAAGCTTATAAAGATAAAGCACTTTATCTTATGCTAAACTATTTATAATACTAAAGGTGTGGCACAACTGTATATTTAATATATATAGAAATTATATAATTTATTAAAAACTATAGTATCAGACTAGGGACCTTAATTTATTATTACTTTCTAGAAATACCTAACCTAATATCTGGATATTATAAACCTATTATCCACTGCTCACTATCCTAAGACTAATAGTTAGATTAAAAAAATAAATATTATTTTAGAACAGTACTTATATGCTTATATTATTTATTTATAAGATAATTAGATTAATTAATTATTATTAACTAAGTTTATATCTAACTTCTATTACTCTAAAATTATTAGAGTATCACCATTTTTGTGAACTATGATTTTTATCTATATATAGGATTTAAACTTATTTAATTTATAAACCACCCTGCTATAAAAGATGCTGAGGCCTTTATTAAAAAGATATAAAGTATTATAAATTATATCCACACCTAAATATATATTGCCTAAGCTTACTATGTAGAACAGATAAATTATTATTAAATACTTACTTATTATTATTGTATTAGATAGTCTATCTAGCTAGATATTTAGAATATCTGAATCCTGTATCCCCAGAAGAAACTTAATTAAAAATACCTTAGACCATTCTATATTGCTAAGATTATTAGCCCACATGTTTATTAGCTAGACTTATCTACCTTAATAAGAGTTTATCCTATATTTAATATCAGCTTGCTATACTTTGTTGCTGAAGATCTTGTTCCTAGATAAAGATAGCTACCACCACCACCAGTTAAAATTAAAGGCCTAGAAGAATAGATTGTTAAAAATATCTTAGATTTCTGTTAGAAATATTATGACCATAAAAGCCCCTATCTAAGATATACTATTAAGTGGGTTGGTTATGACAACCCTACTGAAGAACCTGCTCGATACCTAAAGAATATATAGGAGATTGTTGCTAACTTCCATTGTTATTACTTAAATAAGCTAAAACTAAAGGGTGGTCTTAATGGAGCTTAACCTTAAGAAAGGGAGTACTATCATAGTGCTACTGTGGACAGAAGCAGGAGACTCTAGTAAGAGTCATATAAGAAGTCACATAGTCTAGTAAATATCTTCACTGCACAGTTAGATCCTAACTGAAGCTCTTTGAGCTATGTCTTGTCTATTGAGCCTGCCTGCACCAGCCCATCCTGCAGTTAGAATCTGATAGATAGAGATCCTGTAGCTAATCCAAGTATCAACTACTTAATCGATATGTTTTTGACTACCTGCGAGCCCGCACCTTGACACTATATGCCTTTTTTAATGGTAAAAAGCAGCCTATATCCAGAGGTTGAAGCTTGTGGGAAGAATATGTAAACATATAGATAGGAATAATATTATTCTAGCTGTATAATTAATTAAATTAAGGTTTAAAATAGCTGCTATGGCTGTCAAGAACTAGAAGACAGTATCTTCTAGTTATATAGCTAGAAGTAGCAGGAATAAAGATACTTCTAAATCAATAAAGGCCTATCTCATCAGTAGTCTATTTATTAAGACTAACTTCAATTCTGCTATCATGTGGGAGCTTGAAATATTGATACCAACACTCTATATGGACCTTTCCTTTGAAGATAATACATGGAAGAAGTACCTAATTAGTAGAATTGATACATTCAATTAAAGTAACCTATTCCCAATTGCCTAGCTATATAAGATAGGCTCTCTTATAATAATTAGCTCTAGTAACTAGTTACCTATATAATAGCTACTAAGCCTATAGTGAAGCTAATTTTATTAAAGTTATAGATATCTTCTTCTGCAATCCTGTATTGTATTTTAGTAATTTATACATGATTAATACATGATTTAACCACTCTTTAATAACTTTAGGGTCTTCATATTTTGCTCATCAATAATCATAGCATTGAGTATAGTAGGATCTTAGCTGATCTTGTCAATTGATAAACTTGCTAACCCAGTTTGCCTTAACTGATTGAATAGGTGTAGTTGTTGAGTAGTCACGTGATCTCCATTAGCTAGATAGGGACCAACTCCGCCGACCCCTTTATGAATACAACCACGTCGAACCTGTCAGTAGTACCGTATTCAGCAACAAGAATATTAGCCATTTCTCAAATATGTGAAGGTCTAGGAGGCACTTCATGTCAATCTAGCAATAGAATCCATCATACAAGTAATTCCTCTTTATTTTAAGTCAGTTTATGGCTGTTGGCACATGTTTCCAGGTGTGAAGTTGTTCTGTTAACTCAATGACACAGAGTTACATGAAAAGCATTGAAGATATGTGCTGCTTCATAAATACAGCTAATTTCCTGCTTCTTTAATACAGAAATAACAAGTATGATTCTCCCTCTTTCTCAATTGAATTTCTTGAATTTTTATGCGCTTTTGGGGGCATGGTTGGTGGTTGAATTAAGTGAGATTTTCGGTCGCGTCCAAAACGCGTTGGGTGACTCACTCAGTGGTGAAATACGTTACCTATTTCAGCACACTTTCTTGCCTTTTTCTAACATTTTAATCCATTTTCAGCCTGTAGAGCCTTGATTTCTTACTCTAAAATCAGCTTTGTTTGCATCACTATTTTGCACTGCCTTTTTAAGATATTGAATATAAGTAATAGGACTGTTAGAAAGCTGCTGTTTTCTATTAAGGCTATTCTGCAGGCTTCAGATCTTTTGATTTAACTAGTGAGTATTCTGCAGAGTTTGAAAAGCAGAGGAAATTTAGCCTTCAACTAGTGGTGGTGTAGGTGTACATAGTTGGAAGGTAAGCTTAGAGAAAATATACTCTGGATTGAGTGGCTTAAGCCCTGTTCCTCTAAAACTGTTGGTAGATATTAGCTGAAATAAAGACTTTGTTATATGCAGCTGGGTACAGTGATGGAAAGTCTTCTTTATTAATATACTTGTTATTAACTTTCATACTCTTCAAGAAGCTTTCTGTATGTCTTTTTAAGTGGGCTGAAAACACTTATATTAAGTAATTGAAGAAGCTGTGAAGCATAGGCAAGCATATAAAGATATATTATTATATTTTTCTCATAGAAATTATTAAATTTAGCAGTTAAAAGACTGCTATATTGTCAGAAATTAGTAACTGTTTAGCACTAATTATATAGTGTCTAGAAAATAATTTAAAGATATTTTTTTAGCTAGAGAAGGCTAATTTTATTAATTATTCAGCCATTCTGACTAACGTATTCCACGGGCGAGCGGTCCATTTTCTCCACAACCATCAAATATTCAGTTTGACCATTTCCAACACGTCATTCTTTCACCTTTTTCATACAAAAAAATACCTTTATCCAAAGAATCTGATATATAAATAGCTACAATGGCACCTAATAAGTCTTTGCCCCCCCCATCTGACCGCCTCTAGTAAACCGCCTGCTCTAGATCACACCACATACCCCTACTACTCCATATACTCCCCTTTTACTACCATCTAATGCCCTACACCATGTTACCAAGAAAAGAATTAGATCCTATATCTTATGCTCATATCTGTGAGCTTCATACTACCTATTATTAGGATGCTAAATATATTTATATAGTGCATCTTGAGATTCTATTATCAACTATCAAATATACTACTAGAATAGAACACTAATGTTGTAACAATACCTTACCTTATTCTAGTTAACCATACAAGCTTACTGAAGAGGATTAAGATTATTTGTATGATATTATCTCTATAAATCCATATATAAAATACTGAGATCTGATTAATAAGGTTGATAATAAGATTAAAAAGGAGTTAATATATAACTTTCTGAATGAGATGTCTCTACAAATGGTGTCAACTTTCTTAGCCAACTTTATGCCATACCCATGCTGCAAAATAACTTGAATAGGTTAAAAATATAAGTATTTTACTTCTGAGAATTGAGCTAGAGTTATTTAGACCTTTATTCAGCTATCACAACAACTTAAAGTTTATGATATCTATGAGAGGCCACATGGGAAAGATGTGAAAAAGATGTTTTAGGCTAGATTTAGTGAAGCTAGAAGAACTAGTTTGGTTCCTCTAAATAGTAATCCTGAAGCTCCTTGTAGAGGTATTAACTGATTTATTATTAAGGTATTATATTGTGCTTTTCTTCTTGAATTTATCTACCTAGGAGATATATTTATATAAGATAATTCTCTCTTACACTAGGCCTATCTTACACAAGATCTTTTAGAGGAACTAGAGATTAAGGTAATAGATTGGCTGCTATATTCTCTAGACCTTAATCCCATTGAGAATCTATGAACCTTGATAAAGGTAAAATTTATGAGCTTTACTCTGAATTTAAATATGTCCCTAATACTGTAGAAACTCTTGAGCAATTAATAAAAGTAGCTAAAGAGGCCTGGCAAGCTCTAGATAAGGAGATATTAGTAAAGCTATCAGATATAATGCCAAACCATGTAAAGGCTGTCATTGAGGCTGACAGATGGTATACTAAATATTGATTTCGGAGGGTTTGACCGGCAGAATAATAATTAGTAATCAGGGGGGGCAAAGACTTATTAGGTGCCACTGTATTTCTACATATAAAGATAAAAAAGTCAAATTAAAACAGTAAGCTGCTGACTTATTTAATATATTTAAAATTACTTTTTCTATCTGCCTCTAAGAAAGATAATTATATAAAGAAATATATATCAACAGCTATAAATTGACTTTTATTAAAGAAAACTCTTGTTAAGTACTATTAAATATTGATAAAAAAGAATTTTTAATTAGGCTAGAGTTTCTGTATAGACTAGTATAGCATATTATTATTTAAATAAATCTAAGATCTTATCTTTTTTTAATATTAATTAACTATATTCATTTATTAAATACTGCTCTTAATTGCAAATAAAATTTAATTAAAAAAGTATATATCAGTAGGTAAAGTAGGAGAATCTAAATATTATAAAATAATAATTTAAGACTGTTTATAAGATTATTAAAAATATAATATTTATAAGAATGATATTTAGAATTTTAATAAAATTAGTTTTGTAATGTTTTGTTTAATTTTAAAGGTTATTACTTTAATTAATTAAGAGAAGAGGGTAAGAAAAATAATCTAAAAGAATAAAGAATAAATCATAATTATTAAATATATTGAATCCAAAGGTTGTCATATTTTGTTTATTAATAATCTTAAATAATATTTAATTAGTTTAAAATAGCTTTTATTCTTAATAACTATTATAACTATTATAATTATTTATTTATAAATTTTAATGTTTTCTGTAAAAAAAATTTACTTTTATATATCTATATATATATATATATCTTACCTTCTTTAACTATTAGATACTAGTGTGTTTAAGCTTCTGAAGTAAATATATAAAAAACTTTTTAAAGAGATTATAATCATTAAAAATAGTTATATTAATAGAAAAGATTTTTTATCTTTTTATCTATCTGCATGCCTAAGAGTCTTTATTTAAAAAAATATATATATAGTGGCTTTGCTGAGATAGATATAAAATTATTAAATAAAAAGATTTTTATAAAGATAACTTTTAGCTTAATACTCTTTTATTATTATTTTAAGAGAGCTCCAACTTCTTTATTTTTTAAACACCTTTAATAAAACTCTTACTAATTAAATTATAAGATTATAAAGCTACAGAAAGTCTAAATAAAAAATTAATTACTTAATAATCTTATATATTATTTTTAGTATTTTAAGAAGGCTGTGCAGACTGTAATAAATATAAAATTTTTTTTATTAAATTAAGTTTATACAGGTAGAAAATAAGAGAAAGATTAAAAAAGAAATATGAAAGCAGGCTGCTATAGGTATAGATATTATCTTTATTATATAAGAAGATTACAGGCATGTTTAATAGCTGAATATATAGGCTCAAAAGGTTAAGGCCTAGGTTGAGGAGTCTATATCTAGGTCTTGCTAGCGCTAATGCTTCATAACATTGTAGTGGCTATGGGACTTATTGGTCATATAAAAAGGCATTGCCCTACTAAATAGCTACTCAGTTGATTAGCTAGATAGTTGAATTAAATGGTCTTGGTGGTTGAGAACCTCATAGATTGTAGCGGTCGCGGAGAAAATGGACTGCTCACCCATGGAATACATTAGTTGCAATCTATTAATTATTAACAAGCTTAGGTTCTTGGAACTAAGCAGCTTATTCATAGCTTACTTTTAATAATGTAATCCACGATTGAGTGACGAATTTTCTCTGCACCCACGAAAGTATCCAAGTCAATATTCATCAACACATCAAATTTTCATTATTTTCATACAAATAGTTATTTCTACTTATAAAATGTGAAAAATCAAATCAAAATTGAAAGCTGCTGAGGTATTTAGCATATCTAGGGCTTTTTTTTACCATCAACTTAAAGAAACAAAATCACACATAGAAATATGTGCCAATAGCTATAAATTGACAGTTATTAAAAAGAATATCTTTATAGAGAGACTGCTAGATGTAAATAAGTAAGACTTTTTAATTTAGCCAGAATTTCCATGTGGAATAGTGCTAATTTTATTTCATAAATATTCTTAAGATCTTACCACAATTATTAGAGTTAATTGGGCCTATTCCTTTGTCAAATATTGTCTTAAACTATGTATGAGATATAATTAGAGAATTATATATTAATATACAAATAAGAGGATCCAAAGGTCTTAAAATAAATTTAAGACTATACATGCAACTATTCAAAAATATAATATATATTAAGATAATATCTAAAACTTTAATAAAATTAGCTTTACAGTGGGGCTCTATTCAATATCTAAGATTATTACTTTAGTAGATTGTGCTGAAAGACCTCAAAAAGTTATATAAGAAAATTGTGTGTCATTCATAATTATTAAATATATAAAAGTTTTAAAGGGACTCTCATACCTCCAGCAGTCATCTTAAAAGGGAAAAAATATAAGGCTATCTAGTATTAAGAGCCTAATTTTATTTAGATTAAAGGCTTACCAATAGTCTTGTCTAACAGCTGTATATTTATTAGATAAGATAGGCCCTAAATAATTAGAGTATATATTTAACCTATTTTCTAAATTATATTTAACGAAGGCTAAATAGTTGCTTATTCTTAATAGCTATTCAAGTCATTTAAATTTAAATTTTAATAACTTTATAAGAAGAAAGTAATTATCCGTTTTTATATATTATTATATATATCTCACCTTCTTTAACCACTTAATGTTGGTATTTTTGGGCTGTTAAAACATGTATATAGGAAATTAACTAGGGGCATGATAGTGGTTAGAAATAATTATATTTTTAAGAAAAATTTCTTATATTTATATCTTTCAGCATGCGCAACAGTTTTTATCCAAAAAATTTCTATAATAGTTTTGCGGAGCTAGTCTTAAGCTACTTAATTAAGATTAGATTCTTGAAAGTATTATTTTTTAATAAAAGTTCAATATCATCAGCTTTTTAAACACCTTAAAACCCTTATTAGCTTGATCATAAGACCGGTCCATAATCTATACAAAAGTCTTTAAGAAAGATAGCTTTGAAGTAGTCCAATATCACATATTCAATATCTTAAAAAGTAGCTTAAATGGCAATAAATATGAATCTTCTTCTTCTAAAAGAAAATAAGATATCTATACTGAAAATAAGCAACAAAAGAAAAAGAAAGTAAGCATACTTTTTTAAGAGATGATCTTTTTATATCTATATAAAAAGGTCATGATCACCATTTAACAGCTTGATCAGCTCGTGAATCTGCCGGTTGAAGATATTGAATCTAGGCCTTATAAGCATTCTCTGCAGTGCTGCAGTGGTTGTGGGATTATTAGACATATTATATGAAATTACCCTAGTAAATAGCTATGCATTTTATCTTTTAATTAGTTGAATCTAATGGTGTTGATGGTTGAAAAAAGCTTCAGTATTTTAGTGGGTGTGGTGAAAATTCGTCACTCAGTCATATTTGTCACTTGGCTGTGGATTATGTTATAATAATTAATAATACCTCTTGACCTAATTATTTTAACAATTATAACCTATTCACAATTACCCTATATAACTTTGCACAATTACTCATCTTATTTAACTGCAGTGATTACTTTTGAAGTAAAGCAAAGTTCTATTATAAAGCTAGTTTTATTAAAATTCTAAATATTATCTTCATATATGCTATGTTCTTGAATGGTAGCTTGTATAGTCTTAAACTATGATTTTATAACCCTTGGATCTTCCTGTTTTGCAAGTTGATCTGTCATTCATCTTGTATATCACGTATATATCTTAGGATCACATTTAATAAAAATATAGGGCCAGTTGATTTCAATTGTTATAGTAGGATCCTCAAAGATATAAACAAAGTAGCTATTCTATGCAGAAATTCAGGCTGAATTGGAAAATCTTACTTGTCTACATCTGATAATACTTCTGAAGTAATTCCTCTTCAAGTTCAGTAAGTTCGTAATTATTAGCATGTGTTTCTTTCTGATTATCATTTTGTTTCCAGCTAGCTACCTGAATAGTGTTCAACAGATTTAGGTATACTAAATATTGCAGCAGCGTGTGTTTTTAATCAAAGTTTTTGGAACTGTAGGCAAAAATTGCCACCTTAATCCTATTCTCTTGAGAAAGAGGCATTTTTTGATGAATTTGATGGAAAGAAGACGCGTCAAAAATGAAGCTTTAAATTAAATGGGGGGTGACGGTAAAAATGGACCACTCACCCGTTGAAGACGTCATATAGCTAATTCCATAGGTGCCCAATAAAAAAGCTGTATCTCTCAGTGTCTGATTACATTATAGCACTGCCACTATGGAGCTTGGCTGTGCTGGCGCTTACAGTTTTCTTTTGTAATTTCTGGCTGCTTTCTCTGCTTCTATTTGTTATGGGCTACACCCAGGCATATTGCAACTCAGGGCCAACGCCCGAGTACTCTGACTGCCCTATTTGTTCCATTTGTTCTGTCTGTTGCTGGCTCGCCTATTTCCTTCCTTGTGCACAATGCCGTTGTCTCTCCTCTTCCTTTTCTCAAAGAAATCTTCGTGTATCTAGTACCAAAATGAATTCTATGCCCAAACCATTACACTATTTCTTCATATGAAGGCTGCAGAAAAGACATTATACGGTAGATTTAGAAGGTGAAGAATCCGTCATAGTCTGTAACTCATGCAATTTTATATGTGGATCTTCAATAGTAAGCTGGTGAAGGTGTGCTTTTTGTTCTGGTGATAGGACTGGAGGCCTGCCACTATGTGGCTTTGAAACATGGTTTTTCTGATGATCATTTTAACTGATTAGTATAGTGAATGGCGGAAATAAGAATCTGTGATATTTCTGATGGATTCTGCAGTAGTCTAACTATAATTATTATATTTAATAAGCTTTCACTATTTTTAAGATAATTATTATTAAAATCTTTCTTTCTCTGTTTACTAAATTTTTATTAGCTTTATAAACTAATAAAACTTTCTTCATCTTAAATAAATTTAATAAAGAAGATAAAAAAAATATAGAGGTAAAATTTATCTAATTTTTATTTTTATATCGTACTTCATTTATTTTAATCTTTTCTTATTTTTAAATTGTATATAACTTTTATTATTAATATTTATTTAAAACCCAGTCTATAAAAATTATTAGATTAGCTTAAGTGAGAACGAGTAGATAATGAATAAATTTAATTATAAATAATTTTTACGCTCTTTAAAAAGTATACAGCTTTTAGATTAAAGGTAGATATAAAATACTAATCTTTATTGACTATTTAAGCTATATTATCGCAAAATTGAATAAGTTTCACATAAATAAATAGTTATTTTTTATATATACCTCTATATTCTTTACATATTTTATAATTACTTAATATTAGCTGCTTTTCTCTTTTAAAATATATTTATCATTAAAATACTACAGACATAATATAAAGAGATATTTAATTTTAAAAAACTATGTTTTATATTTAGCTTAGTCAATATATATTATTATTTTTTGATATTTAATGTAATCTAGTTGCTATAAATCTACTTTAAATAAAAAAATATTAATGTTATTATTATTATCCATAGCTTGCGGCAATAAATTATTTGAATTAAAAAAATATTAATAGATATTTATTAGCTTAAATGATAAAAATAGTGAAACTAATATCTTAAAATAATAAGATATCTCTTTTTATAATTAATATGATAATAAATAAAATAATTAAAAACATAGAATTATAATACAGAATGCAATTTTATTATAGTATAAAATTTACAGTGGTACCTAATAAGTTTTTTGCCCCCTTTTTGACCACCTCCACCACACCGCCCCTCTATTTAATACAGCCTACCCTATTTTGTACGCTACACTACACCCCTTCTGCTACTATCCTTGTGCCTAACACCATGCCTTGAGGAAAAGGATAGGGCTTAGATCCAACATATCATTATATTTATGAGCTCTATACTACCTACCTGCTGATGAGGTGCTAAATAGATTTATATATATTTAAAGATTCTATTATCAACAATCAGAACGTTATTAAAATGGAGCATTAGCACCTTAATAATTATTTTTTACCTTATTTTATTTGACCATGTAAGCTTACTAAAGAGGATCAAGATCATTTGTAATATTATTTTTTATAAACCCACATACAAAATATTAAGATCTGATCATAAGATTTGATAATAGTGTTAAAAAAGAATTAATATTTATATAATTTTTTAAATAAAGCAGTTTCAGCAAATAATGCTAACTTTTGGAATTGTTTTTTTTTATATTACATTTATGCTACTAGACAATTTAAATAAGTAAGAAAATATAAATATTTTATACCTAAAGACTAGGCTATAATTTATTAGTCAAATAAATATTTAATTAAATATGGAGTTAGAGCTAAAGCTATTTAGACTTTTATTTAATTATTAAAACAATGACTATATATATTCCTCTCCTTATTTAACTATACTTTATCATCAGTCATATTTATCTAGGTATTTCTTTCCATCATCTCATTCCTTATAGCTTTTTACTATCTACAAAATAACCCTCCACTCTATTCTTATCTTTATCTCATATTTTTTACTATGTATCTTTATTCCACTGTCTCTGTGACCCTTATTATCTGACTCTTACACAGCAAAGCCTATCTCTGTCCTTAGCTAGCTGACCCAAATCATCCCTCAGAAGGGGGTAGACCATGCATGGTCTTAGACTGAAAAATAGTCTTAAAAATAGAAGTCATTATCATCATCAACTAGTCAGAATAAGTGGATAACTGATGAGATAGGCCTTCTTTAACTAAAGAATATCTTTAAATTCTTTTTTAAGTATTATATATATGATTTATATTAAGTATTTGTTTATTTTTGATGGCTATAGCAGCTATTTGATTATTAAATTTGATCATTTCTGTAAGCAGAATATAATAATTTGTCTTTACATGCCATGCCTATTTATATTTTATATCTTCTTCAACTACTTGATGTGGGTGGTTTTAGCCCACTTAAAAGAATGTATAGAAAGCTTTTTGAAGTATATGATTGCTAGCAATAATTATATTAAGAAGACTTTTTATCGCTATATCTAGACACATATACTAAAATCTTTACTTTAGCTAATAATGCAGCAATTTTACAAGGGTAAGGCTTAAGCTATTTAATCCAGAGCATGTTTTTTCAAAGCTTATTTTTAACTATATATACCTAGACCTGCAGAATCACTAGTTGAAGGCTTAATTTTCTCTGTTTTTCAGACTGCAGAATATTTATTAATTAGATCAGAAGACTAAGTCTACAGAATAATCTTAATATAAAAAATAACAGTTTTCTAGTAGTCTAATCACTTATGTTTAATATCTATCTTGAGAAAGCTATACAAATAATAATATAAACTACTCTTCTTTTACAGTAAGAAATTAAGGTTTTATAGGTTGGAAATGAGTAAAAAATATCAAAAAAAAGGAGAGAAAGTGTGGTGAACTATGTAATGAGTACCTTTTTTTATATAAAAAGGCCAAAATCGTATTCAGCAGCTTGATACACAGCTTAATAAATAATTTGAGGAATCTACTTCTATATCTCACTGACAAGCTCCACAATGCTGCAGTAGCCGTGGAACAGTAGGATATGTAATTTAAAATTACTTTAGTAAATAGCTATCATTTTGTATATTTATTTAATCTAATTAAATGGTGGTGGCTATACTGAAAAATCCACAGTTCAGGGATTGATTATGTTATATTAAGCTCGTCTTATATAAGATCTTTTAGAGTAACTAACTAATTAACTGGATATTAAGATAATAGATTAGTCACTATATTCTCTAGATCTTAATCTTATTAAGAATTTATAGATATTAATAATACAAAATTTTATAAATTTTATCTTAAAATTAAAAGTACTTTTAATATAGCTAAAATCCTTAAGCAGTTAATAAAGATAACTAAAGAGGTTTAGCAGATTTTAAATAAATATTAATAAAGCTATCAGATATAATGTTAAGCTAAGTAAAAGCTATTAAAGCTGATTGATGGTATATAAAATGTTGATTTTGTTGATTTTCAGGGGTTTTTGACTGGCAGAATAATTAGTAAGTATGAAAGGGGGCCAAAAACTTATTAGTTGCCACTATAATAGCTTTATATGGTCTAAAAAGGAATAAAAAAATAAAAAATTTAAAATATCTATTTTATGATAAAAGAAAGTCTTATTAATTAAGACTAACAAAAAATTTAATAAATAAAAAATTAATTATTTTAAAGATACTAGAAGCTTATTAATCTGGCCTAGTTAGATTGAATCAAATCTTTAGCCCTTCATATAAACAATTAAATATGACATTCATGTAATTTACCCTTAAGAGGCCATCATGTCTGCAACTCTTAATGTTAATAAATTTCTAACAGCATGCTGAGGGCTGGAAACTGGCTACAGGTTTGAGAAGGGGAGAATACAAGGCTTTATTATAAGGTTGTACAGTGTAGTGCAATCCTTATCTAAGACTGACTTTGATTGATACCTGAGGTTGCTATGTACATAGGCTTAGGAACTGCTGACTCACATCCTTACAGAATTTCAGCCCTAGTTTAGATGATTTTGCATTGATTAGGCCCCCATAAGTTAGACTTTAAGATATGCCCAATTAGGTCTACAATATATAGCAATACAAATACTAAGTTAAGAATAAAATAACAAAGGAATTTGGGTGTTCAGTGAATAGATGTATTCAATTTAATCTGTTAGTGTCATAGTGCTGCTGTGGATAGCAGCTAGAACCACTGGTGTAAGGCCATATTATTATACTAAGGTATGACAGAGTTGCAGCTAGAGCCTATTCTGCCTACACTAACTGACTATGTGACTTACAATAAAGTTATCTCTGACCCCTTACCTTGATCCTGTTATAGCTCAAAGAGCTATATCTTATTTATTAAGCCCACCTGTACCAACCTGCTTGCAACCTAGAGCTGATGGATAGAGATCCTATAACTAGCCTAAATAACAACTACCTAATCTATCATAA
The DNA here is from genome assembly GCA_025999795.1 of Monascus purpureus. NCBI lineage: Eukaryota > Fungi > Ascomycota > Eurotiomycetes > Eurotiales > Aspergillaceae > Monascus > Monascus purpureus. Next base: position 592,911 of record AP025346.1, on the reverse strand, counting down.
ATTTTGTTAGTATGAAAGATATCAGATATATATAGCTATCTTAATATTTATTATAAAAGGCTTATTAGGTATAATATCTATGCCCAAAAATATTTAACTATATATTACGATACTCTATCTACTGGATTTAGGGGAAAAGCATGCCTTTATATATGGATTCTTTATGTTAATTATAACGTTTCATATTTGTCTACATATTCTTAGTGCTTGGAAAGACTTGATCGAGATTTAGTTACAAGTTAAGCTCTAGTATTAAAATTATTTCAGCTAGTTAAGTAATCTTTGGCTTAAATTATGATAGATACCCCTTAAATGAATAATTATAAAAAGGTCTTAATTGCTTAATCCTAATTCTTTCAAAATTGTCACAGTGCGACATCTGGGAGCATTCAGAAGCTTAACCAATGCACTAGCAAAAGACTAGGTTGTAGAGCCAGAGGCTCTACACTGCTCTCTCGCATATATATCAGGCAGTACAGGACAGGATAGGACAGGCACTGTAACAAAAATAATATTAATAAAAATAAAATAATATACTTAATTACTAGAATTGGGCTGAGAGCAAAATTTTTATTTTATCTTATTCAAAGAACTATAATATAAATATATACGAATCTTATTATCTATTATCTCATATCTATGATACTACACCATCATTTACAGTGGGTTGACAAAACTATTTGCGCTCCCAAAACACGCTAGCATTACAAATGTCCTAATTAAAACATGATACTGGCCACTAGTAACGTGGGTACCACCCATCTGCTTGTAAAATTGCTTGCACACGGTGATACATCATAGAGCATAGATTTTCAAGCACTGTCTCATCAATAGCATGCCATGTCTTCTTAGCTGCTGGAGAACCTCTTTTGTATCTGAAGCCCTCCTAATTTATATTTTTTTCATATGTTTTTTCTTTCATCAATGCCCAAGGATTCTCAATTGGATTAAGATCAGGAGAATGTTAGGCATAGCTAAATTGTAGTATATATATAGGTGGTGCTAGCCCCATAGTTGCCTAGCAGATACTTTGTTGTCTTTTTGGCGCAGTGGCTTAGTAGCATGGCTAGCATGCTAATTAGGTCTCTGACAGAGAATATGGTGACTATTCCATAACTTTGATACCTATCATAGTAAGTAATTCTTTCACAATATAGGCTCTAGTGTTATGGGCTACACCCAGACATATGGCAACTCAGGACTAACGCCTGGGATTCTGCTTGCCCTATTTGTACTACTTGTTCTGTCTATCTCTTTTGCTTTGTTTGTTTTGTTTGATGCTTCCAGTTCATTTACTTCCTACCTTGGGCACAATGCCGTTTTCTCCCTTTTCCCTCCTCCCAAGGAATCCTTTATGTATCCAGTACAAAAATGAATTTCATATTCAAATCCTTACATTTAGATATAAACAGAAGGACTATTATATTATGTATAATGATATTATTAGGATAGAGGAATTCTGGGAGAAAGGCTTTATAACCTTTATAAATAAACCATGCAGTAATCTCATTACAAGTAAAATTAGGATGTTCATCTAAAAGAAGAAGGTTAGTATACTAGTCCTTTTATTGAATCCAAGTCAGCTTAAAATATTTATTCAAACTCTTTTCTACAAATAATAGTATAGATATCCATTCCTTTGAATAATTCATTAAGATAGATTATTAAACCTTTAAATAAGGTAAGCATTATTTCCATACTTAACCAAATACTTATTAGATTATATGACTTTTTCAAATCCTGTTAGATGTTTAACATATATCCTAGCACAGTTTAGTGTTTTTATATTTTCTAATATGATTCCTCTAGTTACTTATACAACTTCTACTTATATATAAGTTTTACTGTGGGGGTGCAAAAATGTTAGCACCCCTTTCCACACTGAAACAACCGCATTCCTATTTAGTACTAGACCACGCTATCTAGACCTCAGTATTTGGTGTACCAGCCCTCCGCAGATAGTATGGCCTCCACGCGATGAGGCATAGTATCTGATAGATTCTGCAGAACCCTCTCATCTATAGCATGCTAGGCCTCCTTTGTTGCCTCTATCAAATGATATAGAGTTTCCTGCGTATCAGGTGCATGCTTAAGCTCGGATGGTGCTCATAAATAATTGCTTTCATAAGTGCCCATAGATTCTCAATAGGATTAAGATCAGGCGAATAAGGAGGCCAAATCATAATCTCTATACCCATCTCATCAAGCAGGTGTCTGATAATACGCGCAGTATATACAGAAGCACTATAATTGCATGAAGACATCACTTGGTCCAACTGGTTCTGGACGTCATTAACCCATGCAGTCACACCTCCACAAGCTGCTTCAGGATCTCCTTTCAGAGGAACAAGGCCTGTACATTGATCAAAGCCAAAGCCAGCCCAAAACTTCTGTTTAACACCCTTTGCATTAGCTTATAGCATGAATATCATGCTCAATTGTTTGGTGACTAGGATTGGTAAAGGTATATAAGGCTTACGCCCCTTTACCTTGCTTTACTGAGCATTCATCAGTCTTCCAATCTTCAGGTGTAAAGGAGATGTATTGGCAAGCCTAAGCAAGTTATTTGTCACCATTTTCGCATGTTATTTTCATGAAGAAGTTGACAGATAATATCAAGAGAGACATAATTTTCAATATTAGCTTGTAATTCACGCATCTTTATATAAGGAACCTGGTTAGCAAGTTCTAAGAGGTCCTTTTCCTCTTCTGTAGAAAGGATTTTTGGATGACCACTGCAAGGTGAACCTTCGTTTTTCACATACTCTTTGCTTGAGAATAGTATAGTGAATAGTAATATTGAGGTTTCAGGATGCTTTGCATGAAATTTACTTATAGCCCCAGCCAATCGAATGAAGTTCGCATATCTGCACACGCAGTGTAGGATAGAGTTCTTTACCAGGCATTCTAAAGATTATGAGATAGTTGAATATTTACTAAAACACGCGAACGCAACTTATTATTTTGCCTGGCAGTATTGCCAAATAGGAAAGCGGTTGTTTTAGTGTGAAAAGGGTGTGCTAACATTTTTGCACCCCCACTGTAGAATAGTCATTAGATTATAGAGATAGATAAGTGGCTTTAAATAGCTCAAGAAAGTTTATATATTTTAATATGCTATCCTGCCTATAAGATTAAGAAAATGTTGTTGCTTTTCAAAAGAATAGTTTTTACCCCCTACTTTATGAAACAGATTTCTGATTATATTGCAGTTTTGTTTCTTGATGGTCTGAATAGTTGAAAGAGGAATATTGGGATATTTTGAAATAAATTTTTGGATAACTCCATCCGATATTCCTATACTCACAGAGCCTACTTAGCTTGTAAAATAGAGGATGATTCTTTTGACTAAGGCATTTTGTATGAGAAAATTATATGTACAGAGCATCTAGAGGTAAAGGATTTTATGTATAATCTTAAATACTTCTATAATTAATAAAAATTATAAAATATTTTTAATGCTGAATTCGTTGATTAGCTGTTTTATAATATAGGTATCTTAAATTAAATATTAAACTGTGAAAGCATCTTTTCTAAATTAAATAAAATTAAGCTAATGCCGTAAAGCTCTACGGATAATTTCTGGCTTAAATATATCTATATAGGTATAAGGATATGTCTTTAAGAAACTACATTTATTAATATGGTTAAAGCTAGGCCACATCTTATTTTTAACCAACTTCCCATATATATCCCATCCCATATTTAAGAAATAGCTAAAGTTCTATTATAGAACCAAAACTCAACTATTATCTTTACTTTTGTTGGGAAGTGGGTGTATAACTTAATTAAATAATGTGATAAGCTTAAAATAGGATTTCTCGGTAATATAATTACCAGCAAACTAAATATAGAGTTCTTAAATTGTTATCATATAGTATACTGTTACGGTTACATAGAAATATAACTGACCCCTACGGTACCTTCGGGGTCGCGCAATACCGGAGCACCCCAGCCACCCGAGCACCGATTTTAGACACCTCTAGCTTCAATAATATTTCAACGAATTCTTAGCATTTGACTTCAAAATATATTTAAATTAAAGCTATACTCTTCAGCCTGGGCCCTAGCATGTCATTGCCTTCATATAATAATTCCCTGTTGAATGCACACATCCAGCAGCTCTGGTAGGCAACACTTATACTTAGTCCTCCACCTCTTTATTTCAGCCTGCTCATTAATATTTGCAGTATTTTGATTTATAGCTTTAAACTCTGAGCTTAATACTATACCTCCCTTATGAATCTTCTATCTAGAGGCCTATGATTGAGCTGCACAGTCCTAATAGCTTTAATATATTAGTCAAGCTCAGTTTTGATAGTAGCTGAACATGATGCTAGCATACTACCACTATAAATAAATAGCACTAGGCCCTCATTAAATTGATCCTTATTGATATCATCAATCTCCTTAAATTATTCAGCTTTTTTTGGCATACTGCCCTAGGAATCAACATTATTGGTATTGGTGGATGAAGAGGATGGACAATATGGTTAAGATATTTGATTGAGTACAATTAATAGAATAAATAATATAATGTTAGTGTTTCGAAGTCTATACTGAATAATATATTTTTTGAATATCTTCTTGCAAATTACCCTTAAGGCAAGAGGAATTTGACTTAGTAAATTTATTACATCTTAAATAAGTTGTATCCACAACTGCTTCTAAATACCAATATTCAATTCAATGGCTGCAAGAAATGACTCATATATAAAGATAAAGAAGATGATGATATTAGTCTTACAAAATTTAATATAGAGCTGTAATATCCATCACATATAAAAATATATTAAACCTTTTTATATATCTTTTAATATTCTGATAGCATGACTGAATTCATTAAAAAGTAGTTATATTAATTATATAGCTATTTTCTGATACTCTAATTAAATAGTCTTACTGAATTTCAGCAGCTTTAAATCAATTTATGAATATATATAGCTATCACTTATAAAAATAAGTTATAAGCAGATTTAACTATCTCTATTAATTATTTTAACCATAGTAACTAACATATTCACAATTTAAATTTATCTTAATATAAGGCTTATTAATATTAAAGTCCCTAGTAATAATCTATTAATCATAATTAATATCAATATTGGAGCTAGTCTCATCAAAATTAGAAATATCCTCCTTTAATATCTTAATAATTTTGGATGGTCTAATAGAGCTTCTGAAATTATTTTTAAATAATCTTATAATTAATACTCTGTATGCTTACAGTTAAGCTTTATAGCTTTAAGAGTAATATATTTTATATTTAAGATATCTTCCTAGCCATCAGTTTAACCATTTCTTGCTGACAGTAGGTGGAGGTGTGTATAGGCTGATATATATTAATTTTAGAATAGAATTGGCACTTAATTAGATAATATATTCATGTAAGTAGCTTTACATTTAATTGCTTTAGAGTATCAACATAATAACATAGAGCCTTTTCTTGCTCTTCTGACAATCTGGTGTTAGTTGGTGGTCATTCACATAGATTGGACTGTCCCTTCCGCCTTGCAGAGAGGGTTTGCTGTTTAACTCCATATTCACATGCAGTTTTGGCAATATTTAGGGGATTTTGTGTGCTTAAATATGTCAATGGCTTTGAGCATTCTATCTTCATAATTTTTGTTGAATTTGGGCATGGTGGTGTGGTGGCGGTTGAATTATATGATAAAGTTGATGGGTTGGAATTCTACGAAGTTCTAAACTTGGTTTTCAGGTGGGTTGTCAGGGTCGCCCAATACACGCGACCCCGTAGGGGTCAGTTATTTATAATTTTAATAAGACTAATTTTGTATAGGTCTAATTGCTTTTGTTAAAATAATTATTAAATCTAAATTTGTTGATAACCTTTCTTTTGTATAATTAGGCAATCAGTGATAGATCATAGTAATTAAATACATTAACTCAACTAGATAGATGCTTTCACCTTATATTATCTTCAAGGGGAAGATCTATATAGAGGGATAGTATTAGGATAGAGTTTTATTATATAATTAGAGGATTTAAGTTAGTGAAAAGAAATAGATATTTAATAAGTTTAAACTCTATTGGCTTTAAAAGGTTCTTTAAAAATTTTAGCAATTAGGCTTATGTAATTAAAAAAATATTAACGTAATCAACCACCGAGTGGCGGATTTTCGCCGTGACCACCTCAAGCACCATTGAACGCGTCATTTCTTCATACAAACTGTACAATGCCACTTTCTTAAGAGACTCGTCTTCAGAAGGCTATAAAGGCCTACGAAGCTCAAAAAATTAAATCAATTTTGAGGGCTGCTGAAGCCTACATGATGCCTAAGAAAATGCTCCATGCCCACTTGAAAGGAAGGAAACCATACACAGAAATATGCGCCATTGACTATAAACTTACTGAAATTGAAGAAGGTTTGCTTGAGAAGTGATTATTAGATATAGACAAGTGAGGATTACCAATTCAGCCTGAATTTTTATACGGAATGGCATGGGTATTGCTTTATGATTGTTTACTTCTGCAACTCTTAGAATCAATTGGCCTTAGTTTGTTAAGCGCCATCCTAAGATATATATATGATATGATATACAAGATGAATGAATGACCTATCAACACGTGAAATAGGAAGATCCAAAGATTATAATATTATAATTTGAGATTGTACAAGCTGTAATTCAAGAATATAGTATATATATAGATGATATCTAGAATTTTGACAAGGTTAGCATTGTAATAGGACTTTATTTTACTTTAAAGTGATTATTATAGTCAAGTGCAATAAGTGACTATATAGAGTTATTTAAGGCAATCATAAATAGTTTATAATTGTTGAAAAATAAGGTCAAGAAGCATTTATCTATCACCAGTTATTATATTAAAAGCAAGCTATCAACAAGCTGCCTTCAAGAAGAACTAAGTTTATTGATGACTGGTGGATTGCAATAGTCAAAATGGCTAGATAACTAATATAAAATAAGCCTTTGCTAGCTGAAAAATATTCTCAACCCATTTTTTAAGCACTTGCATGACTTGACTGACTGATGCTAAATAATTACTTATTTGGAACAGCTATAGCAGTCATTTAACTGTTAAATTTAATATTCTAATTCCTCTAAAAAATCTTATATAAGATAAGCTGAGTGTAATGTATTTCACTAGCGAGCCGCTACCTCAACGCGTTTTGACCACGATTAAAAACCTCACTCAATTCAACCATCCACCATGCCTCCAAAATTGTATTAAAATTCAAAAAGTTCAGCTGAGTAAGAGGGTAGAATTCTATTAGCAATCTCCACTATAGAAAGCAAGTAAATTACCTAAATTGCTAAAGCTGCACAGGTCTATAATATACCATATTCAATTTTATGTAACTGACTTCATGACAGCAAATATCACAATGAAACATGCATCAACAATCATAAATTATCCCAAAATGAAGAAGAATTATTTATATAATGGATTCTACTACTAGATTAACATATAGTGCCTCTTAAGCTATTAGATATATAAGAAATAGCTAATATTCTTTTTACTAGCTGTATTATTTAATTAGTTAGAGCAAACTGGGTTATAAACTTTATTAAACATTATCTTAAAATAAAATTCTGCTTTTCTTAATAATATGATTATCAATGTGCTAAATATAAAGACCTTAAAATTATTAAAAAGTGGTTTAACTATATACCAATCACTATAATATAGTAAAGATTATATTAAAGGATACCTATAATTTTAATAAGATTAGTTTTGTTGTATGCCTAATACAGTGGCACCTAATAAGTCTTTGCCCCCCCTGATTACTAATTATTATTCTGCCGGTCAAACCCTCCGAAATCAATATTTAGTATACCATCTGTCAGCCTCAATGACAGCCTTTACATGGTTTGGCATTATATCTGATAGCTTTACTAATATCTCCTTATCTAGAGCTTGCCAGGCCTCTTTAGCTACTTTTATTAATTGCTCAAGAGTTTCTACAGTATTAGGGACATATTTAAATTCAGAGTAAAGCTCATAAATTTTACCTTTATCAAGGTTCATAGATTCTCAATGGGATTAAGGTCTAGAGAATATAGCAGCCAATCTATTACCTTAATCTCTAGTTCCTCTAAAAGATCTTGTGTAAGATAGGCCTAGTGTAAGAGAGAATTATCTTATATAAATACAGCAAGAAAACTACTTAAAGAATATAAATTCTTTACCTTTATTAAAAGTGTGATTAAACGAGATTATTAAAGGTCATAAATTAATTCTTAATAAGCTTGTTTTTGCAAGGGAAGAAATACACAAACATCATATTAATAATAAATAGGAAGGTTAAAAGCAGAAAAAATTTAATAAATAGCTAGCTATTGCAGAAGGCTAATCTCTCTAAAAAAGGCCTAGAGTAATTTTAGTACAAGAATAAGGTTTAGAAAATACTTTCTTCAGTTAGGCTATGTATATGAGCACCACCACAGTGTTTTAATTGTCATGTTTGAGGATATACTAGAGTTAGATGTCCTAAACCACTTAGTAATTAGTTTTTATATAGAAATATGATTGTTTGGTTGATAGAGCCTTTAGTATTTAGCCCATGAGCAGGCGTTGGAGCGGAAGTGGCGGCTCGCTAGTGAAATACATTCATTATATTGATGAGATATCTTATTAGCAGGCACCACCTTGCTGTAGTGGCTGTGGTATTATTAGTCATATTATAAGAAGCTGTTCTGCTAAATAGCTATATAACCTACAAATTTCAATAAAAATTAATAGTGTTGGTGGTTGAAAATGCATTAATTTTTAATGGGTGGTGGAAAAGGGGGAAAATCGGCGGCTTGGTGGTTAAATATGTTATATTATTAGGCAGCTTAATCAATTAATTCGACATTAAAAATATCTTATACCTGTTGGTTATAAAAGTAGGCATCTAAGGTTAAAGAGCTTCTTGAAAATAAGATCTTTTATCTCTTGCTGAGACATGGTTGGAGAAGATTTATAAAAGATTTAAAATAAGACTAAATAAGACTATTCTTCTTACAAAAAAGCCCATAATCTATATATTGCACATAAGAAGCAGCTTTATAAAAAATAAAATAATTTAAGTAATAAATAAATAGCTACTACAGAGGGTTTATCTATTTAGGAAGGTCAGCAGCTTCTATAATGTAAGAATAAGGTTTAAGAAACTTACAATATTTAATCTATTAAACCAACGCTGGCTGCAGTAAAGCATCATGTATGGGCACCACCACAGTGTAGTAATTGCTATGTTATTAGACATAAGCAATTGGTTTTATAATATATATGCTTTTAGGGGGATACTGTCCCCTGTCCTTTTAGATAATGATCTAGGGTGGGATGCTCGCTTACTGATTACATTAAAAGGTAGACATGTAGTGAAAATTTGTTAAATTTAAATCAGTAAAAGTAATTTAAGTCTAATATATATTATTTTCAATCTCAGAAGGTCCAGAAAGAGTATTTTATTTAAAAGAAGAATCTCTTAAATTATGAAAAATTATTTAATTAGTTCTTACGTTAATAAATGATTTTTAAATGAAAAAACACTCTTGGAATCAAGATATAGTAGAATAAGGATCTTATTAAAGTTAAAAAAAAAGCTATAAGAGCAGTTAAAAAGCTATATAGCCCTAAGCCCTAAATATCCCTAATCGGTGAGGTGGTTGCCAAAGGTCTTATTTTTCTCTTATCTTAAAGAAATAAGTATACAAAGATTAAAATAGCCAAAATTAGTGCTAGAACTGTTTTAAAAAATTTTATGATCCAAAATTTTGAAGGCTTTTAACTAGTAGTAAGTAAAAGCAGAATCAATGACTTTTTATTTTTAAATATGTAAGGCCTGCGGTCCCGACGGCGCAGGTCAGGAGTCACGGATGCTGAGTAGCGCGAATATGAGTTACGAAGGGCTCTAAGAGCGCGTAAAGGAATAATGAAAGGGTAAACGTGCGGTGTGCAGCCTTGGTACAGAACTACTCACTGGTCTTTGTAGACTCTGGCGGACAACCATATGTGTATCACGTGATGCATGTGATGACTAGTACACATGAGCCTAGCCGTGACAAAATATATTAAGGACTCTGAGAAAACTATAATATTATTATTTTACAAGAAAAAACTTATATCCTCTTTTTTACCCTATTTTATAAACCATTCTTTTAAATTAAAGCCTATATATTCCACCCTCTGCCTACCATTGGCAAGAATTGGCCATCAACCTTTATAGCTTGATGTCAAGAGATTCACTCACACTCCTGAAGATACTATGATTACCAGCATGCTCTAAATAAGGACCCAAAGTCAATTTGGGAGTGGTTTACAACCATATAATGCATAATTGATGAGAACGGTATTTAACCTGAGGATATCTACAACTTTAATGAGACTGGATTTGTGATAGGCCTTATATCAGCATAAAAGGTGGTTACTTAAGCAGAATATTATGATTAGCACTCTATTTTACAATTAGGAGACTGTGAACAGATTACTGCTATTGAAGCAATCTGTGCAGATAGCTATTTACTACCACCATACATTATCTTTAAAAAAGTTGCTATTGCAGACTAGTTTGATAACCTACTAATTAACTGGTGATTTGAGGTCTCTAATGGCTGAACTATTGATGAGATTAACCTATGTTGGCTACAAACACTATTTATCCTATCAATAAATTTGCATGTCTGTGGCTGGTCTCTGTCAGGGCCCTTGCCATGTAGACCAGGACGAGCACGTGAGCTTCCTTACTTGGATTAGCGTGGCGCGTGGATAGGAGTACGTCGTCCAGCTTCACGTAGACCTCTTCCTTTTTCCTTCCTCTTCATGCTTGAAGTTCTTGTCAATAGCTGCCTAGATAGTCAAATAGCATCCTATTCATTGTCTAGTTGAGCTCTGTGACATAACTTTAAGCATCTAACTTATCCTTGTGTCACCTGGGCTGGAGTCTGATTTTTGCCAACCACTGACTTACCCAGAGTTGAACTGACAGAGTTGATAAATTTGAATAAAATGAATCCCTGAACCTAAGAATAGAATGACTGATTGAATTGTCAAATGGCAAAATCCTTTGATACAGCTAGTACTGAACCAGCTAAAATAACCTTAAGTCTGAATACAGAAGAACTAAATTAATATGACTCTATTATATTTAGCAACTATAGGGAACTTGATTACATCAGCTTAAATAAATTTTGTAGACAAATAATTACTGATCTAGAAGCCTTATTTAAAAATATTTAATCTAGATACTGGGATTATGAAGAAATAATTGAAGATCAGAAGGTCTAGATTGTAGAAATTATTATAAAGAAGCAGAAGATTACTGCTGATCTGATCTTATCACAGTAAGAAGTTCAATATCTACAGAAAAAGTTGAATTAAGTTATAATAGAATAAGATATTTATATTTAACAGATTGCCAGAACTGTTGCTGATAGAAATATAGGCTCTTAGGTTAGACTGAGTTCTACTATCTATAAGTCAGCTAAGCTCCCTGATCCCCTTATGCTCACTGATGGCAAGGAACCTTATTTTGAAGATTAGCTTTTGCTGATAAACTAGAAGCTTTCTGCAAATGGCAACCACTATGACACCTTAGAACTTTGAATTATGTATGTAGCAGGCTGCTGTGAAGGCAAGGCACAAAAGTATATTATATCCTAAATAAGAGAAGGAGCTCTTAGCCCCTATATAAATATAAAAGATATTCTCAACCACCTAAAGATAATTTATGAGAACCTTAATTAGATTATAACAGCCAAGAATCAGTTCTGCCAGCTATATATAAAGAATGTTGATAAGTTTTATAATTTTTTTTCTAAATTCCTTTACCTTACAGCTAAAGCAGAAGTCTTTAAGAACAGCTAGAAAAATAAATTATACTATTAGATTACAATAGAGCTGCAGAAGCTGACTATGACTGAGAAACTTAAAGAAGGATCATTCTAAGAGTTTTTAAACCTCTGCTCTCAGATTGCAGGTCATCTGGAAGCTATTAACTATTAAGCCTAAAAGAGCCATACTTTTGCCCCTACTAAGATTAGTCAGACCACCTAAGTCAAGAAGGAAACCACCCCTAGTACTCCACAATCTAATAGCGCCCCTATAACTAAAGACCTATAAGAATATTTAATGAAAGAAGGACAGTGCTTTAGGTGCTATAAGCAGGGACACTAATCCTAAGACTGCCCAGAGAAGTGATCTTAATCAGGATTAAAGTTTCTTAAAAGGAAGAAGGATGACAGCAACCAGTTAGAAAATATCTAATCTAAGATAAAGTTTCCTTCTTGAGTTATATTAATAGCAGCTTAGAAGAAGTGGATTTAGATAGGTTACTTAGAGGGCAAAGTTTTACTGTACCTAGCCAAGTAGCATATAATAAAATTAATATACCCTTATCTGCCTTAGCTGACATAGGAGTAAATAGTTACTTATTTTTTAATATATATCATGTTACTAAAATTGCTGAGTTTTTAAGGATCTTTATCTAGCAACTAGACTAACTGAGTAGGACAAAAAGCTTTAATAAATAATTAAGCCCCTTTATTACCTATGTAGTTGTGCTATACTTGTAGATTAATAGCTGAAGATTCCTCAATCAGCCCTTTCTCATTCTGGACCTTGGCCAGCATGACATGATTGTGGGGAGGAAATGGTTCATAGATTAGGACATCTGGCTGGATGTGAAGAATCACTGTTTAATTTAGCCTAATCAGAGGCCCCTAACTGCAAGGATCCAGGCCAAACAAAACACCATTATCCCTAAACAAATTCTTAAGTGCCCAATACCAACACCTAAGCATCAGAACCACATAGAATACTGGGATAAACAGATAAACTGTGGAGAAGGGACTGTTATCAACAACTAAGAATTATAAAACAGGATCATCATGTAAGCAATAAAAAAAGGATATAAGCACTAGCTCCAGAGAATCTTAACTAGGGCTACCTAACTGAGACTGCAACTCTCCAGATAGATGCTTAGGAAGAGGTCCACCAGCCTACATCACATAATAAGAAGCTAATTGATATTGTTATCATAGGAGCTGTACCCTTCCACTGGCATCTTAGCAAAGAAGGAACTAAGGCATGTATTACAAGCTTGCTAGAAATTAATTAAATAATAGAGAAAAAATATGCTATAAAATGTGAAGCTGAGGAGATAGCAGATCAGGAACTTGTCAAACAGAAACTGTCAAAATGCTATCAGGGATATGAAGATATCTTCTCAAAGGCTGCATCAGATAGGCTGCCACCCTATTAAATTAATGATTATAAGATTATACTGGAGGAAGGAAAAATATTAGAAGAAGTAGGCTACAGCCCTCTATATAAGTAATTAATAAAAGAGCTGAAAGTAGCCCAGAGTTATATTATTAATAACCTCTTAAAAAAGTTTATTAGACCCAGCACAGCACTATATACTTTGCCTATTTTAATAGTCTAGAAGCTAAGAGGTGGATTATGATTCTGCATTGACTACTGGAAGTTAAATTCAATTACTAAGAAAGACTGGTACCTTATCTCTTTAGTAGATAAGCTGATAGAATGACTATCTGGTGCTAAGATATTTATAAAACTTGATATCTAACAAAGATTCTATAAGATTTGTATGAGTCCAGAATTAGAAGACCTTACCACCTTCTGAACCCAATATAGAACTTTTAAATATCATATTCTACTTTTTAAACTGATTAATGGTCTTACTGTATTCTAGAGATTTATTAATAAGATTCTTATAGACTACCTAGATTATTTTGTTACAGGATATGTGGATAACCTCTTAATCTATAGTCAGAATAAGGAGGAATATATAGAGTATGTAAAAAAGGTCTTAAAATATCTTTGCAGTGTTGAGTTACAGGTGAGCATTAAGAAGTGTAAATTCCATATTATGCATACTAAGTATCTTAGTTTTATCCTGACTACAGAAGGTATGGAGGTTGACCTAAAGAAAACAGCAGTGATCTAGGATTGGAAGACCTTTAATATAGTATAAGAGGTCTAGTCATTTCTAAGATTCTGTAATTTTTATAAGAAATTTATAAAAGACTACAGCCAGATATTTAAACCCTTTCATAGACTTACCAAAAAGAATGTCTCCTTTGATTAGGATAAGAATTGTGAAAATGTCTTTAAGAATCTAAAAGAACAATTTTCTAACACCCCTATTCTACATCACTACCATCCAGATCTTGAAACTAAATTAGAGACAGATACCTTAAATAGTGTAATGACAGGAGTTCTATCACAAAAATATAATAATTAGTGACACCTAGTGGCATATTACTCTAAGAGTATGTCAGCCACTAAAAAAAATTATAAGATCTATGATAAGGAACTACTAGCAATTATACAAGCTCTATAAGAATAGTGAGTAGAATTAGAAAGACTCTAGCTATAAAAATAGTTTAGCATTTTTACTAACTATAAGGCTCCTAAATACTTTATGTCAACAAAGAAACTAAATATTAAATAAGTCTATTAGGCTGAGTTCCTATCACAATTTTATTTCTTAATTTGATATTGCCTTGAGAAACAGAATACATTTGCTGATACTCTTAGTTGCCTCTAAAAGAGTCTAGATACTCTAGATTGCAATCATTAATTCCAGATCCTCTTGAAGCCAGACTCCCTAGAATCTTAGGTTCACAAAGAGGTCAGCCTATCCCCCATTAATCCTTAGGTTCACATTATCAATCAGATCCTCCAAATAAACTGAGAGTCCCCTAAGCTAGAAGAATACCAAACAAAGGCAAAAACTGACTAAGATAGATTATAGGAGTTAAGGGATAGCCTATTGCTTTAGAATAATCACCTAATAGTCTTAGGCAATAACCTAACCCTGCACACACACTTTTTAAATAAGGTTCATGGGCAAATATCCATAATGTATTCTAAGTGAATAAAGACTTAGCAGCTAATACAGGCTTAGTACTACTGGCTTAGCTAGTGTTAAGATGTTGAATAATATGTATGGAACTATGCTAAATATCAAAAAGCTAAGAATCTTTGGGATAGGAAGCCTAGATTACTGTAGCCATTACCAGTGCCTGATCACCTTTGGCAGCATATCTTTATAGACTTCTACTCCTTCCTTAAAGATAGAAATAGATTTGATACAGCTCTAGTATTTGTGGACTAGCTCAGCAAATACCTTATCAGCATCTTTTGTCATAAAGGAACCACTGCAGAGCAGATAGCGTGACTATTTATTAAGTATATATATTGCCAACAAGGGCCCCCTGACAGCATTGTATCTGATTGAGGCCTTTAATTTATTTTCACCTTCTGGAAGATATTCTGCCAAATCTTAGGAATCAAACTGAAACTCTCCACCTCTTATTATGCAGAGATGGATGGGCAAATAGAAATAATTAACTAACATATCATAATACACCTATAACCCTTTATTAATCACTATTAGGATAACTAGTCTAAATTTCTGCCCCTAATTGACTTTGCTGCTGCAACCTTTCCTTCTGAAACTACCTTAGCCTCCCTCTTCTTTATTAATTGCAGATATGAACCCTAAATCTTATTTAACTAGACTAGCCTCACAACCCTTATCCCACAAAATAAGAGGATTAGCAAGGAACAAGCTAAGAGGATGGCAGAGCAGATGCAGAAAATATGACTAATAGTAAAGGAAAATGCTATAACTATCTAAAAATATCAGAAGATCTAGGCAGATTGTCACTACTGGGAAGTGGACTTTGGAGTTGGGGATTCAGTTTAGCTGTCCCTGAAGGTATATAGAATAAGCTAACTTAGCAAGAAGCTGGATAGCCAGATGGCAGGACCCTTCTGAATTCTAGAAAAGGTGGGTCACTCCTATCAATTAGAGCTTCCCAAATCCATAAAGATCCATCTGATATTCTCACCTGATAAGCTGTGTTGAGCTGCAGATGATCCTCTCCCAGGATAATAGATTGAGCCCCCAGAGCCTGTAATTATCAATGGAAAGCAAGAATAGGAAGTTAAAAAGATACTAGCATCACAGCTTAATAAACAACAGCTCCAATATCAGATTAAATAGGTAGGCTATGACAAAGACAACACATGATATCCTGCCTGAAATTTCAAGGGATCCCCCCATCAATTGCAAGACTATTATACAGCATATCCTTCCCACCCTAGACCACCACAGCATTTAAATAAATAGCTGAAGGCCTGGGAGAACAATAACAACCTACCAGATCACAGAGATGACAACTTACCAGCTTGAGGGCTGGGGACAGCCCTCTTAAAGAGGGGGGTAATGTCAGGGCCCTTGCCATGTAGACCAGGACGAGCACGTGAGCTTCCTTACTTGGATTAGCGTGGCGCGTGGATAGGAGTACGTCGTCCAGCTTCACGTAGATCTCTTCCCTTTTTCCTTCCTCTCCATGCTTGAAGTTCTCGTCGATAGCTGCCTAGATAGCTGAATAGCATCCTATTCATCGTCTAGTTGAGTTCCGTGACAGCAGAAGCACCTGTGTAGATTCCCATATGCAGGGCAAATTGCCAGGCATTCACCTGGAACAGCCGGCTACTAGGGCTCAGCCAAGGTGTAGTGGATGCAGGGAAATTGGCCACAGGATCAATACATGTAAAAATCGCTATTTAGTTGAATTGATGGGTGTTGGTTAAGATATACTGATTTGCAAATTTCTAATGGGGTTGGGTGTACGGCTCGACTGGGAATTACGTTATTGAATAAAGGCTATTAGCTTAAGTGTTAGAGAGTAGCTAAAGAGATTGTATTAATTTTGTTGGTATTATTAAAAAATTTAATTAAAAAATTTATTTAGCTAAGCTCTTAGGATTTAAGCTTTTACAGTGACGGCTCCAAAGTTTTGACACCCCAAAAATGGACCCACCTTTACATTGCCTGTACTGCCTACCCTTTAGAACATCCTACCATCTCACATTTCTACATGTTCAACCTGCCGTACCACACCTATCCTCTAATAGCACGTTAATCAGAACTGACATCTGCATTTTATAAGTAATATATGTGAGCTTTATGCTATTAGCTAAGGCTATAAACATATATATAATTGCTATCCTTAGATATCTATATTAGGAATTTAATATATAATTAAAAAAATTATAAATAGCGGAATAATATCTCTAAATTATATTTAAAATAGTCTACGAAACTTAATAAAATTAATAAAGATCTAATAAATACTATGAATAATAATCTTAAGGTTATATATATAAGAGGACCTGCTATCTGAGGTTTCCAATAAAATTAAAAGTAGGTTCCCTTTATAGTACATTACAATGCATGTTTGCTAATACCAAAAACTCGGGTTAAATATAAATTAATTTACCAGCTATTAAATACTGGAAACCTTTAAAAATAATATTATAGCTGGTAACTTTATTTAACTGATAAGTGTGCAATCGAACACTTATAATATTAAATATAAAAATATCAATCAATGCCTTGAAGCTACTGATTAACCCTTTCTTTATTAATTTGATAAGTGTACTGTTAAGTGTGAAATTAGTATTTTGAGAAGATGGACCGTTATAAAATACTAACCAAAGAAAGGCTAATGCCAAGGGTTACCACATTGTGGAAAATAAGTTAATTAGATATTTTAAGGTGCTTCCTTTGATGCTATATATTATACTAACTGGCCTAGCACTATTTAGCAAGCCTAATGCTAAGTGTATTAGAATCACTAATTTTGGTATTTAGATCTATATTTTTGAATGTTACCGACATTAATTGACTATGCTAGTAGTATTTTCCAATATAATAATGCACCTACACACACTGCATATGTTATATGTAATAATTAATAATTAATAGATATAGATATTGAAGCAATGAAATAACTATTATAGGAATTATCCAATTTAAATCTAATTGAGAACTTCTGGGCACTGCTTAAAGTAAAAATATGTAAGATTCACCTTAATTTAATCCATATATCTGATAATAATATTATTATAAAGGAGCTTCTGATACCTACTGCACAAGATGAATAAGTATAGATAGATTTATAGCATCTATAGCATCTTGAGCATCTCTCAGAACAATGCCACATTGTATAGAAGTAATTATTGAGAGTTAGGGTGGGGGGGGAATACACCATGTTAGCCAAATGAGAAAATAAACTTTTGAAGTTTTTGACCAGCAGAATATGATATAATAATAGGGATGTGGAAACCTTGGAGGTGTCACTGTATATCATAATTAAATAAAAGATAAAATCTAGAAATATACTATAAACTTCATATTTTTTTTAGTCTACACCCAATACCTATTTAAATATGATAAAGAAGTAAAGAGATTAATAGCTTAAATTATATTTCTTAATTATATCAATAATATAGCTCTTCCTACTAGCTCTAATATCCTAATAAAATTATTAAAAATTAAAATTACTAGTTTAGTAGTTCTTTAAAAAAAGCAGCTCAATTGATATATACAATTTAATTAAGGACGTAGTTTTTATTTATTTTTATGTTAAGAGAAGAATAAACCATAATTAAATTAAGATAAAATTCAAATAATACTGGGTTTACTAAGGCCTTCCTGATATCTATTTTCTCTAGTAAATAGTTTACTATATAGGACAGAATATAATTACTAAAATTTATATACATTTATAATTTGAACTTAGGCGACCTCCACAGGAATATGGGTAGGTAGGCAGTGTGGGCACAATTAAATTATTATTTTTATTAATTAATCCCAAATTAATTTAGGGTCTAGATCATCAAGATATAATAGTGATGATATAGTGAGAATTAATTATTCCTTAAATAAATTAATTATTAATTTAAATTTAGCAAGCTTAATTTAAATCAATTTTAGAAAGAATAACCATTTAGATATTATAATACAAGGTTCTAAAAAATCCAATGAAGTGTTTGATAGATTTTATTAAATTTAGAGATTTATTTAAGATAATTTATTTCTCTTAATTATTAGCCTCCATATTCGGTTAAAAAGAAATGATTAAATTAAGAGATAATATGGTAAATCTATTATTTAAGAAAAGAATTGACATTTTATTACCAATCATAAAGGTTTTTTAAAGAAAATTCTTAGTTTGTTAATAAAAAATACTAAGAGATTAATCTTTAAGTTCTTTTTTCTTAAAATATTAGTCTATCTTAATAGTAGCACCCTCATTTAGTAATAAAAAATAGAAAATATAGATGTTTTTTAGATGAAACTGATTTATTTTTCAAGCTAGGGGTGGATTTCTTATTTTATTTTTTATTATTAACTTTTAAAATGTTCCTGTACCTTTTATTTTTATATATAGATATTTAGTGTGAGCAAGAATAGTTGGACAACAGATGCATTAGGATTAGGATAGCTTTACATTAATAGTCTTTAAGTCTTAAACAGCTTCACAAACAATTAGCAGATATAGATTGTTGAGTATAGATATGTATAGCAGCCATGCTACAGGAGAATTTGGTACAGTTCAGTAAATTCTATATATATAAAAAGGAATTATCAATTATTAGGCCTCTATATTCTTACCATTTTCTTTAGCCATTGGACGTGAGCCGTTTCTCACCATTCAAAAATCTATATGGTCAAAGAATCCAAGAACTGTTTAGAAAGGGATTTATTTAATTAAGAAAGAGAATTTTCTCTATATTTATATTTAATGGTCAATCATCAACAAGCTTTATCATCATTAAATATTAAGAGTGGCTTTGCAGCAATAGCCTAATTCCTTTTCCTTTAGGAAGAGCGCTTTCAAACTCAAGATTCAATTGAAGATATTAACATCACTATCTTTATCTTATATTACTGTAATCAGTCTTTTCATAAGAAAACCACCCAAATACATATGAGCACTAGCAGCAGATAAAGTAAATTAGGAGTTCTAAGAGTATTAATAACATCTCTCTCTAACATAGTTCACTAGCGAGCGCCACACACAAATGAGCGCCGCACCTCCACTCTGATTCCTGCCCATGGGCTAATTACTAAGTGGATTAAGACATCTAACTCTAGTATGTCCTTAAATATGACAATTAGAGCACTGTGGTGGTGCTCATATATATGGCCCAACTGCAGAAAGTGCTGGATCTATAGAGATAGTATCTGGAGTTTCCTAAACCTTATTTTTATACTAAAATCACTCTAGACCCTCTTAAAGAGATGGGCCCTCTTCTATAGCTAGTTGTCTATTAGATTTCTTCTGTTTTTGGCCTTCCTATTTATTATTAGTATGATATTTGTGTATTTCTTCCTTTGCAAGAACAAGCATATTAAATGTTAATTTATGATCTTTAATAATCTTCTCTAATCATGCTTCTAATAAAGATAAAGAATTTTAAATATATTTTTTAAGCAGTTTTCTTACTGCAGATGCTTACTTTTCTAGTTATTTAATAATATAAGGTGTTTTAGGTGCTGAATTAGTTGACTGACTGCTTAATAATGTAAAGGTCTTTAATTAAATATCTAACTTGCTGAGCACCCTATCTAGATTAAATAGAACTAAGCTAATGCCTGCAAAGCTATTCTGGATATTCTCTATTATAAAAGTACTTTTATGAGCCTATAGAAAGATCTTAAAGAAATTAAGTTTATATTAATATAACTGATTCTTAGGTGTATTTTCTGCTTCACTAAGTTATTTATTATATGCACTTTTTAAAAATTAAACACAACCTATATCTAAAGGCTGGAGATTGTTAAAAGAATATAGATATATAGATAGAAATAATATTATTCTTATTATATGTCTAATTAAATTGAGGTGTGAGATAGCTGCTATAGCCATCCATAACTAAGAGACAGTATTTCCTAATTATACAGCTAATAGTAACAGAAATAAAGAGATTTTTAAATTAGTAAAGGCTTATCTTACTAATAATTTATTTATTAAGACTAACTTCAATCCTGCTATCTAATAAAAATGTTAGATCTTGATACTAACCCTCTATATAGATCTTTTCTTTAAAGATAATATATGAAGGAAGTGCCTAATTAGTAGAGTTAATACACTCAATTAAAATAATTTATTTTTGATTATCTAGCTGTACAAGGTATATTTTTCTATAATAATTAGCTTTAGTAATTACTTAAGCAGTAGCTACTAGGCCTATAGTAAAATTAGTGTTATTAAAATTATAAATATCCTTTAATATAGTCCTCTTCATTTTAAGTCAATTTATGATGAATACACAATTTCCTACTTCTTTAAAGCAGAAACTGCTAGTAGGGCTCTACCCTCTTCCTTAATTAATTCTCTTCAATTTTGATGCACTTTTGGAGGCATGGTGGGTAATTGAATTAAGGAGGCAAAACATGGTTTTATTATATACGAATCATTATAATGTAACATGGAATCATATTAAAAGATATTTATAAATTTAATAAGACTAGTTTTATTATAGACCTAGTAGCTATTGCTTAAGTGATTATTAAAATTAATTATTATCAAAAGGCATATCTTGTATAGCCAGATAATTAAAAATAGATTATTTTAATTAAGTGTATTAATTTTACTGGTTAACCACTTCCTCCATATATTATCTTCAAAGGGAAGGCCTATATAAAGGGTTAATATCAAGATATAATACTTCTTATTAAATAATAAGATTGAAGTTAGTCCTAATAAATAAATAATTAATAAGATAGGCTTTTATTGGTTTAAAAATTTTTAAATTCTTGCTATTACTTACTGTATAATTATAAAATATTATTTTTTAATTCTAATAGCTATGGTAGCTATTTTATATCTTAATTTAATTAAATATATAATAAGAATAATATTATTTGTATTACATATTTAATTAAATTGAGATATAAAATAGCTGCTATGGCTATTAAGAACCAGAAGATAATATTTTCCAGTTGTATAACTAGAAATAGTAAAAATAAAGAGATTTTTAAGCTAATAAAGGCTTATATTATTAGTAATCTATTTATTAAGACTAACTTCAATCCTACTATTGTGTGGAAGCTTAAAATCTTGATACAAACCCTCTATATAGACCTTCCCCTTAAAACTAATGTTTAAGGGAAGTGCTCAACCGGTAGAGTTGATATATTTAATTAATAACCTATTTATAATTGCCTAACTATATAAGAGAGGCTTTTCTATAATAATTAGCTCTAGTAACTATTTATATAGTAGCTACTAGACCTATAATAAAATTAATTTATTAAAATTATAGATATCCTCCTGTGTGATCCTATATTATATTACAATGATCTGTACACAATCAAACCACTCTTTAATAGTTTTAGGATCTTTATATTTAGCACATCAATAATCATATTATCTTAAAAAGCATTTTTTCAACTGATCTTGTCAATTAATAAAGTTTATATCCATTTCTCTTTAACAGATTAAATTAGTGTAGTACCATGCTAAGCAAGCAAAATATTAATTAATGTAATTCACGGCCGAGCGGCACACCCCACCGGAAATCGCGTCTTCCTACCCACATACCAACTTCAACCATCTATCATGCCACCAATTCGCACTGAATCTTCGCAAAATTTGACCAACCAAGAGGGCAGGATCCTGTTGGCCCTATCTGATATAAAAAATGGCTGCATCAAATCTCTTCACGCAGCAGCAAAGCTATATGATATACCCTACTGAACTCTTGCTGCTCACGTGGGAGGGAGAGCAGCACATGTTGATAAGTGCCTAAATAGTCATAAATTGACCTAACTAGAAGAGGATTTGTTCAATAAACCTTCTCTATAGATTCACATGGAGCAGTGCCTAGGCCCTCTATTATATGAGAGATGGCCAATATCCTTCTTGCAGTGTGTGGATCAACCCCCCTATTAATTATTAGTGTTAATTGGGCATCAACCTTTGTTAACTGTTGTGATGAGCTTTGTACACGCTTAATATATTATGACTACCAGCACACCCTAAATAAAGATCCTTGATCTCTATATATGTGGTTTATAACTGTGCAGCATGTTATTAAAGAGAATAATATATAGTTAGAGGATATCTACAACTTTGATAAGATAGGATTTGTAATAGGGCTTATATCTATATAAAAGGTAGTTACATAAATAAATTTTTATAGTCAGAGATATCTATTAACCGACCCCTACGGGTAACCTTGCGCGACCCTGACAACCACCTGAGCACCCCAGCCACCCGAGCACCAATTTTAGACCCCCCCTTCTAGCTTCAATATCTCAGCAAATTCTATACTATTTAACTTCAAAATATATTTAAACTAAAGCTCTACTCTTCAGCTTGGGCCCTAGCATGTCATTGCCTTCATATAATAATTCCTCATTGAATGCACACATCCAGCAGCTCTGGTAGGCAATGCTTATACTTAGTCCTCCACCTCTTTATTTCAGCCTGCTCATTAATATTCACAGTATTTTGATTTATAGCTTTAAGCTTTGAGCTTAATACTATGCCTCCCTTGTGAATTCTATACTTAGAGGCCTGTGATTAAGTTATGCAGTCCCTAGTAGCTTTAATATATCAGTTAAGCTTAGCTTTGATAGCAGCTGAATATGATGCTAGCATATTATTATTATAAATAAATAGCTCTAGGCCCTTATTAAATTAATTTTTGTTAATATCATGAATCTCCTTAAATTGTTTAGCTTTTTTGGCATATTACCTTAGGAATTAATATTATCAGTATTAGTAGATGAAGAGGATAGATAATATGGTTAAGGTATTTGATTAAGTATAATTAATAAATTAAATAATATAATGTTAGTCTTTTAGAATCTATACTGAATAATATATTTTTTGAATATCTTCTTGCAAATTACCCTTAAGGCATAAAGGAATTTAATCTCAATAAATTTATTATATTTTAAGTAGATTATATCTGTAATTACTTCTAAATACTAATACTTATATATATATAAAAAAATACCAATATCCAATAGCTGCAAGAAATGACTTGTATATAGAGATAAGAAGAAGGTGATGATATTAGTCTTCTCACAGAATTTAAAAAATTCATATGTTAGATGGGAGCTATATCTATTATATTATAAAAAAATATCTTAACCCTTCTTATAACTTTTAGTATACTGATAGAATGATTAAATCTATTAAAAAATAATTATATCAGTTATATAGCTATTTTCTAATACTCTAATTAAATAATCTTACTAAATATTAATAATTTTAAACTAATTTGTAAATATACAGCTACCACTTATAAGAATAAGTGATGGACAAGTCTAGTTATCTACATTGACTGCTTTAATCACAGTAACATATTTATAATTTGAATTTATCTTAATAATAAAGCTTATTAATATTAAAGTCCCTAATAATAATCTATTAATCATAATCAACACTGATATTGAAGCCAGTCTCATCAAAATTATAAATATACTCCTTTAATATCTTATGGTTCTAGATAATCTAATAGAGCTTCTAAAACTACTTTTAAATAATATCATAATCCTCTATATACTTAAAGTCAAGCTCTATAGCTCTAAAGTGACATCTTTTATATTTAAGATGTCTTCCTAGCCATCAGTTTAAACATTTCTCACTGACAGTAGGTGGAGGGGTGTCTAAACTGATATAAGTTGATTTCAGAATAGAATTAGCACTTAATTTGATTATTTATATAAATAGCTTTATATTTAATTACTCTAAAGTATTAATATAATAATATAAAGCCTTTTTTTGCTCTTCTGACAATCTGGTGTTAGTTAGTGGTTGTTCACATAGATTGGACTGTCCCTTCCACCTTGCAAAGAGTATTTACTATTTAACTCCATATTCACATGCAGTTTCAGCAATATTTGGGGGATTTTGTGTGTTTAACGCATTAATAGCTTTGAGCATTCAATCTTCATAATTTTTTTTTGAATTTGGGCATGGTGGTGGTGGTTGAATTATATGATAAAGTTGATGGGTTGAAATTCTATGAAGTTCTAAAATTGGTGCTAGGGTGGCTGGGGTGCTTGGGTGGTTGTCAGGGTCGCGCAAGGTTACCGTAGGGGTCGGTTACTTAATTGACACCAAGTGGTGTATTGTAATTAAACTGTGTGTACACTCTTAAAATAGAATTTGAGCCATTCCATATGGGAATTCTGATCAGATTGAAAAGCCTTGTTTATCTGCTTCTAGCAGACACTTTATAAGGACTTCTTCCCCTTCATAAATTAATAATTTACGGGCCATCTGCGCACTTTTCTATACATGGTTCAATTCCATTCCATGAAGCTGACCATAGAGAGTTTCTCTTGGGACCTTCAAAACCTCTGCTGCTGCTACTTTTGATTTAAACTGACCCTTTTTATAGGCTGAAATAGGTATCTGTAATTTAGATTCATGAGATAAAACCATTTTCAATAAAAAGTTAGCGGTTGAAAGTCAATTTTTTAATGGGTGGTGGAAAAGGGGGAAAATCGGCGGCTCAGCGGTTGAATATGTTATTCCTACTAGCTTATTAATTAATATTAATAATATCTTATATAGTCTATTAACTATATAAGAAAGCTTTCTTAATTAAAAAATGTTTTAAGGACATTTTGTCCAGCCACTCCACTGATTTTGACCATGCTTAGAAACTTGAAGCTATCGCCAACAACCAAATGATATGTATTTCTATTGAAACTATTCAGAATAGCATGTAGGATACTTAAGTGTAGTATAATTAATAATTCTATAGTTAGAAGAATACTTCAATGAAATATATTTTAATATTTCTAAAGCTTATGATACAGAACTATTTAAGATCTCCTTTCTTAAGCTTATTCTTTTACTTATTTCTTAATATATAATTAATCTCTTATTTCTTATAAAAATCACTATTAAGAAGCATCTGTTGCTTTAATTAACTTTTGTTCTATTTATCTTTCTTATATTTTTTTTGGCCCAGAGATCATGCAATTCTTTTAATATAAAAGAGGCTTCACATAATGAATTTATATCTTTTTATTAACTCCTTAAGAGACTTTTTTTAGGAGTGATAAAAAAGTTTTGGGACGGCCAAATTACCTGGGAATTGCATTAATTTGAATATATTAATTCTACTGAATAGGTGCTTCTGCCTTATATTATTTTTAAGGGAAAGATACATATCTAAAGATAGCATGAAGATGAAGTTTTAAAATTATATATATAGAGTCAAATCTAACATATTATAATGATATGCTGCTTTCTATACAGATGAGACTTTTTCCCTTTTAATTAAGAAATCGCTAAAAAGATTCTCCCCTCCTGCTCACCTAAAGTTTTAGATTTTTTTAAGCTTTTGGAGGCATGGTAGGTGGTTGAAATGCCTCAAGTTTTGGGCATGACTAAAACACGTGGGGCACGCAGCTAGCTTGGTTACCAATTACGTTACTCTTTTAAGCTAACTTCATAATTCTAGAAAAAGTTCTTAAAGATAAAGGGGGCTTTAAACCCCATTTTTTAATAATTGACTTACTAATTTCAAAAAGGCGATATTTTTTTAAACTTAATATTAAAAATAAAAACTAGAGAAAATAGAGAATCTATCCTTTCTTTCATAGGCAATGAATAATAGCTTTTTTCTAATATAAGCTGGATGCCTCATAATTAGATAGATAGTATAGGGTCTATTAATATTAATAACTAGGGTAGTCTTCATTATTATAGTCTAATAGTCTAATTATATAGAAGCTTCAATATCCATGAGATCTAATAATAAACACATTTAATTGTCCCTACAATTTTGAAGATAGATGGGAGAGAAGCCTAATAATCTAAGGTGGGTTTTCTTAAGTGTCTACCTTCATTGATAAAGAAATTGGAATCTAATAAATTAAAAATTTAAGTAAATAAATCCCTTACTGATTTTATGATTTAATATATAATTTAGATATCCCTAGATTTAGTGTAAAGGTAACCTAGCTCTAATGACATGACATAATTCTAGTTAAAATAAAAGTCTAGGTATTCATATGAGCCTTAAATATCTTTCTAAATCATCAGCAATAAAGATACACCTTATCATTGTTTATACTCTTATAAAAAGATTTTAGAGGCTCTTAAAAATCTTTATTAAAACTTAATTTAATATTTATTAAGCAGGTATCTTTGGGCCAACCCTTCCATTATGTAATTACCCCTAGTCTGCCATACAAGTGGTATAAACTATATGAAGTTATAAGCTTAGAAGCTTAGTCTTTTTTTAATATTTAATAATATTTTAATTTAATAGAAAACTTTAGTTACTTGCTTTATTAAATTCTCTTTTTTATATATTTAAGGAATAATCGCTTCTGATCTAAATAATTTTGATTAATATTATATAACACTAAGACTAAACTCAATATTATTAGTAAAGTCTTGTCTTCATTTAATTAGGTAGGGGTTATCTATATTTTTTAGTATAAAAATAAATAAGGTCTATTTTCTTTCAATTAGATTAAATAAATTAAGCTACTTTTAGAATCGTTATTTGGTTAATTTTAAAAATCATTAATAATTGTATTTTGAAGATTTAAAGGTAATAAATAATAAAAGCTCTATTATTTAATACACCTAAGAAATCCAATCTAAGTTGAGATCTTTTTTAGCACCTAATTTTCCTTAGTATATATATGTACAGTGGCCCCTAATAAGTTTCTGGCCCCCTTTCATGCTTACTAATTATTGTGCTGGTCAAAAACCTCTAAAAATCAACAAAACTAATATTGTGTATACCACCTATCAGCCTCAATGAAGTTACGCCCCGGATCCTTCGCACCTCTGCGTCATTCATTAGCTTGGGCTTCCTGGTTGGCTTGTCTTACCTGATCTCTCTGGAACCGGCGACAACACTGTTAACAGTATTGCATAGGCCTCATGCCACAGTCTGACAATATCTCTGAGGGGTTCTCAAGAGGTAGAAGAAAGCAAGGCTCCCTTGGTATGTGTACCTTAGGATTATAGAAGTACTGATGAATACAGATCTTCAAGTTGATACTTCAATAACAATATTGTGATTGAACACAGAGAGAGAAAGATCAAACTAGATATATGGTGGTGAATGTTAGCCCTTATGTAACTTCCCTCATCATCCCCATGGACTTGTTCTGATCATCTCCATAGACCTGACCTGGTGTTCTCCATGGACATATTGTGTCACGTGACGCGCTATGCCAGCCTAACACCCCACTTAGTGCATACCCTAGTCATATCCATAGGCTGTCGTGTAACCATCTTAGTAAGGTCCGTAACAAATGAGAGCTTTTACCTAGTTTTAGCATTGTATCTGATGATAACTTTACTAATATCTCTCTACCTAATTTTTTTAGCTACTTTTATTAGCTACTTAACAATTTTAATTGTATTAAATATGCTTTTACATCAGAATGAATTTTATAAGTTTTTACCTTTATTAACACATGGATTCTCAATAAGATTAAGATCTAAAGAATATAGTAATTAATTTATTACCTTAATATGCAAACAGAATTTAATAATTCATTTTTATATGCCTATCTACGCTTTGCAGCTTCTTCAACCACTTGATGTAAATATTTTTAGCCCGCTTAAAAAGGCATATAGAAAGTTTTTTGAAGACCTTATGACTGCTAACAATAATCATATTAATAAAAAAGACATTCTATCCCTGTATCTAGATATATATATAAAAGTATGTATTTCAGTAAAGATCTGCAGCAGTTTTGCAGGGGATAAGGCTTAATTAAGTCATTTAGTTTAGAGTGTGTTCCTCTCAAAGCTTACCTTCCAATTATGCATGCATATATCACCACTAGTTGAAGGCTCAATTTCCTCTGCTTTTCAGACTCCACAAAATACTCACTAGTTAGAGTGAAAGGTATAAAGTCTGCAGAATAGCCTTAATATAAAACAGCAGCTTTCTAACAGTCTAATTGCTTATATTTAATATCTTGAGAAAGCTATGCAAATGGCCATACAAACCAAGCTTCTTTTAAATCAAGAAATCAAGGCTCTATAAGCTGAAGATGCGTAAAAATGCTAGAAAAGGGCAAGAAAGCATGCTGGGCTAGGTAATGATTGCCTTCTTTGTGTACAAGAAGGTGAAAACCACATTCATAAGCTTGATATACGGCTTAATGAACAGCCTGAAGAACCTACCCCTATGCCTTATTGATGAGCTCTGCAATGCTGTAGTGGCTGTGGGACAGTTGGACATACAATTCAAAATTGCCCTAGTAAATAGCTATCTTTTCATGTATTTAATTAGTTTAGTCTAATGGTGTGATGGCTGAATAGCTTCAAAAAATTGCTGGCCATGGCGAAAAATCTGCCACTCGGTGGTTGATTACGTTATTTACTTATTTTAGATAGTTGGCCATAGAAATTATTTAATTTTTAAATTCAATAACATAGTTAAATAATATTATATTATTTTATATTTTTATATTTATCATATCTTTTATAATTTTTAGATATTAGCTATTTCTTTCTATTAAAATAAATATATAAGAAGTTAATTAAGAATAAAGTATAACTAAACTAACTATATTAATAAATTTAATTTTTAAAAATATATTCCTATACCTAATTAAGTATGCCTAGCAGAATTTTGACTGTATGAATATAGTCCAATGGAATTATAAGTAAGATTAGACCTTAAATCAAGTTAATAGCCAAGATAAGGATAATTCCATGTTGTTATAAGGGACAATATGCTTGGCATTGGAGAATATGAAACTACTAGGACTATTGGGTGATATAGCTTCCACCCTAATAAATTTTACTTCTTTCCTTCTCCAGAAGTTATATCACAACTTTTCATTGATGATAGTTCCCTGCCATTGTTTCTATCCACCACACTTACATTTCCTAAAAAAAACCTCCATCTCATGACCAAACGGACCCCCGCATTTAGGGTTCAAAACCAATACCTTTTCGGGGCTTTAATTGTGCAACTATATCTTTATGTCTTCATTTTTCCATTCAACATGCCTGTCAAGAAATCATGGCTGAAACAGGGATTTCACTCCTTAAAAAGTTTTTCATGTTCCCAGATAATACTGCCACTCCTACTACCTCACCACACAACCATAACCACCAGCTAAAGGCCACTAGGCTTGTCTAAGGCACCGATTATTACGTAGAATAATCGGTCTATAACGTATCCGGTAAGCAAGCGGCCACCTCTCCGCGTTTTGACTGTGGTCAAAAACCTCACTCATTTCAACCACCAACCATGCCTCCAAAAGTATATCAAATTTCAAAAGATTTAATGAAGCAGGAGGGAAGGGTCCTACTTGCTATATCTACTTTAAAAAAGCAAGAAATCTGCAGTATTACAGAAGCAGCATGTGTTTATAATATTCTATATACAATACTTTGAAGACAACTAAATAGCCATATCTTTTAAGCAGAAAAATGTGCCAACAACCATAAGATAACTTAAAATGAAGAGGAATCACTTATACAATGAATTCTCTCACTGGATTGATGTGGAGCATCTCTCTGACCTTTGCATATATAAGAAATAGCCAATATTCTACTTGCTTAGCATGATACTACATTAATTTAATCTATTAGAGAGAAATGGATATACAACTTTATTAATTGACAAGATCAGTTGAAAACATGCTTCTTAAGATAATATGATCATCAATGTGCTAAATGTGAAGATCCTAAAGTTATTGAGGAGTGATTTAATTATATACAAATTATTATAATGCAGTATGGGATCACACAAGAGGATATCTATAATTTTGATAAGACTGGCTTTGCTATAAGTCTAGTAGCTACTGCACAAGTAGTTATTAGAGCTAATTATTATAGGAAGGCCTCTCTTATACAGCTAGACAATCATGAATAGGTTACTTTAATTAAATGTATCAACTCTATTAGTTAAGCACTTCCCCCATGTATTATCTTTAAGGGGAAGGTCCATATAGAGGGTTGGTATCAAGATTTTAAGCTCCCACATGATAGCAAAATTGAAGTTAGTCCTAATAGATAGACCTCTGATAAGATAAGCTTTTGCTAGCTTAAAAATCTCTTTATTTCTGTTATTTCTAATTATACAATTAAGAAATACTGTCTTCTGGTTCTTGATAGCCATAGCAGCTATCTTACATCTTAATTTAATTAAATATATAGTGAAAATAATATTATTCCTATCTGCATGCCTGCACATTCTTCCCACAAGTTTCAACCTCTAGATATAGGCTGCTTTTCACCTTTAAAAAAGGTATATGGGAGCTTAGTGGAGCAGAAAGCACACTTAGAAATCAATTATATTAATAAACTTAATTTCTTAGAGGCCTTTCCACAAGCTTATGACAGTGCTTTTTAAGCAGAAACTATTCAAAATAGCTTTGCAGATGCTGGCTTAGTTCTATTTAATCCAGATAGGGTGCTCAGTCAGTTGGATATCCAGCTAAAGACCCCTACACCACCAGGCAGTTAATCAACAGATTCAGCACCTAAAACACCTTATACTACTAGGCAGCTAGAAAAGCAGGCATCTGCAATAAGAAAACTGCTTAAGAAATATGTTTAAAGCCCTTTATCTTTGCTAGAAATATGCTTGGACAAGCTTATTAAGGGTCATGAATTGGCTCTAAATAAGCTGATGATTACATGGGAAGAAGTACACAAATTTCATACTAATAATAAATAGAAAGGCCAAAAACAGAAACAATCTAATAGGCAGCTAGCTATTGCAGAAAGGCTAGCTATTTAAGAGGGCCTAGAGCAATTTCAGCATAAGAATAAGGTCTATGAAGCTCAAGATGCACTTTATATAGATCCAGCACTTTCTACAGTTGGGCCACGTGTACAAGCCCCCCCACAGTGTTCTAATTGTCATGTTTGGGGACATACTGGAGTTAGATGTCCTAAACCACCTAGTAATTAGTTTTTATATAGAAATGCAATTGTTTTGTTGATATAGACCCTAGAATCTCACCTGAAGGTGGGATTGGAGCGGAGGTGGCCGCTCGTTTACAGTGGCCGCTCGCTTACCGGATACGTTAGTCACTGTACATCACCTTACCTAAGAAAAGTTAGCCTTACATTTAGTCACTGAATGTATCTATACCTTATCTAAAGCTACTTGAAGGAGTTTCTTAAAATCACTTAGGATAATAGCTAGAGTAAAGACTGGTTATCTTATTAAGTTTCGCTTAAAGCTTTCTAAGTCAAGTTAAATCTTATTAAAAGCTAGGTCTGCGACTAGTTATATATATACTAAGTAATTATTAAAGACACATCTTTTTGTAAGAAAAGAAATTATTTACTAATTTATTACTTCTAAAAAGCTAGTAATTTTTTTTTTCTAAATCTTGTATCGAAATAAGAAATTAATATCTGCTTAATAGTTTCTTTATATCTTTAAATAAAAAACTTAAGTTTATTAACCTTATTTTTAAATTTTTAAATTAAATTACTAATATTCTATCTAATAGATAAGGCCATTAGGCTAAAAATACCAACTTTAAATAATTTTATTAACTTAATAATTCTCTAGAAAAAATTATTAGAATTTAATACTTTTTAAAATTATTATATGTTTAGGTAGGTCACTTTAAAAGGTTTTTGGCCAAAAAGTTAGAAAGATAATGATATTTTTCTGTTAAAAACGAGAAATCTTAGTAATATAATAAATCAAACTAAATATTATTTAGAGTAATTTTTAAAAAATACTCAAAAAATATTTTATTAGCTATTGAGATTACCAAAAGTAAAAAAAAATACCTTTTTAAGAAACGAAATTTTTGAAATTAATTATTTTAAAAAACTTTTTATTTAAGTTTCCTTATAAAACTTTATTAATATTAAAAATAGCTCTCTCTTAACTAATATAAAACATAATTTAATTAATACAAAGGCTTCTGTCAGGAACTTCACTATTTATTTAAAATTAGGCTTAAAATAAAAAATATATTTTATCTTTTTAAAAACCTCAGATATATAAACTTTATTATATTATATTCATCCTACATTATTTCTAGTATCTGATGTTATCAATTTATCTTAATATCTAAATAAACATATATCTAAGTCAGCAGGGAGATTCCCTTTAAACTTAATTAAGAGATACCTTATTTTCTAAATATTGGTTTTCTTATCGATTTCTATATGAAGCTAGGCGGTTTTTAAGGGCTTGTTGGATTATTTTAAAAATACAGAAAGCAGAACAATTAATATTAGACATATTAAATATAGAGCTTAAACTAAAGTATATCTTATTAAATTACTATTAATTTATATATTTTTCGATCTATAAGTTGTACAATAGAATAAGTGTAGATAAAGCTAGATATTAGTAAGAGACTATATAGCTTTAATACATAATAAAACTTCTTGCCTCACTATAAATAAATAACATATATTGGCCAGGTGCTAATGTGTGTAAGACTAATATTTAATCTTAGAAAGTCTTTTACCAATTATGTTAGATTTTAGATAGGTCAAAAGTCATTCTCTGAGATTATCTAAAGACAATACGTCTCTAGAAAGAAAATCATAGCTTCAATTTTTAAGCTATATTAGTTGTTAAGGCTAATTTATATATATATTTATATAGGCTATACAGCTAGTATATACAATTTAACTGAATTTAAAGTAACACTATTTTATTAATGATAAATATTTTCTTAAAGAAAAGCTATTAAATTAGTTAGTATGTAATTATATCTTATAAACTTCTAATAGCTCATGAGCAGTTGTTTAAAAATAAGCCTTTTTATTAAAATTTACCATAATATTAAAAAGATTATACAAAAGTTCTTAAATGGACAATGATCTATTTGATGTTGCATGATTATATAAATATATATAACATAATTCATAAGTGAGCTGTGCACCATCTGACTGTAGCCCAGAAGTATGATATATTTTAACACCCTGAAAGCATATATATTATAAAAGCTAATTACTATAGCAATTAGGACATTGCAATATTTTATATCTAATAATATAATAATCATCACAGTATAATAATATTCATATATGATGCTTAACTACAGCTAATATTAATTTAGTAAATTAAATATTTTATATATTGATGATGATGATGATGATATGATGACTTCCATTTTAGAGTCCATTTTTCATCAGACTATGCATGGTCTATATACACCTTTTTGAAGTAGGATTTGCATCAGCTAGCTAAGGACATAAATAGGCTTTGCTATGTAAGAGTCAGCTAATAAGGGTCACAGAGACAGTAGAATAAAGACAAATATTAAAGAATATGAGATAAGGAGATAAGAATAGAGTGGAACAGTTTTTTAATTCTTAATAGATATCAAAAAAAGGTTAAATGTCTTTAACAATATCTACTCCTTTTTTAAATTATAAAAGTACTTTACTAATTTATCAATATTAGTAATATCTTATTATAACATATTCCAGATGAGCGGCCACCTCATCGCATTTTGGCCCTAGTCAAAAAACCTTACTCAACTCAACCACCCATCATGCCTCCAAAAGTGTGTCAAACTCGAGGAAATTTAAGAGGGAAGAATCCTACTTACTATCTCTATTTTAAAAAAGTATTCTTAAGAAATCTGCAACATTAGTGAAGCACACACTATTTTAATATTTTATTATATAATATTTTAGAGAGGATTAAATGGATATATTTTTCAAGCAGAAACACCTGCTAATAACCATAAATTAATTTAATATAAATAGGAATCACTTATACAATAAGTTCTTTCACTAGATTAATGTGGAGCACCTTCGTAACTACGTATAGAAGAAATAGCTAATATAATATTTTATGATACTACACTTTAATATATTA
This sequence comes from Monascus purpureus, assembly GCA_025999795.1. Classification (NCBI taxonomy): domain Eukaryota; kingdom Fungi; phylum Ascomycota; class Eurotiomycetes; order Eurotiales; family Aspergillaceae; genus Monascus; species Monascus purpureus. The sequence continues at coordinate 558,275 of AP025346.1, read as the reverse complement.
AGAGAAATGGGTATATAACTTTATTAATCAACAAGGTTAGTTGAAAACACACTTAAGATATTATGAGTATTGACATGCTAAATATGAAGATCCTAAATCTATTAAGAAGTAATTTAATTATATATAAATCACTATAATACAGCCTAGGATTATATAACAAAAGATATCTATAATTTTAATAAGATTAATTTTATTATAGGCCTAATAATTACAGCATAAGTAATTATTAAAATTAATTATTATATAAAAGCCACTCTTGTACAGCTAGATAATCATAAATAAAATTGAATATATTATATTAATCCTACTAGTTAAGCACTTTCCTTACATATTATCCTTAAGGGGAAGGTCTATATAGAGGGTTAATATTAAGATTTCAAGCTCTTGTATACACAATAGTAGGATTGAAGTTAGTCTTAATAAATAAACTATTAACAAGATAATCCTTTATTAATTTAAAAATCTCTTTATTCCTGCTATTTTTAATTGTATAATTGGGGGATATTATCTTTTAATTCTTAATATTACAGTAGTTATTTTATATCTTAATTTAATTAAATACATAACAAAAATAATATCATTTTATCTGTATGCCTACACATTCTTCTTATACCCTTTAATCTCTGGATATAGGCTGCTTTCACTTTTAAAAAGGGATATAGGAGTTTAGTGGAGCAGAAAGCATATTTGAAAATTAATTATATCAATAAGCTTAATTTCTTAGATCTTTCCACAAGCTTATGAAAGTCTTTAAAGCAGAAAGTATTCAAAATATCTTTGCAAGTGCTGGCCTAGTTTTATTTAATCCAGATATAGTGCCTAGTTAGTTAGATATTTAGTTAAAAACCTCTGTACCATTAGACAGTCAATAAATAGATTCAGTATTTAAAAAAAATTATCATATACTATTGGGCAGTTAAAAAGTAGGGATTTGTAATAAGAAAACCGTTTAAGAATATTTAAAATCCTTCATCTTTAAAAATACACTTGGACAAGCTTATTAAAAGTCATAAATTAGCTTTAAACAAGCTTATGATTACACACAGGAAGAAATACATAAATTTTATATTAATAATAAATAAGAAGACCAAAAATAGAAGTAATCTAATAGGTTGTTGGCTATTGTAGAAAGGCTAGCTATTTAAAAAAGCATAAAGCAATTTTAGCACAAGAACAAGATCTATAAAACTCAAGATATACTTTATATAGATCCAGCACTTTCTACAATTAGGTTATATATATAAGCCCCCCACAGTGTTCTAATTGACATGTTTAGGGACATACTAAAGTTAGATATCCTAATCCAATTAATAATTAGCTTTTATACAGAAATACATTTGTTTTGTTGATGTAGACCCTAGAATCTCGCCTAGAGGTGGAAATCAGGGTGGAGGTGGCTGGTTGCTTGTGGTGGCCACTTATTTGTGGAATACGTTAATAGCTTATTAATCATATAAAAAAGGGTTCCTTAATTTAGAAAATATTTTAGACACTTTTAATGTCATGTTATTTTTAAAGAAAGTCTTTGAGGAGTTAATAAAGAGATATAAATTTATTATACACTAAGATTACTTTATATTAAAGGAATTGCATGATTTCTAAGTAGAATATAAGAAAAATAAGTAGAAAAAGGGTTGATTGAAACAATAAAATACCTTTAATAATAGTGTTATATATACGAAATAGGAGATCTAATTATATTAAGAAAGGATCAAAGGAATAAGAAAATGAGGTCTTAAGTAGTTTTATACCCTCGAGCTTTAGAGATATTAGAGTATTTTTTATTAACATGTTCTTATTGTATAATATTGATTATATTAAGCCTAAATATCCTACATACTATTCTGAATAGTTTTAATAGAAAGTTGTTGGGGATAGCTTCAAGTTTCTATGCATGGTCAAATTGGTGGAGTGGCTGGACTACCTGGGATGGCTGAATTACCCGGGAATTACGTTACCGTCCCTCACCGCCTGATGACTAACCCCACCTGATGACTGATTTCAACAGCTTATTATACAGAATATTTTGAAGCTTTACAACACCACATAATAATTGAATATAATAAATTTCTGGCGTAGCACTAAATGAGATTTAAGAAAATAAATAAGTATAAAAATTAGGCCTGAAAATATACAGGGGCCATATCATGCAGCCCCTATGATTCATAATAATAACCACCCCATTATCCTCTGAATAAGCCTTAGGCTGCACTTTTGATTTTGCTTACTTAGAAATCTGCTTTTTAAGTCTTTTTAAAGCCTTAGAAGTTGCTATAATATTATTTTGAAGCTATAGATCAGCTAGAAAATAGTGATATTAAGAGGCTGTAAAGTATATATTATATATATTTAAAATATTACTAATAATATCTTATTTAAATCATAATATTTAATAAACTTCATTGTAATATGATTTATATTTATTAAAGATAAGAAGGTACTATCTTTAGCTTATTATATTTTATTTCTTTATTAAAAATATCCATCAACTAGTAATATCTAATATTATTATTAGTTTATCCTAATTTTAAGGCTGTAAAAAAGCATCTCTGTATTTAAATATTATAATTTTAAAGCTAAGAATCCTAGATAAAACTTAATTTTATTATATAAATAAGACTAGGTGCTAAAGCAGTTCTATTGGCATAAATATAATCAATTATTTTTAATTATTATCTTAAAGATACTACTTATATCCTTCTTATTTATACTTACACTGTCAGGGCCCTTGCCATGTAGACCAGGACGAGCACGTGAGCTTCCTTACTTGGATTAGCGTGGCGCGTGGATAGGAGTACGTCGTCCAGCTTCACGTAGATCTCTTCCCTTTTTCCTTCCTCTCCATGCTTGAAGTTCTCGTCGATAGCTGCCTAGATAGCTGAATAGCATCCTATTCATTGTCTAGTTGAGTTCCGTGACATACACCAAGTAAAGATTCTTTCCATTTTATATTTACTTTAAGTATAAAGCCCTTCTTATCTATATTATAAATTTGCTTTAGGTTAAGACTATATTACTTTATTTTCCATCTAATAAACTCAAAATATAAAGCGTATTTAAATGCTGAATCTGCCTTTTTTTCTATTTAAATTAAGGCTTATAGAAAAGCAAGAAATCACTTTATCTGAATAAGCCTTGATCTAGTATGAAGCCCGTTTTTCTTAGGCTTTTTACCAGATATTTCTCCTGCAAAGTTGGCCAACATTAAATTTATAAGTGGTAGGCCTCACTGAGTGAATTGATCTATCTATTTTATAAGCACTCTTGATTGAATGTTGTTAAGTAATCATGATTTATTATATTATTTTTTTAATCCTATAACACTGCAAAAATGGTTAGAAAAGGTTAATTAGTTAATGCCATATGTTCTTGCAACCAAACTGATATTGAGGCGGTGAGGGACGGTAATCAGTAACACATGAACTGAGGTGCATAAACTGGGCTCTGATATGGTATCAAATTACAGATAGGACATTTGATGTCCTCTTCTATAACCACACCCAAGTCAAATGTTTAGTTCCTTCTTCTTAACTATTATTATTGTTACTATTAAGCTCATTGTTATGTATTACACTCAGGGGAAGTAATAGTAGTACCCCACGAGGAACTGGCTGATGATGAGTATATCCTGCTAACCCTTTTTCTTCCAATTGGCAACATTGGATATCTGGATGCAGTCACATAACTCTCACATGCTATATACTATGCATTATACAATGACTCATTTGGTAACTGATTAGAATCAAATGTTCCCAATACAGGCACCAATTAAAAATAGATTAGCGCTGTTTAAATATGGATTGGCAAATAATTACCACCAACAGAAAGTGGTTATCTCGAAACAAAAAAGTTCACGATGAAAAAAAAGCTCTACCTTTTTGTGAAGAGCCACCTCTGGTTATTAGAAGCCCCTAGTTATTACACATGAGACTATCCCAAAAACACCATGCTCTCAATCTGACAACTATTCCATCACAAAGTAACATAGCACTAGTCCTCCCGGGCTGGAGCCTCACAGGCCAAGGACATGCTTCACCTGCTGTAAAGTAGCATCAGCATTAGACCGAGCGACTTGCGCACCCTTGTCCGCGACAGCATCAAGGTAGCCAGTCCGGTCTTCCATAAGCGAAAGGTATCTCTCTCTTATGTCACTCAGATGACTGGACAATCTGCTTGCGACATGTTCCTTAAATGATCGAAGACTAGCCGAATGGTACTCTAACGCAAGCTCCGTGCATCGTTTGCCCTCAACATGAGCAAGAATCTCGATCAGATTAGACACACCAGGCCGACTGACCGGGTCATAAGTAATTGTCGGAAACGAATCAGTGAGGGCAATCTTGATCTTCTTATGGATATCATCGGATGAATCAGTAAGTAAAATCCTCGATCGTTCATCGGCGTGGGACTTGGACATTTTGGAGGTTGGCTCTTTGAGAGACATCACTCGCTTTGAAGGGGCTAGTGCAATTAATAACTGGCATATATAAGCTTGCAATGCGGAGAATATCTCACATATAAGAGCCTCTGGAACCGGGAAAATAGGCCCATAGAGATGATTAAAGCTGTTGGCCGTATATCGCGAAAATTCAATATGTTGCTTCTGGTCCTCCCCGACAGGAACGTGAGTGGCCCTACCCCTGGTTAACTGCGTTCCACAAACATTGTCTGTTATCAAACCTATGAACAAGGATATCTGCGGCCTGAAGGACTGGATACGAAAAGAGCCCAAGTCTGAGACTCGACCTCGCCCTTGCATCTTCTAAATCCACATCTTCGGGCAGACGAAGTTTACTCTATACGAATTAGCTTCAGGATTTAGAAATATACAACTGTGACAATAAACCAAGACTAACCTTCCACTGGGTCATGCGGGACAAATAGCCCATTGATGCAACCGTACTTAAGATCCACATCAACTCTGAATGCGCCGAAACCTAATCACTTATGTTAATATCACCAGCAGAAAAATTAAATAAAAATATCCTGACATACCGAAGACTGATAAAATATTGTCGAGCGGACAGGATCTATGCCTACAGCAAGCAATGTCGCGAATGCCTGCTTCCTCCACTCCCTCAGCCGCGAAGCATCTTGAGGTACTGTTAAGGAATGCAAATCTGCGATAGAAAAGAATAGCCTCGTATTTTCCGTTGCCTTATTTTGCAGCCGTACCCACTCACGCAAAGCTCCCAGGTAGTTTCCTAGGTGTGGAATACCTGTGGGCTGGATGCCCGAAAAAATAACTTGACCATCTGCTGGGAAGGGCTGTCTTGCGCCCGTGCTATTCCACCTCTGCTGAAAATAACATTGTGATCCGCAGTGAACCCGTTGCAACGGAATACAAATCCCGACCCTCCGTTGGTATGTCAGGAAGTATTGACCATCGTGGAGAAATTTGGTACTCATCCCCTGGACAACTTTAGTAAAAAGTTAAACTCCAAGTAGGATCCCCGGGTGACAGACTCTGAAGTTGCCTATTTTTTCCATCAATTGCATTAGTATGGTTTAATATCACACCAGTATCATGCGCATTATTCTTAATTTCACATCTGGGCTTGCGTGAGGAGAACCCGAAGCTGTACAACTCCGAAGTCGTCTATACGCGGTACCTACGGTAAGCGATAGGAACCAGATTGCAATGCCAAATCGAGGTAGTGAATCATAGCAAAGACTATTTGAGGATATTAGATTTAGTATATTATTTTTTCATTCTTGCTCAGTGCACAGAGTAGGTAGTGACGCCATATTCTTTAGACAGATCTTACTGGCTTTTGACAGATTCCTTTAAACCCGATATCTGTGTTTATTTTCTGCTAAGGCTTAACCAGAGTAACCGTGGTATGTCCGTCTCGAACTATAGTATAGCCTGCAACTTTGTCCATTTAATGATATGCACAAGAATTTGAAAAATTTTTTGTAAATGCGGCAGTATAATGTTGGCATTGGCGCCCCTTGCAGTGGGATGTCATTGAAAATGACTTTCCATACACCGCCTACGGAAATAATAAGTCTACCAGTCAAAACACGCAATAAGGGAAGGTGATTGCTGGGCGGTGGAGGGTGTTTCTTAATAGCACTTCACTGTATTCATATTATTATGTATAAGATGGGGGAGTATCCAACCGCTACAGCTAACAATGCTCATTTCGAGGCAATTAGCGGCACTTAATCTCAATCACCAGCCATAATATCTCAAGATCAGACTAGTCTTGACATTATATTGAATGGCTAGGAAGTCATGCGCGTACATTCGAGAAAAGACTTAATGTGAGACGTTATGGATCGTGTCAGGACAGGGTTGGAACTCAAGAGCCCATATAATGGCAATATCTACTCCGCACTTCACATAACAAAACCATACATTAATGTACATGCCGCTATCTCATCGTCGATACTTCCGATAGGACTCGTCCACTGCAGCCGGAAGAATAGGACGAAGTTTTAGAGCTGAATATCTTGCCAGAGAGAAGAAATTGCACTGCACTAGACTTGATAACTAGTCCCTGCGGACATCTATTAGAGGGCTTTTATTATGAGAAAACCGCTCATTGCCTAAGACCTCGAATATAGAGTTTTCAGTCTTTATATCTTTTCGCTGACCAAATTGTGCAAGATCGAACTCGACCGACTTCTCAATTTCGGGAAGAGCTTCATCCATAGATTTTGCGACGTCTGATATTCCATGGTCATGACAGTTAGTGGAGGAATCCTTTATATAATGATAAGAACGCACCGAGACTTTCATAATCCCAAATATTTGCTTTCATTCCAACCCCGTAAAACGCATGTTTCCGTAGGAACGCGAGCCACGCCTGCACCGCTTGGGGATGGCCATCTTTTATTTGGATAAGTCGACGAAGCGTAACACGTTCAAAATTTTCTTGGCTTTTTTTATGCACAAAGTTGCTCCGAGGCACTGTCCACCGTTCCACAATCCGGGGCAAAGGTACAGGGCCGGATACAGGAAGTTTCAAATAGTAGGCAGCCCGTATTGCAAAATCAGCAAAGAATTCGACATTTCGCACACTGTATGATCTTAACTGAAGATCACAAACCGGAAGGCCGTATTCGGCCTTCCTTCTGAGTGGTCGTAAATAAACTGCCTGTACACTTCTAGGAAGTCGGGATTTTTCGGCAATAGAGTCAAGACGTTCAGACCTGTATCACATTAACAACCGATGCTACAAAACAAATTTCGGAGAACGGCTCGAGGAGCTGACCATTCTTTCATGTAAAATCTTGGCGATTGCTTAGGTGCACTAGAGACAAGCAATTCAGTATTCATGTAACAGGCCATTTGGGTATAAGAAGAAATAGCCTAACACTGGGGAACCACTTGGGTGATTGGTGACAGACAATGGCTTCTGTTCCAGATTCGAAAAAGCAGGAGAGCCCGAGTTTGTCAGAGGACGCGAGAGCCAGGCGGACTTTTTCGTAGCTGTTAGCATATATAACACGAAGTCGATAGGCAGTCTGAATTCACCTTTAGCTGCCTGCTGGTTTTGAAAAAGGAGCGTGAAGTTGAGTTGAAATACATGATAGACGAATCCTCCCCCCCAAATCACGAAAGAAAAAGCTACCCAAGTTGCAGGGGAGAAGCCAATGCAGTACTATTACCTCCGTACTCTTATACAGTAAAGTACGCTATAAATCTCTCACGGGACGTTTAACTATTGACCGCCTTCTGAATTTCGTCCATACGTCCGTGTCTCCGTACTAGGTACAGGTTAGTATGGTCTACTCCATAGCTAAATTCCAATAATTATTGCCCCTTCAGGAAATATTTGCTATTATTATTAGATTCTCCCGTATAATTTTTTTTGGTGACCCATGTAGTCCGTACAGCGTATTCACTGCTATTGAAGCCCTGCTTCCTCAAGGTTCCACCATCGCCCGAGCCCTTTTACCCGCGTCTTTATCTCCTTGGAGCTAACTCCTATGTTTTGTTGGTTATCACTATAATTGCCTTTCTGTATAACTGCACCCTTAGCATTACATTGACAATGACTGAACTGCCGCGAAATATGTCTCTGCTTGAACAGGCCCAAGAAGCAGTTTCATATTTGAGCCAACGTCTACCGACCCCTCTTCAAAAACCTCGGGTCGCCATTGTCTGTGGTTCAGGGCTGGGCGGACTTGCAGATACAATCTATGACATGCCTAAAGCGGAGTATGATTACAGCTCCATTCCACATTTCCCCCATCTCACAGGTAAGCCCACGAGAAAGAAGTCATTGTCTGGACCTGTTATTCTTACTTTCAGAAGTTACTGGACATGCTGGAAAACTGGTTTTTGGGTTAATTGCTCAAAGGATCCCGGCCGTTTTAATGGTTGGCCGTGCGCAGTGAGTCTCTTTAGTTATTCCCTGATTATTTAGGTATGTGCTGGAGTGGCTTATGGTTTGCTGTGTAGTTACTACGAGGGTCATTCAATTGAGCGTATAACATTTCCAATTCGCGTTTTCAGTCTCTTGGGGGTTGACACGGTAGTCTGTAGGTTCTCTCTTCTTTGATTGTTATGTTCTTAACTAATCATAATTCATTGATCGCAGTAACGAATGCCGCAGGAGGCTTGAACTCTGAGTATGCAGTTGGAGATATTGTATTGCTGAACGATGTACGTTTGCCTTTCTGGAGAAGCACTACACCAACTGACCTTTCCTAGCATATATTCCTCGCTGGTTTGGCAGGAATTCATCCACTACGGGGCCCTAATATAAACGAATTCGGGACTCGCTTTCCTCCATTATCAGATGCATATGACCTTCAACTTCGCCGCTTTGTGCATAAAGCTTGGAAAACGGTCATACCTTCAAGTACTAAGAGGAGGCTGCACGAAGGTGTGTACGCATTTGTTGGTGGTCCAAGGTAGTTATCATAACTTCAACTAAGATCCAAGTAAACCAGGCTAACTATGAACAGCTACGAGACCAGGGCAGAATGTCGTATGCTTCGACAGCTAGGCGCCGATTTGGTTGGCATGTCGACAATACCAGAAATAATTGTCGCCAGACACTGTGGAATTCGAGTGTTGGCATTTAGCCTTGTGACAAACAGCGCGGTCCTTTCTCCTGCTCCCCGTGGAGACGATCATCTTCTTCAGAGAACGGCTGCCAATGAATTGGACGACATCTTGCAAGAAGGGAAGGCAAACCATGAAGAAGTCCTTGAGGAAGGTCGTCATGCGGCTATTGATATGCAAGTAAGTGTGCTGGCGATCAGTCGTCACTACACATCATATACGATCTTCGGTACTAACGACGGGAACAGAGACTTGTTGAATGCACTGTGGCAGGCATGTTCAACTGAAGCCGAGACGACTAATGATATTAGCGCATTGTTCCAATATCCGGTGGACGTAGCACGATCGTGGTATCGGACCTTGCTGATTTGTGACCGGATAAACTCGTCTTCAATATACCCGGTTCCTATTTGCTTTCATGTAAGTGGGAAAGCCTTCCGGTTTCTCTTGGCTCTCAGACTTCTGTAGAAGGACTTTTTGCCGCTTCTTTTAGACGCCTGGATATTATTGTATTTGGTTTCAAAATGCCTCGTCTCCCGCTCAACAGCAAGAGCTTCCCCGACAAAAGTTCTCTTGCGTTCCTTCTTTGTAATACGTGCACTAAAGAATTCAGTCGGACCTTCGATAACAGTTCCAACTTGAGAAAACTCTGGGAGCCCCGAGTTTCCGTTCTCTTTTTTATAGTGCCTTTTCGGGTCAAGCACAGAACGCATGCGTAGAAGTTTTAAATCCCTTCCGAGCTCTGTTGTCAATTCTGTTTTCGGCAAATCGAACCAATCACTTCCTGCAGTCGTCTTATCCTTCTCACCGTACAGTCAGTAACAGAAATACCAGATGCTATCTGAAACAGGATTATTGTGAAAGGGTAGATCTTCAGAGTAACTATGAAAACAAGAAAGGCTCTCACTGGGGTAGCGCGACCCAATACGGGTCATGAGACTACTTCAAGTGCCGAAGCGTTGGGTAGAATTTCCTCATGCAATGAGCAATAAGAACGTTGAACTAAAGTGGACTTACTTTCAACGAATTCCGACCTTGTTTATTGGAAGGTCGTATTTGGTCATGTACTATAGACATGTCCCTTTGAGAAGAGATGATGGCTCGTGAGTCTGTTGTAGCAACTTCGCCCTCTTTGCGGACATAGGGTCTTAAAACTTTATCTAACGATAAACCTGGAATGCTAAAGCTCATTAGCCTTTTTTTTTCTAGCTCTGCATGTAGCAGGATGGAGAGATACTTTAACAGTGCTGACTCTGACTTCGATTTATCAGCAGATGCGCTATTAGTGGTGAGAAATTCAGAAGACTTCGTCTCAGGTGGTCCCATTCGCGTTTCTGCTTCCAGAAGAAGTTGTTGGATTTGGCCATCTGTCAAGTCAACCTCATCTTCAGGTTTTTCAGAATCTATCAACTTTGCTGCCATTTCAAAGTTTAGAACTGTTACCGCAAATGGCGATATAGCAAAAAGAAAAAGGAAAGTGATTAAGTAATATGGTCAAGGAGTGCCCTGGGATTTCCCTATAACCAAAAGGCCGTTGAGAGGAAATGATGACCCAATATTTTGTTGCGCGAGGCCAGATAGAGAAGACTAGTCACGTAGGAGTTGTGAAGAGAAATGGAGGGCAAAAAAAATTTTCCCACAGAAATGGAATTCCGCACAATGCACAGAGTCACATGATTTACAACTGGGTCCTTTCACTAGTAAAAGTAAATAATAATATATGAACAAAATACGAGCAGTCCAGCGGCAACCTTGATAGTTTCATCTCATGATCACCACTGTTTTCTTATTTAAACACCCATTAACAATAATATCAGGATATCAGTAATAACTTAACACTCAGCGCCATATCTCTCCCATTTGGTAGGTTGCCCATATTGAGGTATTGGGAACAGAGTGATAGCATATCTCTTATAATCCAGGTTCTCTTCCATGTGTCTTTCCTCTTACAATATATACTGTCGTTGTGAAATGGCCCCAAAGGAGGAGTTTCTTCCTGCATTCCCAATCCCTTTGGGTTGTTCAGCCTCAAGAACGTATTGTGTGGCCTAAGAGATCCAGGGAATAAATGCCAAAGAACAAACATCTTAGCACTCATACAAATGTACGAAACAGGAAAACTAGGGCCCCTTACACGTGGTCATATAACTCATGTTTGTGATGGGAGGACACTAGATAAACCGCTTAGCGCTGAGAACCTGCCGCCAAGACCGAGGTTAGTCTACTTTAGCAAATTTCTTACTATTCCTCAGGAACTTGCAACGCAAATGATGCAATGCAGCCAACCCCAACTACTTTCGAGCAATGATATGTTGTGGTCGCCTATAGCTGACCTCTGCTGTAGCTGGCTTCTCAATGGCGCAATTGACTTCATTCGGCTTCCTAACCGGATCTTTCATACATGAGATATGCCAATGCTTAGCATATCTACTTGACCTGAGTTACTAATGGAATTTAGACTTTCGCAAGATTTAGACTCATTGGCGCTCATGGTGGCACTGAAAGTCATTACATCCCTCACTTTATTGCAAACAACGCTGGGAGTGACATCCAGACTACATCCACTTTGGATTTGGTGGACTTGCAGTATAACCCACTGGTATATGCTAGAAACATGGATTAGGGGTCTATTAGCACATTCAGATAGTCACAACTCAAGGAGAAAACATCACACCCTGGCCTGTTGAGGTTGCCATTATCATTCCTGACCAGCATTGCCGGGTCAGAGAGATGCATTGTGAAACTACCTGTACTTTGCAACTGCACCAGGTAATGGTACACCATGTTTCAAAGAAAAAGAATGGGTGTCAAGGTGCAGGTTCAGGGTGGTAGGGAAACGGTTCAGAGAACGGACGGATACCGATTGGATTGGATACTCAGGCAGGCTACAGGTCAGTCTATATACAGACAGACAAGACGTAACTCGAAGGGCCTCTGGGCTGGCACCGCGATACTGTACTTCGCTAGCTGACCCAAATCCTTACCCTACTGGGGTGGATAGACCATGCATAGTCTTAGGCTAGACTGGAAAACGACACCAAAATGGAAGCCTACTACTACTATTTTTGGATTTGAGCTCTGGATTGCATTTTATATAGTGTATCATCTACTGTTAGTACACGTGAGGTTCTGCCGTCCTAGACCGCCCTCGCTACCTATCTCACGGCACAGGCAGGCCTACCTAGTAATACGACCATACATGCGCCTATCCATTATCTACTGTTAGTACACGTGAGGTTCTGCCGTCCTAGACCGCCCTCGCTACCTATCTCACGGCACAGGCAGGCCTACCTAGTAATACGACCATACATGCGCCTATCCATTATCTACTGTGGGTGATCACCTGACGCCCGTTCCCGCCTGCCGCCCGATTTCACCACCAACAACAAGACCCAACATGAAGCAATTGAACCCCATACATTAGATACTATCTTCTAAATTCTTGGTGCTTTAAAGAAAGCATTATATAGATATTATTCACTATCTTTACTCAACCCCAGAAACGGTGTGGTAGTCGAATTGGCTGGCCTTGACAATTTACTACCAGGGGGACCCCTTCAACAACTTCAGCAGCCACTGGCTCAGTAGGATGAATCCTCTGTGTATTTGAAGCTCTAGAAGGCTTCTTTGTCATCTTCTTCACCTAATTAAGGTCTTTTTGAAGCTGTAGACCTGCCTCCTTTTGCTAGCGCTCCTCCTCCTTCTGCTGCTTCTTTTTCTTAGCCTCTAGGAGGCGCAGTTCCTGATTAGATGCCTGAATGTGCTTATGCTCCTCCAATAAATGTTGCTTCTCTAGCTTCTCTTGCTGCTGATGGGCCTTTGAATAAAAGACTGCACCACCATTTTCTAGAGGAGATAATTCAAACTGCAGAGGTTTCCCACATTGATGCTTCTTCTTCTCATTCTGGAAGGCTGATTCAAGACCTTCACAACGTAGTCTGAGCAGTATATTCTCAGTAGAGAGGTGATGCGTCATAGAACTCAACTTCTTGGTGTTTTTATCATACACATTAGTAACCACCTGATTTAGAAGTCTTTCAATCTTCTGCCAGTCTTCTGCCTGTTGTCACGGAACTCAACTAGACGATGAATAGGATGCTATTCGACTATCTAGGCAGCTATCGACGAGAACTTCAAGCATGAAGAGGAAGGAAAAAGGAAGAGATCTACGTGAAGCTGGACGACGTACTCCTATCCACACGCCACGCTAATCCAAGTAAGGAAGCTCACGTGCTCGTCCTGGTCTACATGGCAAGGGCCCTGACATTACCCCCCTCTTTAAGAGGGCTGTCCCCAGCCCTCAAGCTGGTAAGTTGTCATCTCTGTGATCCAGTAGGTCATTATCATTCTCCCAGGCCTTCAGCCATTTGTTCAAATACCATGGTGGTCCAGGGTGGGAAGGATACGCTGTATGATAGTCTCACAATTGATGGGGGGATCCCTTGAAATTTCAGGTAGGATACCATGTGTTGTCTTCATCATAGCCCACCTATTTAACTTGATATTGGAGCTGCTATTTGTTGAGCCATAATGCCAGTATTTTTTTAACTTCCCATTCTCACTCTCTATTGATAATTACAGGCTCTGGGGGCTTAATCTGTTATCTCAAGAAAGGATCATCTGCAGCTCAATGTAGCTTATCAGGTGAGAATATCAGGTGGATCTTCATGGATTTGGGAAGCTTTAATTGATAGGAGTGACCCATCCTTTCTAAAATTTGGAAGGGTCCTGCCATCTAGCTATCCAGCTTTTTGCTAGGTTGGCTTATTTTATATGCCTTCAGGGATAGCTAAACTGAATCCCTAACTCCAAAGTCCACTTCCTGATAGTGACAATCTGCCTAGATCTTCTGGTGTTTTTAAACAGCTATAGCATTTTCCTTTGCTGTTAGCCATATTTTCTGCATCTGCTTTGCTATCCTCTTAGCTTATTCCCTGCTAACCCTCTTATTTTGTGGGATAAGGGTTGTGAGGCTGATCTAATTAAATAAGATTTGGGGTTCATATCTGCAATCAATAAGGAAGAGGGAGGCTAAGGTGGTTTCAGAGGGAAGGGTTGCAGCAGCAAAGTTAATTAGGGACAGAAATTCAGATTAGTTATCCTGATAGTGATTGATAAAGGGTTGTAGGCACATTGTGATATATTAGTTAATTATTTCTGTTTGCCTATCTGTCTTTGCATAGTGAGGGGTGGAGAGTTTTAGTTTGATTCCTAAGATTTGGCAGAATACCTTCCAGAAAGTGAAAATAAATTAGGGGCCTAGATCAGATACAACACTGTCAGGGGGCCCTTATTAGTAATATATATATTTAATGAATAGTCACGCCATCTGCTCTGCAGTGATTCCTTTATGACAAAAGATGCTGATAGGGCATTTGCTGAGCTAGTCCACAAATACTAGAACTGCATTAAATCTATTCTTATCTTTAAGAAAGGAGTGGAAGTCCATAGAGATATACTGCCAAAGGTGATTAAGTACTAGTAATGGCTGCAGTAATCTAAGCTTCTTATCTTAAAAATTTTTAGCTCTTTAGTATTTAACACAGTTCCATATATATTATTTAATATCTTAATACCAGCTAGGCCAGTAGTACTAAGCCTATACTAGCTGCTAAGTCTTTATTTATCCAGAATATGCTGTGGATATTTGCCTATAAACCTTATCTAAAAGGTGTGTATACAGGGTTAGGTCATTACCTAAGATTATTAGGCAATTATTTTAAAGCAGTAGGCTATCCCTCAACTCTTATAGTCTATTTTAGTTAGTTTCTGCCTTTGTTCAGTATTCTTCTAGCTTAGGGGCCTCTCAGTTCATTTAAAGGATCCAATCAACAATATAAATCTAAGGATTGATAGGGGATAGGCTGACCTCTTTATAAATCTAGGATTCTAGGGAGTCTAGCTTCAAGAGGATCTGGAATTGATAGTTGCAGTCTAGAGTATCTAAACTTTTTTAAAGGCAACTGAGAGTATCAGCAAGTGTGTTCTATTTCTTAAGATAATATCAAATTACAAAATAAAATTATAATAAGAACTCAATCTAATAAGCTTATCTAGTATTTAGCTTCTTTATTGATATAAAGTATTCAAGAGCCTTATAATCAATAAAAATATTAAATTATTTTTGTAGCTAGAGTCCTTCTAATTCTGTTTATTATTTTTATAGAGCTTATATGATTGCTAGTAGTTCCTTATTATAGATCTTATAATTCTTTTCAGCAGCTGATATGCTCTTAGAGTAATATATTATTGGGTGTTATTAGTTATCATGCTTTTGTGATAGGACTCCTGCTATTATATTATTTAAGGTATCTGTCTTTAATTTAGTTTCAAAATCTGGATAGTAGTGGCATAGAATAAGGATGTTAGAAAGCTGTTCTTTTAGATCCTTGAAAGTATTTTCATAATTCTTATCCTAATTAAAGGAGACATTCCTTTTAGTAAGTTTATGAAGGGGTTTAGATATCTAGCTGTAGTCTTTTATAAATTTCTTATAAAAATTATAGAATTTTAGAAATGACTAGACCTTTTATATTGTGTTAAGGGTCTTCCAATCCTAGATTATTATTATTTTCTTTAGGTCAACCTCCATGCCTTCTGTAGTCAGGATAAAACTAAGATACTTAGTATATATAACATAGAATTCATATTTCTTGATATTCACCTGTAACCCAGCACTGCAAAGGCATTCTAAGACCTTTTTTATATATTCTATATATTTCTCCTTATTCTGGTTATAGATCAAGAGATTATCTACATATCTTATAATAAAATAATCTAGATAGTCTATAAGAATCTTATTAATAAATCTCTAGAATACAATAGGACCATTAGTCAGTCCAAAAAATAGAATATAATATTTAAAGGTTCTATATTGGGTTCAGAAGGTGGTAAGGTCTTCTGATTCTGGACTCATACAAATCCTATAGAATCCTTATCAGATATTAAGTTTCATAAATATTTTAGCACTGGATAGTCATTCTATCAGCTTATCTATTAGGGGGATAGGGTATCAGTCTTTCTTAATGATTGAATTTAATTTCTGATAGTCAACACAGAATCATAATCCACCTCCTAACTTCTAGGCTATTAAAATAAGCAAAGTATATGGTGCTATGCTAAGTCCAATAAACCTTTTTAAGAGATTGTCAACAATATAATTTTAGGCTATTTTTAGCTTTTTTGTTGATTACTTATACAAAGAGCTATAGCCTATTTCTTTTAATATTTTTCTTTTCTTTAGTATAATCTTGTAGTTATTAGTCTAATAGGGTAACAGCCTATCTGATATAGCCTTTGAGAAGATATCTTTATATCCCTAATAGTATTTTGGCAGTTTTTATTTGACAAGTTCCTAATCTGCTATCTCCTCAGCTTCATGTTCCATAGCATGTTTTTCCTCTATTATTTGATTAATTTCCAATAGGCTTGTAATACATGCCTTAGTTCCCTCTTTGCTGAGGTACTAGTGGAAGGGTACAGCTCCTATGATAACAATATCAACTAGCTTCTTATTATATAATGTAGGCTGGCAGACCTCTTCTTGAGCATCTATCTGGAGAGTTGCAGTCTCAGTTAGGTAGCCCTAGTTAGGATTCTCTGGAGCTAGTGCCTGTATCTTTTTTCCATTGTTTGCATAATAATCCTATTCTATGGTTCCTAATTATTGGTAACAGTCCCTTCTCCTCCACAGTTTATCTTAGTATTCTATGTGGTTCTGATATTTAGGTGTTGGTATTGGGCGCTTAAGAATTTATTTAGAGATAATAGTATTTTGTTTAGCCTAGATCTTTACAGTTAAGAGCCTCTGATTAGGCTAAATCAAATAGTGATTTTTCATATCTAGCCAGATATCTTATTCTATAAACCATTTCCTCCCCACAATTATGTTGTGCTGGCCAAGGTCCAGAATGAGAAAAGGCTGATTGAGGAATCTTCAGCTACTAATCCACAAGTGTAGCACAACCATATAATAATAAGAGGGCTTAGTTGTCTATTAAAGCCTTTTATCTTGCTTAATTGATCTAGTTGCTAGATAAAGATCTTTAAAAATTTAGCAATTTTAGTGGTGTGATATATATTAAAGAATAGATAATCATTTGCTCCTATGTCAGCTAAAGCAGATAAAGGTATGCTAATTTTATTATGTGCTACCTAGCTAGGTACAGTAAAACTTTGCCCCCTAAATAATCTACCTAAATCCACTTCTTTTAAGCTGCCATTAATATAACCCAGAGAGAAAACTTTATCCTAGGTTAGACATTTTCTGACTGGTTGCTGTTGTCCTTCTTCCTTTTAAAGAACTTTAATCCTAATTAGGATTGCTTCTCTGGGCAGTCTTAGGATTAATATCCCTGCTTATAGCATCTAAAACACTGTCCTTCTTTCATTAAATATTCTTATAAGTCTTCAGTCATGAAGGTGCTATTAGATTATGGAGTACCAGGGGTGGTTTCCTTTTTAACTTGAGTAGTCTAACTAGTCTTAGTAAGAGTGAAAGTACAGCTCTTTTAAACTTAATGATTAATAACTTCCAGGTGACCTGCAATCTGGGAGTAGAGGTTTGAAAACTCCTAAAATGATCTTTCTTTAAGTTTCTTAGTCATAGTCAGCTTCTGCAGCTCTGTTGTGATCTAATAGTATAATTTATTTTTCTAGCTATCTTTAAAGACTTCTGCTTTAGCTGCAAGGTAAAGGAATTCAGAAAAAAAATTATAAAATTTATTAATATTCTTTATATACAGCTAGTGAAACTGATTCTTAGCTATTATAATCCAGTTAGGATCCCTATAAATTATCTTTAAGTAATTAAAAATATTTTTTGTATCTATATAAGGGCTAAGAGCTCCTTCTCTTATTTAAGGCATAATATACTTCTATATCTTGCCTTCACAGCAGCCTGCTACATACACAATTTAAAATTTTAGGATATTATAATAGTTGCTATTTGCAGAAAGCTTTTAGTTTATTAGTAGAAGCTAATCTTTAAAATAAGATTTCTTGCCATCAGTAAGTATAAAGGGATCAAAGAGCTTAGCTGACTTGCAGGTGATAAAACTCAGTCTAACCTAAAAGTCTATGTTTCTATCAACAATGGTTTTGGCAATCTGTCAGATATAAATATCTTATTCTGTTATAGCTTAATTCAACTCCTTCTATAGACACTGAACTTCTTATTATAATAAGATCAGATCAATAGTAATCTCCTACTTTTTTATAATAGCCTTTGCAATCTAGATCTTCTAATCTTTAATTATTTCTTTATAATCTCAGTATCTAGACTGAATATCTTCAAATAAGGCTTCTAAATCAGCAATTATTTATCTGCAAAATTTATTTAAGCTGATATAGTTAAGTTCCCTATGATTGCTAAATATAATAGAGTCATATTAATTTAGTTCTTTCATATTCAGACTTAAGGTTATTCCAGCTGGTTCAGTGCTAGCTGTATCAGAGGGTCTTGCCATTTGGCAATTCAATCAGTCATTCTATTCTTAGGTTCAGGGATTCATTTTGTTCAAATTCATTGACTCTGTCAGTTCAACTCTGGGTGAGTCAGTGGTTGGTGAAAATCAGACTCCAGCCCAGGCGACACAAGGATAAGTTAGATGCTTGAAGTTATGTCACAGAACTTAACTAGACAATGAATAGGATGCTATTCAACTATCTAGGCAGCTATCAATGAGAACTTCAAGCATGAAGAGGAAGGAAAAAGGAAGAGATCTACATGAAGCTGGACGACGTACTCCTATCCACGCGCCACGCTAATCCAAGTAAGGAAGCTCACGTGCTCGTCCTGGTCTACATGGCAAGGGCCCTGACACCTGTAGGATAGAGCGTGAAGACTCACTAGATAAAGGTCTAAAGTCTGGTGTTTTGCTGAATTGGGCCAATACAACTTCAGGATTTAATGGTAATATCCCAACAGCTCTCCATGAAGATAGTATATCTCTTGATGATAATACCTTTCCCTAAGCTAGCCAAAAGAGCCTAAAGAAGTCCTATTTTGTAATATAGCTAAGGCCTTAAGAAGTATGTAAAAATTTCTCTAACTGACTACTGTATGCAACAGACAGAGGACTGAAGATCTTAATATCAAGTAGCTACAGTACATGAGTTGAATAAAGTGGATAAGTTATTAAAAGGATCTTATTGGCATCACAGTAGTTTATAAACTTTATTATAAGATAAGATCTATGGCTATCAAGGTTTAGGAGCCTCCAGTGCCTTTAGGCCTTATCTTTGGTCTGTCAGTCAAAAATATCCTTTAGCCATGCAAATCTAAGCTCATCATTGGTCCAGTCACTTAGTGATGAAGTAAAAAAGCAGCTATGCCCTTTAAGATTGAAGTCCTGAAGCTATGTGTCTTGTATATTACCACTGACTGCTTGATAAATTAGGCCTAAAGACAGAGATATCTTATCAGCACAGATGCAAGCAATAGAGGTAATCCACTCATAATTTTCATCCTGCAAGCATTGTTTGAAGCCTCTTTGCTCATATTTATGTCTAGAGAAGATCTAGAGGCCTTTGGACAGCATTCTAATAAGAAAACCCTTCTCATCCATATTATAAATATCCTCTGGCTGTATCTCATATTCCTCCAATTTCTTGATTAACAACTTGAAATATAAAGTATATTTATATGTGGAATTAGCTCATTTTCACACAGAATTGATAGCAGTTGTATAGGTGGAAATAAATTAATCTTGATGCCTCTGTAGGAAGTGGCCTAGCCAATGCTTCCCAGGCTTCTTCCCAGCAATTTCTTTTGCAAAATTTCAAAGCATCTTATGGGAGGCAAATAAGCTACATTCAGTAAGCTTATTTATATACTTTATAAGCTCCTTTTCATGTTGGTTGGTGAGGACTTGCTGCTTTTCATACTGGTGGTCTTTTGAGTGCTGAACCCCGCGGTGGCGCCTTGACAATGTTGACCAGCTTACTCCAAACTGGTTGGCAATTTTGGTGTAATTAATTGATTCATCTGGCTTCAAGGATTCAATTGCTTCTAACGCCGCCTCAATTGGAGTCATATTGAAGAAATTATGAAGGTTGAAATCTCTATGATTTAGAACGTCGGTCTGCTTAATTCGGGCGGCAGGTGGGACTGGGCGTCAGGTGATCACCCACAGTATTTCTCATCAATAGATTTGAAACAAGATGGGACTTGGACATATAATAATAGTTAAGTGAGATAATATAAGTACAGCAGATATTTAAAGAGGTAAGCCACATTACCTTATGTCCAGAATCTATGTTGAAAGAGTATCTTCTTTAGTATTAGTCAATTTTTACATTAGCGGCTCTTTCCTTTAGAAAGCCATCTCTCTTTGATGGTTTCTCAAGATTGTAAGTAGCATTGTGAGCCAATCCTACCTTCATAATTGATGGATAAAAGTCCTTTTTATAAGCATTAAATGCAAGCTGCAGCCGTGGCTACTTTGATAATGGATCCATGGTGTTGTAGTGTAGTAAAATAGTAACAAGGGGCAACAGCAAGGTGACTGAGCGGTTCAATGTGGGCGGTACGGTGTCCGATTACGTTAGTTAACTATTCAGGCTTAATCCTTTCCCTCCCTGATCCTTGTCATCCTGTTAACTCTTCTATTTCATTTCCCTGCAGACAGAATCGTTGGGTCTGCCATTCTCCATGTAGATAAATTTACAATTTCTACAATTTGCAAATCATATCTCCACTATGGATCAAGCTCCAAGAGGCACCGGGCAACAACAAAGCAGGCAGCAGCCTATATACGATATCAGAAATGGTGGACATTATGGTAATAGATCCACAGCCTCGATCAAGTTCATTTCCCTGTTAACTTCTCTCTGAATGCAAGCTGACATTACGTATCTGTAGGTGCAAGTGCTGCGGTATACCTGCCGGTCATTTCTGTACTTAAATTGATGTTATGGATTTTCATATCGCTAACAATTCAACGCGAACTAGCTTTCAGCTCAAGGATATGCGCCCGTTGCTGAGTTGTATACAGGCACTTGGGCAAATGTCAGTGACGGTGAAATCAACTTGCATTGGTGCTGACTGCAATATAGGTCAATCAAGGCCTCCAAGGGACTGCCCGTGATATATTGACAACCTACTGGCAACACGTTATCAACCACCTCGAATCAGATAATCATGACTATAAAATCCACCAGCTACCGTTAGCACGAATAAAAAAGGTCATGAAAGCTGACCCCGAAGTGAAAATGATTTCGGCCGAGGCTCCTATCTTGTTTGCCAAAGGCTGCGATATCTTCATCACCGAGTTAACAATGCGAGCATGGATCCATGCTGAAGATAACAAACGGCGGACTCTCCAGCGGTCTGATATTGCGGCAGCTCTATCCAAGTCTGATATGTTTGACTTCCTTATTGATATAGTACCTCGGGAGGAGGCTTCATCTCATGCCAAACGCTCCAGCCAAACAGCTGGCACTACCACCGCCTCCCCTGCAAGCCAGCTTCCCCCTTCACACGGAGTTCAGCACCATCAACACCATATTCCTCCACCAGAGTACGGCTCCTTAGGACATGGCATTCCTCAAGGTCAAGACTATCGACAACCAACCATGTACGCTGGAGCAGTGCAGCCAGACCCAGCAACAGCGTATGGCCAACCTCAACCCCCGATGTTCGAGGGCATGTACGCACCCTACGCCCATTTACCACCACAACAGGTATGGAGGTCGTTAAATTCCAATTTTACATGGCACTTCAATTGCCATGAATATTGTATTTATTCTTGGCTAATTGTTCCCAGTGAAAATGAGGCCCAGCGATAAACCACGAGTTCGAATTACAGTAAATGCGATCGAGAAGTCGTGTTTAGTGACAGGTTTATTCAATGAGATTGAAAATATTCAGCTTGGTGCTTGTT
Organism: Monascus purpureus; assembly: GCA_025999795.1. Taxonomy (NCBI): domain Eukaryota; kingdom Fungi; phylum Ascomycota; class Eurotiomycetes; order Eurotiales; family Aspergillaceae; genus Monascus; species Monascus purpureus. Next base: position 536,366 of record AP025346.1, on the reverse strand, counting down.
CGAGGCTATCTGTAGCCAGTGGAATCAAGCCGAGATTCTATTTCCCTTAGAGGGAATAATGATTAAAAAAGATTCACAATCTTATTACTTCTTCCCGAATCTCGAAGAGAGCGTCGTAAATTTGTCCAATTTCACAGGGCTTTGGAGGGAGTGCGTAACCCTAATTTGGTTAGCAATTCGACTGGGACTTGGCACCTAGGTAGTTGCTAAGGGTACGCATACTTCTCTAGGAGGATCGGGCCGTTAATAGCGTCTACACGACCATACTTCTTGTTTCTTGTAGAAATGTCATAGAACTCATCCGCGTTATCTGCTTGCATCAACTGCACGGTTTGCTGCAGCTCATCAAGGTTCTCTCGAAGAATTGGTACGCCAAGACTGTCCACAAATCTGGAAAGATACTCAACATCCTTTGCGAGGGCAGCAACCCCATTGGAATTTATCCTCTTCACTTCTGGAGAAAGTGGTTGTGCCTGAAATAACACTATCAGCACTTGCTCACTAATGGAGATGGAATGTCATAGAAGACACACAAGGATCATATTTGCTGCATGACTTAAAGCATCAAAGTATATAAGTTCTTTGATCTCTGTTGGCAGACCGAGCAATGTTGAATTCATTATATTGGAAAGAAATCGAGTTAAAGTCTGCATATAGTTGCTAGGTTCTGTGGGCGGAGTTGGAGCCAGCCAGTCATATTCAGCCGTTTCGATAAGATCGTCAATTTTTGAGTTGACAACTTCAAATATGCGTTTCTCTGCTGCCTTCTTGTTACTTCTAAATTTTCCAGTGGCCCTCAGAGTGATTGGCCCGCCTGCAAAATTCTGGGATCTCGCCGCAGCAAGGAGTATCTCGAGCTCTTGACAAGCCAACTCGAAATGCTCCAAATTTATAAGGATCTGAACAATTTGTCCCAGATACTGGGAAGCAAGGCGTTCGACAAGAGTGTCACAAACTTTGAAGGAAAGAAGTTCATCTAATGTCTGAGTCGCTTGAAAATTAGAGGTCTCCGCATATTTCCTCAATAATTCACCAAGGACTTACATTTTTCAATGACTCATCTATGACATTCGGATGCGGGAAGTCATCGTTGGCGAAGAAATAGAATTGATTTAAGAAGTTCCGGATGTCGATACAGCATAGGGGATACATCTGCGAGAATGGCAGAACGCACGGGAAGCTACACTTATTAGCCGACGTCTAGAAAACAGACATTAATCATTAAGGAATGGTGTCTCCAACATTTGCTCTTCTCGCGGTTTCTCGGGATTGTACCAACTGACACTGAGGACTTTGTCAAACTCCTCGAGAGACTGAATTGGCATTGGCATATAGTCGTCCGTAGAAACAATCTAAGACATTAGTTTGCATGAGTATAAAGTTAGAGATACGACGAACCTCCTGGAAATCATCGCTGAACCTTTTCTTGAGTAGTTCAGCATACTTCTCAAAAAGGACCAACAGGAAGTCGTCAAAAACTCCAACGGGAAAATCCCAGGTCTGTTGTTGTGAGTATCAGTATTGAGCATTACAGAAATTTATAGACAAAAGCCACGAACATTCATTGTCTGCATAAACAAGGCGATGAGGTTTTTTATTTTTAACAAGCTTTCAGCATTGTCAACCTCATGAAGAGCTTTGGATATTAAGCTGACAGCGGCCTGGCACATCGAATCCCAGAGTTCATCGACCTGGCCATTGTTTCGTTAGATTCATTGGAGCTTCGATGGATTGAGATTGAGGGCTACTACATCAACGGAAGACCTTAACTCAGGAACCCTTTTCATTGTGGATCGTTCCACGATAGCAAAGCCTGCCATTTCCTCGAGCAGATTGTGGAGGCTAGCACCATCATCGTCAACCAAAGTTATGGAGGCAGGGATTAAGAGCTCCTTCTGACGTCGTCGCGTGTTCGCATATTCAATTCTAAATTTGTCCATATGGCCCAAGGACTGATGGATAAGTAAACATTCGAATAGCGGAGTGAAATCAACTTGGAGCTCATCATTTTGCAATAGGTCATATTCTTCATGTTCGTCTGAGACCAATTCGATTGCAGAATTTAGCTTGAAGTGTCCCAGATATGGTATCTTTTCCGCTCTTTCTTTCCGCCTTGTCTTCCTCAGATCTGTGTGATACAGAGCTATTTCCCCGAGATATTGTGACATCTCACGAATCCTATACAGCCAGGTGTTCAAGTCGGACATGACTGCCTCGGCTATAGCTCTCTGCGTCGAAGGAACTGATCGCTGGATCATCTCCGCAATCTTGTACTGAGTCACCCCCTTGAGATGGACATTTTGGAGCTCATCGAGCGCGCGTAGGGCTGCATAGTGATTCTTTTTTGCCAACAGATCGTGAACTTGATTTGCCAAGCGTAACACCTCCAAACAGTCTTGAATAGCACGGAATGTTTCATCGATATTCTGCCGGTGACTTCGTGATTCGACTAAGGACTTCTTCTGATCGGCCAATCTTTCCGTGCTTGCTTGAATAGACTGATTGAGGTCTAGTATCTCAGCCGTCAGGCTAACGGTGCCCTCTCTAATGCGAAGAAGCTGGTTCACAGATGTTACGAACTCCTGGTGATTACTGTTGCAAATACCCTCTATCTCTGATTCCTTGTCACTAGCGAATTTAGATAGAGACTGTAAGAGTTGCGACGTTCGGTTTCCATAACTGTATTCTCGAATTGAGGGAATTAGCTGATCAAGGTAGTCGGTGTCGGATGGCGAAATAATTATCTGCATATCAAGCTCGAATCATTAGTTATATATACCGAAATCGACTTCTTCTTGGTACTCACCTGGTTTAGTAAGTAAGAAGATTCATTGCGGGCTGGAACAACGGGACGCATGTTGACAGGAGTACCTCATCCAAGGGATGAAGGGCGCAAGAAAAGAAGAAATGATACAGTTCGATGAGTTCAAGAAGCTCGGAATGTCCAGGGTGCACAGTGCACCGGGTATGAAATGGCTGTTGTCAGTTCACTGGCAATTTCAAGGACAGCACTGTACTAGTGGTGTAGTTGCTCCGTGCTCCATATCTGTGCTCAGTTGAGAAACAAGCACTACCACTACACCTATTGTTCCTACTTCTGCTGTTCCTATCCTCTTTCTTACGTCTATGTTGTTCAGATTTGCTCTTTTTCAACTGAACAAGTTCCCTTTACTTTAGACTTACAGGCAGCTGTGGACTAAGAGGCAAAGGGGGGTGGCTGTGTGACATTTTAACTCCCGAAGCTTTACGTGAACTGTCACAACCCGAATATCGCAAACAAGGGTTCTTGGGACATACATTACACGTGAAGCCTTGCCAGTTACTGTTGCTAGCACTATGGAACCAACTGACTACTATGATTCTGCCAATATCAGGCTGACTTCTGGAGACCCATCTTTGGGGAACTCGAAATGATCTTCATAACGAATAAGCTTCGCCCAAGAAGACTTCTCTGGTCACTTAACCCTTTACTCATGCTTATATTTGCAGACATTTCGGTGTATTCATTTATGTGGGTGCCAATTCTTATTGTGCCCATTTGCAATGCCACCAAAATGCGTAAATGCATGTTGAGATGATTGAAGCTGCAATGCAAGAAGTTGCCTGGCATTCTTCGATGCCTTATTACTAGCCGCTGACAATCCTTGAATGAGCATGATCTATGAGTTTCTCGGGAACCCACTTGTGGAGTGATTCTTGGGATCTCGAGTCATCTGTTGTCTCTCTTTTCTCAAGAAATCATGGGCTTATTTTTTTTTTTATTTGTTCCCTTATGGCTTGTCGGGATGTCTCCATTCTTCAAGGTGAAATTCAACTATGGGAATGCCGGTTCTTTGACTTTCTTGGTTTTCTATTGGTATGAGATAGTCTGCCCTTATCCCAGGTAAGTCTTTCTGCTAGCTAAAATTCATAATTTTATATGGAGTGGAACAGAAACACAGTCATCTACCTAGGTAGGTGCTAGATTACCTACCTGTCATCTCTCACATTGCAAGGATGGCATAGCTAGCTTTAGTCAATGCCAACTCACTCAGCAAGACAATTAATTCTTATTAGATTGTGCTTTGATGCATCTCCATCACACATATGATGGCTAAATTTGGGTGGAGATGTGATCCTGTTATTGTTGCTTCTAAACTAATGGAATATACTAGATGCAAGTCCCTCACAGCATCCATCAGCAATATTTGCTCGTACTCATATAACTGCCTCTTTCAATATCTGCTATTCTGAATTGGGAACTGCGGGTCTTGTTTGTGTCCTTTGTCCTGATCAATGTTTTCATGACATAAGGTCCAATTGCGTCCTCCAGGGCCCTTGACTGTGGTAACCGTTTTACTTATATCATTCCCCCTCCCCACAAACATATCACCGACGCGTCGTATTCCTTGTCGACCTAACCTGGAAAAGTCTAGCCATTTCTCCAGTTAGCAGGCTCTCTTACGTATAGTTTGCTTTGGGGCAAACTATGCACGACGAGAATATTGCGATGAGGGCCTGCGATTCTTCTTGCGTCATGAGCAGCCCCTGCTCTTCTATTGGGGCCGTGTCTCCTCATGGGTCTCCGGATACCAAGCTTACTGCGTTTTCTCCTGAGGACGTACGGTCCAGGGGTCGCGATTCCAGCTTATGTGTCCGGCTTAGCGATGACAAGTTTTGTGGAGTCTACTCGCTGTAAGTTTATCCAAAAGAGAGTGGGTATAAAATATGGTGTAGGTCTAAACTGATTTGTGACAAGGTCTGCCTCTGACCCGTTTCTGGTCCAAACAAGCGCGTCTAGCCGGATGCAACTTTCTCCAACTGCAGAAAGCTTCACGCCTGTTGGTACAGCTGGCGGTGCTCCCAGTGGAAGTCCGACACTTTCTATGACCCATGGCCGGTCTGGGATTGGCTATCTAACTGCTGGTTCTTTCTCGGATACCAATGGGCTAGTAAATGTATCCAAGAAGTTCTCTGAACAAAATCCAGTAGATACTGGGTGCATCGGAAAGTCTCAGCCCTTGAGGGATCCTGTTCCTTCTACTGCAACTGCGGAGCACCTTGATTCTGAAAGACGAAGCCGCGCGTTCGTGATTGAGAAAGTCCCGGCAACTCTCTCTTATATGGCCCTGGCTGGGTTTTTCAACGTAAGTTAACCTTAAAAGTTATTATTAACTGGCATCATCTTCTTGTGCAAGTCTCTTCTAGAGTCATCGAAAGTTCAAGCTTTTGTGTAACAACCTTTCTCTTTTTAACGCTCCTTTCAGAATAGCCTCTGCCTTATGATTTTCTTTTCTTTTTGCCTTTTATCCTGTCTTTTTCATATGTCTTCCTCCTTGTCGAAGCATTATGGCAATAGTGGCTAACCTCTGAAAAGCGCCGTGAGTTTGGCACACTCAAAGGGCCTGTTCTCACTGAACTTAGTTCCTTGGGAAAGGTGTATGTCGCATTTACCGACAGCCGTGAGGCAAAAGGTGCAATGGAAAAGGTTTGCTTTCTTCATCCTGAATGGCGTGTCGTTCCCATTACCGCCAGGGAATATGTACAGCATTCTGAGCCATCTCTCTTGTCCCAAACCTCGGACTTTGAGGGCCAGTTACTCGTGTCCGTCTACTATGATGGTCGTAACCCGCGACTGAATCAGCACACCGTGGCTCACTCACTTGAGACTCTTGTTACAACCTTTGGTGACGTCAAGTCGCTAAATCACCTGCCCAGTGGACAGGGAAACGTTAGCGAGTTTCATATTGAATTTTTTGACACTCGTGACGCAGAGAATGCGATGACTACTCTCAATGGTACTTCGGTTGATGTAAGTGAAAGAATTCTTTCCCTCTGCCATGTCGTTTTGAGTCATATTCGTGCTGTTCGATGCTGACTAAAACGTTGAAGAATTGTCTCCTTGAGGTTACGCTGTTTAGACCGGATATAGACGACAAACCTCAAGCTAAATTTACAGGCTGCTCTCCCGGAAAGGAGATTTATTCTCGTAATGAAACTCCGTACCGCAAGCATTATTCCTGGACTTCAAGTCGGCCGATCCGCAGCCCCTATATGGAGCTTAGCCCTACTGGTCGCTCTACAATTCCTTCTGGCGAGCGTGCTACTCTCATGGACTGGATGTCTACAGCTGATAACAGGTTATTGTCGTCACCACACCACTACGCCGATCTAAGGTCCAATAATCAGAATTCTGTCGATATTGAACGGATTCGACTTGGTCTCGATGTCCGCACTACGGTATGTGCCCCAATCATGCTGCATATACAGGCTGCATGCTAATGAATACCATGAAGATCATGCTGCGTAATATCCCAAATAAGATTGATCAGGTAGGAGCGATAAATGAAATAATCAGATCTGGCTATCTTTAACCTCAATTAACAGGCAATGCTAAAGGCGATTGTGGATGAGACGAGCCATGGAAAATACGATTTCATGTACTTGCGCATTGGTCAGAGAAACTTGCTTCCTTAGTATTGAAACTATCTGCTGACTCCTTCTGATAAGATTTTGCGAACAACTGCAAGTATGTCACCGTCGACAGCAGGATACATGGATTATGCTTACCCACGTCTTATTTTAGCGTCGGTTATGCTTTTATCAACTTTGAAGATGTAAGTCGATCACTTGTTTATCGAAAGTTTTCCGGTTTGAAGGACCTGGCTGACGTATATTGATTAGCCGATCGACATAATAGATGTAGGGCGGAATATACTACTTGTTCGCTTGTTGTACTCGAACTGATTATATCTTAGTTTGTCAATGCTCGAGCGGGGCGCAGTTGGTACGATTTGCCTGGAAGGAGAGCCGAGTTTCGTAGTGCTGACGGCCTTGCTTAGGAACTGCTTCAATAGTGACAAAGTCGCCGAGGTATCATATGCAAGTAAGTATTCAAGCAACACTATTGACGTGCTATTTTTCTGAGACTTCGTTACAGCAATCCAAGGGAAAGATTGCTTGGTACAGAAGTTTCGTAATAGCTCTGTTATGTTAGAGCACCCATCTTTTCGTCCCAAGGTATGTTGGGTACTTCAAATTTGAGCCAACGCGTGTTCATCTCCGTGTTTAGATTTTTCATACTGGTACTGGCCCTCTTGCTGGTACTGAGGATCGCTTCCCTGGTCCCGACAACCCATCGAAAATGCGTCGGAGCATTGAAAATGCAGAACACGTCGGTAAGTGCGCGACTCAAATACCGCAAAGAAAATTTGTTACTCAAAACTGGTTTTACATGTTAGGGCTGTTTGCTCCTCGTGTCGGCCAGCAATATCGTGATGAGCAACGACGCCGGCGCTCTCAGTTTGACCGAGGAACAAGTGCTGCTGAGCGTGAAATAGTGTACGTCCGAACGTACACCCCACGGCGTTCTCATGGTGTCAATAATGGTCTCAGAAGTGCTCCATGCACCTACCCAGCCATGGGAATGTGGTACGACCGTTGTCCCACTTTAGAGAACGGGCCGAGAACTTCCTAGTTCGAATTCTGAATGAGCTATAGGCTGTGATGTACTTCGACACCCGTTACTTGCCATTGCTAAAAAAGAGTTGTCGCTGCTGGAAGTTTATGTCATGGTTTATCATGGATCATCTACGCTGTCGGCGATGGAAATTTCTGTTTCATTTTATTTCTTGCTGTTTCTTGTTTCAATCTCTCTTTAATTGGGCCCAACCGATATTCTGACCCATTGGGAAACCATTCTGTGCCCTGGTCGGCTTGGATGTGGTATCTCGATTCGAGTCTAAATGTTGGTGGTGGGACACCATTTGGAAGCCCTACTCTGTGAGTTCTAGGTGCCTTTCCTCCTTTAATGTTCTGATAGTCACTTGCTAGTGGTGTCTCTGCTGAAATATGGAATGTGACATTGAGTACGTTCTTCATAGAAAATTTCTTAATGCAATCAGCTAGGGGAACTGCAGCAGAGAAGCTCTATGGAGATCTCTCACATATGAGGGGCAGAATCCACTTTCTCAAGATTTTGATCAGAAACCAAAGCGCAAGCAAGTGCTCCAAGAATTCAAAGCTATCTCAGACGTCCTTGCACAAATTATCCCTTGACAGAGATACAGAGCCTTTGGACATGACCTAAAGGTTCTTCTAGCAGACTGCATTTGCCTATGGGATAGGGCAAAGAAAGTTAGCTGTATAATTGAATTTGATACAAACCTCCTCAAGTCTGTGGTCCAGGCTGGGTTTCAGTCATGTCCCAAGATAGACTCCCTTGATAGCAGCACCAAGCAAGGGCAAGATATTAACATGTCTGCCTGATGTCTACTCCCACACATCACCTTCAAGCCAGTCAGCGCTGAGCAGACTATTGTCGGAAGTGCTATTTTCATTGACTCACAAGCTCTTCAGGAAGGACTCAACAAACTTCAATGTCAGGAAGAAGAGATCGCACAGGCGAGACAAAAATTTGTACATCAGCGATCGATCTCAAAGAGAAAGAAAACATCGTGATGATTGGATTTTGTCCTTGCCAATTGTATCTCACACTCAACATTTCTTGTGAAAAAGATTGGTAACTCTATCTGTTTTCAAGTACATCACAGCTTGGCCAGAGTTTCATCCCTGGCTTTCCCTTAGACGTTCTGGGCACCCACTGCGGAGTAGGTTGAATTAACCAGCACCCTTCGCTTTTGCTGAACCCCACCTTTTTGTGCGAGTATAATCCATGTCATCGCTGAAGCTACTCATAATCAACTTTGGAATTGGACCGCACTGCACGCATTGGTACAACTGCCAGTGGATTCATTTTGAAGAATTGCATGCTTATTTGAGTTGAAGAAAAGAGAAAAGGATGCTCCATCAGTTCGCGTGCCGCCCTTCTCTCCGGTAGCAAAACAAGCACCAGCCTTTCAAATGACAGAAAGTTTACTCTCTCCTTATCCTTTAAAGAGGGAAGTGTATCTCTGAGATTTCAGTCAGGTATTATTAATAGTCTTCAGGTAAAAAATTACCGACCACGTGACCCACAACGAAGTTATCTCTGACTCCTTGCCTTGATCCTGTTGTAGCTCTTTGAGCTACGTCCTGTCTATCGAGCCCACCTGTACCAGCCTGCTTGCAACCTGGAGCTGATAGATAGAGATCCTGTAGCTAGCCTGAGTATCAACTACCTAATCTATCTGTTTCTGACCACCTGTGAGCCCGCACCTTGACATACTTAAACCATTATTAATATCATAAAATCTAATAAATAGTATTATTTTGGACTTTATCACTAGACTACCACTATCATAATGGCTTGGCAAGATATATAGTATTATCTTAGTCATTGTGGATTGCTATACAAAGTTTGCAATATATATTTTATACTTAAATTAGTTAATGTACCAACTTTCACAGACCCTTTTTTTTACTGCTGGGTCAGCACTTATAATATACCTGTTGTGGAATATGCATGTAACTCAGGGAAGAAGGGCAGAATGAAGCTGTATCGACTACACGTACGTAACCTACTAAGGAACGGATGCCATTCTGTTCTATCTCTATGTCTCTTTTTTCTCTACATATAATCAGGGGCCCGGATTCTCAGGGGTTGGAGAGGGAGCCAAGCCGCCATACCACGTGACCTTTTCCATATCAATATCAACAAAACAATTGCATTTCTATATAAAAACTAATTATTAGATGGGTTAGGACATCTAACTCTAGTATATCCCCAAACATGATAATTAGAACACTGTGGGGGGGCTTATACATGTGGTCTAACTGTAGAAAATGCTGGATCTATATGAAGTGCATCTTGAGCTTTATAGACCTCATTCTTATGCTGAAATTGCTCTAGACTCTCTTAAATAGCTGGCTTTTCTGCAGTAGCTAGCTGCTTATTAGATTACTTCTGCTTTTGGTCATTTCATTTATTATTAGCATGGAATTTGCATACTTCTTCCTATGTAATTATAAGCTTATTTAGAGCCAATTCATGGCCCTTAATAAGCTTGTCTAAGTGTGTTTCTAACAAAGATAAAGGGCTTTGAACATATTCCCTAAGCAGTTTTCTTGTCACAGATACCTGCTTTTCTAGCTGCCTAGCAGTATAGGGTGTTTTGAGTGTTGAATCTGTTGATCAACTTTTTGGTGGTATAGGGGTCTTTAGCTGGATATCTGTGTGTCACGGAACTCAACTAGACGATGAATAGGATGCTATTCAACTATCTAGGCAGCTATCGACGAGAACTTCAAGCATGGAGAGGAGGGAAAAAGGAAGAGATCTACGTGAAGCTGGACGGCGTATTCCTATCCACGCACCACGCTAATCCAAATAAGGAAACTCACGTGCTCGTCCTGGTCTACATGGCAAGGGCCCTGACACTGTGACGGGCTAGGCCCGATATATGGCTTCGGATACCCTCAGCTAACACCAACAGCAAGCAACTAGAAGTTTGCAGGCCGGTCTACAAACTTCATTCTGCCATCCTTCACCTCCCTGCTTATGTTATTCTATCCCGAGCTCCCTATGGTAAACTGATATGGAAAAGGTCACGTGGTATGGCGGCTTGGCTCCCTCTCCAACCCCTGAGAATCCGGGCCCCTGATTATATGTAGAGAAAAAAGAGACATAGAGATAGAACAGAATGGCATCTGTTCCTTAGTAGGTTACGTACGTGTAGTCGATACAGCTTCATTCTGCCCTTCTTCCCTGAGTTACATGCATATTCCACAACATAAACAAACCCCTAGGAGCTACACCACCTCTTTCCCTTCCTTTTCTTCAAGATTTAATGTACTCGTAGAGTGGCCTAGCTAGTTGAATAAACTACCTTGAGACCGTTACAAAGAACTCCATATTTCTGGATAATATCTTGAACCAGCTTAAACCACTTGTTGATAAGTTCTGGATCTTCATACTTTGTATATTGATAATCATATCTTTGGTTATATTTTGACTTTAATTTTTTATAATATTAAATATAGCAGTGGACCCTGTGACGACCATACCTGATGTATGACCGTCAGCATGTGACCCTGGCACTGGCATGTCTTAGAAGGTGCCAGCAGATCAAACAAGTAGGGCACAGGGCTAGGGCTGAGGGCAGGCAGCTGCCCTCGCCTCCTATTTCCTCCTCCCCACCACGTCTTTCACCTTTTTTCCTTTTTTCTTCTTCTCCTCATGTACGATATTCCTAGACAGTACGACCAAATAGCGAGTTGCTTTCCTCTTCTCGTCCTATTACAGCTGATCGTCATAGACCCAGCATTCTCTGATAATAGCTAGCTTAGAGGATAGAAAGGATACTTTAAATAAAAGATAAGCTAAATAGTGAATATTTGACATGCAAAGGTAGGCCACATTAATCTATATTTAGAATATATGCTGAAAAGGTAGATTCTTCTATATCTGATAATTTCTGGCTGTTGGCAATAGTATTCTTTCTTGTAGATATTTCATGGACTTTAGTTATTAAAGTACTTAGAGGGACATAAAATGCAGCTGCAGCCTTTCAAATTAATAAAAATTACCTTTTCTTATAGGTATTTAGAGCCAGCTGCATGCGCCGTTCTTTAGAATTATCTGCCATTATTGTGGTGTTGAATAATTTGAGGAATAAGGGGTGGTGTTCTAAACTCGGAAAATTCTGCCCAGCTCGGTGATTGATTACGTTAATCACACGGACTCTAACTATGGTTTTTACCACGCTCCGATCATTTATTATTTTTATTATCATTTATTTTGAAGCATCTGCTTTCTTATACTCTAGTGAAAGCAGCATCCTCAATCCTGTTGGTCGAAGCCGATTTTTCATAGCCCTTGGCAAAGCTTTTGCGTTCTCAGACATACCGACTTGCTGTTACATAAACCGAGCATGGACTGTGAAGAAATCCTTGCTGTGCACCGCACGCTTCATCTGATCTTCCATCGCAACAAAAACCAGCATAGAAAGTCAAAATGGTGGAAATGGCTGTCCATGCTGAAACGTGTAACCTCAAATATTGCAAGGTCTCTCGAGAACCCGCCGCTATCTCCTGGCATGACAAGCCTTGCGGAAGTATATAGGCAATATCTGGCATCGCATATTGCGCCAAGATGCTACTTGTACGTTTGTTGCAATGTCTACCTCAATAATTTTATCTTCCCTGTTTTATTAGTTCATGCTAACGTCGTCAGAGCTTTCTCAACGATTGTAGCTGACACGCAGTTCTCAGCGCTCGGCACAGTATTGGTATGCGCCTTATCTCGTCTTACCAAGGCAACTGGAATTGACAGGGATATGAAAACCCAGTCATCTCAGAAGAGATTGGTAAGGGCGAGTTCGCCCAACGCTATATCGGGGAGGGAAGATGTAGGTGAAGTCATCCATCGAACCGAAAATACTGTTTTTACACATCGTACATACCATAAATCCGAACCAGTAGATCGTTCAGCATCTACAAGCACAGAAAGCACGAGACTGGAAACGACAAAGAAGAAAAGGCGAAGAAAGAATGCCATTGATGACCTTTTCGATGGTCTGCTATAGTTGAGATCATACCATTTTTTACATGGGCGCATTCTCAAAACATGCGTTTTACCACTATAGATAGCCCACGAATGAAGTCCTCCGTCAAGATCGCCAAAAAACGAAATCCACATCCCCCCATGAGGTTCACCGCGACGTGATTCGCCGTGGTCCATGCAACCGTGTAAAGGAACTTTGGTGAGAATACAGTCCAGATGAAAAGATGAGATCTCAGTGCGGTGCATGCAGCCATTACGGAAAATAAACTGACCGTGACAAAAAGAGTTTGCAGAGAAATCTGGTCTCGTTTCTCTATTGGCGTTTGGGTTGGTAGAAGAAGATGACTGGCCGAAGACCACCATATTGGACCGGCCCAATTGCTCACGAATGTCAAGAAGCCCACGAAAGCAATGTTGTAGCTACCAATACCATTGTATGCACTAGACAGGTCGACGGAAGAAATCGCGTTCGAACCCCCAAATGCGAAGAATGCCACATACTGGGCGAATATGGACGTTATGGTCACCTCCATGGCGGTCAAGTCCATCGAAGTAAGAATAAGAAATTGCATCCTGAAAATTAGAAACAGCGGAATGTTCGTTGGTCTCGATTGAGTTAACAAGAACAGAGTCAGAGCTTCGTGGAATGTGGTACTTGAAGCTGCTACTAACGGTCAGTCCGAGTCTTAGAATGCAGCGTCATATCTCCCCCAACTTGCCTTGTGCTTGAAACCATGCCCCATTCTTTTTCTTATGGGTATTAATCGAAATAATGGCGAGTATAGAAACTCCGAAGAAAACAGCCCTTGCCTGTAATATCAATGACATGCCACTGAATACCATTCTCATGTATATCAATATGGAAGGGCTCAGGAGTTCGGGAGAGTCGGACACCACGAAGGTAGCCTTGAAAGAAAAAGCTGCAATAGTAAGAGTGGCTGCAATTAGTCGCCAAATCCAATATCGAGGCAAGCTCAGGAAAAGGTGTCTGCATGAATCCATATATGTTAGGATAATGAGAGCCCAGAGGATATTTTGATGGGAAGGTAAGAAGTTTCGAGCAATATCAGAGTCGCCAGCAAACTTCTGACCTGTCTGATTCCAGCGTCTTACTATACGGTGAAACATAGCAAGCAAGACCGTTCCGGGTTTAGGGGTTAGAAACGCAAGTGGACCAAGACCTTTCTTAGATCCAGCTTCGAAGTGTGAGAACCAATGTCGACGTGCGGAAGATTTCGCATGTAGATAGAATGTCCATCCTGTAAAGATCCAATACCAAAATTGCTGCTCCTCCTCCACATAGCTGCTTGCAAACATCATAGCTCCATAGCTCATAATGCCGAAAATCCAAAAAACACCGGGCCACTTGAATTTCAAGATCGCCTTGTACGATGACCACAAAGACAACAGAAGGGCAGCACTGCTGATGAATAAACCTACATAAAGCCTGGAAACATCATAATTAGTAGCAGCATTGCTCATTACCCGCTGGGCGGTTTTTGAGAACTGTAAAAGACTAGGTTCGATCTCAGAATTGACGCTGCCAGTATCTAGGAAATCGCGAAGGACCTCATAAGCCCGAAACCATGCGCATACGACTCCTTCGACACCACTCAGCAACAGAGGGTCACAGTTGAGTGGGGCTAACGAGGGCTCGAATGTGTAACTTGGGAATGTCGCTTGAACTGTCCTCAGTAACTGCCTCGAGTTCTCTAATAGGATATGAACCCTATGAGATGCTATTCGATAAGGTGTGTTAGATATGCTTTTAAAATTAAAGAATGGCCCCATACCATGATCCCACATCATGAGAAGCTCAGGTATGAAGACACCTAAACTATTCAAAGGAATAGGAATCCCAAGAAGCCCAGCTAGTGTCGGAGTGATGTCTGATTGTTCGACAGTTCGATAATATTGTAGGTCATCAGCTTCTTCTAATGGGCTTTCATTAGGAGCCCCCCGAGTCTGGAATTTAGGGGAGATAAAGAGCAAAGCAGGAGAAGTCTCCCCCGCTGAAGATCCCCCATGGTTCCCTGCATCGTTCATGCCGTGATCACCACACAGTATAAAAAGCGTGGATTGAAGATGCGCTTCTTCTTCCATAGCTGTATAGATCTGAGCCACAATAGAATCCATTTCGTGATGCTTAGACATCATATAGGGGCTGTATTTGTCAATACTGAGAATGCCAACGGTCGCCAATTTCGATTTCTCACCTTCTAGGGCCAGATTTATGGCCAATATGGTCAAGACCAAGGTAATGCATAATCAACGCTGTCCAGTCAGCATTTAACAGCTCGTCAGGGATATGACGGGTCACATTGTTATCTACTTCAACGAAATCCTGGATGAAAGAACTTAGTTCAATGTTACCAGCTGCATTGAAGGTAATACATGAAAGATACTGACCGACACGAAAAAGCTCGTTGTCCCGTCAGACCTATCAAACATTCCGGGGAAGAGCTTGAGCCAAGTGTCGTCCCCATACATCACAAGCCGGCCACCTTTCGCTTTCAGCTGTGCTAACCATGTATCTCGGTTTGCGAGGGTCGATGTGGTATCGGATTCAGCAACGTTGAGAACAGCATCCAAAAACGACGGAACAGATCCCGTTGTTATCGCCTTGAGGCGAGGCATTGTCACCGTTGGAGCGCTAGCATGAGCAGTGAAAGGTAGAGCGGCACCAGTTCGGATCAAGCTGTTTCAGCCATGCATTTTGAGCTCATGCTGCAGAAGTTGACCGGCTATGGCGTTTGAACTGACCTTTGCGTAAACAAGAAACCTGAACTATTCGAATAGACAAAGTCACTGGGTACAGGTTTCAGCTCGCGCTATATTGCTCTGAAAATCGGAGATAACCGTACCTTCGCAGCGCATCGACGACCATAAAAATGACCTTATCGAAAATAGCCGGAGGTATAGTAGCACTGTTTGACCCGTCGAGCCTCGCGAGGCCAGGAAGCATGGCCTTATAAGGAAAGAACCCCGAAGCAAAGACGATAATGGCCACAGGAATTATGGCATTTGCGATCAAACTCGCCCAATTCTTCAATATGATGACCATGGCGGTGCCCATGGGAATCGGATCGACCTGTTTGTCAATCCCGAACAATGCAATTCGATGAAGCTGTCATATTGTCCAATGTGAAAATTAGATCAACGAGAATCTTTCAAGTAAACGCGCATTACCAATTGATTAGTTCGAGCAGGTTCACGGTTACTCTGAAGGGAGTAAATAATTCCAATAACCAGACTACTAGCACACCGCCTACTCGAACAGTACATGCTGTAAACCTCATGCACAGCTGGGGCACTGTC
Organism: Monascus purpureus; assembly: GCA_025999795.1. Classification (NCBI taxonomy): domain Eukaryota; kingdom Fungi; phylum Ascomycota; class Eurotiomycetes; order Eurotiales; family Aspergillaceae; genus Monascus; species Monascus purpureus. The sequence goes on along the minus strand of AP025346.1, from coordinate 520,627 downwards.
ATGATATCTCGTACTCTGTGGAGGTGTTCGGTGGTCTTATCTTAATACTAATAATGATGATAATATGAAGTTTATATGTTTGAAGCATGGTTACAGCTTGCAAAGGAATACATCACAAGGCATATGGAATAATAATACATTGTATTAAGCTGCTAAGCCACAGCCTGCTTGTTTGCTCAATATATTTTCCTAGTAATGGATGGTAGTGTCTATGGGAATAAACGACAGGAGATGGTTCCATGCTGAGCAAATATAGAAGGACTAGGTCGAAAGATGAAGTAGTATCGAAGCTTGAATTGACCATCGTAACCGCCATCAGACCCAGGTTCCGTTTTTGAGATGCTGTATGATACTTTACACTTTTTTCCTTTCAAAAGAAAGCCTAGTTGATTTCACTTTTTCTTGGGGGCTTTCTTTGGGCCCGATGGACGCCGAGCAAAAACTATGGACGAATGGCTCTTTCTCTTGTTACGTTTCTGGATGCCTTTGGATCGGCGAGGGTGATTCCTGATGGATTTGGTGGCTTCTCCATCAATGTCCATATCTTTAGAAACCAGAAACTGTTAGCCCCTCGAAATCAAGCGCTATTCTCGGCAATATTAAATAATGCGAGAAGAAATGAGAAAGGGAGGAGAGCAACCTTCTTCCGAATTTCGAATTTTGGAGTCACTGTTACGATCTGCATAGAGCAATTAGAACAAAAGCTGCACCCTAACTTTCAACCAGGCAATTAAGATATGCCAACTTACCCGTTCCAGTGATATCTAACTCCATACTTGACCTCTCTTGTTCCTTCGCATGAGAAGCAAGTTCTTGTAGCTTTGCTGAAAGCCTTTCCGTCCGTGCATCAACAGCAGGGCCGAAAACCGTTGCTCGAAGCTTCGCCCTGTTGCGTTTGGAAACGCTGGCCCTCACGCTCTTCGCCATTTTATGGAAAGGCTTTCTTCTTTCCCCCCCTTTTGTCTTTTTTTTTCTCTCTTTCCTCGAAGAAGTCGCGGTTAAGATTACAGATGCAAAGGCTTGGCAGTTAACCGTGATCTGATTGTAATCAGATCAGTCTCCGAGCTTTCGTAGTTAATTAGTTTTTTTTTTTTTTTTTTTTGGTGCAGAGAAATCTGTCTTATGTCATCCTCCACTCGGAAACCCGTCTCTTTCTCCGAAGTCACTATTGTCGAGCGCAATCAGAGTAACTCTCCCTCTCTCTTTCTCAACCTTCATTCCCAAATCCCTCTCCAGTCAGAATTGAGTTGAAATGCCTTTCTATGCAGTACCTGCAGCTTTCCTGGTACTCTTGAACCATCTCCCATAAGGACATTCGAAAGCAGGTTTTCTAGATGACCAGTGCCCATTCTTCCCTTTTGACTTGATCAAGCATGGCTTCTGCTGTCCAGCCCTCCGAGCTGCAAAGCGTCATCGCTTTGGTGAAAACTTTAACAAATGCACAGCTCAAGGACATACTGAGGAGCGAGACACTCGCAGTGTCCGGAGTCAAGGCTACACTTCAGATTCGCATAATCCAACGTTCGTTGCCCTCTCTATCCCTCGCGTCCCCAGCGCCGATAGAAAAGCGCATTCTCGAAACAGTGAATTAATCATGACGTGGATTTGATTACAGACATAGAGGAGCTTGTTCAAGAGGGACGGATCGATCGCTATGACCATTTAAGGAGATTCATATACTCTATGGCCCAGCGCTCAATGCCTGGGCCGTCAACACTGTCAACTCCATATCATCAATACCAACCACATTCAATTGCGCACTCTTTGCCTACACAAAATAGATCTTCACCACTGGGCATACCAATACCCTCACAGCCATTCACATCTGGTGCGTATTTCACTGGATCACTTCCTACCTGCTTCAAAGGACAACTACTTATATGATTCAAGGTCGCTTGACCTTCAAAGATAGCCCATTCTATAAGATACTGGAGCCTCTCACTCCTGCTGTGGAATGCAAGGGTGAGATTATCTTCTATCGAGCATGCTACTGTGTTTAGTTGCCTTCTAACATAATGAAGTACGCGAGCAGACAAGGGATAATGTGGAACTAAAAGTTATGCTTTCTCCGAACATGGTCTCCAAACTTCAAACCGATTCCACGATTCGTGTGATGGTTTACTGCGCGGCTGATACTGGTCTTAACCAGTACACGAAGTCTGATATTGCATTTCCTCATCAAGTAGAGCTCAAAGTAAATCTCGACGAAGTTAAGGCTAACTTGAGGGGACTCAAAAACAAACCTGGTACGACAAGGCCTGCAGATATAACAGACCATATTCGCAAGAAACCAGGGTACCCAAATCAAGTTGTTATAACTTATGCTCTTACTCAAAAGGTAAGCTGAAGATACTTATTTGACTCTGGCCCTTGGATGAGGCGACCATCTGCTGCCAACGGAATTTTGGCTGGTCCTACTGACGATCCCTAGAGATTTTTTGTAGTTGTCAATCTCGTACAGCGAAATCCAGTTGAGAAACTTGTCACTGAATTGAAAGCAAGAAAGACTATCTCCAAGGAACAAGTGATTCGAGAGAGTACGACTTATCAATCTTCCACCTGATACCCTATATGCTAATTCTTCTTCCCCTTTCAGTGAAAAACAGGGCTGAGGATTCTGATATTGTTGCTACGTCAACTGTTATGTCCCTGAAGTGCCCACTATCGACGCTTCGAATCGAAGTGCCCTGCCGTTCTGTGTTATGTACCCACAATCAATGCTTCGATGCCTCGTCTTTTCTGCAACTTCAAGAACAAGCGCCAACTTGGACATGTCCGGTTTGCTCCAAGGCAACTAGTTTTGAATCCTTGCAGATTGATCAGTGAGCTTCATACCTAGTCCTTATCTTTCTATACCCCACATTTCTAGGTTTCGCGGCTCTGACAATTTAGGTACGTCGATGATATACTTAACTCGACGCCTGTTGATGTGGATCAGGTTGTTATAGAACCCAATGGACGTTGGTCTAGCGTTCGACGAGATGACCATTTAGTACCCGATAGTGGCACACCAACTACTGAGGATGATGAATTAATAGAAGTCGGGGATTCTGGGAGCGCATCCGTCAAACAGGAGCCACTTCCCATTAATGTCTCACTACAAAAAACTCCAGTCCAATCCCAGGAGATTTCAACATCGCCCTCTGTCCTTGCTTCGTCAAAGAAACGGCCAGCAGCACAAGTTATTGATCTCACTGGAAGCGATGACGATGATGACAATGGTTCTCCAGTAAGACCAGCTAAGCGACGCACATTAAATTTACCGGATGGAGGCTTCCTCAATGGACTTGGTAACACATTCAGCAGCAATTTTGTGAATGGTAGAAATCATCTTGTTTCGGGTCAGAATGATTCGCAATTGCCGAGCCGGAGTGCTGGCTACAATGCATAATGGATGAGTTACTTGCAGGCGCCTGGTGCATTTGATTCCATAATTTGACGGGACTTGATCATCATACGGTGTTTTGAGGGTGGCGAGGAATATGATACCGCATAGAAATGGTTTTTTTAAGGTCTGTTTACGCTTGAATTAGCTTCTCCCAATGAAAAGAAAGTTGCCTTTGGAATGGATCCGAGGGGGCTCTAACTGACATTCATTTTACCAATGGGCAGCCTTTTCGCCGGGTCAATGACTGCCGTTTAATAATTAGTAGCAGAAACGCGGTGTTGTACGGCTAAATATGAATTGAGTCATTTACTCTCATGCATCTCTATACTGTACCTAGAAATTCGTAAATGGTAACTGCATGCCTAACACAATACCCTTGTAAAGTCAACGCTCATAGTAGATAGTATAGAGATAAAATAACATACTTCAGATTTCCACTGTTGCCCGCGAAGGTCAAAACAGCCTGCATTGCAGGCTCATGGGAGAATAATTGGCAGATGTCACCTGACATAGCCTTCCCCGGGGCGAAACGAGAGGACCGAAAGGGGTTACTATTCTCTGCAGGCCCTGGGTACGTAAGGGCAATGGATTGAGGCACTTCACAAAACCAATAGCTTGACCAGGCTACAGTTTCTGGGATCGGACATACATGTTTGGCTAAATAACAATCTGTCCAACTGCGAAACCCAGCTTGAGATTCCCATTACCTACTCTTGTCCTTCAGTCGAAGCATTTACAATGTCCTTTGACTCAGCCATTCGGCCATTTAATGTCTCCGATCCTAATGCTCGCTTCCTGGGCGCCTCCTGCCTCGACTTCCTTATCATAGAGCTCGTACCCATGGCAGAGCGCCTGGCGAAGGAGCTTTCGACGGATGGCAAGCAGCCAGATAATGAAGAGGCTAGGGAAGCGGCCTTCTTCCGTCTCGAATCCCTGGGCTACAGAGTCGGACAGGGACTTGCAGAAAGGTAGACTATTTATTAGTAGATGCCTTCTCTCGCTCCTAATACATGACTGACTAGAGCTGAAATGGCCTCGCCGCAGGTTCTCTCGAGACCGTCCTCGCTTTACAGACAACCTCGACGTTATCAAGTTTCTATGCAAGGACCTCTGGACAACTCTCTTTAGGAAACAAGTGGATAATTTAAAAACAAACCATAGGGTAAGCTTAGTAGGGGTTTGTGAAATCTTTCACAAATTTTGCTGGAATCGGGCTGACATGGGCCTGTCGGCTTCTTAGGGAGTCTATGTGTTGACTGATAATACCTTTCGACCACTTACGAGAATGAGCACATCCGTACGAAGCGAAGCAATTGTGAGGGCCCAAGCGGTATGTCAACATATCCAATATATTCGAATATACAAAGCCTGACATGCGCAGTATTTGTGGTTTCCATGTGGTGTGATTCGCGGTGCTCTGGCAGATATGGGTATCAACACCACAGTGCAAGCGGAGACTGCAGAACTCCCTGGGGCGACATTCCAAATTAAAACGATCCAGCCTAAGCCCTGATTTTAGTGACAGTTTTAAGCGCCTCTGTTAACCAGACAAGAGAAGGCAGGAAGACGACTAAGATGAGCTGCAGGGCTAAATCGAATATCAAAGAGCCAACCCTTTCGCGGTTCAGCGATACTTCCTAGATCAAAAGAGTTACTGGAAGCCGTATGCGACACCTTAACTAGTATTCTACAATTTGACTTTTGCAGGTATGATAAAGAGATCATTGTCTCATTGCTGCCTTTCATATCTTCTGCCGTCAACTCAAATGCTCAAGCGAAACCACCAACCGCCAGCCTTCGTCATAATTTTTTGTTCTCACGCTTTAAAGCCTATCGTTATAGGATGCCAATAATTAGCCGGGCTCTTTCATGTCCATGGACCGAATAAAGGTCGCCGATGGATATTATCCGACGGATATAGAACGCGGTATAAAAAGATCCACCGGCAGACCCCCAAGAATGGTTAATGGGAATAGTTTTTACTTTGGAGGAGGATTCTTGACGAAGTCGATCCCCTTTTCGATGTTGCCCTTGAGGCCCTTCGCACTAGTCTCCAGAAGTTTCTTCTCCTGCTCGGTAATTCCTCCAAGGACGTTGATTGCTTTCTCCGCACCATTAGGCTATATATCATGTTAACTGGCTGAACTTGGAAAAGAGAGGTTTTTGCAAATGCTGTCACTTACACCCAGCTCTACTGGAATAGAAAAGAAGTCGACGCCAGTTTCTTTGGCGATCGCATCACCGCCGGAAACACCGGGCAAGTAGACAAAAGTGGGTTCGACGATTCCTTTCTCGCCCTTCACGGCCTTAAGCACGCACTCGGCAAATCTACGATAGATTAGCCAAAAGAGTTGTATCTTCCAGATAAAGAACCAAACCTGAAACCGGCGAAAGCCATGGAAAGAGTAGCCGAACCGGCTCCGTCCTTGGCCTTGACAACCTCGTCACCGCCAAATTGAACGCCTGCTGATCGTCAGTGACCATAATTTTTGTTCAGTCTTGCATACTCACGGTTAACTAGCGCATCATATTTGTCGGCAGGAATCTGGAAAGCTGGTGAAGCCTTGCTGAAGAGTGGCACAATCGTTTCGCCGGAGTGACCACCAACGACGGGGATAGTGACAGCAGATGGGACCTTCTCGCCCGAGAAAACCTGGGTGAAAGTCTCTGCACGGACAACGTCCAATGTGGTCACACCAAAGAGGCGCTTGGGGTCAAAGACACCAGCAGCTTTGAGCACCTCCGCGGCGATTGGGACAGTGGAGTTCACTGGGTTGGAAATGATAAGGACAAAGGCCTTGGGGGAGAACTCCGCAATACCCTTGACCAAGTCCCGTACAATTCCAGCATTGATCTTGAAAAGATCATCACGGGTCATGCCAGGCTTGCCTATTGAACAACTTTATTAGGCCAGGTAAACGATACTGCCAGGATTGGTAGACTTACGAGGAATGCCAGCTGGAATGACAACGATGTCGGCACCAGTCAAGGCAGACTTCAGTCCATCATCCTTTGGCAAGTAACCCGAAATTTTCTGTATGCATGTAAGAGTGACGCTCAAGAAATGCAAGCAGATGTTGGGATATAAAAAGTAGGAGTAATTGTCACTCACAGCAGCAGTCGAGATGTGGGACAGGTCAGCTGCCACACCAGGAGTGTTCACGACATCATAAAGAGAAAGTTCATCCACGAGGGGTGAAGCCTTGAGGAGGAGTGAAAGGGGCTGTTGAACGAATTAGTTAACCATCTGGTTCTGTTAATGAGATAGGAGGAAACAAACCTGGCCAATGCCACCAGATGCACCAAGAACAACTACCAGAGTCAGTAACGCAATGGTTTACGTACAGTGATGCAGAAAGAGCTGACCTGCTTTGACCATGGTGGACTATGTTGTTGGATTATGATAAGCTACAACAAATTTGCACTGAATAAGACGCCCTTGAATCAGTGGATGATGGCTGTGGGAAGACAAGAGACAAAAGAGGATGAAGCTAGGGAGAAAGAAGGAAGGTCTCTACGACGGAAGAGAGAAAGGAAGGAAGGAAGGAAGGAAGGAAGGAAGGAAGGAAGGGGGTTGATGTCGATGGAGGGGTAAATGACAACGGCAAACCGCCTCGGGATAGCACAGGCTGGGGTGCAGCAGTACGGGGTATACATACGGAGGAACCGTCTGTAAGATAGATGCAACTGTCCTCGGGGGCGTAACAGAAAATTCGACCTGGATGGGTGAAATGTAGATGCTGTTACGAGTACAGCTGAGGAAAGGGGTTCTGTTAATACTAATATAATATACCCTGTACAGCTGTTGTCTATCAACAAACAATTCAACTGATTGTTTACTGTTAGTACGGAGTACTACATACTACGTACCTAGTGCCTAGGTAATTTTTAGTGAGGGGAGCTAACATGGAATTCTCCACGCTCCGCATGTGCGGTATTATTTACGGTATTCGGCATACACCAATGGTACTGTTGCAGAGATGTTTGAAAGACACCATACCATGTTCGGTACACCACGGCAGCATGCAATCGTCCTGGTCTCCGCACCCGTTCTCTTAGGTCCTTTTCCATGTGCCCGGAGGTCCCGATATCCCAGTCTCCGGCAATGAGATAATTCTTGCGTGCTTCTCGAACATGATTCTCTACACAGAGCCGAATTTGTCCGATCCGGCCTGTCGTCTCTTCGGGAAAAAGCGGCTTGGAGGCCTGGAGTTTTGACGACGCTGCAATTTACGATAAATACTCGGTTGCTTCATGATCTTGCGCCGTGTACAGGCTATGTCTGCCATCATCCGGGAACAATTAGGTCAACCATCAGATTCCCGTGATGCATAACGTTTGGCTTTGGATCCCTGTCAAAACAAGAAACACCGATAATATCTGGTTGGCAGAAAAGCACATCTTGACGCAGATTTATTTGCCTCACGAGGAGATAGATCATACCTATTTCAGAAGGCTTTCAATATTAAAGCTGTCCATGATTGAAGTCATTACCTTTTACGATAATGGCACCCCAAGTGCTATCTAAACGCTCTGTAACACGAGGGCAGAATTCACATGTGCACCCCTGCCATTGCCCAGCATGGCGCTGCTTACCATCTTGCCTTTTCTTTTACCTCCCTTCTTGCTGACCTCTCTTTCCTCTTTTCTCTGGCATTATCTCCTTTTTCTGTCCCAAAGATCCATTTGTTCGGGACCCTTGGCCCTTAATATTCACTCATATCCGCACTTATGCCGACTCCTTCTCCGCAGCCTTCTTTGCCTGAGAACCGCGGAGCTTCTTCGGGGGGGTGTCCTTCTTCGGCTGTTGAGATTGGCGGATAGCACTGACGCGGGCAACAGCATCTTCGCGGAGATCTGCACGGTAGCCGTTCTTAGCGGTCTTGTCCGCGACGCCCTTGTAGATCCTGCAATAGACCCTTCGGTCAGCAACCTTCCTTCAAAATACCTTTCCAATCCGATATATCTGTCCAATTTCCGTCGGTATGAGGTGATTCTTACTTGCGGGTGGATGAATTGGGGCCCCAGGTCACGGTAACCGTGTTCTTCGCGGGTTGCTGCTTGTTGCTAGCTTTCTTGGTGGTCACAGCAACGCCACCGTTCTCGGTAGGCTGAACACCAATGGCCTACAGCTCCGAGTCAGTATTGCTATAGGTTATACGTGACTCTGGAATTATATCGCGGTACCTTGTCATTTGCATATCCAGCATACTGGAATGAGAAATCGTGTTAGCCACTTGACGAAAAACACGAGCCACTGGCTAGTAATGTACCTTGAAAGAATGCTTGTTCTGCAAGTTGAGGGGATCGCGAGAAAACTGAACACCACCGCCAGTCTTGCGCTTAACCAAATAAGAGCTCTGGCTGCCTATTATCCATGACAGCTGATGTTAGCTTGGCCTTGTAGCTGTGATCCGAACTATGTGGACAGTGGCGTAAGGAGGGCATACGGGTGATCAGCCAAACGAGGTCATTGGAAACGTTGGTCCTTTCGGTAGCCATTTTGGAGACGTCTTCGGGGATATGAGGACGGTATTTCAACGAGAGAGTCAGCGTTCGCAGGTAGTAGATGAAGTATATCGACGGCCAGTTGACAGTTGTGTGCCACGGGCATCTCGCTAAGCGGGCCGTTTTGGGAATAGGCTACATTCCAAACCATGTATGCCTCGCAGGTAAGGCAACGACATTGTACGTTGTACTCGTAAGCTAAACCTGTATGTACGCTGTAGGGCTGTTACCAAGAAGACAAGCCGCAATCCCCAGCGTCATCCAATAAGCCTCGATATACTACCAAACACTGCCGGTAGCAGGTTGCTACCTGACTATCGTTCCTTACTTTCTCCTCTGTCTATCTCCGAGGATGATCTAAGGGCATCTTGATTGCTTCGAACTCTTGGAGCAACTAATATTAACACATTCACTACGTTGATATCTTACGAGTACGTCGATTCGGGCGACCGTCATGGGCTATCTTCTTTATTTCCTTACCTTTTCTGTTGTGATTTGTGGTACAGGTACGTCCAGATATATTCGAAGCAAGCGGGTTGCAAGCGACTAATTCTGCTAAATCTACCAGCGCTCTTTCTCTCCCGATCTCGATGGTTACCTTTATTTTCCGAAGTCCCGGAATATCTCTATCACCGTCTCAGCCCCTCCAGCTTCATGGGAGATGTAGAAGCTGGTCTGACTTCATCGAATTTCGATCTCTCCGCTAATATTGCAGACGGTGACATCAGAGAAGGACTAAATCAGAAGGCAAAGCGCGAAATTAGGAAAATAATGAAGGGCCGAGGGGTCGAGTTCGATGAAGCACGCCGGATCTACACGGAGCAGCGGTTTGCGAAGAACAATATCGGACCTGACGGCCGTCCCAGGGACCCCAAATTCGTCTCATTTTCATAGCCTTCCTTTCATTACAAGGCGATGTTGCCGTCCATCTGTCTTGATCTCATTTCCACTCGTAGACTCAATCCTTATTTCCTTAAATCTTACAGTTTTGGTTCTCTTGCCTTGTGATTTCAGTGGCTTCTTTGCTAGGCTCTACGCTATGTCTTTCTTTCCCCTTTGTACGATGGATCAAGTCATTCATTATATCCTTTCTTTTGCAATCTGGAAGGTGGGGATTACTGATCTGTAACAGCTGTGGGAATATAATTTCACTTCACAGAAAATATTGAATAGTATATACTCTCAGTCAAAGAATCGTCCAAGGACCATGAAAAAAAAAAAAAAATTAGAAGGGCAAGTATGAGGTTGTATCTCAGATACAGTTGCTCTTAGGAAGTCTTCTGTTAATTAGCAATCTGAAATTCACCAGCACACTGATCGACATATCTTACATACAAACTATCCCATGGCCTATCAAGTTCTCGGGTATGCTGCTGCAATAATCTTTTTTTAAATCGGGAAGATACGTCCTGATATCCATAGTCATAAAAACGTGCTGTAAAAGCTTCCAGAACCTTTCGCCTCGGGGTCCCTCGTGCATCATTACCGCGCTCTTCCATACCCTGGCTGTTGGAAGCCCGGGGGTAGCGGGGGTGGAGGGCCAGGGGTTCCAGCAGGAGGTCCAAACCCTAGCGGTGGTGCTGCTTGGGGAAGGAACGGTGGCTGCTGGTTAGCATTGTTAAAGCCCGGGGGAAGAAAAGCTTGTGGGCCACCATAGCCAACTTGCGAAGGAGGAGGTCTTGCTGGCAAGCCCGGCGGAGTCGTAAGCGGAGTAGTAGGAGGCATAGGGCGATTTTGCTGTGGAGGAGGCACATTCTGAAACGCCATGTTCGGTGCAACGCCTCTTCCCACACCTACATCCGGAGGTCCACTTGCCAAAGGACGAGAAATATCACCATTCACCACCGTGGTTGGCACCACAGGTGGCCCTGCGGCAGCGAATTGCGATGGCAGTGGTTGAGTCGGAAGACGAACGTTATGCTTGCGAGCCTGTGCAGCTAATGTCCGTTCTGCTTGATCGCCATGCCTTTCACCTTTTCCGTCCTTCTTATATGCGTATTGTACTGAGACCTGTTTGTTCATGAGATATTGGCCATTCATATTTGTTATCGCAGCGTCCGAAGATTCGAAGTCGGTAAATGATACGAAGCCGTAACCTTTTGATAGGTTATTGTCATCTCGTGCAATCTAAAATCAGGTCAGTACTGCGTAGTGCTCAGTCAAGAAGGTGCTTACCTTTGGTATAGAAGTTAGATTTCCAAAACGGCTGAATGTGTCATAAAGGACCTGCTCTGTAACCATGGGGTCGAGGTTCCCGACGAAAAGTTCTGCACCAATTTCAACTGCCTTTTGTTTATCGGCTGATGCTTTATTGACGCGTATGGGCTTCCCATAGAGACGGATTCCGTTCATTATTCGCGAAGCATATTCGGCATCCTCCTCGCTGATAAATTCCACAAACCCATAGCCTTGGTGGGATTGAGTAACGCGATCTTTGGGCAGATGAACGTTAACGATGCGCCCGGCCTGCAGCATCAGCTCCCACACCAAGCTATCTGTGACCCGTTCATCGAGGTTCCCAATGTATACGGTGGCTTCCTTGTCCTGCTCCCTGCAAAAATAGTCAGTTTTATTTCAATCTGTGGAATCAGCGAGCGAAAAGTCCTACCAGTGTCTCGCGCCGGACATGGCGCCAACAGTCAGTATAAAAGTAACAGTATAAGTCTGGACTCAAAGAAAATATGAAGAAAATTAACCGATAATCTGTTTGAAGTGTAGAATTGGCTGAAGAAATGACTTATGAGAAATGTGAAATTTGCTGTTATTATTCTGCTAGTCCTGACCAAGCTTTGAGCTTTCGTGCATGCGGAGTATCAGTCAGGTGCAGTACCGGCTTCGGGGAAATTTCCAGAGCACTTTTCTCTCCACGCGCCGCAACGACCCTTGCCATATAGCAAATCTCCTGCCACTCGTCAGATTAAACTAAATTCGGTGGTGAATCTGCTACGTTTGCTGTCCTCGTACGGTTTACTAGGGCAGAATTTCTTTTCTTAAGTTTCGTCGTCTGCAACAACATCACCGGCAGAATGGTCCAATTCTCTGAGGAAACCAAGGTAAGATGTCCGCCCCTGTCTTTCCTTTTTCCATTGCTAATTATTGTGATTCCCCCATGAAAGGAGCGCATCTCGAAGGCAATTGAAGTCTCAAGAGTTGCAATCCACTAGTGAGTAGCGTCTTTCGTCCTTTACACCATTATCAATACTCGGCTAACCCATCTATTCCTGGCAGCGGGTATTTGCCTTTGATCATCTATCTTGGTATGTATTTTCCAGGGCACATGAAAAAATGAAAAAATTCTTATTGCTGATTGATAAATGAAGGTTACACTTATAGTGAACCAAAACCGTCACTCTTCAAGTACGCAGGCGTTCATTCCCTTCGGTGCGCCCAGCCACTAACCTTACCAATAGGCTGTTCTCACCACTTGCCTGAAAGATGACTGAGTTGAGGCTTCATGATTCTAAGCATGTCCTTTTCCAACTCGAAATCGTCTTCTTAGTTTAAGGCTCGGTGGACTGGGAGCGACATTGTGATAATGCGGAACATTCGGAAATTGTTCTTTCTTTGGATCTACTTTTCGTTGGAGGGTTAAATAGACACGGGTAAATGTATTTTTATATGAGTCTACTGTGTTAAAAGGTTAATAGCAAAGCTTTCTTTACTCTCCAAGGCTATGCATTAGGAGATAATAGCAAGTACAAGAAAAATGGGACTTTCGCTCATAGACGAATGTCAAGAGGAGGGAGGGCATTTTCTTTGCTCGTACACTGTACTTTCTGATAGGCTTCATTTGACTTATTATTACGAGCCTGGGAGATGCTAGATATTTCATATTATCTAACCGACCCTGACAACCACCCGAGCACCCCAGCCACCCAAGTACCGATTTTAGAACTTCGTAAATTTACTGTATTTTGAGTAGGTTATATCTGCAACTGCTTCTAAATACTAATACTTATATATATAAAAAATACTAATATCCAATGGCTGCAAGAAATGACTTATATATAGAGGTAAGAAGAAGGTGATAATATTGGTCTTCTCACAGAATTTAATAAATTTGTATATTAGATAGGAGCTATATCTATCATATATAAGAAGGGTATATTGATCCTTTCTATATCTTTTAATATGCTGATAGAATGACTAAATCTATTAAAAGATAATTATATTAGTTATATAGCTATTTTCTAATACTTTAATTAAATAGTCTTACTAAATATCAGCAGCTTCAAACTAATTTATAAATATATAACTACCACTTATAAGAATAAGTAATGGGCAGGTTTAGCTATCTGCATTAACTGCTTCAACTATAATAATATATTCATAGTTTAAATTTATCTTAATATAAGGCTTATTAATACTAAAGTCTCTGATAATAAACCATTAATCACAACTAGCACCAATATTGAAGCTAGTCTTATTAAAATTGTAGATATCCTCCTTTAATATCCTATGGTTCTAGATAATCTGATAGAGCTTCTGAAATCACTCTTAAATAACCTTATAATCCTCTGCACACTTGTGGTCAAGCTTTATAGCTCTATAATGATATCTTTTATATTTAAGATGTCTTCCTAGCCATTAGTTTAACCATTTCTCACTGACAGTAGGTGGAGGGGAGTCTAAGCTAATATAGGTTGATTTCAGAATAGAATTAGTACTTAATTAGATTATTTATGCAAGTAGCTTTATATTTAATTGCTCTAGAGTATCAACATAGTAATATAGAGCCTTTTCTTGCTCTTCTGATAATCTAGTATTGGTTGGTAGTCATTCACATAGATTGGACTGTCCCTTCCACCTTGCAGAGAGGGTTTGCTGTTTAACTCCATATTCATGTGTAGTTTTGGTGATATTTGGGGGATTTGGTGTGTTTAACGCGTCAATAGCTTTGAGCATTCGATCTTCATAATTTTTATTGAATTTGGGCATGGTGGTGGTTGAATTATATGATAAAGTTGATGGGTTGGAATTCTACTAAGGTTAAATTCCTTTATGCCTTAGGGGTAATTCACAAGAAGACATTCAAAAAGCATACTATTTAGCATAGATTCCAAAAGACTGATATCATATCATTTAATCCATCAATTGTACTCAATCAAATACCTTAATCACATTATCTATCCTCTTCATCCACTAATATAAATAATATTGATTCCTGGGGCAGTACGCCAAAAAAAGCTGAATGATTTAGGGAGATTGGTGATAGGATATGGGAAATTCATGATAACAACAAGATTCAATTTAATAAGGGCCTAGAGCTACTTATTCATGGTAGTAGTATGTTAGCATCATATTCAGCTGCTATCAAAGCTGAGTTTGACCAATATATTAAAGCTGCTAGGGACCGCGCAGCTTGATCACAGGCCTCTAGGCATAGGACTTGCAAGGGAGGCATAATATCAAGCTCAGATCTTGAAGCTATAAATTAAAATACTGCAAATATTGATGAGCAGGCTGAAATAAAGAGGTGGAGGACTAAGTATAAGCGTTGCCTACCAGATCTGCTGGATCTGTGCATTTGACGAGGAATTATTATACAAAGGCAACGACATACTAGGGCCCAAGCTGAAGAGTAGAGCTTTGATTTAAATATATTTTGAAGTTAAACACTATAGAATTCGTTGAGATATTGAAGCTAGAAGGGGGGGTCTAAAATTGGTGCTCGGGTGGTTGTCAGGGTCGCGCAATATGCGCGACCCCGAAGGTTACCGTAGGGGTCGGTTAGGGCGAGTATCCACTAGATACTGCCGAGGTCTTCATTGCTCCGGTCCGGCAGACTAAGTTTTCCAGATTACAGTGATACACCCTGGATTGTTCAAATCCTCCCGCGGATTCGTCAAAGGCTATTGTTTACCAGTACAAGACACTGCAAAAACCTGTAGGGCTTAAAGGCCCATGACTGGTAAAGATGGTCTGTCGCAATCCTTCGTGGAGACTGCAGCTGGGTTCACGGCTGGGCTAGCCTCTACTCTTTGCCTTCATCCACTTGATTTGATCAAGACAAGACTTCAAGGTACTTAGTGCATTCCCACGTCTCCAGGGTTAAACCAAGCAATGTTACTTAGCTAACTTTATCCGGACGTGGCTGAAGTTGATCAATCATCTCACTCCCGAATTGGAGGTTCAGTTAGAGTGATCCGAGAAATATTTCACCATGAGGGTGGCGTCTCTGCATTCTACAGAGGGTTGACCTCCAATATAATCGGGAATTCAATAAGCTGGGGGGTCTATTTCTTCTGCTACAGCAACATCAAAGATGCTATGCAAGGTTCCCGCGGCTCTACAAATCAAGAGCTTACTTCGACGGATTACTTTGTGGCATCGGGGACAGCAGGTATGAATGACCCTTCTGGCCCACTTTTCTACCTAGGGGATTGTCCTGCCTGGTATAACTCATAATATTGATTAGTTATTCGTGCAATATAGGTATTCTGACTTCTATTGCAACAAACCCTGTATGGGTCATCAAAACCCGAATGCTGTCCTCCGGTTCTCGTTCCCCAGGCGCTTACCCATCCTTCACTTCTGGAGCTCTGCAGATTTTACGGACAGAAGGCCTTCCAGGCTTCTACCGTGGAATTTTGCCCGCTCTTTTTGGGGTCAGCCATGGAGCGCTTCAATTTATGGCATATGAGAAGTTGAAAGTATACCGCGCGGGAGCTTTGGATTCTAGCTACGCCGGGCAGCAGCTTGGAAATGTCGATTTTTTTATCATCTCCAGCATATCGAAGATTTTTGCCGGATGTGTTACATATCCATACCAGGTTCTGAGGTCTCGGTTACAAACATACGATTCACACCTTATATATCGGGGAACCACAGACGTAATTGCACAAATATGGGCAAAAGAAGGCATCGCAGGATTCTACAAGGGCCTAGGACCTAATTTATTTAGGGTCTTGCCAAGTACGTGGGCGACATTCTTGGTGTACGAGAATACGAAAACCTATCTACTACCAAAAGCAGCTGCAAGCGAAGCATAAAAGACCTCGTCAAAAACCTGTCCTGCGGCAGAAATTCCAAATTATGGTCCCAAGTTTCACAACTTACGTTACATTGGACAGCTTCTCATTTGCTCCCACCCTCTTTCCCTATTCCTATTCATCTTACTCTTCGTTTGTTGTGCGGTCGTACTTTGTAAACACTCAACACACTACCAAGGCCGCACCCGGGAAAGAATCCGGGAGCTTGGGGTATTCGATTCGAGTCAGAAAATTACTCAATGATGAAGACACTAACCCCTTCTGGTTATTCTCGTCACTAAATATAATCTGAAGAGATCCGGAAGATGAAGTTTGCTGGCAAACCAAACAAACCACACCATCATCGCACAAGGCAGACGATTGAGATTTCTGAAGATTTCGCTGGACCTACGTTGTCATGGTGGTGCTGTGGCACAGTAAATTCGCGAGATGTCAAAGGGAATTTCACTTCCCCCTCTGGTCTGGAATCTTGGATGAGATAGAGGCATCATTGATGCCGGCTGTCGACATAATAATTTTCCGCATCCTCCTCGTCACTGCTGGAACCACCAGTGTACGATGAGTCCTCATAGATCCGCTGAGACTGCTTGGCGTATTCATCCACATCCGGCGGGTTAGGTGCCTCGGGGCTGGAAGAACCAGACTTCGTTGTGGTGGAGATCTTACGGTCCTTTCCCCGGCCCTTAATTCCTTTGTTGCTGTTCTTATATAATGCAGCGAAGTACTCCCAGAGCTCTCGATCTTGGTGACTCATCAATTCTGCCTCGGACAAGGAAGAGAACTTAATTGTCAGATGTCGCAATGTTGCAGCGTGGAATTTGTTCTGATGGGACTGCACATTACGCGCCCATTGTTATTACACAACCTGCACAACCGGGAGGCATGGTGCCGTACCTTGAGGTTCCCGAGCTGGGTGAAGTGCTTCCCACAATCGTCCAAAAGACAAGTAAACGGCTTAGCCTGTTGATGTGTGATTTTATGCGCACGAACATTGCCCCGTTGAGCAAATCTCTTGTGGCAGATGTCGCATGAGTAAGGTTTCTCCCCGGTATGGCGCCGTTGGTGAGTCTAAAATAGCGGAATGGGATATTAGGGTACATGTTCATACTGAGTGATGGGAGGGCATTTGATCGTTTACCTTCAAGTTGCCTAGCTGGGAAAAGCGTTGGCCGCAAGAGGGCTCCTTACAAACCTGTTATAAGGCCGGGATTATTTAATGAGCATTGCGGTCTGCGATCATATGAGAGACCGAATGGTTTTACTTACGAATGGCTTGTCTCCCGTGTGGGCTCGCATGTGAATATCGAGATGGGTCTTTTGAGCAAAGCTCTTGGCGCAATGGGGAAGAGTGCATGTGTACTTGCGCTTCTTTCCGGAAGCAGTGGTTTGTCCTTCAAATGACAGGGTACAAAAATCTGCTGATAGAGGCGTCGAATAAGCAGACGAGAAGCCGTGTACATTGTTATGCGCTACTTGCTGCAGAGGGGGTAGAGAATGCGACTCTGTAGGCCGCGAGCCGACCTTGGACTGGATTGCTTTCATCAGGATGTCGACTTCCGTGAAGAATTCGGCCTCAGTGGAACTCTGGTTTTCCTTGTGGACACCCCAATCGCCAGGGGGGTGAGGAGTCGATGACTGTATTCCTGGGCCGTGATCGGCCTTCTGCGACTGATCCTTCAGCACCCGACAGAGAGCATTCTTGGCTGGTCGAATCTCGGGCAAAGGGTGCAGTGAAGACGGATCTGACGAAAGCCGCTGCTGCAACGGCTGGGAGTTGGAGTGTTGATGATTGGTAATAAAGAGCTGTTGGAATGGACTGGGGTGGCCATTGAGGATATGACCGAAGCTGTAGTTGCCTGAAGACGTCTGTGATGATGAGTGAAAGGGCAACGAAAAGGAAGCTGTGGGGTTGGCGTAAAAGGGAAGGCTATGGGTAAAATCTAAGTGCATTAGACGACGAGATTCGACAGCCCCCATTCCTTGGCCTGGGAATCCGTAGGAGACTGGCTCAGCTGCCTCCATTCTGGAGGTGGAATATGGTATGATGCTGGGTGTTTCAGGAAACGATCCGACGAGGAGACGGAAGAGCAATACTGCTTCGCTTGAACTCTCTATTGTTGACCTGTCCCGGTTCTTTGCCTGCTTTTCTTCCTAGCGTGTCCTTTCTCCTTTCCCCCGCTATGGGTGAACTGAAACTGAATTGCTCCAACGGTGCTGGTATGGGATCTTCTTCCGAAGTAGGGCGAGCGAGGAACGGGGAGATATGTCTGAAGAGGGTCGAGTATTCAGGCAGAGCCAGAAGGACAAGAAGGGTTCAAATGGGATAAAAGGCGAAGATCTAAAGTGAGTGCTGGGAGCTCTGATTCAGGCAACTGTACAAATACTGGAGCATTGGGACTTGTTGAGCGTGTACGGGGATCTCCTCAGAGCAGCAGCGGCAGCAAGGTGGTGATCTAGAACCGGCAGGGATATATATGTATGCACGGCATGTATATATAGTATATTTATACTGACAGATTACATATATATGGCAATGGCTAGGGCCGTGGAAACCGCGGGGATGGAAGAAATCCAAGAGAGCTAAACTCCAGTATCGCCAGGTTCTGGCAGAGCGAAAAGGGAAAGCTTATCGCTGATCCCTGTCCACGGAGTGCGCCAGACTCCGTATAATCATAATAATAAATAATAATAATAATAACGATAACATCGATTTCGTACAGCGCAGGCTGTAAATCAGTTGCTCTCGTTCTTCTGCTGTGACGGATGACTCCTGCGGGTGGGGGTTTCGGCAGTTCAGTTCCTGTCCATCACCACAACACAACCATCCAGAGAAGAGCAATCAATACCCGTGGGTGTTTCATCGTCGAGGACCGCAGAGCCATTGTGACTGACTGTCTGCATCATGTACAGTATAGATACTAGGTACTCTCGTTCATTGCCATGGGCAGATGGCAGGGGGCATCCTGGTCATCCATACTACAGCAACTGCTTCCGAGGGCACAGCTGGATTAGTTGTTTGTCCTTGAGACAAAACATCCAGGCCATCGGAGGACTGAATACCAAAGTACGGAAGACTGTCAAGGGTCATAGTAATTACTACGACCCACACCGTATATTGGCATTGACTAAAACACCAGGAATCCTGGATCATAATAGCTAATGAACACGTACAGCACTGAGGGGTACGAGGCTTGTCTCCACTGAGATCTGGGGGATTTTTACTCACGACTCACGAGAGCACCGAAAAGTCCGACGGGCTCGAGAAATAATATTAAATGGGCTGGTCGCGGAAGAGCAGATCAATCCGTCAATCAATCAGATGTCGTCTCGATAGCCGCGATTGGCGATTAAAAAAAAAAAAAGAGTTGTACCAGGCGGATCATGCAGGCTACCGACAGAGTCCAGGCAAAAAGGCTTGGCCCTAAGAAGCATCGCTTGCGACCCTATGTCAGATCCAGTCCGGTTGTTCAAGACGAGGGAGCTATGCAGGAATCTACGTAATGTGACAGTTTCCTATGGATCATCCATATTCCATCCAGGCCGGATCCCGATGCTTCCCCCCTGTGTTACTAGATGAGACGATACGCAGTGCGCTCGCATATTGTATTTTTTCCTGTTCAAACCTCATGGTGCCGATCATATTAAGTATGTCTGGCTGATGGAACTGCAGTACCTTTACATTGTAAACAACAATAAGAAGACGGAATAGTCTCTTGTCCATTTGCCTGTTTGGGAGACGAAAGTCCAATTGTTTGGCAGATATTAATGCACGGCACGGCGCCCCGTGCAGCCCATCAGAGAATTTCACTTTAGCCGCCAATGGCCCAAGAAATTCCAGCAGCAGAGGCTCAGCCACCGGACATCGTTGCAGTTGCAGTCATCCATATTCATTCCATAACAATTATCATATTATATTAATACTAAAATAACTAAATAATAATAATACCCTGCCCGATGCTTACGGCGTAGAATCACATTACTTCCTTGCGCAGTTTACATTACCTCGTTTCGAAATCCATCGAATATCTATCTATGCCACTCACGGCTGTAATTATGCGGCTTTCTCGCAGCGATGGTCTATTTGTTACTGGCAATTTGGCGTTTGAAATACAATTAATTATTCATCGCGGAGGATATCGCGGTAAACCACAAAGTCATCTGAGTTGACCCAAGTCTACAAATTTATAAAAAGGGCAATCCAATATATATTATATACGGGGGTATATATAAAATAAATCTATGCTTAAAAAGAGATCTTAGTTATCGGCAGATCAGCAATTTCACTGTATTTGCTTTTTCTATCCACTCATGATGGAAACTGGAGATATTACGCTGTACGGAGTAGTTACTTCGCCAACTTAAATAATCAGGACATGGATAAATAACTAATTATCGTTGGGTTATTTTTGCCCCTTGCGTACGCTGTCTACGTAGAAACATACCCTTGTCATTCCCTGCCAGAGAGGGAGACATTAAAGATGTTTACAGAGATTTAAGGTATTCATGTAGTAATAAGGTGAAATATCTGTACCTATAACCCTACAAAGATACTATTTCGAACCCCAGAAAGCTACATCCAGCCAAGGGAAACACAAATTCAGACCTTAGACAAGGACCGGGGATCCTGCATTTAGATCCCACTGTAACCTAGGTATGGCGCCTCTCAGAGAAGCTATACTATATAGTAGGAGGCCCCCTTTCAGTAAATCTTCAATGGCCTCAAAACTACGTGACATGACCGAGAGTACGCGGTGCCACCTGTCAGCCTGGCTAAAGCTAGAAAATCTGTTAAAAGGCCGTTTAAATTAAACAGAGACCAGAATGGACCAGCAAAGTATACAAACAACACTGAATAGACTACATAAGAACATAATCCTGGAGTGTGCTACCTAGAGCCAAATCACTACATAAGCTTGCTTGTTGAGCAGGGGAGGCCTGTAATAAATCAAACGCAACGAGACAAGCCAAATTCAACCCTGTTTGCCACAGTAAAAACACATACAAGCCACATCTTACGCCAAAAGTTCCGATAATCAATCTCATCACCGTCCAGTATATGTAGAGTATCTGAAGAGACGAAGATGTTTTGGTCAGCAAAGAGTGCAACCGTAGAGATGGGTACTAGTGTGCATATACTGACCTCCAGATTCTTGCGCGCATATCGCCACTGCCAGTAGCGAACAAGTTGTTCGTAGGGCTTGGGGCGACCGAGATCACTGGCATCAAAAGTTAAAAAGACACGTCTTCTCAATGACCAGAGGTAGAGGAGATTCAAAAACACTGACCTGAGTTCTTGTGGCCTTGAAGCATCATCTGCGCATTTCCAGTAATCGGATCCCAGAATTGAACACCTCTGTCCTTCGAGCCACTCATAACCCAGTGGCCGTCTGGTGTAAGGCAGACACTGAGAACGAAGTCCTGATAGTTGGGCAGTTAGCAGTGTACAGCATGCAACAGGAATTTCAGGATATAGACGTACCTTGTGACCCTCAAATGTCCGCACACATTTACCGCCTCTAACAGAGCCCGCAGGCTGAGGGGCCCTTGGTGCCGAAAGCTCCCAGAGCTTGATGGTCTTATCAAGACTGCCACTGACAAGGTCACGGCCATTGGGGGCAAAAGCAACGGAATACACACTATCCTTGTGTCCGTCAGGGCTTTCCAGACGCTCCATTAGTCGTCCGCTAGTGGTATCCCAGACCCGGACAGTCTTGTCTAGCGAGCCTGCAGCGACGTAGTGGCCATCAGGGGACATAGCAACTGTGGTCACTCCATCCTCAATAGTGAGAGTGTAGAAAAGTTTGCCTTCAAGAACATCCCAGAGGCGAACCGTCTTGTCACCACTGCCAGAAGCGATATACCGCCCGTTGCCCGCATAGTCGAGGGAGTATATGTCTTGCTCGTGACCGGTGAAAATATGTTTAATTGTTCTGGCGGCGATGTCCCAGACCTACAGGGGTAAAGAAGAGAAGTTAGCTAATGAAATATTCAATACATGGGGGAAAAACCGAAAATGAAGGTGCGAGGTCCCGAAAGTGGATGTTACTCACCCTGATTTGCTTATCTTCGGCGCCAGTTGCGAGATACTTCCCATCAGGGCTGAAACAGACACTGCGAATGTAGAGGTCACCGTCCTTATCAACAGTCTCATCCTGGAGCGTAGCAACATTTTGGCCGGTAGTCACGTCGAAAATTTGGGCGGATCGATTGCAGCCAGTCGCTAAATACTTGCCATCGCGGCTGAATCGGACACAGCAGACGACGCTGTCATGAACGAGATGATGAACGAGATCCACATCGAGCACCCGCTGGACCTCAGGGTTGAAAACCGCATACCAATCAGCACCCTCCTTTTTCTGAGAAGCGGGCAAATCATCCAGATTCCAATTGGCAAGCATGTTACCAGGTCGTTCGCGAACGAGAGCTTGACTAGGAGGAGTTGGGCGAGCGATCTGAGGGGAGGCTCTGGGATCTGCGTACGCGAGCTGGTGGGTCTGCTGGGGAGTTGCAGGTCCAGGAGGGGCGCGCACCCGTCCTTTACCTGGACCAGGGGATGCGGTTGGCGGCGGTGGACCATAACCTGTGCAAACGGAAACAAAGAGAGGTGTTAGCTGCCAGAGAACCAGTCAAATACCATGTAGCACATACCGTTCACAGCAGCACCAGGCTGATATCCTCCAAAGGAGCTCTGCGGTGGCTGCGGCGCTCCTGGTTGGGCCGCGGGAGCAGGCTGTTGAAGGGTATGCTGGGGAGGCTGCTGATCCTGGTGAGGGGGAGGGGCAAGACCGGGACCACTACCTCCTGGGTTCGCTATGATCCCACCAAACAAATTGCTTGGACCGTGTCCTAATGCTGGCGGAGGTGCTTGAGACGGACCGGTATGCTGTGCGTGACCGGCGATAGGCAGACCCCGATTCTCAAGTTCACTTCGCAACATTCGAATCTCTGCTTCATAACTAAACGCCACGGACAACTGGGTTAGTATGCTTCGTGACTGAGATCCGCAGACATGAGTGGGACCAACTCTTGTTTCATTTTGACCTGAGCCTGTTCCAGTTGATAGACCTTTTGTCGGATCATCTCCATTTCCTGAAGCTGGCCAGTCACTAGAAAAGGGAAATTAATTGGATTAGCAAAGAGAATGACCATCAACGACCCAACGCGTACTTGTATAGGCATGCATTGCCTGCCCTGTCTCGAATATTGGAGAACAGAAGAGACTTGAGAAAGAAACGCACATTGATGCTCGAATTCGCCAGTGCTCCTCGACTGGTTTTCAAATTCCTGGCGAAGCTGATCCAGCAACTCCGATAGACGGGAGTTGGGAGCAGAAACCATCCCGCGATGTGTGTTGTACATATTGTGTCACTTCCCGTGCTTCAATCCGTTCGAGGTAGGAGTCGAAAAGAATTGGACAGAACCAACGACTGCGCGCGACCGAAGTGGATTCAGATGAGTGAGGCAAGAAGGTAAAGGAAATACGAATGAATTTGCCGAGAGTTCAAAGAGACAGCATAACCGCGCGCAAGGGGCGAAGATGCGGGCACACGGCTGGGAGGATCAAGGGATGACGGACTCTGCGTGCTGAAGATGGCAGAGCCTAAGAGAGTTAGAGAGAGGGATAGAGAGAGAGACAAAGAAGGGGGGTTAGGAGAGAGGGAGACAAGGGGATGAAGGACAGGTATTGAGACTGGGATAGTCCCTGCGACAGGAAGAACTTAGAAGAAAGAGTTGGTTTGAGGGAGTGTGGGTAAACGTACTAGACGCCCTTGACGCTTCGCGCGGCTCTGTATAGACGCCACAAGCGCATGTGGCCCATGCGAACTCTCGGGCCGTGTGCATAACTGTGCATAACAGGAACGGAGGTGCTATTGCCAAGGCCCATATACATACTCTGTATGTGCATTGGAACTGACATTGCTGCAAAACAATATTTATCATATTACAATCTCTATAATATGCCAAGTGGATATATATCATGCCATGATCGTACAATGCTTATTTTTATAAACAACCTTCACCGTACTGCACACCGCACCAATATATGGCTGCCTGCAGCTCGGACAATTGACTCTCCCAACGATCAGATAAAGCCGGGCCGGCGAAGGGGCACGACAGCCCATGATTTGCCAGACGGCTCTGGCGTTTCCGTTCTCGTGTGACGATTCCGCGTTTTATTGTCTCCTTTCGCTTCTTCGGAGTAAACCTACTACCTACTTCCTTGCTACTTATATATAGCGACGCCTCAACACTCAATTGATCCTGCTCGTCCTCCTCTCCAGGCTCTCTTGGCTTTCCTCCTGGCTCCTGTGACTTCGTCCTGCCTTTTGTCTTCTCTCGCATCTCCGTCGAACCCCCGCTCCGCACCATAGTGTAAATATGGATATCGTCCTCGAGGTGTTCGACACCTACATCGGCGATCGCATCTATGCCAGCCTTCTTCCGGCATCTCTTTCATCGTCCGTCTCCGTTCCCACGTTCATCAATGCCCCAAACAGCACCCTGTCCTTCTTCGGGGCGTCCACTCCGTATGTCTATGAACCTGCGACCAGCTTCTTCCAACTCGAGCCGTCGCGCTTTGCCTACATGAGCGCATGGCCCAGGAACAACATCTACCGGCAGACCACTAGCTTCTTTTTCATCACTTGGTATATCCTCCCCTTCTGTCCTAACCTAATCGGCCTTTTCATCTGTCCTGCGGCCCACGACTAACACAGCCCATCTGCAGGATCTTCGGCTTGATCGTCTACTTCATCTGTGCCACTCTGTCGTACATATTCATCTGGGACAAGACCACCGTCAAGCATCCCAAATACCTCAAGAACCAGATACCACTGGAGATCGCGCAGACCATGCGTGCAATGCCCGTCATGTCCTTGTTGACCGTCCCTTTCTTTGTCGCCGAGGTTAGAGGCTACGCCAAACTCTACGACTCATTCGATGAAGAGCCTTTCCCGTACTATAGCATTCTGCAGTTCCCACTCTTTATCGCTTTCACCGATCTCTGCATCTACTGGATCCATAGGGGCCTCCACAATCCTCTTGTGTACAAGAAACTGCACAAGCCCCATCACAAGTGGATTATGCCTAGCCCCTTTGCCTCCCACGCCTTTCACCCCGTTGACGGTTGGTCCCAGAGCCTTCCTTATCACATTTTCCCCTTCATTTTCCCTCTTCAGAAGATGGCATATGTCTTCCTCTTCGGCTTCATCAACTTCTGGACCGTCATGATCCATGACGGTGAGTATGTCGCCAACAGTCCCGTCATCAACGGCGCTGCTTGCCACACGATGCACCATCTGTACTTCAACTACAACTATGGCCAGTTCACCACTTTGTGGGATCGCCTAGGAGGTAGCTACCGGAAGCCCAACGAGGAACTTTTCCGTCGTGAGACCAAGATGGGAAAAGAAGAGTGGGACAGACAGACTAAGGAAATGGAGGATATCCTCAAGAGCGTCGAAGGTACTGATGATCGTACCTATCTTGCTGATGAACAGAACAAGAAGGATCTGTGATTCCAATCCTATCTGAATGGATACGTTTGGAAGACTGCAATATCGACTAGCTGGTCGAGTCTAGAAAAGGCAAGCCGAAAGTAGGAAAAGATGCAAGATTTTTGAGTCACGGGTAAGAGAGACAAAAAGAAAGAAAAGGGGAGAGAAGAAGAAAAAAAAGTCCAACAGGAGTGGAGATCGAGCAATCGTCTATTTCGCTGAGAACGAACGGAACTAGCTATCGAGGCAGGCTCTCACCTAGTCCCATTAATCCGTGTCTGATAGTGAGGTGAACTCATCAAGTTGCTCTATGAACCGGTTCACAGGCCTGCGGTGATGCAGGGTACCATTCCTGACATTCCAAAAACATTACCATCTTCATGTTGCCTGAGAGCCTTGATACTGTGATCCGACCACCTTTAGTGCGAGTTATGATTTCTTTCTTTTTTCCGTTGTCGTCAATTTCTGTTACGGCTCTCTTTGGATGCCGTACATCCAAGTCTCATTATATTCATTTAATTATTTCTTCTTTTGCTGGACATATTTTATTGGACGGTCTGTGGGATGGGTCAGTTTTATACGTCGCATCTTGTCTTTGAAGGTAGAGGAACATAGGGAGTATCTGCTGTATGAGAAGTCATGCCCCGATTAAGCATGCCTGAACGTTGCTCTCATGCAACAGGCAAGATACAAAACCAATCACTTTTACATAGTCGGATGTACAAAGTTGCTTTTGTGTAGACAATGCTTTCTCTTTGTTTTTTTTTTTTTTTTTTTGCTTTCTTCTTTACCCCTTACTATCGAGATTCTAAGTTATTGTGTCCTGCTACCGAATGGACATTTACATATAGAAAACAGGAAAAGAGATACACTCTCGAAGCGATCTGGAATGTAAAAAAGAAATATAATCTTCCCGAATACATAGACGGATGAGTGAGTTAAGTAGAAACACAAAACACATCGGCACAGAGTGTGGACATATGCCTAACTGAGCGGCAGGACAAGCGGCAGGACACGAAGACTATCAATAACCAGTCAAGGTAGTGAAGGTAGTTAATTAGGGCGATTTTAAGAGATATCAGCGACACCATCTGCATCAGCGACATCCAAGTCGCCATCTGCTACAGCTGCAGCAGCGATTGTGACGTCGCTGTTCTGCACGTCCGGGATAGGTGGTGTAGGCGCGATTGTACCAACTGGTCTTGCATGGGCCATGAGTTCAGATATAAAAGACTCCTCGACGGCAGCTTTCCTCCTGAAAACTCGTAGCCATCTACGGCCCCATTCACGGATGATCTCATCCTCGGGAAGGTTTCCGCTCCCGTCGCCTCTCTCCATCAGCTGGTCGTTGTTGCCACTAGCAATAGAGACGACTGAATCCTCAATTAACCGGAAGAGAGCTTGCATATCACTCATCTCACGTGTCAAGGTCTCGTCCAGAATACTTAGTTGCGGCTCATACAATGCCGGCTGGGTACGCGCGATGACTATCTGCCTCAGACGGTTTGTTACTTTCCCAACAGTAGCGGAGATCATCTCGTAAATGTGCGTCTTGGCAAGAATCGTTCCTGCGGCCAGGTTGTCCACTAGCGCCCATTCAATGACTGAGAGTGGTGTCAAAATTGTATAGTTCA
The DNA here is from genome assembly GCA_025999795.1 of Monascus purpureus. Taxonomy (NCBI): domain Eukaryota; kingdom Fungi; phylum Ascomycota; class Eurotiomycetes; order Eurotiales; family Aspergillaceae; genus Monascus; species Monascus purpureus. Next base: position 493,608 of record AP025346.1, on the reverse strand, counting down.
GCAGTTTGTCAATTATGTTGATTGCGATGCCCGGTTGATCAGCCCAGTATTCCATGACTGAGGTAATGATCTGGCGACGAGCGCGTGGCGATTGGGGCCCAATTGACAATAATCGCTCCTTGTTTCGTTCAATGCATGAAAGTACGTGGGAGAGTGATTTTGACCCAACGAAACATATAGAAGTGACAAAGGCGTCGGTTGAAGGGAGCATGGGGTCCTCCACTCCCAAACTCTTAGCTTGCTCCTCGATCGCCACAATCAATGGCTGGATTTCGTCGTTAGCCGCCTTTCTGCGGATGAGCTGCATAATTTCACTCCCTTCCTTGGCGTACGGCGTCGCTGCAATTCACGTTAGTTTTCATGACCCGGAAGGTCCGAATCTCAGCACTGGAGAAAAAAATCGAACTTACTTTCTAATGAATATTTGAAATCGGGTGTATCCTTTTCCTTTCCTTCAGATATCAAGGGCTGGTAGGGATCCGGAAGGGTTCCTTTGATGCGTTGCGCAAAGCTGAGTCGAATTTCCTTGTCGATAGCACCCGTAATGAAAGCCATCCTTGGATGAACTGCAGGAAGTTCGATATCATCAATCCTGTTTTCCAATCGTCAGTGTATCTGCTTCTGTTTTGTCTTTCCATACCGTTCCCGTAATACTGACCATTCGCTCCATTTCCATGTGAAGCCAAAGTTGCTAAGATGATGAGCGAACCAATCGAGGAAACGAAAACTCAAGTCCAAATCAAGCCTTTCCAGATTGCGGTACAAAAAGCGAATCGCACGCCCTAAACTTGGTGCAATAGCAGCTGGTGCAATCTTGCAGCACTCCGTGAGTACCGAGTGGTAGTAGACCAGTTTGTGTTCTGGGGTTGGGAGCTGGAATAATTGGGAATACACAGCATCTACCGCAACATCTTCAGGCTTCCACGTACAACGATCACCAGCGAGGTCACGCAACTTGTCAAAAGGCGTAGCGCGCTTCACAAAAGTGTCCGGCGAAAAGTAGCAGTCGACATCAATAAGAAATTTGGCCGTTGCGATACGATTCACATCCATGATGTTAATCGTGTCAACAAGGGCATCTCTCAGCAGAGAGGATGCAATATCTGATGTCGGTGGGACGGTCTCCACATCCTGGTATGAGTATACTGAGAAGTAAACCTCCGGGAAAATGGCCCTTGGGCCATTTATCACAGGGTTAGGAACAGTTATTTGCGGGAACGGGTGCTTCGGCCCTGTCTCTTGGGGGCTGTATTCCTCCGATTCCGGATCCTGCACTCTTTTCCACGGACGAGGAATGCACGAAAGCTCCCAAGCTCTACTGGATTCTCCCTGAAGCTGTTTCTGAAGCAAACCGATGATAGTTTGAACCGATGACGGTTTGCCATCCTCAGGGCCAAAGGGATCCACCAAATCCACAAGAGAGTGAGGAGTGGACGCAATGATATCTGTCTTCTCTAGAAGAGCAGATGCCTGAGATTCAAAGCCAGTCGCGGAAGAGGCCATCACATACGGAATGGTAAAAAGAATGGCCTTCACAAGCTCAAGCCCTAATAACTGAAATACAGATGTCAGTCAAGACGCATTTTTTGTTCGTACAAAGAACCGGACTCACGTCTTCCGAGGAAGCAGTTTGAAGATCAACGGCGCGCGCAAACAGCTCTTCCAGAATTGGAAAAATACCCTCGCCCTCGAAGAGATTCTGGAGGCAACCCAGGAAGCGCAGAAGGAGTTTAACCTCGCGCCAGGAACCAGTATTAATATAATTCTGCACAGACTCGCCAGTCTGCCTTAGGACATCCGTCACTAGTTCTAATTTCCGGCTGTTGACAACGAGAATTATGGCCGCAATGAATGGGATTTTCAAAGGTTGTTCTAAGACACTATGAAAGACCGTCATGTTAGCCTACCCGGGAAGCACACACACACACAAGAACCCAACTAAGAGAAGAAGACCGAAATACGTACAGGTCAATAACAAGGCGAACGAATGTATTCCTCATTTCCTCATCCTCGTAGTTCTCGGCTACCGTTTCCGCAATACTTGAAATATCATCTTCTGCCCTCCTAGCAGCCTAACGTACAGCAAAAAACCAACGTTAGCTACGCACAATTGGTTGACTAGCCCCATCAACTAAAAGGCGCAAAGGGAACGAAAAGGGTAGGTGAATTCGTACCGACTCCGCAATCCTCAGCAGCTGTCTTCGGACCTTAACGACAAGAGGCTCCTCGTATCTACGCCTCTGGAGACGTCGGTCAGAATCGTCTTCATCTTAAAGGCCCAAGAGTAATTAGTAAAAAACCCTGAACCATGTAACGTAGCTAAAGACCAACTCTCACCTCTGTAACGCCTCTTTCGTCCGCCGCCTCTAGGGCCAGAGTTTCGACGTTCGTAGTCCGCCATATGCGATTCTTGCTTATCCAGGCCCCCTAAATTAGCTTTACCACGGACAGCTAGTTCGGTGTGGATTCGCACAAGAAACTATAGCTCACAGTGAAAGGTGGGCAAAAGAGAAGCTTCGGGTTATCTCATCCAAGGTACCAGGGTATACTAGTGCGCGCAAAGCCGCCAGCAAAACACGTCGGACCATATGATGATCCGTTCCATGATTATGTAATATGCATTGAGGAAACCTGCTTCCACAGGACACAAGTGAACATGGACTGGACATTGACAAAGTGCCAAATATAAATCCTACCAGGTTTCAGGCTCTGTATAGTCTGCATCTGCCAGCATTTTTAATAAGGGCCCAGGGTCAATACAGATTTACCATAGGTGTTTGCGGTGCATAGTGTTAAGGATATAACAAACCTGGCGACTCGAATGGTCGTACAACCCAGGAAGGAAAGTTTTTGTGTATATATCTTGAGAGTCTCTAGATTGGAAAAGAAACAAGTAGTCTGCTTTCGGAATAAAAAGACATGTAGCTTCGTCAATGGCAAGGTCAAGGGCGACCAGTAGCCAAGCTGAACCAAACGAATGAGACGGCCTGATATGAGAGTAAAGGCCTGAGAAGGAGACAAGAGAAGAAAGAGCAAAGGGAAAGGTGCATCTGGCGCAGCAAGTCAGGACAGATCCACCAACATCTATATTCCAAGTAGATACAACCGGAGTGCGTCCAATGGAAGGACATCTCATCACGATACTGACGCAGTCGCCGGAGTTCGTCCCATCTCTTACTCCTCCATGTCGACTTTGCTGCATTGTGTTCCCGTAACCCACCCCCGATCGAGATATGAAGCTGTACAGACTTAAATCCCGAAGGCAGACTCACGCAGAAAGGGTATCACTTTTCTCCAAAGAGCTGCTTTTCAGACACCCCCCGCAACTGCAGAGCACAAAAAATCCACCCCCTTTGCGTGAAAGCGTATGATCCGCCGCTCCCTGAAAAACTCTTTCCCCCAACCCTAACACCTCACCCTCCCATCAAGTCACAGACTGATGTTTCCCTTTCCCCTAATTTTCCACCACCTCCAGAGGGAACGAGTCTCCAAAACCTTCCCAGGTGGCCAAGGCCATGAATTTGAAGAACAATTTCCCAGCCGAAGACCACCTGATGCATGAAAGGGAACTCGTATGGCATGAAAAAAACAATTTTCTTTTTTCGGGAACATGTGCAAAATGATAGCACCGCAAACAGGCGTACACTTCGTAGGCGCTAAAGTCTTGACTCAGTCAAGGTGCGCCATCATTTCTTCCTTCGTAAGAGGCGTGAAGTTATCAATATCGAGCTTGCGCTCCAGAAGTGCAGGACGCGCATGAGGGGGAACCAGGAGGTTGTTCAAGGAGGGGGCAATGGAGAGTTCTAAAAAGGACTCCATTAGTAAAAAAGCACTTGGTTAAAGAGGTTAATGATAGGTGGTGAGATTAGATACCATGTCGAGAGAAGTCGAAGAGATTGGGCAAGTCTCTTGGTGGATTGTTAGGATGGCGGGAATCGGGTAGCCGCGTGTTAGGATCCCTGAGTTCATCAAAGAAAGGGTGGCACATTGCCTCGATAGCTGACAGACGTCGTGTTGGTGTATACTCTAGGAGAGCCGAAATCAAGTCTATGGCTTCATGGGGAGCTCTTCGGAAGACCTGAGGACTGATTTTTAGTAACTGCCCCCATGCACATGTCAAATTGTGGGATTTCATACTTTGTTGAAGGGATGAGGTTTGATTTGCGGGAACTTATGTTCCATGTAGTTGGGGTTCATCGTACGGATCTGCTCACGAGTCGGAGTCCCCAGAACTTTGATAATCTCCACCAGCTGGTCAATCCCGGACTCTCCTGGGAATAGCGGCTGCCCCAGCATCAACTCTGCCATCACACAACCAGTAGACCAGACATCTGTGAACCGTTAGTGATCACTGCAAATGGGATAATAAATTACTGAAGCAGAGTCAATACCAATTTTAGTCATGTAGTTTGTAGCACCAAAAATCAATTCTGGGGCACGATAGTAACGGGAGCAGATGTAAGAGACGTTGGGCTCATTGGGCACCAAGATTTTAGCAGAGCCAAAGTCACAGAGTTTAAGGATGCCAGTGGTCGGGTCGAGCAGGAGATTTTGAGGTTTGATGTCCCGGTGACAGATGCCCTGGGAGTGGATGTACGCTAGAGAGCGGAAGAGCTGGTAGATGTAGAGCTTCACTTCGAGCATCGGCATGGTAGTTTTCATCTTATTAAAATATCGTGACGCCCGGTAGACCGTCTCCGGCACATATTCAAGAACGAGATTCAGATAGACTTCGTCTTTCTGCAAGCCGGACATTAAAATGTGGTCAACCAGATGTACAAATTTCCAGACTGCAGTTAGCAGGCCAGCAAGGAAAAACATACCCTCTCGCCATTGGAGTAGTAGAAAGCCTTCAACTCTACAATGTTGGGATGTCGCACGATTCGCATGATCTGAAGTTCACGATTCTGAAAAGAAAGAAAGTCAGCAGTTACCTCTCGGGAGATTCGATGCCCTCCAGGGGGGAGAGGAGAGGCTCCGAAAACACACCTTGAAACGCTTGTCTTGAAGAACGCGTTTGATGGCAGCATCCTCGCCGCTAGGAGCCATCTTGGTCTGGAAAACAACACCGAACGAACCATTTCCGACGATTTTGCATTGTGTGTATTGAATCTCCCGTGTCTCTCCAGTCAGTCCATCCTGGACCTTTTCACGTATGACCTCTGAACAAGCACAATGAGACATCAGTAAAGGCCACGGGATAATTAAAGAAGCCATTGGGTTAATAGCAGGCGTGCTTACCACCCATACGTAGGTTTGAGAATGCCCCAGACCGACTCTGTGACATCACGAAGGTGTGGAGGTGGTTGGAGTGGGCGAGTTCAGCACTACCGTGAGAAAGGAGGAGTGCAGTTCAGCAGCGGACGGGAATGAACGCAGAAGTGAGATGCGAAGTCCGTTTGGGGCGGACTGTAACCGGTGGAGCAACTATTTGGAATGTGGATGGGCGGATATCCGAGCGGTGGATGTTAGGTGGAGGTCCGCGTGAGATGAAAGGTTGAGAAGCGGACTCGCGGACGGCCGAATCACAGAGGTGGAAGGCTCACACCAAGGGCCAATAGACGGAGGTGCAGCGCGGCTGAGCGCCAAGAGTGCAGGTCCCTCGAGCAGGACAGGCGGCGGCGCTTGCGAGGAGGGAGAATTGCCTGCAGTCAACTTTGCCCGAATCGAGATGGCAGGACGTTCTTCGATTAGCACCAGTCTTACAGGCAGATCTTGTTAAAATGGCGGGGTTGTTGACGGCAGAACGGAGTTTCCAGGGGAGGAGGATGGTTCGGAGGAAGATAGTGAGCAAGTGACGTTGATGGAGCGACCACAAGCTCAAAGCAAACCACGCTGCAGGAACGCGGAATGAAGCAGCGGAAGGAGGAGGGAAAGAAAGAAGGAAAGAAAGAAAGAAAATTAAAGCAGGATCGGGTCTGATAACTGCAGGATGCGATGATGGACATGCAGAAGGGGGACGGGGAGATGTACACAGGATGAACCCTCTCCGGTAAGGTAAGTAAGTATCTGGTGGTAAGCGTAAAGCGGCTGTAGGCGAGGCGACTTTCGGAGGGGCGGGAAAGGTTCTAGTGGGTGTGGCAGAGGCGCAGAAATCACCTTGCTGTACAAAGCATACTTGCGTCTTCTTATTATTTATGGGGGCTACGTAGTAATAAAAATAAAAATAACAATAATAATCATCTATCGATCATTTCGTATCTATATCTGCTACGGTGATGACTGTCGCTGGACCCTCAGCAGGAAATGTCTTAGATGGTATGGTGGATTACATACAGTACCTACTAAGTCTGCTGAGTAGCCGTTTTTGGCACCTATGGTACAGTGTATAACAAGGGGTGTATGTCTCCAAAGTATTAGTGACATATCCACCACATGTATCTTGTGCAGGAGGAATATGTCATACCCTTATTTTCATGGTAACTCATATCTGAACAGATATTTATTTACTAGACTGCTTACCCCATACGTGACAGGGCTGCTGTCTACTGGATACTCTATACATGCATGCCTAGTGCTAGTAGTACCTACAGCAAGATGGATGCAAATAACTACTTTTGATTCACCGTTTGTATAATGAGGATAATAATAATGCCAGAGGATTATTATTATTAACTATGGGGGACAAGTGCAGTGGCATCTAAACTGCCACTATTAGGGTTTCTGTGGTTCCTTGTAATAACAACTTCAGGCCTGTGATAGTGGGACTTAAGAGGCTGAACTGCTGCTGTGATGATGGCAGAAGTGGAACCCTGGAGATTAGGTGCAAAGCGTCGGGCTTTACTCATAGGCCAGATGACTTTTGGAGGCGTCGCCGACAGCAATCAGGGTTGACTCGAGCCACTTTCATGAAGATGGAAGAATAGATATCAAATTCCATACAGGCATCATGCAATTGTTTTGTCCCAAACAAGATGAGCAGGGATGATCCAGAGTATCTGGAATCATCAGGAATAACCCTTTCTGTACGTACGTAGGTACATAGTAGTAGTAGGCAATTTTATGATTTTCCCCGTCTTATCTCTTTGCAGCCCAGCCCAGGAAGAAGCACCTGCCTCTTGCAGCCAGATTCATGCCAATGGGACTGACATTCCTACTATGAGCTGATCTTTCACGTGAAGGTGTAGGTATTACTGTCACACTGCATCCATCTGTATAGAAATGAAATGCTTGTCTGTGCTGAAGCACCAGTGTATTATTATTATTATTAGCAGACTGTTCAACAGTGTTGTCGGGTGACTGATTGTAATTTTTTCCAGGGTCCATACGATTGGCTTTCCCAGGCAGCCCTGGCGGTCATGGGACCCCAGTCATGCCTCGTACCTTCCCTGAGCAGCCCTGGTGTCCACTATTTGGTTGGTATTTTACGTATACTCACAGGTTTATAAATTACTAAGGTATCTAGGTTCCTCCTATGTGTCTATGCCTGCTGGCTTAACTATAGAGGGAGTATAACCAAATCAATGTAGCCGAACATCGGGTTGTAGTTAACGGCAGGTAAAACTCACTTACAGTGGACATTGCATGGGGTATTTTTGATGCGCGTATTGAAATTCAAGAGACTTTGGATACGGTAGTGTATATGACGTCAGAATGCCGATCATTCATAGGCAAATAGATACCAATTTTCTCCATTTCCGACCTGGCCCCTAACTAGAGACTAATGGATAGGCGCATGTATGGTCGTATTACTAGGTAGGCCTGCCTGTGCCGTGAGATAGGTAGCGAGGGCGGTCTAGGACGGCAGAACCTCACGTGTACTAACAGAGACATCCGTTATCACGGGGCACGAATGCTATAATAGAGGTAGTGTTTAAATGCCATTTCTGTACTAAATATAATTAGCTGTTACCTACAAAGACAGGCAATTATATCTCAACTCTGAACGCAAAAGTGAGGTCGCCCGTATGGTCGTGGATCTGCCCAAATTAAATAATGGTTATTATTTTACCGAAAAAAATTTCCGATTCTCTTCGTGTCACGTGTTTCATCGAGTTCTACAGAGTACGAGCGTTGAGTTGTTGACTGCACCAGCGTAAGGGCCAGACTTCTCCATGGCACACTGCATACGCATTTATGCATTTGTGGCGGTCATGAATGCAGGAAGATGGCTTTGGGGCTGGGCTCGACTCCTACCCGTAGCAAGGGTTCTGGACGCAAGCTTCCGCAGTTTGCTACACGGAGTATTATATTAATATTAATATTCCAATAGGATTATAGATTTAGAGTCAAAGACCTTGTCCAATAACATGAACGATCGTGGTAAGCTCTCTATGGCCTAGTTAGTTGTATTGTTTCTGCAGTTACTCTGCACTGCTGTTGCAATAACATCTAATCCCAGACATACACTACTACCTATGAGTATAAAAACCAAATTGAGATTAAATGCCTGGACCCTCCCGTCACTGGCATCTTCGCGAGTCGGATCTCTTCGGCCAAGTTCCTCTAGAAGAATTTGGAAGCGGATTCATCTCAGAACGTTATGGGGCCGGCCTTGCATGCAGCGTCAGTCTAGGTTACAACAGTGGAAACCCTACCAGACATGACATCCTAACGCCCGACACGGTCCATGTGACCTCCATTTCCATGTCTTCCCTTCTTCTAAAAAGAGGGATTATTTCTTCGTCTGCTATCTATGCTCGAGTGATTAAATAGAGTTTGTGGCGAATTTCTGCCAGAACCAAAACATGGGTTGTATGAAACTTTGAATCCAATATCCCCGGATAGACAGACAGAGAACCTTCGCTGCATTGGGACTAGGGCGACAAGATGCAATGCGTATTTGACAGCTACACAACTGGAAGGTTGCTGTGAAATCGACTGCGGAGAGACTAGCCGAAGTTACAGCGAGTAATGGTAGAATCAATAGCACTGATTGAATCTGTGTTGGCTATTTTCTATCCAGTACTTTGAAACACAAGGCTACAGCGTATATCAGGCGAGTACTCTAACAACATCGACGAAGTAACTTGAAGCATTAAATGATTACTCGGTAGCTTGCCACGTCGTAATTATTCACAAAGCCAGTGCACACTACCTTGACCGGAGATGTGGGATATTCATATCACGAAACAGCAGAATGACGCGAGAAAGAGCCAAAAAGAGACTGATAATATTAATTTCCGTATGTAGCATAAAAGACCGAGCTTGCCTCCAAAGTCGTAATGTTTATTTATTCCTTACTATTCTTCGTTTCTTTCAAATTCTAATGTCACAGCGTTGTCCACATGATCATGATATGAAACTGCCTTCTTGCTCTGTTTTCCAGCCTCATCTTGTCTATGAGCCTATTTATAGTCTGGCAATGATATATCCACTGATAAAAAAACCCCTACTTGCGTGTCTGATGTCATTGTACATACTCTTCTTATTACATTCATCTCGTTTTGAGGGACGGTTCAAATCACACGACGTATAGACTATAGACTCGACGTTTGAGTAACTTACCTACTTAGGGAGCTGATCAAGTGAATCTATGTAACCATCATTATTTAAAGAAATGCACGGGGTTTAGATGAATGATATTTATTGATGACGAACACTGTACGACGGCAATATAGCTTATATGAGATAAAATGATCACTATGGCAAACTATATACATAACCTGAAGAATGTTTCTCAAATTTTCTCGGATATGCCCGATATTCGATTCTTGGATCGACATCCAGCATATAGTATCCCTTCTCATGGCGGATGCGGTTGTCTTGTTCAAATGTCAGAACCGAAACTACCAGGGCCTAGATCTGGCCGTCTATAAGACTGGCATTCTAATTGGAAGGGGAGGTGAATTGATATGTCTGAGGGCAGTAGTTTCATGTCTACATACTGAGTCCAGAGCAAAAAGTCGATGGACCATTGCACATCTACATCATAAGCGTTGAGTGTAAGCCGAGGGTCTAAATATAACCTCATTCTCCGTGTATGTTTTAAAATAATCACAACACTCATTCAATAAGAAAGTTCACATCATTCTTATTGCGTAGATTTGCATGTCTGTGTACTAGTTGACTCCGCTATCCGAGTTAAAACTGTTTTACATTTCCCCATCTATGTCATGGAAAGAAAAGAACAATAAAAAGAAAATAATGAAACAGCTCCCCGCGAGTACACCCATGCATCTCATGCCCAGAAGTTTTTGACCGGCCAATATAGCGGTCAGAGCAGAAGGTAACCACGAGGACAAGACAACCGACCAACATCCATATAGAAAGCCAGTGATGGAAATCGGGGGAAAATCAGTGGAACAGAATACGAGTCTATACAAAAGATGCCTTTATGGCCCCGGGTGACTGTCTCTTGCTCAGCATATCGCGCACGAGATAGCAAGCTGAGGAAGTGATATACCATATTTTCAAGACAATTCAGAGAGGGAAGAACTAATAAAACAGACCACGAAGAGTTATGAGGGGGAAGGGGGAATAAGTCGGAGTACAACTCACTCCAATGTCGCGAGGCGTACTAGATCTCGTAGTGGTGAGGAGTCGCGAAATGTCTAGAAGGGAGGAGGAACAATTCCCTGGGCTTCAATCTTGTCTTGCTGCTCCATGAGTTCATCGCCAGCAATCTCAAGAGACACAGCAAGACCGAGTTTAGCCGATTGCTACGAAAGAGAAGTGATCAGTCCCGACCAGACACATGGGATATAAACAAACGCGTAGAAGATGTTTACCTTGGCCTGATCAATCTCCCCAGCAAAGGTAAGGGAGATGGGCATCGCTATCCGCTTCTCCAGGAGGCAGCTGACCTTTCCGGCACTGTCGACTTGTGCGCGGAAAGTGGAAGCCCGGAAGTCATATTTGGCACCAATTGAGGTTGTACCATCCCTGCTAGGGCCACCCATCAAGGTAGCCGCAGCATTGGGAGCAAACTGAAGGTTCATGTCAACTCCAGCTTCAACTTTTTCGGAGAGCTTTTTCCAGTATGTGGCCGAGAGAACACCCTGTGCCTGCAGCTGAGCACTTGCAATCCAATCATCTCCCTTGTACTTCGCGCAATAGGAGAGTGCAGTTTCTGGTCTAGTATTCAGGCCTTGACGTTGCCAGATTGCCTCAAAGCCCAGAGCCAGGCGGGGGGTGACGGACTGGAGGTAGCTTCCGACGAAAATGCCGGTAAGGCCGCCTTCCAAGAAGGATGGGTTGAATGCCTTGAGCGAGGCCGAGAAATCGGAACCGGTATAATCATTGTCGATTTGAAGAAGGCCCTGGCTTGCTCCGGCCATTATCTGGGCGTTGGTCTTGGTGACCAACGCGTCATTCCAACGGTAGTTCCCAACAGCAGCGAGAGCACCGTCGCTTCCGATATTGCCTTGCATAAACACCTTCCGGCTTCTTAGCCACAGACTTGGACACTCGTTGCAGATACTCATGGGCAGCAAGATTCATCATCAACCTACCTTTGGAGTTCCGTACATGGCGGAGAAAGCGTATGGAGGAAGGTTCCCGGAGGAGCCCATGGAGAACGCATGCGAGATGCGGAAAAGAGGAGACATGCCAAAAACCTTTGTCAAGTCTGCACGCAAACCGGTGAACATGAAATTGGACAAAAGAACCTCCTTCTGCACCTCCCTGCCGACATTATCCACAGTTCCCGGGTTGGGGAGCCCGAGGGCCGCTCTGCGCTCTGAGAACGAGGAGTATGCATCCTTTATAGTCGCGGCTATAGCATTGTCCGTAAGGAAAGGTAGGGAGGAGATTAGGTCGGACATCTTGTATTATAATGAGGTATACGATGTTGATGCAGGAGATTCGATAGAGACAGGCAGTCTGATCGGTGACTGCCAATGGAGAGAGAACGGAGACCAGCCCTGAAAGAGACCAGAAAAAAAAAAAAAGGCGACAACACGGGTCGCAGAAGACCGTAGGGCTGTCTAGAAAAAAAGTAAAAAATATGAACTAGTCAATTTCGGCAAAGCAACAATGCCAGAGACAGCGCAGCAATGCGGAGGTGTGAAGTGAAGAAGAGCTCAGCAGCCGCGAAAAAAAGTCACGTCTCTGCTCTTACTTCCGGGCCTTGGCAGAGAACTTGCGTCTTTGTCTCCCGCCGGCTGCTCGAGTCGACGCTTAGCCGCTTTGAGCCTGCACGGGACCGCCATGAGGTGGCCTGCAGACACTCCTGCATCGACACGAGAATGCCTTCTCATCTCTTTGGCTTCTGTGCTTCCGGCCTCGGTTTGACGAATTGACGCGTGCTATCTCCTGCTAATATCCTGTCTTTGCGCATTTGGTTCCCTTACGTGCCTCCGAGTTTTTACGATACCCGTGCGATCCTTTAGTCCCCATTCTGCGATTTAACCAAGTTTCCCCCCCTCAGACTCCATTTGGCGCATTCTTACGTGCTTGGTTGATTGCCTCTCTTCTACTTCGCCTTACTTGTTCTGAACCTTTGAAATTTGAGAGTCCCGCGATTCCCGGCTCCCTTTCGACTACATACTCTGACTGGTCGGGTTTGATCAACGATGGATACACTACTGTAAGTTAGCCCCAGAAATTTAGCTTATCTACGGAGTACGGAGTATTATGCTCTGGGTCCCTTTCGACGTCGCCTGGGACTCTAGCTTTATAACTCTTTCGTGATAAATCCCAGGCTTTGGCAGAGGATCTGTTTATCTGACATGAATCAGAACGGCGGAGATTGTTGCAAATTCCCCGCGTTTTCGACGCAGATCGTCCACCTTTGTCGATGCGATCCATGACCTACCAGAGAAATCCGAGTTAGCACCGGCTCAGTTATACAGCACAGAGTCGGGTCGACTTTTCCACTCGGGTCGGATCGTTATTATCACAGTTGGACTTCCAGCAAGGGGGAAAACGTTCGTCGAACAGTATGAAGCGTCACTTCTTCACCAGATGCTAATGTTTCTTCTCTTCTTTCAGACACATATCTGTCGCTTTGGCGCGCTATCTTCGATGGTTAGTGGGAATTACCCTTTGCCCTGCCGAATATTCCACCTTTGGCATTTTATGCGTATGACTTCCAGATTGACCGCACTATTTAGGCTAGGGGTCAAAACTAGAATTTTCCACCTTGGCGATTATAGACGTGCTACGATCCCTGTTGGCCAAGACATACCGGATGATTACTTTTTCGTTAATGGTACGCAGACTATTCCCTTTGCCCACCGGGGCATGACATGTCTTTCCTCGTGCTTCAGTTTAGTATCTCACCGAGGCGCTAATCTCATCCATGCAGCGTCCGCATCATCTGTGCTGCTAAGACAGAAAATCGTGAAAAAATGTCGAGAGGATATCTATCATTTTTTGAACCATGAAAATGGACAAATAGCCATATACGATGCTGTTAATCCCTTGGCCTCTGGAAGGAAATCGCTTGCGAATGAGTTTGCAAAGCATGACATTGAAGTAGGTCCGTCTTTTGTATTTGAAGATCAGCAGGACTAACTCATTCTTCTTTTTCAAAGACACTCTTTATCGAGTCATGGTGTGATGATGAACGGATCATTGAAGAGAACGTCCGCAGGGTGAAGATTTCTTCTCCAGACGTAAGTTATCGGCTCCGTCGAATTAACCAGCAAGAATAACCGACTCCTGACTTCTATTAGTATGTGGGATGGGACCCAGATGATGCAGTGAAACAGTATTTAGCCCGGATCTCGGCCCGCATTCCTCATTTTCAGACGATAGAGGAGAAAGATTTGAATTACATCAAGGCAGGTGGTCCAGAAATTTGCTTTTAAAGGTTCCTTGGTGCTAACTTCTAATTATACAGATGATAAATGCAGGAGAGCGACTGATAATAAACAACCGCAGTTTTGGATATCTTTCTAATCGCATAGTGTTTTACCTTCTTAATCTTCACATCAAATCTAGACATACGTATTTTGCGCGGGTAAGCGAGCTACCTTGGACTCTTGTGTCTTTGCTGGAATGGCAGTGCGCTTAGCTAGTTTACTAACAAATCTACATTAAACAATAGGCCGGTGTATCTCCTGAAACATCTTACAAATCCGATGCTTCCTTGTCTGAGAAAGGGAATGATTATGCCAAGAAAATGACAGAATGCTTGTTGCGACATAGGGAGGCTGTGAAACAGTCGGTGATTGACCAAGGAGACACGGACTATGAACTGAAACCTTTGACAGTATGGACATCTACAAGGCGCAGAACAGTCGAGACCGCCAAGTATCTTCATGAGCAGGGCTATAAGGTTCGCCATAGATCACAAATGAGCCAGCTAAATCCCGGCGTGTGCGAAAATATGTCAGAGAGCAAAATTCGGGAAGAATACCCCGAAGAAGTTGCGAAACACGAACTTGATCCCTACCACCACCGATACCCCCGCGGAGAGGTTCGTCTGAATTCTGGCCCCATGGTTTATATAAGTGATGAGATGACTGACGAGATGGGTGTTGCTTGATAGTCGTATCATGATCTTGCTGTGAGGCTCGAACCCATAATTCTGGAGTTGGAGCGAGAACGGAATGATCTACTTATTATTGCACACGAAAGTGTCTTACGGGTATTGTATGGTTACCTGATGGCCTGCAATTCCGCAGACATTCCCTTTTTACAATTCCCCAGAAATGAGATCATCGAGGTAAATAATATCTTAAGGATCCCATCAGTATTGGTCGGCTAATATTTTCTCCTTTCTCTTCTCAGATTATACCTGAGAGCTATCAAAACGAGGCGAGACGGATCAAGATCCCCGACCTTCCAGAGGAGATTCTCCCCCCTTCACCCGAAGATATCAAGATCCAAGTGCCTTCTAGCGGGACAGTGACTCCCTCGTTGGGGTTAGGAAGTCCAGCGGGCGGATCAACGACGCCAATCACACCGCAAAGTGGTATCCGAACCCCTCGCGAGCCGGAAAGGATCTCACAGCAGCATGTAGAAGATGTGGTATAACTGTACTTTCCACGGCCGAACAAAACATATCGTTTTAGATAAAATACCCAACTGAATCAAGGCATCTTGCTGTTCCATCTCTGTAATTTCGATGCCGTAAGATAGGCTAGATCGGCATGTAGGATTGTTCTCAAAAGATTGCTTAACCCCCATGCAGTGTAGAAACGAATACTATGTTATCGCCTTGTTGGAGTTCATACTTCTCCTCGCCCTCAAGTTCCCAATCCGCATCATTGATAAGAACAAGAATGCCAGGCCGCCTGCCATCTTTCATCAGCATTGATTTTCCAGAAGCCGGCTTCCATCACCTACACATTTCCCTCCAACACGAAGAGTTCCCTTCTCTGGTCCTTCATGACGTTATCGATAAGGTATTGAAGCAAATAGGTGATATTCGGCCGGATTCCATTATGTAGTTGTGCAGGTAGTGAAACATTGTGTGTGCGCTCATTAGAGAACAGCAATTCTAACCCTCCACTGTTGCAGCAGGTTAGCATTGTACCTTGGGAGTAACAATACATTGGAAAGAGGACGAACGTGAACTCAACAGTGATAGAAATGAGGTCAGATGTATTATTCCCTGCCACAAGAGAATCGGATAATACTTGAGAAGCCATACTGGTGTTCTGAGGGCCAAATTGCTGGATGATTGCGCGGCGCAGAGAAGTTCTGTCTGTCTGGCAAGAGGGGAATTCCTGATTCGTGCTTATCGATAACTTTAACTTGCCAGATCAGAAAAAAAGAAAAGCTCAAGAAGAACGTGAAACTTTCAATCCCAGCACATCTCCTGTTCCTTATACAGGCAAATATCAACTTGTCCAATATACGAGATTTTAGCGGAAAGTTCCTTTGAGTTGGTATTGATGGTGTCCGTCACGACCGAGTACATTAGTGTTGGGGGGAACAGGCACTCGGCCGCTGCGGATTGGGATGTTCAGTCAGGCATCCTCGCGTTTGGTGCAGACAATAATATCGCCCTATGGGATCCCAGGGTATGTTAACTGTGATCCTGTCATTTTGAAAATAGAACGAGTTGGAATCTCATCAGATGATCAACTCAGGACACTTCCCACCATGGAGTCTACTCTCTGCTATCTGGACACGCCGACAAGGTCACTGCTGTCAGATTTCACAGATGTCCCTCGACTGGTACGAGCGTTCTTCTAACTGGATCTGTGGATCGAACGATACGACTATGGCGATCAGACCCAGATAACGCTCGTCGGTTCACGCATGCGTGCACTCTCGAAGGCCACGAGGGCTCGATCAACACAATAGCTGTAGCCGACGGCACAGATATCTTTGCTTCAGGAGCAGCGGATGGAACGGTTAAGGTCTGGAGGCTTACGCTACGAGAAAGTAGTGCTGGGGAGCCGTTGAAGACAATATCCATGAAACCACGTTTTTTCCCGTTGGCTTTGTCTCTGAAGCGACTTCAGACATCTGAGGATGACCAGTCTATGTTGTTAGCTGTCGCAGGCACTACGAATGTTGTGCAGATATACGTTGCAGACAACCTGCTCGTCGATGCTGACTTTAGACTTGGAGCAGCACTTACGGGCCATGAAGGCTGGGTGAGGTCTTTGTCCTTTACGATCGATCGGCGAAGCAAGACTCACGACCTTCTACTTGCCTCTGCTAGCCAGGACAAGTATACTCGACTTTGGCGAGTGCAGAGAGGTGGTGTGGCTCCTATTGCGCTGGCCGATGAAGACCCAATGCTTGGTGGCATGGAACCAACGTTGTCTAACAAGGCTCATGAATTCGAAGCAGCAGGGTCAAAGTACTCTATAACCTTTGAGGCCCTTCTTTTCGGAAATGAAGATTGGATATATACTGTGGCATGGAACCCGGACTCTCAACGAACGCAACTCCTAACGGCCTCCGCCGATAATACATTAACCATATGGGAGCCTGATCCAGTCTCGGGGGTTTGGTTTTCAACAGAGCGTATGGGAGAGATGAGTGTACAGAAGGGCTCTACTTCAGCAACCGGTAGTACAGGTGGTTTTTGGATAGGCCTCTGGTCCCCGGACGGTAAACAGGTTGTCTGCCTGGGCCGAACGGGCAGTTGGAGGGCGTGGAAATACGATGAGCATGCAGAGATTTGGGTTCAAGCGCTAGGAATCTCCGGTCACGTCCGATCCGTCAATGACATACAGTGGGATGTTAACGGAGGGTATCTTCTTTCAACTAGCTCAGATCAGACAACACGGCTCCATGCGGAATGGCTCCGTGATGGCCTGCAATCGTGGCATGAGTTTTCTAGGCCACAGATTCATGGATATGACCTCAATTGTATCGATACATTGGGTTCCTCGCGTTTTGTTTCTGGTGCAGATGAGAAACTCTTGCGGATTTTCAACCAGCCGAAGCCAATTGCCCGACTATTGGAGAAGCTTTCTGGATTTAGAGGATCGACCGAAGATCTTCCAGACACTGCAGAGATCCCAGTACTCGGACTGTCAAATAAACCAATTGGAGAGGGCGTCCCACTGGAGGAGGGAGGGGTGGGTAGCTCGACTACTGGCCAGCCTCAGACCACTCAATCTGCGTTATTCGACCTGAACCATCCGCCACTTGAAGACCATCTAGCTCGTTACACACTGTGGCCAGAGCACGAGAAATTATATGGCCATGGTTATGAAATATCTGCCGTGGCTGTCAGCCACGACCGCACGCTCATTGCTACTGCTTGCAAAGCAAGTTCAATTGACCATGCGGTGATACGTTTATATGATACGTCTGATTGGCATGAAATAAAGCCTTCCCTCGTCGCACACTCTCTGACCATCACAAGCCTATGCTTCTCTGGGGATGACCATTATCTTCTCAGCGTCGGAAGAGATCGACAGTGGGCAGTTTTCGAGCGGAATGAGCAAGATCTGTCATCCTTCTCACTCTTTACCTCGAATCCGAAGGGCCATTCGAGAATGATTCTTGGGGCAGCGTGGGCTCCAATGTCGGAAATTCCCGTCTTTGCAACGGCAGGCCGTGACAAGTCGGTGAAAATTTGGAAAATGGAGGAAGACACATTTACTTGCAAATCGACAGCCTCCTTCAAGACATCCGTTACGGCTATTTCTTTCTTGCCGACTAGGCAGAAAGGCTCATTCATTCTCGCGACAGGGGAGGACAGTGGTGAGATTTCTATCTACCAGGTTGAAAATGACAGTCTCGAACTTCGCAATATTGCTGTGGTTGACAAGTTTATATCCCCATCAAAGACGGTGACGCAGCTGTCGTGGCGCCCTGCCAGTTCAACGGAACCGGATGGGGTCTCTGACAAAGAAAAGCAGGATGGACTGAGTTTTGAGCTTGCAGTAGCGAGTGAGGACATCTCGACACGCATATATGCCATTCAGAACATGCATCTGTGAAATATAGTGTAGTTGGTACAGGGAAGGCCAAAAGAAGTTAAATCAAATGAATCTCCGAGGACATAAACCAACAGACATAATTAACGGCAAATTCAGAAACTCCTGGGATGTTGAATGAACCCAATGTTGAATATAAAATGCTCCCCATTGAACCCCGACCATGCCTGTAGCGTATAATAGTTGAATATTTAAATAGACGTCAGATTCAAATTTTAAACCTCCACTGGGAAACTAGCCCCTTTTCTCGAAACCATACCCACCTTTCCCTTCCAGAGACTCATAGGTCTTCTCCTGGCTTGGTCTCTGATTTCTAGGGCCTCTGGCCTGTAAATCCTCTTTGAGCCATTTGAGAACGAGTTCACCCAATTGGCTATTTTCGCCGGTCCCTTGAGGGGCTTCAACCTTGAATTCTTCAATGGGGCCCGCTTGTCTGACATTGCCGAGGTGCATGTGCACTAGATGGGTTGGCCATTGAGCCAGGTTGTCCAGGATGTGCGTAGCGTAGACAATCGTGCAGGGCCTCGATTCAGTTTCCTGTTTGAGCCAAGCAAGGAAATTGCTCCGTGAAAGTAGATCTAAATCCACGGTGATTTCGTCAAGGAGCAATACTTGCCAGGGGCGAAGTAAGCCCATGGCAAGCTGGACTCGACGTCGTTCACCGTCTGAAACGGCATGCATGCGCCAGCGCAGGTCTATGTCAAGGATGCGCACGAGCTCATCCCTTCGCTCGTGATAAGCATTACCTCCAACAGAGGCAAGAAGTGCCGGGACATCAATGTCCGTCCGAACGATGGGATTGAGAACCCATTCAACCCCGAGATAAGTCACACCCTCCAGTCCTTGTTGGAAGGGATCAATGCCGGCCACGGTTATCGTGTTGGAGGGTGCCAGACGTTTCCCTGCCAGTAAGCGCAGAAGGGTCGTCTTCCCAGCACCGTTGGCTACCAATTCAAAATATTAGCTTTTTTTTTCTCTGTATACTCACTTCTTGTCTCTGTTTTAACCTACCGCCGATGAGCAGGGTTCTGCTCCCTGCAGGGAGGTCTAGGTTTATATCTACCAGACCGGGTGTGCCATCCTGAAACTTGTAAGACAGGTCCTTGACAACGATCGACGGGGGCTCTATACTTGAATTATTGAAAGCCATTTCTCCCCCTTCTTTGTTGAATATACCAAGAACGACCATAGAAGTTAGAATTGACTCACCGTAGGATTTACGACGATATTATTTCCATCACGTGAGAGTCTGACGTGATGGTTAGACTTAAGAGATCTCGCAGTTCTAACTTCGTACAGAACAAGTTATTCATTCATTATTACATTGCTTTTCCCATATCCAGATGGCCTCACATAGGGAGTAACTGTATCCGCTAGGAATAGATATCCAACAAACCTTGCAGGTTGTTCCCTCAGGGTCACAATGCTGCATCCCGCCCACTTTTCTTCCAGATGCTCTATTTCCTTCAACGAATCCTCCGTCGTACACGCCCAACAATCATGGAACCACTCATAGCTGTCGTTGGTGCTACGGGTACTGGTAAATCAAAGGTGAGAAATATTCTTGATTGCGGGCTGGCTTTTCTCTTTCAGCGTTAATTGTTCTCGTTCATACTTCAATACTTCACTTTCGTACCTCGAAGATAGTTCTAATGGCTACAGATAGCTTGCAGTGGACTTGGCGTCCCGCTTCAATGGCGAAATCATCAATGGCGATGCAATGCAAATGTACCACGGCCTACCTATTATTACGAATCAAATACCGGTTGAGGAAAGAAACGGGATTCCACACCACATGATCGGCTGCATTGGACTAGAGAAAGAACCATGGCGAGTTGGAATATTTAAAAAGGAATGCCTGCGACTCATTAAGGATATACATTCTCGAGGGAAGCTACCCATCCTTGTGGGAGGAACCCACTATTACACCCAGACGGTCCTGTTCAAGGACCAGCTTGTGGATAGAGAGGAAGCTGGCTCCGGATCCGAGCTTGATGATTCTGAGTCTTCCTCGCCTGAAAAGTGGCCAATATTGAATGCGCCGACGGACGTGCTTTTGCAGAAACTGAGGGAGGTTGATCCAGCCATGGCGAGTCGGTGGCATCCAAATGAGACGCGCAAAATACGACGCTCCTTGGAAATATACTTCCAGACAGGCCGACCTGCCTCTGAGATCTATGCAGAACAAAGATGTCAGAGGCAGATAGCTAGTATGGATGAGAACTCTGCTGGTGGCAGAGGAGGACTGCGCTACCAGACCCTGATTTTTTGGGTCCACGCAGATAAGGAAATTTTAAATTCCCGACTTGACGCGCGAGTCGATACCATGATTGAACAGGGCTTAATGTCTGAAGCCGAAAGAATGTTATTATACATACAAGAAAAGCAGTCTCAAGGCCTTACTGTCGACCAAACGAAAGGTGTATGGGTGTCCATTGGATTCAAGGAGTTGGGGCCGTACTTTTCTGCACTACGCGATGGATCATCCACCGGAGAAGAGCTTGAAAACCTGCGGCGCTCGTGTATCGAGTCTATCAAGACAGCTACTCGTCAGTATGCCGTATCACAAATCAAGTGGATCCGGAACAAATTATGGAAAGCACTGGCGGAGACCAGGATGACAAGTCGCCTTTATCTACTGGACAGCAGCAATGTCGATCATTGGGATACATGCGTGAAGCAGGCGTCTGAGCGTCTTGTACATTCCTTTCTCCATAATGAGCCTTGTCCTGGTCCCAAGTCGCTTTCAGAACTGGCGAGGGTCACGCTTGAAGCTAAGGAAGCGCAAGCTCAGAAACCGACGAGTGGTCTACCTAAATGCGTCACTTGTGACATGTGTCGCAAGACAATGATGAATGAGGAACAGTGGACTGTCCACGTCAAAGGGCAAGGTCACAAAAGAGCCCTTAAGGCTGCAGCAAAAAGAGCAGAGCGAGAGGAATTTCTACGGAAACGGGAGTCTTTAAAGAATACCCAGTCTAGCGCAAATGGAAATTGAATAGTGCAAAATTATAGAGGGTTTCTTATTCGACTATAGAAGTATCCTATTCATTTTTTTTTACCCAATACCCTCAAACCATCTTCAGCGGTATTCCACACAGGCCTAGCTATCACTTCAGAAGCTCAACGGAGTGTGGGCTAAGGTGAGCCTCCTAGCTGGGAATAAAACATTATGTGATTTGTCTAAGAATTAATTTGTGATAAAACGGCTGCATAGCCGAAGCTACAAAGCAGTTCTCTCAATAGGCTCAGGAAGATACGTTTAGTTAGGCTTTCCAGGGAAGCGTCCATCCACCGAAGATGTATAAGGTGGAAACCACTAGGAATGATACCAGGGTTGCAGATGAAATGTTCTGCTTCGGTGCCTGGAGAACCCAACCCAGTTATATTAGCACGTTGGTAGTTTCATCACCTCCAACATGCAGAAGTATAGCGCTGTAGTAAGAGTGCAAAGATATCCAGTCTGCTCTAGCATGATGTCCCAAAGCAGGAGGTCATTGCACCCCTTATATTATTCGATATGTCCACGCAGGATATCTCCAATTGGCTGGTGACATCCGGATGCTAAGAAGACGAATGAAAAAAATAAAAATAAAAATTCAATCATTTGAGCATGCCAGTCTTAGATCGCCAAGCTGAAAAGGCTGGAGAGATTATGTCCCCATATCCACTTTCCTCGATCTTAAAGACTTCAACGACTGAAGATTTCTCTCGCTTGCGAATCCTCCACGTGCCGTTCCCACGGATGATACTCTTTAGCCCTGTGAAGGGGTCAGTCCAGTGAGATTCAGCAGCACTTCCATATGGTACATACATCCAAGAAACTCTGCTGCGAAGTTGATACAGATGTTCCCATCCCAAACGCCTTTTCCGTGCTTCTTAACCTTAACCGGTATACTTGAAGTTTCAAGCTCTTCAAGACGGCGGAGAATACCTTGTTGGTCACGAAATCCGACAATGATCTTGGGGACACCGAGGAGGAATGACTGCGCCCAGAATTTGAGAAGTTTGCGTTCGTACTTGAGCATGTCACGGTCATTCCGTATCTCTGCGGTCGTTTTCAATTCCACCCAATTGATAGGATCCTCTTTCCTGTCAGGCTTACAGTCCCAAACTATGCGAGTTACCATTAGCAATGGATTAACAAAAATGCATTTTAGAGATGCATGAGGTTAAGATGTAGGCCAAAGACACATACCAGCGTCAACCTCGCCACCGAGGATTATCCGCACGCCACCTATTCCAGTCCGGACGACAGAGCAATACTGAGCGTTGTTGTTGACTACTTGTTGATCACGAGTTTCGATTTCTTCGCGAGACGTTGCGTCCCAAGTATCTCGGAGAACAGACAAGGTTTCGAATTTATAGCCTAGGAAAAATCAGTATTCTACTTGAACAATGAAATAAGCGACGAAGTATTTGGAATATACCCCAGTATGCCATTAGATCTTGCGAAGCCATTCCAACTGGCATCTGTTGATTCCGTTGGATACGCTTTTGCTCATTCTTGTATGCGTTATTCTCCTCGATAAAACTAAAGAAATCGGGTTAGTTTGCAAATTTGTCTTTATCCGGAGTCAATCTGCCATACATACATAGTGCCCTGTGGATGGAAGTAGGAGTCAGATTAATAGAAGCCAGAATTTCTTTCAATCCGAGAGACCTTCTCACTTGGAAGCATGTCGCGTTCATCTCGAAACTGGATAATAAATAGTCAATGAGAAGATCTTCAGCACAGTCAACATTGTACGCACCCATTCATATGATCAAATGGGACAGTCAGAATCTATTGAATACGATGCAGTTTGTCTAATATTTAGTCAAGGAAACCTTCTCCTCTCATTTATCCCATTGCTCGATCCAACTCACCTTGGTCATCATGCCTCTCCATGTAATGATATCCGCCTCGCATTTCGTCTCTGTCTCTTTCTCCAGGGCAATAATAGTATCCAGTAAGGCATCTAAATGCTCATCTGCCGAATCATCCAACTTTTGGAAGACATCAAACCCATGATTTAAATCCGCTGGGAGCCGTGGTGGGTAGTAATAACGCAAGGATGATGTACCACGAGAGAAGCGGTGTTCATCATCATATGAAAAACAGGCAATCTCCTAACGATCATGGTCAATTATCTTAAAGCAATCGTAGAAAGAGATGAAAGGCCTACCTTCGGGCGTCGAATAGTGGCAATTTTGGAGCCCACAAACATGCTAGCAGGCTGAACATTGAAGACATGTCGATCCATGGTTTCTAGTCATTAATTTCTAGATGATAAAGGCGTGATTGATTCAAGAGTGGGAGGAAGAGGCGCGTGTAGACAGTAACAATCATAAGTCAAGCACGGTCGCTCATATTCGAAGTTTGATTGATATAGTGAATATGCCTGCATATGTATGAAGCATAAGATGGCAAGCAGGGAATGAATACACGGTTGACAAAGGTTTAAAAAGCTGTGTTTTCATTGCGAACTGCATCCAGTGGATACAAATATATGCAATTATATATAGATTTCGGAACTTCGACCTTCATCTACTCCGGCCGCATCTTCCCATACTAATATTCCCCGCAGAGCTGTCTTTGTGTGTTCCAGCTCGAATCCAAGCCGCTCTGATTTCCACCTTTTCGTGATATTTATCGCGTGCCATCCCTTTTCTCAGTCCTGTAGGTGACGGCCGCTTTCAGACGATTCCCCAACCTCATCCCGAAGTAACAGTTTAAGACGCTGTCTTCGGACGAGCTTGAAGCAAAAATGACCTCCCGAATCGAGAAGACGATTGCTCGACAGAGAGAGAAGTGAGTGATCATAGTACTGCCCACCTTGTTTACTTGTTAAACGTCCCTTTTTCTCTGTTATTATTCCACCAGTACAAGTGCTAATATTCCCTCTCTGGTTACCCTTAGGATATCCTCCGGAGCTTATTACGAAGCCCACCAGCAATTACGTGTTATCGCTGTGCGGTATATCAAACAAGCGAACTACGATGCAGCAGCCGATATACTGGCTGGCGGTGCAACCGAACTTTTGAGAGCAGGATCCCAGCAGGGAGCCTCCGCCAGCGGTGGAGATCTGGCAATTATGCTGGTGTCAGAGGTGTACAGTAAGGCTGGCTGGGAGATTTCCGGCGATGACGATACGCAAGGGAGAGCTCGGAAGAGTGAGTCTTAAAACGTCGATTTTTCTCCTAAAAACATAAGGGTGTTCATGCACTGTAAGAATAATCCAGCTAGCTAACCCGAGGTCTTATCTACAGAGCGTCTAATTGAGCTTCTGCATGAATTCCCACCCGATGAGCCAACGAGAAAGAGGTTTATCCAGGAAATAATCGGCTGGAGCGGACGATTCGGGCCGTTGGAGCGAGGAGACCCTGACTTACACCATGCTGTTGGATCGGTGTATGCTGAAGGTGTGTGATGCCTGCTGCCTCAAGAGGGCCTGGAATGAAAGGTGCCTGTATTGACTTTGATACTCAGAGAATGAGCCGTACGAGGCTGAAAAGCATCTCGTCCTCGGTACATTAGGATCAGCTGAGACCTTAGCGAAGCTCGAGTATGAGTGGTACACGAATGACGAGCCGCGGACAGCTGCCATCTACGCATCCCGTGCAGTATTTCCGTATCTCCTTATCGGAAACCTTCGCAGTGCGAACAAAGCTTTGTTGATATTTACGTCGCGACTATCTTTCTCGAACCCCTCGCTTGGCGCACAGGAAGTGAGCAGCGCGAGTTCTGACGTCCGAGTTTTTCCAACAATACCCTTGTTGAACTTCATAAGCATGCTGCTCCTTACAATCCAACGCGGGAGCGCGGATCTTTTCAGACAGCTCACCGCACACTATGCGTCGGACATCCAAGAAGTTGGCATATGGGACGATGTGCTGGCACAGATCGGCGAATTGTATTTTGGTATTACTATCCCGAAACAGACCAACCCACTGCTGGACATGATGGGCAGTATGCTTTTCGGAGGCGGCCCAGGAGGTGCGGGCGGGAGAGGGGCGTTGCAAGGCAGGGGAGCACCGAAACGGGTCGCAGAGCCGCCCACGAACATCGAGTTGGACTAAGTAGGACTGATGGCGGTTTTGTAATTTAGTGGTCCGAAGTTGATCGTAGTATTTGGCTGACATTGACAGAATGGCCGACTGTCATGTATGGGCGGATGGGTGCACTAGTTCCCATCGTACATCCAGTTGTCTTCTTCCAAAGCTGCTACCTTGTCCCGAAGATTCTGGTGAATGAGATTTAAGACCTCTGTTAAGATTAGCAATTGACCGTGTACTAAGAGCAGCCTATTCTCCTCAGAAGATTTGCAAAGCGAAAGGTGTAGGGTCTTCAGTTGCATCTATGACAACACCTACCAGCTGGTCCATTGCTCATTTGCCCATTTCGACGATTTCGACCCATTATATCGGCCAGCTTCACCTCGATCTCTTTAAATGCAATGGTGAGCATACCTCATCGTTCTCCAAATAGAATCAATCATCCACAACCGACGTACTTTGTTTATCGCATCCATTAATATCTGCCTCGCCTGTGCGTCCGACAGCTACAGCACCCGCTCCTCCACCTTCATCTACACTTTCTAGCCGATCGCCATTCTCACTATCGAGAAACGGTGGTATCAGAGGAATGTCGAGCTTGTAGTTGCCATTTTTGTCTTTAGCCACGATCTCCCCATTATCGTAAGATCCCGCCTTCAACGAGACCCCTGCATCAGATGACGCAGATCCCAGAATGCGAGATGAGAGGCTTGAGATACCATCACTTCCTCCTTGTGTGGTAGCATTCGCTGAAACACCGGACGCAGGACGCCTGCTGAGGTTGTGGTGGAAGAGATTGCGGCGGACAGTGTTCGTTCCCATTGGGAGATCTTGGTTTGACGATTATGTACACAGGCGCTTCAAATAGACAAAAATTCGACAGCGTCGCTTTTTTAATATATATTCGTTGCGGTGAAGAAGTTCCTAAGGGACGTCTCGTGCTGACTATAGGAAACCGGCACTATGATCCATGTAGTAACGATGCCTGATTTCCTGAAAGAAGACCAGGGGAAAGATGATACGGTTGAAAAAGGAGCGAATAAAAGTTCGATCTGATTGATAAAAATAAGTCCGTCGTGTAATATAAAGCCTTGAGAATCAATGTTGAACGTATGCAGAGTTGAAGTCAAAGCACGGGCCGGAGATTGATAGAATCGATTATTAGATAGGCGTGGAGTATCCTCCGACGCGTCAATTTCGCGTCTCCCCCATGTGTTTCTGCTTCAAAGAGGTAGATACCAGAGCCAGCTCCATTTCTTTAATACCCATTCCATTTATGTCAGATAATTTCGAGAATGGCACAGGGAGAATCATCAACAGCTGCGGCTCGCAAGGGCGCAACAGCTGTTACAGCTGGTGCCCCTCAAGACTATGAATTGCCCTGGTAAGTGCTTCATTGAATTGTGAAGCCATATGATTGCTTCACTTGCATTTTATTACCGTGATATTGAAGACTATATTTGATTGCATACACTTCACATGCTGATGGACGTCTCCCTCTTAGGGTCGAGAAGTACCGACCTGTCTTTCTTGATGATATCGTGGGAAACACAGAGACTATCGAGCGTTTGAAAATTATAGCGAAAGATGGAAACATGCCCCATGTTATCATTTCGGGTATGCCTGGAATTGGAAAGACGACATCGGTGTTGTGTTTAGCGAGACAGTTACTGGGTGATGCATACAAGGAGGCAGTCTTGGAACTAAATGCTAGTGATGAAAGAGGTTCGTCGTCATTCACCATGGAGAAAAGAATACGGAATATGCACGAGGAACATAATTTCTCATAGTGCTGGCGCAGGTATCGATGTCGTACGAAACCGCATCAAGGGATTCGCCCAGAAGAAAGTCACACTCCCCCCCGGTCGGCATAAAATTGTCATTTTAGACGAAGCAGATAGGTACGTGTTCCTAACGCATTGGGTATTTGCGACTATATTCACACAGATATTCTATTCCAGCATGACCCCCGGTGCTCAGCAAGCTCTGCGACGTACAATGGAAATCTACTCGTCCACTACTCGTTTTGCCTTTGCTTGCAACCAGTCAAATAAGATCATTGAGCCTATCCAGTCTCGATGTGCTATCCTTCGCTATGCCCGGTTGACAGATGCACAGGTAGTGAAGAGGATTGTACAAATATGCGAGGCTGAAAAGGTGGAATATTCAGAAGACGGGATTGCCGCTCTAGTTTTCAGCGCCGAAGGTGATATGCGCCAGGCAATTAACAACCTACAAAGCACATGGTCTGGATTTGGGTTCGTGAGCGGGGACAATGTCTTCCGTGTCGTCGATAGTCCTCATCCGATCAAAGTGCAAGCTATGATTAAGGCATGCTGGGAAGGAAAGGTCGACGTAGCTCTGGACACATTGAATGAGCTCTGGTAAGCTGGGAATCCATGGAAATCTGCCTTATCTATTCAACTGGTTGTTCTGTTCTGACTCTTATGTTTGCTAGGGGTCTGGGTTACTCTTCCCATGATATTATCAGCACCATGTTCCGCGTGACGAAGACAATTCCCACTCTCTCAGAACATTCCAAATTGGAATTCATCAAAGAGATCGGTTTCACACATATGCGCATCCTGGATGGCGTGCAGTCCCTACTACAACTGAGCGGTTGTATTGCAAAACTTTGCCGAATTAACATGAAGCCACAGCTTTTTCAACCCCCAGGAGAGTGAAGATGCAATTGTTTGACACGAGTTTCGTATTCATAAGGCGTTCGAGGCGTTTTATGAAGTTGAGATTATGTACTATGGAGTAGACAGGGCTCCGCAAAAAGTCAGGATTATTAATTGACGCTGCCTCTTGCTTGCTGTACGGCATTCTTTCCTTTACCTCAAGATATCTCTTTATTTGGCAGTGACATTTAATAAACGATATACCAAAGATCACGAGCCTATATCCCGCACAGGTTGGTATAGCTAGTCTTGCCATACATAGGATATCTAGGAGAAACTCATGATTATTGCTAATTCATGTGTTGTACATCTGTGGATTTTAGGTAACCAGTACGTAGCTATACAGACTTTTTATTCTAGAATCACCCTTTCCCCTTCTGGATGCCACTACTCAGGGTGATGCTCAGTGATAAGTCACGTGTTAATATGAGCTGCCTACTGGTTCCTATTCTAGAATATAAGTTTGAAAACCCCTCTATCCCATGCTTGATGAGTACAGAACCTGGGAAGCTACGACCTGAGGTTCTTCCATCACCAAGCTCTTTGGCTCCTAGCGTGGTCGTGAAAATGTCTGAGCATTCTGAACCCTCAACAATAACTGACCTCAATCATCATATGGAAACGACAATTGATGATCACGGCATTTTCAGGTCTGAAAATATAACATATGCTAAGGCTAGTGAGTTGTTACTGCAGATTGTAGCAAGGAAGGGGGCAAAGTAAGCTCTTTCCCCCACCAAGAGTCTTATTATTGCCAAACGATATTCATAAGTACACCTAAAACGAAAACTCGTGTATGAAACCACTGCGTGTTGTTATGACCACCTGGATCCATTCTGGATGCTTAAATTGGGTCCAGCGATGGGCAACAAAAACAACCGAGTCTGAAGATCTTGTCGAGGAAACCATTTCCGCGGCGGGAGAGGGAAGGTTAGAGCCTGAGCCTTACTCCCCAGATCTAGAGGAGGCAATGGCTATACAACAGGGCAATCATAATCTCAAGGTTTCCGTGCAATGATGTGGCTCATCAGCTACGAGCTGGACCCTGAATGGAGATGCGTTGACACAATTGATCACACAGGCAAAAAGGGAAAATGCCGAACTTTCCTTTTTTTTGGAGAGGACTGAAACAAGACTGGGTGCGTTTTATCGAGACTACATCTTACCCGCTGCCATCACTCACCCCATGCTCAGATCAGTGAGCAAAAAATGCCAAGACCTGAGCGCTAAAATGGAAAAGACAAAGTGATGATAGAAAAAACCCCATATGCATAATGGGAAGGAGATGCAAGAGAGAGAAAAAAAGATAGATTGGTATGGTACAGTTGCTGTTGCATGCACATTCGTTCGTCCTGCAATATTAATCTCATTCTACATGAGATCATCGTCATCGGCCAAAGCTTCGGCTTCAGGCTCAACTTTCCCTACAATATCGCGTGCCGGCGAGGAACTCAAGCTACTGGCCGCATCGGAGTTGCCCTCTTCCATGTCGATATCGCTTCCTAACTCTACCTCATTTTCAGAGGTCAGAGGCTCATTATCGTTATCATCATCAGCCAGGAAGCTGTCGTCAATGCCTGACTCATCGAAAGAAGGATGAGCGGCACGAGAGCGAGGAGGGTGAGAACGAGAAGTAGACGCAGGACGGTGGTGAGTCTCATCCCCTTCATCGCCTGTGCCTTCGCCCAGGAGCTCCTTGTCGATATCATCGAGGCCGTCATCTCCTTCGATCTCCACATCCGCATCTGCATGCGCCGACGGGCCCAGCGGAGAAAGAGTTCCCCGGCCGTGGGATGGAACATCTAGACTATTTGTGGTAGAGTCTGCTATGCCGGCAGCTCCGGTTCCACTGCGACCACCCGTACGGGCGCGGCCGCCTTTACTACGGGCGGAGGATGACGCCTGTTTCTTGTTCGGGGTGACTGTCGAGCCAGCGGCAGATTTCCGTTTCGCGCTGCTGCGTGGGGCTTTACCCTTGCTTCGAGAGGGAGTCGCGCGGATGCTTCCCGTTTCCAGGGTGGCACTATTAGAATTGGCAGTGTTGGAGAAGCCATTATTTTTTCCATTGCCGCTCAATCCGTTCTGTAATCTTCTTTTCGCACGTTCTTCTCTCTCCTTCTTCCTATCCCTTTTGGGTCCATTGGCGCCCTCATAGTCCCATCGGTCGAGCCTCCTGGCTGCCTTCCGTATTACGGACAGGTAGTAACTTGCACATTCACCAAAGTCTTCCTCTTCAAGGGGGTTCGGGATAAGTCCGCCTTTCCCCCACGAATGTTCCTCGTCCTCTGTATCGTAGCCGTCGGGGAGGCCCTGGAGCAAGCGCGCGTAGCGAGCAAATGGAAACTCACTTTCCCGCTTTTTGCGAAGTAAACTGTACTCTTCATTCTTCCGCTTCGCAAGCATATACTCCACGCGTTGACGGCGGTTTTGTTCAACAGCGAGTTGGTGCTGGGTAAGGGGTCGAGGACGGCGGGAGCTGCTGGGAGCCGTGCTAGTTGTGGCGGCCGGGGGAACAGGCTGCGACAGCGGAGGTTCAAATTGGTTCAGAATCGGATGGCCTGAACCAGGAGGCGCAGGAGACGCGGTATCTGGTGTTTGCTCCATCTTCGTCTTCAGAATGAGGCGCTGTTGGCCAGCAGAACTGTTCGCTGAGGGGTCCCGCTTGGCCTTCTTATTGCTCCGTGCACGGGCCGACTGGCCGGGAGTCCGTTCGTCCTCCTCATCCTCCGCAGATCGCTTTAAAGAGGGATGCAACGGGGTTGACACCGCCGACCCGAAGCCCCCAAGGCTGATTCTATCACCTCGGACTTGGGAGAAAGTTAGTGAGATTAAGGAAAACCAAACACCAGCCGGCTACAAGACTCACCAGATGCAAGGTCTCCTGAAACCTGGTCTTCATCGTAGCCGGAATCTGGCGCGTCCAGGTTAGCAGGGAACACAAACTTCTGAATACGGCATGGAAACTCAAACCTTTTTTGGGACGCTTGATCAGTCTCGCGGTAGGCTCATCCTCCTCCAAGATGCCTTGAAAGGAAATTAGCCAACAGAACCGGGTAGTGCCAGAAATGAGAGACTAGGCTTTCCACTTACGCTTGCGTTCGAGGCGTTTCGACTCCCCATACTCAATCTCAGATGGCGTATCGATGTTTTCCTCGTTTGCTTGCTCCTCAGTAAGGCTTTCAAAAACCGGAACCTTGATTGGCAAGCCTTCGGTCCCTTCACCGTCGAGTCCAGGCCCAAAAGGGTTATTGAGCGCAGCCCCCCTGGAAAAATCGCTCTCGAGATACCACCACATAAGCCAAAGGAAGGCTCTCGCACGACTCCTGCTGCTGAGTGTGGATCTCACGACAAGATCGAAGAAGTCTCGAGGAGGGAAGAAGTGTATCTCGGATACCTTGGGTGCGTACTGCGCCAGGACGAAGATGAGATTCACAGGATTTGTCCGGGGAACAGGGAGACGTTTGATCCGCTCGAGCGTATTGGGCTGATCGGTATCCTCGGATGCGCCTTTGAGAATGGACTTGAGACGGGGTGCATCTTGCAACTGTTTGTCGGTGTTTTGCTCCTGGTGAGCTTGTAGAGAAGGGATTGGGTGGTATGTTCGCAATTGAGCACGCATTTCAGGGAAAACTAGACCGACATTAGGTATTAGCAAAGATAATTCCCATGGGGAAGAGGACATGGAAGGAAATAAACGAACGCACAGTTAAGGGTAGTATTCATCCTGCCCACATTGACCAAAAGACAGACCATCGCCATTCCAATAGCTGCCTGTCTGTCGCTTTGTAACTTGTCTTTCAGCACTTTGCTTGTCTTACTACTCCTCGCCATGGCATCAAGGTAGATATCCGCAAAGACGACATTTCGAGCTCCATCCGAATACCGCGTGAAGACAGGCGTCTGGTCTTCGAACACTAACTTGAGGAACTCAAATTGAATATCCTTGCGCCAGAGCGGAATCCCATCCTCTTTCTTGAGGTGTCGAATTTTATTGCCCGAATAAACGGACCCAATTGTCCCGTTAGTCTGACGTCGCGTGCCCACCGTTGCACTGGCCGTTGTATTGTGCGTGGAACAAGGGTCCTGATCGTTGTCGTTGTCGTTCTCATTACCGTCGCCTTGCCCATGAGCCTGGTCTTGATCGAGTTCGAGCTCAGCGCCAGCCTCACGGTCGCATGCACCATGAGATGCTTCCACTGTTGGACGCGTCAAGGGATCTTCCGCGACAGAAGTTCCTTCAATGTCGACCATTTTCGTGTATACTTCCAGCCCTGGAGGAGCCCTTTCTTCCCTCTTCACCCCTGTAATATCCAAATAGCAGATTACTGAGCAGGGGGAAAAGGACCCCGAAACTGATCAGCGCTGGGAAAGAAGACGACAAGGCCTCCTGAGCGCCAAGTTCAGTCAGATAATAGATGGATGGATGTATGCAGCTGGCGGCCAAAAAAAAGGAAGCTTAGACAACTAAATGATGTAAACTCCCAGCTAGGAGTAGAGTGACGAAGGAGAAGGAGGATGAAGGAAGACCTGCAAAGGACGGCGATAAAATTCTGCAGGGCACGGTTCCGGTCTTTGTCGACAGTTGGCAAGAAGAGAAGAAAGACAGGGCGTAATCATTAAATTTGATATTATTCCTGCTTGTCCAGTGACTCGACTCTCCGCCGTCGATCCTCCGCTTTATTCACTCGCTATTAATACTTGCAGAAGTTAGAACAGCCTCCAGTCCAGCCCTGCTCTAGTTGCAATAAGACAGAATTACCTGTTCTCTACGGAGTGTTTCTACCATGCCTATTTCTCAAGAAACTAGGGAGAGACGCGATTCTGAGCAACCACCCAAGCTACATCAGAGACTCGTAATCAACTAACACGGAATGTTCCTGCATTAAGATTCAACTACACGAGTTACGTAGACAAAAACAAATAGAACTTTTTTTTTCTCTTCCTTTCCTTGCCACGGAAGGCCCCTTAAAAGCACGAGTCCCCATGCCATCGAAAGGTCGTATTCGGCATACTCATCTCCATGCCAAAAGACTATTAGTGGCATGATGATGTGTGCGGACCAGCATTTCCATCAAGCGCCAGCAAAGTAGCTTCCCATCCGCCACGAGTCCGAGAAATGAAGAAAGAAAAAAGAAAGATCCCATTCGGATATCATTCCCTGCGGACCCAAGTGCAGGGGGAGGTAGTTTTGGTTATTTTTTTTTTTTTTCTGTGGACATAGCAGCCCAAGCCAACGCCATACACAATGCAAATAACCCACACCAATAGAACCTTCGTCTATGTGCACTGTGGACATAAATGTCGTGCGAAAGCGTTGGCTGAAGAAGACCCGCAATCGGACTTCCCCTTCTCTATCACGAAGGAGATGGCACGATTTCTCTTTTTCCTCTTTCGTTTCCCTTCTTGTTACTCGTAAAAAAAAGCGCATGCATGGAGAAAAGCTGGAGGAAAAGAAGACCCGCCCTTAGATACCGAAACCGTAAAAGAAATTCTATGTAGCAAGACAAGGTCGATGCAGCTGCAATAGCACCGAGCAGATGAAACGACGAAAAGCACTTTTCTGGGGACGAAAAGTCGACGCTCCCGCATGGCGCGACGTCCAAGCGTTCCCCCACACGGACGCCTGGCAAAAGGGTATCTGATAAAATCGATCGCAAAAGCTCAACGCAATCTATGGTGCCCACGCAATGTCCGAAGAAGATGCGTACGATCATATAGCGTCATAAGCAGGAGTAGCTGGAGATATCGGACTGCATCGAATGACCACGTCTAAATATGACAGAACAGGAAAAGAAAACCGAAACCAGACGAAACTTGCGAACTGCCGAGCGAGGAGGTAAAAAGAAAAAGATAACCACACGTCAAATCGAAGACTGAAACGGAAACGAAATTCTAGAAAGTCGTTGCGGTCGTGACAAAGCCGGTCCTGAGAGGAGAATAATGAAGAAAGAAACCTCAGTGAATCGTTCTGATCGTTTCCGTTAAGCAATAGGCATAGAGATAGAAGGAAAGGAGCCAATCAGACCCGACGGCCTCGCCAGAGACCACAACCGATTTACCACCAGGAAGATGGTCCAGTAGGGCCAGACGGGTTGCCGTATCCACCACCGTATCCGCTATAGCCACCACCGCCATACGAGGGAGGACCACCAAAGTTGCCACCATAGCTACTAGGACCACCGCTGTAGGTGTTACCGCTAAAGGAAGGAGGACCGCCCATGCCGCCGCCCATGCGACGCATGTCACGGGTAGCATTTGCACCACGGCCACGGCCACCACGGCCACCACGACCGCCATAGCCGCTGCCTTCGCGCGCAATACTCTCCAAGAAGGATGGTACTTCCTGGTGAGCCTCTTTCAAAAGGTCGATCAAGTCGCGCACAACACCGCGGTTGCCACGGTTGAAGAAAGCAGTGGCGATACCGGTGTTACCGGCACGACCGGTACGACCAATTCTGTGAACATAGTCGTCGATATCGGTGGGCAGGTCATAGTTGATGACGTGGGTAACATTAGGAATATCGAGACCACGGGCAGCAACAGCAGTGGCAACCAGAATTGGGCAACGTCCGCTACGGAAGAACTCCAGAGCGCGTTCACGCTCGCGCTGAGTGCGGTCACCATGGATGGCGGTTGCAGGGAAGCGCTGGTTGATGAGGAAGTCGGACAGGGAATCAGCCATGCGCTTGGTTTCGACAAAAATAAGGGTAAGACCGCTGGTTCCGTGGGTGTGGAGGATATCCAAGAGGACAGAACGCTTGTCATGGTCCTCGACATACTCGACCTTCTGAGTGATGTTCTCAGACGTAGATCCAACGCGACCGACGGACAGGAAAACGTAGTCCTTCAAAAAATCGCGGGCAAGCATCTGGATATCACGAGGGAAAGTGGCGGAGAACATGAGTGTCTGGCGGTCATTCACAGAGGGCATATCCTCACCCTCAACAATACGGCGAATCTGGGGTTCGAAACCCATGTCCAGCATGCGGTCAGCCTCATCAAGAACCAAGTATTTGATGTTAACCAGGGAGATACGGCCACGTTCGATAAGGTCAACCAAACGACCAGGAGTAGCGACCAGCATATCACAGCCGCGCTCGATTTGGCGCAGTTGAGAGCCAATATCGGCACCTCCGTACACGACACATGGACGAACCCAGGAGCGATAGGCGAACTTGCGGGCCTCATCAAAGATCTGAGAGACAAGCTCGCGAGTAGGGGCAAGGATCAAGGAAGTAGGGTAAGCCTTGCGCTGCCGGCCATAGCTGAGTTGACCCTGAGCCGGTGCAGGGGCAGCAGAAGGCCCGTTCTGATATGCCTGGGAAAGGATCGGGAACAAGAAACCACCGGTCTTTCCAGAACCAGTCTGTGCACATGCCATGAGGTCACGACCGTTCATGACAATGGGAATAGAATACTTTTGAACAGGGGTGGGGATTTTGTAACTGGCGAGCTTAATGTTCGAGAGCAGATGGTCATCCAGAGGCGGGTTCGTGAAGGCGTTAACGGGTTCGGGGACGTTGTGGCCGGAGGCCTCCACGGGGATATCATCATAGTTGGCAAAGTTGATGCCAGTAGTCTGCTTGGAGGGGTCATTGGGAACACCGAAAAGTTCGCGCTCCAAACGGGCGTTCGCGGGACCGGGGATATGTTTGCCATCGCGCCATTGACCGTCTCCCGAGCCTCTGGGAGTACTGGAGGGACCGCTCTGGGAGCCACCGTAACCTGGGTGTCCGTAAGCATTTGGGTCGAAGGGCCGGCGTGGACCATCAGGGGAACTCCAGTCAGGGTTACCATTGGCGGAATTGCGAGGGTTGAAAGAAGAGGCATTTGCCCAGCTGCCACCACGGGAACCAGTTCGGCTGCAAGAAATTATTATTGCAGTTAGCCACGAAGCAAAAGGGGGATCCAGAAAGCAACAGATGTGGATATAACAATCAGGGAGAACATACTTCGCGTTCCAAGCGCCAGCGTTCCTTCCACCAGGCGAAGAGCCAGCGCCATCCAAGCCTACAGCACCAGCATTACGCTGCTGGCGAAGGTGAGGAGGGATATAGGCGGCACGTCCAGATGGCGTAGTATGAGCAGCCGCGGGAGGGGCGTGCTGGGAATCGTTCAAGGAGAGCTTTTCGACTTTCAGACTGTCGGCCATATTTGTGGTATTGCGTTCAGATATTAGTTCTAAAGACGTAGCGCAAAAGGTTGACAACTCTGAATTTTTTGCCTTGATCTGCTAGGCGTAAAGAAAGTGCACGAAATCAAGGACTGCGAAGGTAGTTTTTTTTTTTTTTTCCTCGCGAGAGCAGAAGCGAGTGACAACTCAGTAACTAATACTGGTAGTTGTCAAGAATCGAAGGAAGCCTTCTGCAAGTCTGTAGACGATAGTACAGCGCTGTATCTCTTGAGAGATTTCTAAGAAGAAAAAACGAGAGTGACGCGAAGACGAGTGACTTTGTCTCCGTCTCTCTATCAAGTGGCGACTAGGAAAAAAAAAAGACAAGAAGAGATCAGGGGAGAAAAAGTAGAACTAGGTCTCCCAAAATTCAAAGCGTAAGGAGATCTCCAAAGGAAAGAGAAAGGAAAAGTGAATAAAAGAAAAATAGGCGATATGAAAGGGAGGAAAGGAGTTAAGTAGGAGAGATGGAGGAAGAAGGGGAAGACGAGAAGTTGTGGGAGTTGAAGAACGATTATTACACACAGGCGTGCCAGGTAATTCAAATACCAAAAATTACACGAAGGCGAAAAGGCAAAAAAAAAGCGAGAAAAGCCGTTCTCTTCGCTGCCAAAACACATTT
The DNA here is from genome assembly GCA_025999795.1 of Monascus purpureus. Taxonomy (NCBI): domain Eukaryota; kingdom Fungi; phylum Ascomycota; class Eurotiomycetes; order Eurotiales; family Aspergillaceae; genus Monascus; species Monascus purpureus. Next base: position 456,849 of record AP025346.1, on the reverse strand, counting down.
CGCCTCCAATGAAATAGTAATCCAGTTGTTTTTGTCCTCGGTTATAGGCTTATGTTTTAGACTTTTTCTTTTTTCACAAATATTCTTTCCCTTTGGCTGTTTCCCTCCTTGGTTTTGAATTTTATTTAAAAAAATCTTCGCTGAGGCTAGAGGCTGATGGACTGACTGTTCTGTTCTCCTAAACAGCCTTACGCTGTGCAGACCGGACAACCACAGATGGAAACGGTAGAACAGACAGCGGAGAAAGGGGATATTCTCATTCTGGACATGCATCTACACCGCTAGGCCATCTCTTCCAATAAGCAGAGGTTGATCAATCACACTGATAGTCTGAGAATGCCTCCGTGCTGTCTATCTACCCCATGGACCAACGGTTCATGGTTCAAAGCAAGAGTAACGTCAGAAGGGGCCGTCCTTCCGTGCATGGAGATGGAATGTAACTGAAGACTGTACTGCATAGTACAGCACGTACATGCATTTGTCCGGTTTAGGTGGCGTGGGAATAGACAGGGCTCTCCAGGGGCTCCTACGAGTGGTTCAAATTCGCTGCATCTGACAGCCCACATGGCCTATGACACAACGACAGGGCGAAGAAGCGGCATGAGACTAATAGAAACGTCTCTTAACCATGGAGAATTTAGGTCTGACTCGAAACTATAAACACGCATGCCTCATAAGTTTCCGTTGCCATGAACCGATCATATGACGTATCCGTGAGTTGCCACTCTACGGAGGAAGTTGTCTATTTCGCTGTTTATGGTACACAGGGCTCCTCCATCGAAAATCTCGCTGCCCGAATACTCACAGATTCTGCTGAAACTGATCAACGCGGTCGGGTACGATCGCAGGTGTGACTAACGGGACATAGTCAGACATCGATGTTTTGATTTCAGCAGAAGGCTCGCGAAGCAGCAAGGAACTCGATCAACGTAGGTCTACAGTTCTTCATGGCTACCTTGGTCTGTCTTTTCCGCATCCAACTCTCCGCTCTTCACGACCTTGACCGGCTCCAAGGGTCGGTCCATTGCGCCCTTGGGTACATTCTCAATCAGTTCGACAATTTCATAGCCCTCAAGGACTTCGCCGAAGACGACGTGGCGACCGTCGAGCCATCTGAAAAAGGACAATCAGCAAAAAAAAAAAAACGCATCAACTGGGGGCATCGGAAATATGCATACGGGGTAGGAACGGTGGTGATGAAGAACTGAGAACCGTTGGTATCCTTGCCGGCGTTTGCCATGCCTAGAACAATACATTAACCACACATGAGCGAACAAAAAGCCTCATGGGGATTTGGAAATTACTCAGAAGGCCCTTCCGAGTGTGCCTAAGCTTGAAGTTCTCATCCTTGAACTTCGCTCCGTAGATCGACTTTCCTCCAGTCCCTGAGCCAGACCAATCAGCATCCACAGCGTTCCTGGGTATCTTTAAACTTGACACTGACCGTCACCCTTTGTGAAATCACCACCTTGAATCATGAAGCCCTTGATAACGCGGTGGAAGTTGGAGCCTTCGTAGCCGTAGCCCTCATCGCCAGTAGCCAATACTCTTCGCAATGATTCAGCTCATGAAAATCGAAGGGTCTTAGGTCAACGAGGAACAAACATACCGGAAATTCTCCGCTGTCTAGAGGGGGGAAATGTCAATACCAGAACCAGATGTGCGCACCGTAGGGATGTAATCACCCACCTTGGGAACAGTCTTTCCGTACAATCCAAGCACAATTCTGCCCAGAGGCTTACCCCCGTGCTCAATGTCGAAGTAGACCTATCGACGATCAGGATATATTCTTCCCAATGCAAGCTCGACAATCAATGACAGAATAGATTACCTTGCTGGTAATCTTAGGACCTCGCGGCTGTTTGGCTTCATCAGCCTGTACCAGCGCGAGTCCGATCGCGAGGATCAGAAAGAGAGAGACAAAAAGGTTTCTGAAATTCATGGCTGTTTGGATGATGCAGCGCACTTTTGGGAGATGGTGATGAGAAAGATCGAAACAGCCTTCAATAGCGGGAAGGCCAGCTTGCAGACTGCCATGCGGAGATGCCCTTTTCTTGGCGATGCTACCGTACGGGGTCGCTGCCGGTGATATTCGAAGACCCGGAAGAACCTTGTTACCGCTTGATTTCTTCCGCACTCGTATCCAATACTGCTGCATACCGATATCAACAACTCGCTGCCATTGAGACCGAATTGTTCTGGTCGACAGACGTCTATAGTCAAGATGGTACAGTGCTCAATCCGCCCAAATGTACGACAGACGGGTTAACTGTGGTTATCTAACCAGGTCTTCATTCTCGGTGTCAACTTCCCTGAGCGGAACCTCGTCAAGGCAAGCAAGCCCATTCATTTCATTCACTACCTATGTCAACCCAATGGCTTCCTGGATCTAACAGCTCCTGCACAGAAATCCCTCGAGACATTCTTCGGAATCGGTTCCTTCACTTCCTCCCGTCTGCTAGCACGCTTCCACATCCATCCAACATGCAAAGTCCGCGACTTGGCGAATAAGCAGGTCCTCGACCTTACAGCCGCGTTGTCAGATATGAAGATCGAGAATGACCTCCGGAGGCAGATACTTGATAATATCAAGCGATTGAAGGAGACGGGAACGTACCGAGGAAGAAGACATGCGTTGGGCTTGCCTGTGAGGGGACAGAGGACAAGAACTCAAGTTTGTGCCCCTTGCTTTCTTTCTTTCTTTTCTTCATCTTTGGCGGGTGCTGATTGTGTTCTTTTTTTTAATTTTACAGATCAAAACGGCCATCAAACTCAACCGGATGGAGAGGAAACTTTAAGCTCATGTCTTCGGTGTTACTTTTCGTTGGGAATCATATCCTTGCAACTTATCTTGTTGGGGGCATGGGAAGGCGTTATTTTCTCTTGCTTGATTTTTATGGATAGCCCAGCTGCGATGTATGTATTATATGTATAGATAAATGAGGATGGAAATAACCTGATATCAATAGTTCTTCTCTCAGGCCTTAGGTCAAGATAGGCACTTTTACAATATGCACATATCTATGCAGGAAATCGCTTTATTTGGTATACTCTGCAGTACTCCATAGTACACGTAAAGAGACAAAAGAAAAAAGAGATATACTTTTCAGCCGCATTCAGAACGCCAGCCCCATATATGCAATTTCACTCTTTCGTAGACGGCAGCACACCCTCTCCACGGTTGATCTGAATCCTCTTATCCTCACCTGCGCTTACAATACCAATGGTTTTGTCCCAGCAGACGCTGAAGACCTTAATGCCCTCTCCACCAACCCGCTTGCTGTCGGCTTTCCCTTCTTCCTCCAGACTCTTCCGCGAAATCGAGTACGTGCTCTCCCCCACGACTCCATTCCTGTCCGTCTTCGTAGACCGAACATCCCAGATTCGGCAGGTACCATCATGACTACCACTAATTAAGCCGTACGTGCTGTGAGGGTCGCGAGCCAATGCCACAACCGCATTCGTGTGTCCCCGCAGCGTCATGGCCGAGACGGCTGTTGCTGAGGCACGAGGATCGATGAGAGTAAGGTGTCGAGCAGACGTACCAGCAGCAAGCAGGTTGAGTTCGGGAAGATGTTCAAGAGAAAGAAGGGAATGGGACGTGATGCGGGTATCCACCAGTGAAGCCGTAACAAGATCCCAAGTTCGTAGGGAATGGTCCCAAGACGTCGAATACCCAACTGTGGAGTCCTTGGCATCAAAGATCGCTGCAGAAACTGGTCCAGTGTGTGAGGTCAAAAGAGTCAAGGGTCCCCGCTGCGGGACGCTCACTGAAGAATTCAGCTTCCGTCTTTTCGATCCCTTTGCGGACCCGGACGGTATTAAATTCTCCAGGGCAGCAGGGGCGTTTGATTTCTTTGTCGACCAAAACCCGACAGTGTGGTCCGACGAAGCGGACAAGATACGATTCGAGGGCGCATTTACAGCCAGAGAGTTGATGCCTGATTTATGCCCATACAGCTCAAGCTGGGGAGAGATGGTTCCTGAGAAACCATCCTCGTCTCCGGAGTACTTCCATAATCGTACTGTTCGGTCAAGTCCAGCCGAAGCAATTTGATTCGGACTAACGAATTTTGCGGCTTTGATGGAAGCAGTATGCCCGCCATCGGCGGCAGACGGCGAAATGGCAATCGTCTGAGACGACATATTCCATACTCGAAGTAGGCCATCGTAGCTTCCAGAAAGAATCCTCTCCTGGCCCTGCGAAATGCCTGATGGGTTTGATGTCCAAGAAGCAGCTGGCGATGTTGCAGAAAGTACATCGGTCGAGCTTACCCAGTCGTCATGCTGGAAGGAGGCGATATGTAATGGTGGAATCAGTGCCCTGATATATTCAATCTCAAGCGTCGTCTCCGAAGATATTTCATTTGCAGTTAAGTATTCGTCGATCGAAGTTCGGAGGAAAGTGCCATTAATCAGGAATTCGAATGGGACAGGCTTCTCATTCCCAAGAAGGTTGTTCACCAATGTTGACAGTGCATATCTTCGCAAGCCTGTAGAACATTATATAATTAGTCTAAATGATACTTGACCACTGCAGAGAACTCTAAGGGATCATTCACCTGTGGGAACGAGAATTGGGCCCGCATTTTCGGGCAATGCAATGTCTTCATTCTTGGTGGTTAACTGCACTCGGACCTGCTTCTGCGAGGTCTGAGATGAGGCTGCAGTAGAAATATTATTCAGATCCAGAGCCATGATTGAGGACGAATGTTGTATAGTCTAATTTAAAAATACTTTGTGTGATCTGCCCATATTTTGCGGTTGTCGCAACTTGGATCAGAGCCAGAGAAAAAAATACGGCAACCCGCGCGGCCAGTTGTGTAAATCCCGGAGACGGCAGACATACGCTGTACAGAAAATACGAACACTCCAGTGCTTTCTTCTATTTTTTACCAGATAGTAGAGCTTCGTATATACAATGCACATTTTCGGTCTCCCTATCCTCTTGATGTTCTTCGAATCTCTGCAATTGCTTTCCGCCGGTGGTCAGATTCAGCAAACAGTGCTTTAATCAGGTCAACAACCTCATCGGCTGAAAACTCTAGACGGAGTTCTCCTTCAACCCAGAGGTACTTGATATCGGCAAGTGAGCTTTCAAGAATATTAACCAGATATTGGAATTTGAACCAATTTGGAACATATATTGCGGTCATAGGCACGGCTTCCGCACCAGCAACCGGCTCGGGCATGAAGAGATCCTCCAACGTCGAGATCTTGTTACAGAATAGCACAAGTCGTTTGGATTGGGCTTCGGGAATATCACCTAGCTCTTCAGTATCAATGATAATTTTGTTCAGAACCGTGGACAGTAGAGAACCAATAGACTGAAGAAGTGCGGAATAAGAGAGGATCGGTTGCCATTCTTTGTAGACGTCGCGAATTCGGTCAACAGTCGCGCTCACTGCATTCTCACATTCTCCTAAGAATGGCTGCTCCGAGCAGCGATTGAAACCTTGAGCTCCATCGAGCAGGTCTGAGACAATGGTGCGTTGAACTTGCATTTCCTTCATGTAAGCAAGCTTGCCAAACTTCTCGAGTGAGACGATATCAGGCTTGAGCCTCGTTAGCTGGCGTTCCTCAGCTATGGCGCGTATCTGACTAGCCAGGTATTGGCTGTCATTATAGAGATATATTTGTCCTGACTTGAGTTTAAGAACGTAAAATGACGACGCTATAGCCTTGTACATGGCAATAATCAAAGTTGGAAGAGCTAAGAGACCCGGCCCAGAGGGAGCAACCTTAGACGTGGAATATCTGGGCCAAGTTAGCTAGAGTATGAAACAGGAATGGCCAGACAACGTACGTAGGCTGTGATAGGGCCTCGGCGTCCGCAATCTGTTGTCGGACAATAGCAAGGACGGCATCAGGAATGTCAGTGATATTGTACTTTTCTCTTAAAGTAACCTCTTCCTTATTGTTATCCCATTGGGCATGCCATTCGTCGAAAGTCGTATGCAGTAGAGTTTGGTCTGCTTGTGTTACATTCTCTGTCTCTACCTTCTCAACTTGTCTCGTTATGCCTCCCTTGGCGGCGAGAACGTTGCGAACCTGGTCTAACGAATGAATTCGACGTCTCGTGAGCCACAGACGGGGGGCTTGCTGTACCCAAGAAACAAGCTCTTCTTCACCATGCCAACCAAGCGACTCCAGCGTCTGAGTGAACTGGAGGACATGGTTCAGCGTCTTCTCAAATTCTCCAAGACCAGAGAGGTCAGTAGGTATCGCAGATGACAACCAACCCGATATCAGATCCGACGAAAGTTTGGGAACGAAAGAATCAGAAAGCAGGTCAAGTATTAATGTCGGGAGGCAACATCGCAAGTAGCCTAGTACTTCAACTATACGATCCAGCACTTCGGAGACTGGTGCAGCTGATGGCTCAGGATCAACGTTAATAGCGAATTCCCCAACTCGCACACCATGACTGCGACCGTCAACGCCAGGCAGTATTATTGCATCTATTATGGTAGCAGTCAGGTCCCTTTGAAATTTTTCATTGACCGAGGGGAACAGCTCGAGTCGCAATAGAGCCGCGACAGTCTCTTCCAAAGTGATTCCTACTACCTTTTTCAGTGATAATCCAGCTCATAAAACCACAAGTCTTCTTACCGTCAATTGTTCTGACCTGCAACTCCCGCTTATCCTTGTCGATCCTCACCTGCTCATTCCAGCGTGTACGGAGATACTCCGCAACCTCTTGTCGAAGCCCCATGATATTTTTGGACAGTATATTCATTATATTAGTATTCGTAAAAAGGCTATCCTTTTTCAAAGACTTCGTTATCTCCTCTACGGTCTCAATGGCGGCCGTGACCTGTCCACAACTCAGAGCTACTCGTCCAGCATCGAGCTGCTGACAGAGTTTCTGTACCGCCTCCAACGTGCTCGTTACAGCCTGATTGAACGCGATTTCCGTTTGAACCAGCTTGACTTTGGCTGCAGCATCTGCAACCTTCAATTCAAATGGCTTTGTCTTCTCATGCTGTGCAACAATCTCTCGCGCAGTGAGCCTTGAACGCTCAATGTCCGCATGGAGCTGCTTTGCCTGCGACATCCAACCATCGGCATCAAAGGTGTTTTCCCGACTCTGAAAACCTATTTCCTTCTATTACCGAGTACAGATGTCAGCAAAAAGCTGTTGGCAACCGGGCAGTCAACCAAGAAACCAATTGAATCCCAAAGACATACCTCTACTTGCTGTCTTGCTTCCGAGATAAGCTCCAATTCCTTCGACAGCACAGATGGAGGAAATTCTGACACAGCAATATTCTCTGACCCCGGATATGTGCCTTCAGAGACGAAATCTAGAAGCGTCTGGCATACTTCCGGTTCGGAAGTTTTCTGTGACATGTTGGATTGTGCCTGGTGGCTGCCAATTCTCAAGTAGATGCACGCTTAAGGGGTCCTACAGTAAGAGTAGGTGCGACGCAGACAATGATATACCGGAATCCAAGCGATTTGTGGCTTCTGAAGATGGACAGGGCCAGAAGACTTGCAGTGCAAGCAGAGAGAGGGGCAAAGAGAGAGCTTAGCTGTCGCTAACGGCATAGCTTCACGAAACCATGTGACTTGGAGTCACCGCCTCAGGCACGCAGCGTCAGAACCTCCGAAAGAGTTGTGCTGGCGAAAATTACTGCGACTCTTGGATGACAGACATAGATCTGTAAGGCCTGTATAGGCATATACATTGGCGTCACGTCTCCCGGAGTCCCTTTCTGATAGAAGGAACGCACGCGGAGGTTCTGCTTGAGAGCCGACGTACTGGTCTTATGCGTAACGGGACCCAGACTTTGCTCCAACTGACCAAATTCCAGCTCGGGAGCTCTCTGGACACGAAGTAATCCATCGTGTTGTCCCGTATCTCCATACCGGGCCTGAATCGGGCGAATTTTGCTTGGTATATGTGAGTATTCTCTTGGTTTTCCTGCCTATCCAGCGTTGTGGTCGTCTTTTGAGGGTTTGCCGGACTTTTACGTCAATTCTGCAGAGCAACATCATGGACTGCTAGCATCATTTGGGTTCATTTCTCAGCATGCGCCATTTTCCCATAGGAGTGGCCTTCCTCTCTCTTCTTCCTTTATGTTTCCTCCTTGCCTGTCAGTTATGGAACAGGTATATTTCCCATGCTCATTGTTGTCCGATGTCAATCATCTCCCCCGCCATTTCTTGTTCTCCAGATGCTTCGATCGTTTTTTTTTTTTCTCACATTGGCCCAGCCTAGCTTGCTAACTGAATCAGCCTATCCAGTTTGCCTCGGAATTTGGCCACCGGCTCGTTGACACAAGTAAAATCCCCAAAATTTCTTGCCTTGCCGCCATTCAAGATGTCTCCTAGCCAAAGAAGCCACTTTAAATTGCTTCAGAAATTCAAGCCTGACTACTCGCCTAGCGAGTTCACCCAGTATGAGTCGGAGAGAACGGGCATGAGGGCGGTAGTCATTGATCAGAAGGGCCCCAAGGTGACCGGATATTTTGTGCTTGCCACCGAAATTCATGATGACTCCGGAGCTCCTCATACTCTGGAACATCTTTGTTTCATGGGTTCTCGGAATTACCGCTACAAGGGATTTCTTGATAAGCTGGCAACCCGTGTATACTCGAACACGAATGCCTGGACTGCTACGGACCATACAGCCTACACGCTGGATACTGCTGGCTGGGAAGGATTTGCCCGGATTCTGCCAGTATATCTAGAACATGTCATTGCACCAACTCTGACAGACGAAGGTTGCTACACAGAAGTGCATCATATTGATGCTACAGGCAACGATGCAGGAGTAGTGTACTCAGAAATGCAGGGTGTGCAAAACAATGCCGCGGAGCTGATTGACTTAACTTCTCGGAGGCTTTTGTATCCTCGTGGGGTCGGGTTTCGGTACGAGACCGGAGGCATGATGGAACAGCTGCGGGTCCTTACAGCGGAAAGGATTAGGGCATTCCATCGTGAGATGTATCAGCCTAGGAACCTATGTTTGGTCATAATGGGGGAGGTAGATCATGCCAACCTTCTTGAGACTCTGGACGAGTTTGAAAATACTATTCTAGACGTCATTCCAAGCCCTGATTCACCCTTCAAGAGGCCCTGGATAGATTCCCACCAGGCCCCAGCGTTGGAAAAATCGACTATAGAGAAGGTGGAGTTTCCCGAAGAAGATGAATCTTTTGGTGAAATTGAAATCAGATTTCTAGGGCCAAGCTGCGTTGATCCGGTCCAAAGTGAGTTAACAATCTGTCCGGCCCCGCTTAGACTTCGAAAGAACAACGCTTACATTTCTCAGCTGGGGCGCTCAATGTGGTGCTACTATACCTGGCCGGCTCATCTGCCTCTCTTTTGGAGAACATTCTGGTTGAGAAGGAACAAGTAGCCAGTGCCGTTTATTACTCCACTGAGGATCATCCGAGTATTGAGATCCGTTTCACGCTGACCAGCGTAGAAACTGAGAAACTTGAACAAGTAGAAAGGAGATTCTTCGAAGTGTTAAAAGATGGCATGGCTGCCCAGCTAGACATGAAATACTTGCGCGAATGTATTGACCGGCAACGGCGAACTTGGAAATTTTCCACAGAGAACTCCGCTTCTTCGTTCGCAGAATATGTCATCTCTGATTTCTTGTATGGGAACAGGGATGGCTCGACCATGTTGGATGTTGCCAGTCTGAGGGAGTATGACGTCTTGGAGAAATGGAGCGAGAGTGATTGGCGCAGCTTTATTAAACAGTGGATCGCTGATGCTCACCATGTCTCTGTCCTTGGGGTACCATCATCAAAGCTTGCGGAGAAGCTGAAGAAAGATGAAGAAGCTAGAGTTGCGGCGCAGAAGAAGGGCCTTGGCGCAGAGGGGTTGAAAAAATTGGCCGAGCGTCTCGAAAAGGCGAAAGCTGAGAACGACAAAGAGATTCCAAAGCAGATGCTGGAGGAGCATAAGATCCCCGGCGTTGAATCAATCCATTTCATAGAGACCACAACTGCTAGGTCTGGTGCAGCTTTGAAGGCCGGTCATCCTGAACACCGAGTCCAGAAGCTCGTGGATAGCGACGATTCTGGTAAGCCGCTTTTCATACACTTTGAGCATATCCAGAGCAGCTTTGTGCAGCTCTCTGTTCTTGTTTCGGTGGAGTCCGTGCCGGTTCACCTACGCCCGCTATTGTCCGTCTTCACAGAGGCTTTCTTCAGCCTCCCCCTCAGTCGCAATGGCAGGACCATCAATTTCGAACAAGTCGTCGTCGAGTTGGAGAAGGACACCGTTGGCTACACCATGGAAAGTGCCCGGACTCTTGGAAATTCGGAGATGCTGCGCATATCTTTCCAGGTGGAAGTAGAGAAATATAGCACAGCAATATCTTGGCTCCGTGAGCTTTGTTGGAATTCTATCTTCGACGTTGAGAGGCTTCGAGCGATTACTGCTCGGCTCCTTTCTGATGTACCGGACTCCAAGCGAAGTGGCGATGACATGCTTGCTGCCGTGCATGTAATGATCCACTACGCTTCTGAGTCCATCGTGAGGGCCAGGAGTACCCTGGTGAAGGCACGTTACCTTAAGCGCATTAAGCGACTCCTTGCTGATCAACCTGACGTTGTGGTTGGGTACATGGAGGAGGTCCGGAAGAGTCTCTTCCAATTTGAGAACATCCGGGTTCTGGTTATTGCAGACCTTGACAAACTTTCCAACCCCGTATCTTCTTGGCAGCCATTCACGCAGAGTTTGGGTCCTGGCACCACTCTACGGCCGGTTACCAATCGAAGATCGTTGTTGAGCAAAATTGGTCAGAAACTAGGCGGGAAGTCCTATATCATTCCTATGCCGACAGTCGACTCATCCTTTGCCTACGCGACGGCAAGGGGCCTTGATTCCTATGATCACCCGAAGCTCCCGGCGTTACTAGTAGCGAATGCTTACATGAATGCCGTCGAGGGCCCTCTTTGGGTTGCCGTTCGTGGAAAGGGCTTGGCCTATGGGACGAATTTTGCCTATAATATTGACACAGGGTTCATCAATTTCGATGTGTATCGGTCTCCAAACGCGCACAAGGCCTTTGAGGCAAGCAAAAAGATTGTCAAAGATCACATATCTGGCGCGACACCATTCGATCCTCTGATGTTAGAGGGCGCTATCAGCAGCATCGTTGTTAGCTTTGCCAACGAACAGGCCAGCATTGCTGGCGCAGCGAAAGGCAGTTTCATCCGCCAGGTGATCCGGCAGCTGCCTAGCGACTATAAGGAGACGATGTTGAAGCGAGTGAGAGACATCAGCGTCGACCAGGTTCAAGAAGCGCTACGAGTGATCATTCTGCCTTTGTTTGACCCGAAAACCTCCAATCTTGTTGTCACTTGCGCAACGGTGCTTGAGGAGGTAAGAACAGATGTCCTGCGCATTGTCCATAAGAATTACAGGTTAATGACCGCTAATCTGTGCAGAAAATCCAAAAAGGCCTTCAGTCATCGGGGTTCAACCCCGAGGTGCAGCCTCTCAAGAAGTTCGAGGATGACTATGGACTGAAGACGGACGGTGACGAAGATGAGGAATCCGACGAAGATGAGGACGAGAACGATTTCGAAACGGGTTCAGAGGATGAAGAGGACGATGAATGAGGCGAATGAATGACTTGTTAGATCGACATGGAGCTCGTTTTGTGCGAGGATTCGGTCAACTTGATAGAGATGCTGTGTGTGTATACAGCCAAGTTTTCCCAATAATAGAACCACGAGATCCTAGAACTGGGAAGAATAAGTGCAGTACTTCACGCGCTATACCTCTGTAGTGTAAATAGGGGCCATTCAAAGGCGCTTGTGCTATCTGAACATTAATCTGAAACGCAGTGGCTATGCAGACGTCCAGTCAAACAACCTCGAAGATCTTCTAAGCGCTGAGGTTGAGGTCTCTTCCTCTCGCATATTCAAGACTGACTGTCAATGGATTTATCTGCTGTCCTGTCCCTTTCTCGAAAATTGTGAATTTCTCTTCACTATATCCATAGAAAGCCCACTTTTGTAACGTTCACCCTTCTCGAATCAGTCATTTCGATGCGTTAACCCGGATATCAAAGGCCTATCGTCCTGTCTGACAATTTCGGCGAGAACGATACTGAATTGAGAGTTTTCCAGACTGCCTGTTTTCTGCGCTTGTATGTTCTTGTATGTTTGTTTCCAGACGAATGACATGCATTCGGAATGAGTGTGTCTCCAACGCCAGCAACATGCCACTACTATTACCTCATTATCATCATCGTGCTGGCTCTTCTTCAAATTGACCTGACAAATGGGACACTCTGCTATACGCCAAATGGTGACGTGTCGAATGATGTGCCATGTAACGACACAGGAGCTGCGAGTGTATGCTGCACGCAGGGCTTCCTGTGCACTTCTAATGGCCTTTGCCAGCCAGAGGGCTGGTGGGATGGAACAACGGGGAATAAGCTCCAATTTATTAGAGGGACTTGTTCGGATAAGACATGGTCTTCGCCAGCGTGTTTCGGGCATTGTGTTGCAGGTGAGTAGCTATATTCGTTGCGAGGAGGTCAGCTTCTTCTTGCTTGCTGGTATCTTCATTCAGGGTAGGCTCTTGCTAACCGGGTAACCTGTATAGAGAGCATGGGAGGAGGCGAATGGGTCATGCGCTGTGGAGCGAATTCGAATAATTACTGCTGCTCTGCCGACGATTGTTGTAATCGATCTTCTTCTTTCCCACAGTTCACCTTGGGGAATCCAACCATCACGGCAACAGCTGGTTTCGAAGCAGGGTACACGAGTTCAGCAGTTTCGTCTCTATCAGGGTCCATAGCAGCACCGACGCCTATTTTCATAAATTCTACTTTCGCAAACTCGACCTCTTCTTCATCGACAGGGAATGCAACGGCATCGGTGCCTTCATCCAGCAGTGGACACTCTCAGACAAACACAAGCACCATTATCGGTTTAGTCGTTGGCCTGGGAGTTGGCTTGTTCCTTCTCGGTTGCCTGGTCAGTTTCCTTTTCTTCCGTACACAGAGGAAGAGGAGCATCAAATCAGCTGCGATGCAAAATGTCTCTATTGTTTCCGAGCCCGTGAATACTATATGGGGGGAGCTGGAGCATCCTAGCTGCATTGCAGAACTGGATGGGACACGGACGACTAGATCAGAGATGCTGTGAATTTAACATGATGCTTGGAATTTTATAAAGATATTAGACGAAGAGAAGGCAAGAGGTGACTGGATTGCCCTGATATTCTTCTATGTACAGTACCATATTCAAGTAATGTCGCATATATATCCCTTCCCAGCTGGCCTGGACGGCATACCTTCGGCACAGACACTCTTTGCCGTAAGCCCATGGAGTTCAAGGAGGGCCATGTAGAATCACAGACAGTGAAAACAACATAGGCGCAAGCAGTGTAGGAATTCCAAGCATGTAGCAAGCCGGAACTAGTACTCTGGCTACCAACCCAAAGCCCGTCCAATAGCACCATAAATCTTAGCATCAGCCAGAACCAGGATAGGTGGGAAAAGCCATTGATAAAAAAAGGAATTAGAAAGTCCCATATTGGCATTTCATCGCCTAATTAGATCGAACCTCCACGACATGACGAAAAAAAAAAAAAAAAAGCAACACAAACAAACCTAAACCACATCTTTACCAACTCAGATACTTCCTCCCTTTGGCCTTCCTATTCTTCAGGATCTTCCGACCGGCACGCGTCCTCAACCGCGCCAGAAACCCATGACGCCTTTTCTGCACTCTCCGGGACGGGTTATACGTGCGACGCTTACCGCCCAGGGAGGCGCTGGCGGAGAAAGACCTGGTTTGGGCCGGGGAGGATGCGAATGCGAATCCAAGTCCGGACTGGGGTGCCGTCGATAATGATGGACGGAATAGGGACGGGACATGGACATTCTGAGTAGAGGGACGGAGGAATTGGTGAGCTGGGAATGGGGAAATTGCGGAGAATGCGCGGAGAGATGAAGATGGCGGTTGAGAGAATGGGATTCTGTTTTGTGTGTGAGTATCCGGTAGGCTCATATAGAAAGAAATAAGTCGATCTCTCTCGAGAAGAGGCCAAGACGCACCTTGTTACTTGTGACTGCATGGCAGATGTCCTGAGGGCAGAGGGCAAGGCCCTGCACCGGAGACAGAGCATGTTGAGCATATGCGACGATGGCCGATGGATGAATCCGTCGAAATTGACCTTGCCGGAGGACTAGAATTCGGATCAATTCAATTCGCGGTGTCAGGGAGGTATCTGGGTAATCTTTAATAGTTCAAGCAGGAAGATGGACAATTGCGGAGTTGGAATTCGCAGAAAATGGATCTCCGGCCCGAACAAAAAAAAAAAAACGTTTCCAGGGCTTCATCTTGATTGCAGTTCCAGCTTCGTCTTCCTTCGCTATTTGATCAGGTCAATTAAACCTCTTATCGACCGTATATTTCATAAGACTCTACTTTCTAGACCTAGATTCAACCTCGAAATTCAAAAATCATTTACAGACGGTCCCAAATCCCTCACTCTTTAACAACAGTCACCGACTACTCTACAAAGGTGAAAGAACAAAATGACCACACAAGGACCCTCTGCCCTCCCACCAACGACAATCCTATCCTCACAGCACATCTCTCAGTCCGCCGCACACGACTTCCTATCCGCCTATCTCGACCGCGCCGCTACAGACCCAGCACTACAACCCAGCGCATTCATCACAGAGCACGGCCCCGTCTCGCGCACAACAGCTGCTGCGCCTAATCTCACGCTACATAACCTCAAGCGTGTTCAGGCCGGCTTGGCAGGCGAAGTGCTGGGTCGGGATTTGACAGTTGCGAAGCCTGCAGATGGGGAGCAGGGGGTGGAGTTGGGAGATGATAATAATAAGAACGATTCTCCGAATACAGCCGGTTGGCAGCAGGAGACTACGGGCGGTGATGATGGGATGGGTGAGCAGGTGATGGATGTCGATGATGAGGCCGAGGCTCCTGTCGCTAGTACTACAGGGGGAGTTGATAAAGAAGAGAGGAAGAAGAAGAAGAAGGAAAGGAGGTTGGCCGAAAAGAGAGCAAAGGCTAGTAATAGAGATGCAGCTGAGGCTGAGGAATGAGATGTTTATTTCAGTTTCTTTTCTTGCATGACGGCTTCCATGTTTTCTGGTTTTCTGTCTAGCTTCCAAGACTCTTTGAAGATTTCCAGATCCTCATTATATGCGCTGCAAATACCCCATGGAAATTTCGTTCGAGAAAGAAGACCTTTGCTTTCTAAGATATTGAAAATTTTCTCCCACATGGGAGAGCCGCTCCTCAGTCAACCCAGTCTCGTCTTCGGAACTGTTGAGAGTTACAACTCCCGATCCGCCGCTTTGGCAGGCTTGTCACTATCCTCCTTTCTGCTGTCGGTGACCTTGCCACCCTTCCAGCCAATTGCACTCAATCGCTCGGTAAGGATGGGGTGAGAATAGTGGTAGCTGGCATACATCCAGTCGGCATCCATGGCGCTCAGGTTCTCAATCTGGAGTTTAAGGAGCGACTGCGCGAGCTTATCGGAGTAGCCAAGTTTCAGGGCAAAGGCATCTATAATGTTGTTAGGGTATTCATTTTGAGGCGCTGGCCGTAGGTAAACCATACCGGCTTGGAATTCAAACTTTCGGCTCAGGATGTTCATAAAGAGCTTGAGCACAGCATCCATTGGTACCAAGGCATCCGAGAACAACAAGAATCCAATCATGATAGGCTGTTGATTGTGAAACCCAAAGGACTCGTACAGCGATTCGTTGTTAACGAAGACCGAGAAGAGCGCAAAGATGTAGAACATGTGGAACTGGAGTAGTCAGCTAATTGTAGAAATAGGGATGCTGCATAGAAATGAAATAGATGGCGTACCTGAGTAATACCCAAGAGCTTCGTGGTATGGCCAAGACTCCAATGACCAAGTTCATGGCTCAAGACAGCAACGACTTCCTCGGGTTCGCTCTGTTCGATCAATGTATCGTAGATAACAATGTGCTTCTTCCACGGCAGGCCATAGAAATAAGCGTTGCTGTGAGAACTCCGCTTACTGCCGTCAATCACATACAACTCCGACAAGGGGAAGTTCAACTTCTTAGCTAGATTCTCCACGCCAGTCTTGAGTTCACCAGGTGGAAGGGGAGAAAGTTTATTGAACAGCGGTAGGATAACACTGGGGTAGATGGTGATGGCGAAGATCTGGACAAAGACACTAAAGAGCCAAAGATAGTAGAAGAACTCGTTTCCAGTCTTCTGAATGATCTTGAGCATGGCACTTATAATCGGACCTCCGAGAACAACCCCTAGTGCCTGACCCTTGAGCATATCCGAGATCCACAGCTTGGGTGTCTGTTTGTTGAACCCGAATTTCTGTTCCAGGACGAACGTGCCATAGTACGATATCGGGAGGGATAGGACCGTGCTGATGATATTGAAGATGAAGAAAAAGACCAGTGTCTGCGAAATTTCGCCTTGGAAACGCGAGGGAAGGTACCGTGCTAGAAACAGACCGCTGAAGCCCCAGATCTTGGGCAAGACGTTTCCATAGACGAAGGCGATATTTTGGATTTGTCCATACAGACCGGTGATGAAGCCGAACTTAGCCTTTGCGCGAGCATATGCCTAAATGAGTTCCAATGCAGTTATTAGTATTGCCATCCATGCCGCGACTTTACGCGGAACATACCTGGCTCTTGTCAAAGACCTCCTGTGATACCTCCCCTTCGAGGACCTTGGGAGGCTTGGTTCGCTGTAGAATCTTATACTGCCGAAGCGACAGAAGCCCTTCCAGGATATACTGCCCAAGTGAAAACCCCACGATGATATTCTTCCAAGGGAAGAGTGGTCGGTCGAGGAACCGCGCGAGTTGCTATTACAATGGCCATCAGTTTCTCTTGGGATTACCAGCTTCGGTTTGTGTTGTGCAAAAAGCAAGAAAGAAAATAAATAGATAGAATTCTGGGCATACCTCGAGTATATACATGGCTCTAGATAGGATGACAGCAGAGATAGCGCTGTCTTGGTTTGGTTGTCAAAAGTGAGATGGATTTATGTAACTAGCTAGTTAACTAGTTACTGGGGTTACTTAGTCACCGTTCCGAATGCAATGTGGCCTCGGAACCAGGATAATATTATGGATGGACAAAGGGATGAATAGAAGATGCATTTTATTATGCTGCAAAGGCCAAACAGGATAGCCAGTCTGATGAAGACAAGTTTACACTTATTACATGAGGGTGCGCTGGCCTTTTGCATCTCCTTTCTCCCATTCATAAGACTATTCACTTAAACAATGCATACACATGAATAGGTACATGCAGACAAAACAAGCAGGTTAAACAAAGAAAAGATAAAAAAGACCAAGAAGAAATGACGTGGTAGCACTCTGCAGCTTACTTCATAGCAAGCGTCGAGTAAAGGGAGTTAAATCTACTTCAGTAACATCAACTTGTCTCCAACGAACTCATCTCCGCCGCTAGTAATACGCGAATTGTCTCGGCATTTTGGGCAATCTTATCTCTAGCACAAGGACTCATTTTGCACTTGTGAATCCCTAGCTGAATAGGATGTTCGCTGGAGTTCCTGCGTTCTCTATGTGTGGGGAATTTTCGACGCTTCATTTCTATGCTCCTTCATTAAATACCGTAAACTTTTTGGGGTAGCTGAAATAAAATGCTTTCTCCTGAAACTATTGCTGGAAAATTCCCCAGAAAGCTCTCGGTCGGATCAAGCAAACTGTGTTTCAAAAGAACAGACTATTTAGTCCATGATGGGCTCAAGAGTGTTACCGCTAGAAGAAGTTAGTTAGCTGCACATACCAGGGGATTGCAAACAACAAAATATGAGGTACTTACGCGACAATATTTGCCCATCCGATCAGTCGCCAGTGCTTCTCAATTCTCCGACTGATGGCAATCTTCTCCCCAATCTCGGTACAAGCCGGGCTGGTCAAGCTGAGCTTCGCGGCGTCTGCCTTTACACCTAGGACCTTGGCACCGGTGGCGGTCGAGCCGATGTTTACCATGAGAACTTCATTCTTGGCCAGTTTGCTGACTTTGGCCTGTTTTCCATCGGAAGTCTTGACACCCAGCAGACGGCGCAGCAGGAAGTAGTTGACTTCCAGTTCGGTGTAGATAGCTGGCAGACGTCCACGGTGACCCAAGACGAAACCGACCAAACGATCCGCACGGCACAGCGTAGGATCAACCCGGGTTCCAACACCAATGAGACCACCAGGAACCGCGAATTTCAGGTCGTTGTGCTCGGCAAACAAAGAGACAACACGGGAGAAGATGGGGCGGCATTGGATCTTGCCATTCTCGTCCTTGGTAACAAGACCAGGGCGAATCTCAACCTCGTCATTCAACTTTAGCACACCAGTCAGAATCGAGCCACCGGCAACACCACCCTTGAGCTCGC
This sequence comes from Monascus purpureus, assembly GCA_025999795.1. Classification (NCBI taxonomy): domain Eukaryota; kingdom Fungi; phylum Ascomycota; class Eurotiomycetes; order Eurotiales; family Aspergillaceae; genus Monascus; species Monascus purpureus. The sequence continues at coordinate 438,466 of AP025346.1, read as the reverse complement.
TAATCTCCGCACCAGGCTTGTTGACATCAAAAGACCGGATAACGATCATATGAGGCGAAGCAGTGAAATCACGGACTGGAACAGGAATGTGCGAAACCAGATACTCGTTGACAGCGTCGATATTGTACTTCAGCTGCGCGGAGATAGGGATGACGGGAGAGCCATCTGCCACGGTACCTCTGATGAATTTCAGAATCGATTGGTAGTGCTGCAACGCTCCATCTTCTCTCATCAGATCGACCTTATTTTGAAGGATGATGATGTGACTGAGTTTCATGATTTCGATAGCAGCCAAGTGCTCTGAAGTCTGAGGCTGGGGGCAGGCTTCGTTTCCAGCAATCAGGAGCAGGGCTGCGTCCATGACAGCAGCGCCTGACAACATGGTGCTCATGAGAATATCGTGACCAGGGCAGTCAACGAATCTGTTATTTATCAAAAAAAAAGGAAATTAGTCAGGACACAACTCCATGCTATCAAAAGAAAGGTTTTGGTAAAACTGTCCACGTACGAGACATGTCGCAATAGCCTATACCGTCCTGTACACCCATCTCGTTCGCAAGGAGGATCAATCTCCTTCTCACTCTTGTAGCTCTTGTAGCATGTTGGCCGGGGGCACTCAGGACTGTCGCACTTGTAGATCTTGGCGTTGGCATAACCCAGCTTGATAGTGATGTTTCGTTCCAGCTCGTTCTTGAAACGGACGGTCTGCACTTCCGAAATAGCCTTCACCACAGTTGACTTGCCGTGAGCGACATGTCCGATGGTACCAATGTTGATAGTGGCCTGGCGCGCAATAATCTCGGGGGACAGAGGCGTCAATTTTGACAAGTCGAGAGTACTCGGATCAGGCTGTTCGGGCAGTTCTGGCCGCTTGATCTCGGATACAGGCTTCACATCGGATTTCTTCATCGCAGACTTCTTGGGGCGCTTCTCACCCTTCGCAGGCTGGTCAAGGTCCTGTTCTTCAATGTCGCTGTCGCCGTGTGCGTTGGCGTTGGCATCCAGCACAGGGGAGCCAGGCCCCAAAGATTCCTCGTCTGAAAAATCGCCGTTGGCAGCCATGGTTACGATAGTGACAATGGGTTCCGACAACGACTAAAAGATAGGCTGTTGAGGAAGTGAGAAGAAAGAGCAAACAGGAAGAGAGGCAGGTCCTTTGTAGAAATTTGCTACCTTAGAGCGGAGGCGATAATGACAGAGTCAGTGGGGTTTTGTGCAGTGGAGAGTTACAGCGGGCGGTGTATGGACGGAGGAATCAGTCACGGCTGGTAAATTGTTACTATTGCCTCTGCTATATTATTTATTCTTCTGCAGATGCTGATAGATGGTCGTTGACGATTGGAAAAAATGGATGTTTGGTGGAAAGATTCTACTTCTGAGGTGTTTTGTGGCTGCTCTTTTTTTCTTTCTCTTCTGCCTTGCTCTGCACATGACTCATTGCTCTTCCGCTTCTAACACATCCACTATGCATGCATAAGGCTTCCTATTTCCTTCGAATATTGGCTCTGTGTGCCCTCTGAGCTTGTGCATCTGGCGATATATCTTGAAGTGATAGTGACGTATATAATGCAGTTGTTAAATGCTAGAAGTACTGTTCTCCAGATTGGCAATGGTTCCCTTTCTTTCTTTGCCTCGTCTTCTCATCATACAAATGGGTATATAAAAACAGGTCAGAAAGGATAGTGAGCCTCTGTTCATTCATCGTCGCTTTCCTCGTCCTCGGAAGATTCCTCAGCTTCCTCTTCGAACTCATCTAACGACTCATCAGAGGCCGACGCATCCTCCGGCGGCAACATAACGAAGGCTTTCAGACAGGTGATACGGTTGCCTGTCTCATAAGAGTTTAAAAGCCTTCCAACCTGGCGAGGGTTTGAGGGGCTCTCATCTTTGGATTCTGGAGTGTCCCTTGCTTGTGCTTCTAAAGAGAGCTCCTTTCCATTTAACATCCACACGCGAACCGTCCCATCACTGCCAGCAGTCACAAGAAGAAAGTCATCATCTCTCGCCTTCGATTCACCTCGAAGGCTCAAAATCTTAAAATCCTTTATCCGACCCGGCAGGCCATTCTGCTTACCGCCGAGCTGAGCGACAGCCTCAGCGTAAGGCATTGACGACCCCGAGCCTTCTTCAGCTTTTCGTAGTTTCTTCGTCGAAAAGAAGATGATCCTTCCATCCTCCGTGGAAGCCACGAGTCGTTCATCACCACCATCAGAAGAAGAGTCAAGGTCGACATATTCAATCTGGTGAAGCTTACTTCGCGGGCTCGGTAACAACCGGCACACGGGCACCGAATCCTACGTAAAAAGTCAGGAGTGTGAACTGTGTGCTGTACTTATCTGGGAGAAACTTACTATTCCAAAGACAACAGCCCCCCATTCAAAGGCAACTGCAAACTCCTCTCCTCGAGAATTCCAGACAATCTTCCGTCCTTCCCCAGTACTCCACTTACTTTCGTTGACGCTCTGCAGGATGTCTTTGCTGAAGTTCAGAACCCCAGCTTTCTTTCCGGTGACCAAATTCCAAAGCCTCATGCACTTTTCTCCTCTTCCGACACTTAGCATGAGTTTCATACTAGGGTGTATGGCAAAGTCATTGACACCTGATGGTGCCCCCCCTGGAGGAGCAGTATCACCAGTGGGTCTTCCTTGGGCTTTTGGACGGGGGGCTTTGATGGTCGACACGACAGTAAAGTCGCGTGTTCTGGTAACGGAAATAGTGTTGTCTTCGGCAGCCGCGAGAAGCTTTGAATGCGAAGGGAAGTACAGCGCAGAGATGCTAGCGGAATGGTGCAGCAATGAGCCCAATTCGCGGTTCTTCGGGTTCTCGAGAATCTTGTTACCGGCCAGAGTCGGGACGGACGGATGATTTTCATCCAACGTTGGAGAAGCAGACAACGAATAGAGATTTATGCGTTCGTCTGTACCACCGCTGGCAAGGATGAGCTTCTGGGGCCCTGAGGAATCATTCTTTGGAGGCGGAGACAATGCAAGACATCGTATCGCAGATGCATGGGCCTCGAACAAAAAGGTATCCACGAATTGGACAGACGATGAACCTGTATCCGGTTTCTTTGGATCAGAGGAGAAACACGAAGATGAGATAGCGGCAGTAAATCCATGCAGGACTCGTTCGTAGGAACCAGTGATGACTTGAACAGTCAGCGCGGTATCATCCGGGCTAGTCGATGAAGATGTTTCTGCATCTTGTGACGATTTGGTAATCTTCAAAGCTTTTTCAGCTACCTGTCCATGTTTGAAGGCTTCTTCTCTCTTTCTTTTAGTCATTTTTTGCTATAATTGTGGTGATGTTATCGCGGAGAAGCCTGTACGTAGGTTGCGTTGCAAGTCGAAGCAGTGAACTTTTTTTTTCTGCGACGGAGCTATTAATTACTTATCAGCAGTGATAGGCAAGATTTAATGCCTTGTTTATGCCTCAGGCATAAAGAGAAGCCCTCGATGCTCAACGTCAAGAAGTCAATGCCTTGTGAGATGTAGATAGGTCCGGAAACCACATCTAATAGATACTCGAGCTCTTGTTGAATCTTACTGCTGAAGTATCCATGAAACATACTGAAATAGACAAAGGCAGAGATCCTGGTACGTGCCTATCAATGAAAGCCCATCGCGTACTGAATGAACCCTATAAAACCATATAGATTTATTGATGCCTCTTGACTACATCCCATTATATTTATAGTGTTTTTGAAGGGGAAATTCAAGCAACTTTGAAAATTGATTCCATTCCGTGAAGATGCTCACCAGTATCACATCATGCATGAGGTTGAATCAATAGATTCCCTTATACAGCAACTCCTGGATAATTCCCTTTTTTTTTTTTACGCAGTTGAAATATCCTTGATAGAATTAAGTTCTCATCAATAGACAATCGTCTCATAGATGTAGGTAAAGTGAACCCCTCTTAGGTCCAACAATCAATCAGTCTTCTCGGATATATCCAATATCCATCAGTACACTTCTCTCGAATCTCTCCAGAGGATGTGCCATATATTCAGAGATAAGCCAGCTTTAGACTGGTACTCGGTATACTGATTGTCAGTATCCGCACCACTGACACCGCAAGAGAGGAATGACAGAAATGACAGAAATGACAGAAGTTAGACACTGAACCTCAGTATTGAACCATGGTAGCTGGGTAGTCCCTTCCTGTTATGCTACATATGGATGGTCGTTCCAGGCATGTTACCCAACGAAGGCGTAATGCTAATCAATCTGGGTCAACGCTGATGATACCTATTCCTCTGCTACTTATGATAAAGGAAGAGTGCGAGTGGCGGAGGAGATGAAAGGAAGAAGGCAGGGGTGATAGACTTCAGAGTTAAGAGTGCTAGCAGTTGAGTATAATGCCACAGAACGAGCTAATGCCACAGAGAAGAAACAAACGCCACGGACAACGGCGGCCTCTTGGTACAGCGCCGTACGGGCGTACGGTAATAATACCTGCTTTGTCCTTTGTCCTGCTTGCTCTTCCCGGCCGTCCGCTCCCTCAACGCAGAGTGACCCGTACTCAATCCACCCCGTCGAAAAGCCTTTTCAAGTCAAATCCCCGTGTCGTGCTTCCCAGCCCATACCACCCCAACACCGTCCTTTTCATCGATTCTGAGCGATTTTTTCCTTCTGGATGACTTCGCTCCATCCATTTCTATTTTTTTCAGCGCGTTTATCGAATGTTGTGTTCTCCAAATAGACTCGATGCTCCGTGAAGAGCTGCTCAGGTCTAGGAAAGATGAGATCGCGTAAGGATTTTATTTTTAATTTTGTTCCATTATAATCAACGTGTTATGCGATGCTGATTTATCGTTTGCTTGGTATTTGTCAGACGTTGTCTGTTGACGCGAAAGCGCAAGTTGAGCGAGCTCTACTTTGCGACCGTAGGCCTCCCGGGCGCGACCGAGGGCGCTCCAGCGGACTCATTGTATCAACAGAAAGAACAAGCATTCCTCGACGCCAACGATCTTTCTAAGTAAGTCCCGTCATTGCATTACTCTATACTCACCCACATAGAATTACCTATGTATTTATTTTTGGTATATGTTTGCTCATTCTCCTGATTTAGGGGTCGCTATTTTAATGAGATCACTCTTCCACCTCTCGCCAACAATGCAGCTCCCCTGCCACGCCCGCCGGGCAAGGATGCATTGCTGGGGGCTACAGGGGCTGAGTCGAAGACTCGCAGAGGGGCAGATCCTGCTCTACCACCAGGAGTAGAAGCCAGGGTGTCTGTGAAACCTCCAGCACCAGCCCTTGAGCATGAACTGAAGGCTCAAAATCAAGCGGCTGGACAACATCCCAGTGTCGTTCCAGGCGTACGGACTCCTGTACCCGAGAAACCTCGTGAGCCATCGTCATCGGCGATGCAACTTGTTCCATCTCCTTTGCAATCTCAGGAAAAGGCGAAGACTTCTGTCTTGGAAACTCCTCTTCGTAGCCGAAGCCATGACGCTCGAGAATCTAACGGCCTTTCTTCAGGCCGAGATGGTCCAGCGCCTGTAGATGGTGTCCCTGCTGCGTTGACCCCAAAACCAAATGAGGGGCCGTCGCCAGCTGTAGGACCTCCGCAGACGGCCGATCAGCCTCTATCGCCAGTGTCTTCCGTCGAGCCGTGCTCGACTAATACTCCTGTCCCTGTTGCTACATCTGCAGAGACTAGTCCTGTTGAAGAAGTGGCAGATGCAGTGGAGAAGATCGACCAAACTGGATTTGAACGTGACAAACCCTCTGAAGCTCATGCGAACCTGGTTCCATCTACACCAGACGAACAGCTTAGACTGGAAGAGGCTCAATCCCTGTCTGCTGGGAAATCTATCAGTGGCATTACTAAGAACGGCTATCATCCGTCTGCCAACGAGGTTATTCAGGAGAGCGTTGCCCCAACGTCAACTGTCGGAAAGGACCAGATCAATGTGACCCAGGAAATTGAAATTCCATCCTTACCTTCCGAAGCTAAGAAACCAAGCGAAACTGTTCCTTCACTTAAACCAGAAACTCAAGAGCAACTTCCAGCTAAACCATCAGAACCTGTCGAGTTGGACACCAAGAAGAGCCCAGCGGTGTCTGCAACTCTGGAGAAACCCCAGCAGCCATCGGTTCCTCCATCTGAAAGGATGATGACCAGAGTTTCTTCTGGCGCTATTCGTCATAAATCTGTCTCTGAAATTCTTGGTGAGACGCCGAAATTCTCGATTTCACAAGCGGAAAGGGCTGTCACTCCTGCAAAGAGTATGTTGGTTGGGCCTGACAAGATAGCCTCGGCGTCTGCTGCAAAAATTCGTTTTAAGGACCGAAAGGAACGAGAGAAGGAAAGAAGTAAGTTATCAACGGTTGTGTTTCCGCGACAGCAGCCGGAGAAAAGTGAATCGATGGATTTAGTTTGTCGAAACGCGGATGACATGATTGCCAAAGTGAATGAAGAGCAGGACTACCTGTTTACTCTCTTCCAAAACAGAGCCTACACTCCTCCCCGGGGAGTGAGTCTTAACACACTTCTGGCATCTGCTCACAAGACTCTGTCCACTGCAAATCACTATCTCGAATATCAGGAACAGATGGATTGTCGCGCCCTCAGACGCATTTATTCACTTCAAAATGCTAACAGATGGCCGTTGCGCCAACTGAAACGATCTGTTGAACCCCCGCGGGAGGCTTCACACTGGGACGTTCTCCTGGACCATATGAAATGGATGCGTACCGATTTCAGGGAAGAACGGAAATGGAAGATTGCGGCAGCAAAGAGCTGCGCAGATTGGTGCGCTGATTATGTTAACAGTGACCCAGAGCACCGAGAATTTCTCCGGATTCAGGCTAGAATCCCTCCATTGAAAAGCAGTGTTGCCGTACCGGACTCGGATTCCTCTGCACAGGAAATAGACGAAGAGATGCTTGGAACTTCTCATCCTACTCCAGACCTTGTTCCCTCAACTGAGGAGGATTCTGTCATCGATGGTTTCAATGACGAACCTCGTCATGATCTCCATGACACAATTGCGCCTGCAGCTATCTTCTCACTCGGTTTAGACGAGTTTACCTTCTCAATGGATATGACACCAGCTGCGGACAAGCTCCTCGGCGAGCTGCCACTCTACGCTCCTGTCACGATCGCCCCTGGGACGAACATGCCGACATTTAAGGCACTGCCAGACGCGGAGTGGAAAACCAGTATTGTTCCCGTGTCGAAGTATGCGACTGGACATATTAAGTACCATGAGTATGAGCCAGTCAGGAAACGTAGCAGATATGATTATACTCAATATGAAAATGAGCGGGAATACCAGACAATGGAGCTACCGCCGGAGCAGACTGACGTCGCCCTTTTCCGTCCTGAAAACAAACCCATACGTGATCGTATACATCCCGGACATTCTTTCAGACCCCCAACGGAGTATCCAATGCCATCGGTCGGGTTCTTTGAATCCAGGCAGTCATCACAATGGACGTATGCTGAAGATGATGAGCTACGCCGCCTGGTCAAAGAGTACTCGTACAATTGGTCGCTCATCTCTAGCTGCCTCACTCCCTCGTCACAATTTACATCTGGCGCTGAAAGACGGACTCCTTGGGAATGTTTTGAACGTTGGATTGGGCTGGAAGGGCTTCCAGTTGACATGTCGAAAACTCAGTACTTTCGGGCTTACCATCAAAGGCTGGAAACGGCTCAGCGCAATGTGCTGGCGCAACAGCAAGCTGCTCAACAGCAACAACAGCAGCAGGGCAATAGTTCCCAAGGACAGACATTGATTCGCCGGCGGACGACGCAGCCCGTTAGGGTTGACCGCAGAAGGTCCTCTAGGCACCTTGCGTTACTTGATGCTATGCGAAAGCTGGCTAAGAAACGGGAGACAATGCTTCAGAAGCAGCAGCATGGTAAGCCGATGCTAACACGCAACCTGAATTTGAACTTTCGAACCATTTCGTCTATTCTGCTAACCTACTTTAGCCTCTCATCTTGCATCGCTAAGGAAGGCCAATGAAGCGAACCATCCGAAGCCTCCAATCTCGTCCCCAGCTGAATTCAGTCGACTCAAGTACGACCGGGAGCAAAAGCTGCAAGAGAGACAAGAGCAGTACCGGCAGCAAATGTTGGCCCAACAAAGGGTAGGTTTTACCACACACTCCTTATAATCTCTACCATGTCGCTAACTAATAGGCAGGCTAACCTTGCTGCTCAACGTGCCGGTCAAATTCCCGCCCAGCAGCAAATGATGAACATCCCAGGTCGTCCAGCCGGAGTACCTCATAATCCTGCAGCTCCTGGACTTCCCGGTAACGCCCCAAACGGGTTATCAAATGGACTGCCGCCTGGCGTCGGAATCAACCATCGTCCTCACTCTATGCAAGGAATACCTGGAGCCACTCCTGTCAATGGCCCTGTACCTCACAACGGGATGACAATGAAGATGATGCCCCAGGCAGGGATACAGCCAAACGGTTCCCGACCGGGAATACCGATCCAAGCTATTTCTGACAATACACGAGTGATTCGAGAAGCGAACCGTCTCCAAGAGCAGCAGCGCATATTGCAGTCTCGCCAACATCAACAGCAGCAGCAAGGACAACAGCAACAGCAACCGCAGCAGCAACAATTTCATGGCCAACAATTCACGCCTCAGGGGTCTCACTCGCCGACCATGAATATGTCAAATACTAATGGTGGACACAACAATCCCGCTATGGTCGCAACCCTTCAGGCTGTGGGAGGGATACAAAATCCATCATCTTTCCACAACGGTAGTGCTCAAAGCGTATCAACTCCTTCTCCTCGCATGGGTCAACCCAACCCTCTTTCCAGCGGAGTGGTTCCAACAATTAGCACTATCCAAAGCCAAATACAACGGAGCAACCCAAACATGCCGCCCGAACAAGTCAGCAAACTTGCCACTGAGCGCCTACACCAATACCAGCAACAGCGGATGTCGCAGGTTGCTATGAATGCAGCTGCGGGTAATCTTGGCGCCTCTCAAGCAAACTACCAGATACCGCATGATGCAAATTTCCAGGCACATCCACAGCCTAGCATTCCGAACGGCACACCTGGAATCCACATTCAAGGGTATTCGCCTGTGATGCGTGCTCCACAGAATGCACAGCAAAGCCGTGTTAATGTTGGGAACTCCCCTCCCGTGAATGGGGGTGTCCCTCAGTCTAGCAGAAGCGCCACTCCGCAAACTCAGCGAAGTGGTAGCGTCCAAACTGGTTCAGGGCCAGGCGCCAGCAGAAGTCCACGGGCTCCCCAGGCGCAAATGGCAAGCAGTTGATACGTCTGAAGCTTGATTTTAGCTGCTCGTGGTGGGATTATTATTATTACGCAGCTTTCTTTGCGCTGTACATATTATTCGAAAAGAACCTTTATTTCCACTAAACCATCTTCACCCTTGTCTTTTACTCCCAATCCACATGTCATATTATTCCTCTACGTCTCTGACATCTTCCCGTGGCCTTTCCCATTCCTTCTCTTTGTTACGCCTCATGTCCTTGTCATGACCCTTGCACTATTTTGCTTTTACTTAGCTATTCCTATCGCCCTGTTCCCACTTTTTCTACGTTTAATGTTTCTAGCGTTCCAAAGCCTTCCGGTTCTATTGGTTTGCAGGTTGTCGCTAGCATCTATCCGGCGGTTGGTTCTGGGTCTTTTTTGTACTACTAGTATTAATAGGATGGATGAAGAATATGGGAATGTATTGAATAGAAATAAGCCTTTGCTGCAGTAGAAGAGGATTGTTGCTTGAGTTCTTTCTATGTCAAATTAAGATGGCCAAGTTAAGCGCGCGCTTGTGTATTTTATTTGCCACCCCAACACTCCGGAATTCCTAGGCCGCCTCCCCAGCGTTAACGTCACATATTTAGCTTTGGGGGGAAAAGATAAATCACCAGCTGGTCTGGGGTATATATCTTCTTTTATTCATTCTTTGTTGGTACGAAAGCAAAAGCCTCAAATTCAGCACAAAGCTCCTGCGCCCAATGGTACGCCGCTGAACATGGCCTCTTTCAATCTACAATCTTCCACCCGCGCCTTCGAAATACCCAACCGTACACTAGGCCGGCGACCGCGTCAATTTCGACAGGATGATGAGTCTGAGGAGGAAGAAAGTGTCCCAGCTCATGAGGAGGTGACGGGCTTTGACAGTCAGACTGGCAATGCTATTACCGCGAACAGCCATGACTCCAAAAGCAAGCGCGAACTGGTCATACCAGTGACAAGCACAAATGACTGGCGCAATCGCCCTGGGGTTAATATCCGAAGACCGAGAGGGAAGAATCTATTACCGAAAGAGGTACAAGCGCTACGGGAGGCAGAGAAGAGTGGGAAACCCATCGAAGGCGACGAGACATGCGGCCCTAGCATGTCGTATGGACTCAGTTATGCTTCAAAGCCCGCAACGCAGGACACAGCCGAAAATAATGGAGACCAGCATGTGAAAGAAGCGGAACCGCTTTTGCCTGCTCCAGGCGAAGGGCAGAAGGTGCTTACGGAGGATGAAATTGCATTACAGGCTCTTGTCAGGGAAAGTCGAGGAGACGCAGAACACAGAACAGACCTTGTGATCGAATCCGCAAAGCCACCCGTTAACAGAGAGAGAGATGACTATGTGGCGCACTATGACGAGACGAGCTCATTTCGTGCCGACATCGCCTCACGTCCTGACCCTGCGACCCTGGACGCCTACAATGAGATACCAGTTGAGGAGTTTGGCGCGGCCCTGCTGCGGGGGATGGGCTGGAAGGAAGGCCAAGCGGTTGGGAGGGGTAGATACAACTCATCCGCGCCGAGCGATAGAGCGAATCAACCTCGCATTCCTGAGCGTCGATCTGGCTTTCTCGGGATAGGTGCGAAGGAACTCTCTGGGAGCAAGGGGGCAGAGGCAGAAATCGGTGCCTGGGGAAAGGCAGCGATGCGCAAGTCGTCTAGGAAGAGCGGGAAAGACGGGGAGAAGTCTACAGGAGTCTACATGCCAGTTCTTATGCGAAACAAACGGACGGGAGAATATATCACGGAAGAAGAACTCGCGGAGCTTCAGAAAGAAGCTAAGATGAAGAAGAAGGATGAGGATGATTGGAGGGAAAGACGGGATCGGAATCTGGAGAAGAGCGGACGCGATAGAGACAGGGATCGTGACCGTGAGTATCGGAGACGCGACTATGAGAATGGCCGTGACGATAGTGATCGCCATGGGAGACGAAGACACGGATCTTCACGACGAGATCGAAGTATCTCCTCGAGCAGCTGGGATTCGAGACGCAGAAGATATGATGATGGCGAGGCAGACGGGAGAGGTGATCGATATTACCGTGACCGCGACCGCGATAAGGATAGGGATAGGGATAGGGAAAGGAGTCATAGACACAGGGACGAAGACTACCACAGCTCAAGGCATTCGTCCTCGCGGTATGACCGTCATCGGGATAGTGATCGTGATCGTATTTCTCGTCGGAGAGATGATTATAGGTGAAGGATGAGCAGATGATAAACCGCTCTCTGGAGACCTCTTCAAGAGCACGGTAGTAAGAAGCAACGATGCACTCGATCGGCTATATCATGATTGCTTTGGATGGACCCCTTAAAGGAGGAAGTAGACATATAGTCGATCTAATGAAACGCAGGGAACATCTTCCAAAGATGAATAAAATAAGAACAAAACAATACTTCCATATCTAACTGAAAAGCTTTTCATATCCTCCGTCCCATACATATAATAAATACTCCTCAAAAATGCAACAGTATATGCCCGAAACACATAAAAGAGATACAGAAGAGGGCATTAATCCTCGTCTGTACAGATCCAATCCACATCCATAAGATTGATTCCCAACTATGCTCCCAGAATTATTATATCCTTCTCATGTTCTGGTATATCGCCATTAACATCTTCTATAGTCTCTCCGTTCACACCAACTCCCAGCGCTCCAAGGCCGACTCCCCCATCCATCTCTCCTAGCACCCATTCAACAAGGAAACTCTCATCAGCAAGCTCCTCGACTCGGCGGTAATGCCGCTCCGTGTACGCAGCCAAACCGTGCAGAATATCCTTCATACTAGCGGCGACACGGCTATTCTTGCCGTGGTTCACGATACTAGCAGGCGCGAGCTCAATAAAGGTTGATGCAGGATAGGATCTGAACAGGGCAAAAAGAATCCGTTGGGCAACGTGGGATGTGCGCGCGTTCGTGTTCCAGTCGCGGAGGCGGAGGAGAAGAGTGCGGAGGTTCTCAGGGTCTAAGGTCTGGAGAACCTCATCGATGGATGGGTTACCGGTCAAGCTGTTCTGGCGGATGGCGGGATCCAAATCCGAGGTTGGATCGTCAGCGGCGTCAATCGCAGCCGTGAAGAGGGAGAGCAGTCGGGCTGGATGGTTAAGTTGAAGAGCCAACGTTATGGCCTCGCGATATGCTCCTGCTCGGATGTAATTCTGCAGCTGCTGGTCTTGTTCGATGCGTTCGGTGTTCGCGTTTACTGCTGCAGAGTACGTGGCGGATGTGGTATCGGTCCAGAAAGTGACGGTTGAGTCGGCGGACCCGGAGACAAGAGCATAAGGTGTATAGATCCTTGAGGGTGAAGGTTTCACGTCGCCACGACAGCCAGATGGCGTAGGACTGGCTAGAGCCCACACTCTATCCGTATGATTATCGAGTGTTGTCTCAAGCTCACCCGTGTATGGAGACCAGATCTTTACTAACCCATCGGCGGCAGCGGAAGCAACAAGAGGACGACCTTGCGCGGCAGCTTTGCGGGCCACTCCTGTTGCATCCTCCCCATCATCTCCATTCTCGGGGACTGATAAGTCGGAAGGTGGGAGCCAGAGTACTTTGAGGACGCTGTTGGTATGTCCCTCGAAAGTGAGGAGGCAGCTATAATCCGATAAACTCCAAATCTTCACCGTTTTGTCGCCAGAGCCCGTCGCAATCAGTCCCCTATTTGTGCTGCTCTTGGCTTGGGAGCTGATGACAGGAGTGTCTTGAGGAGAGAAACGGACAGACCACACGCCCCTCCTATGGCCACGGAGAATTCCCACTACTGAACCGTCCTCAGTTGACCAAATCTTCACTGTACGGTCCTGAGAGGCCGAGGCAAAAAGGGTAGATGAAGGGTTTACATCCAAAGCATTGATATCCTTCTCGTGAGCCTTCCGGGTAAATACTGCCTTAGGGGAGTGTAGTTTGGATGTTTGAGATGATGTCAACTTGCCTGTATCCCATCGCTTGACGGTGCGATCTTGGGAGCCGGTCAGCAAGAAGGCTGGGGGGTGGTTTAATGGATCGGTATATGCAGAAGTGCTAGATGGTGGCGGTACTCGTGGGAAACTGATTGCTCCCAGAGACTCTGCATGGCCCGTGAAAACGGCATAGCAAGTGTATGAGGAGTTCGTCGGATCCAAACGCCAAAGGCGTGCAGTGTTGTCCTTCGCACCTGTCGCCAGCCAATGGCCCGACCAGTCGATATCAATACAAATGATGATGTCGCCGTGGCCTTCTAAGTGAGCAACATCCGCCCCGAAGAAATCATCATTGCTTTGGTCGGACGTTCCGTCATCTAATGGCCCTACCGACACAATCCTAATGGATTCCGAATTAGTTGCCAAGGCAAGCTTCGATCGATCAGGTCCGACATATGCCAAATCGATAATCTCGTCGTCATTGCCCGATATGCGCCTGATGACTGGCAAAGGGTCAAGGGGGGACCCAGGTTTGTAATCCGCCAAAGATTCTAGAGAGTGAAGTCTGAGAGTCTGGTCGGCGTGAACAGTAATCGCAAACTGCAGGCCAGGATGGTAATGGATTGCCATGACAGTCTCAAACTCAGGACCCGGTTCTTGCTCCTTGGTCACCTCGCTCCCCCTATTGCAGTCCCACACACGAAGCTTGCCATTTTCGCCGCCGATAACACACAAACCATTACTAGTGACAAAGGCGGCCGCTTCGACGCTCTCAATGATAGGAATGATCCTGCGAGTCTTCCATGTCCGCACGTCCCACACAATGACGGTTTTGTCCCGGCTGGCGGAAAGCAACGCATTCTCTGATGGAGAATAGGATAAGTCCCGCACAACAGATACATGGGACTCGAGAGATGCAATAGACTTCCGTTTATGTAGATCCCATACTCGTACTTTTCCATCTTCGCTGCCGGAAGCAAGCCGAAATCCCGCGACAGAAGTTCCTTCAGTGGAGACAGTATCTTCCGCTTCTTCTTCCTCATCATGTCGGTATTTCCTCTTCGACGATTTCCTTTTTGAAGATTGCTGATTATCCCCATCCTGTGCATTGACTTCGAAGAAGCACAATGCTGATACCACGCCGCCATGGCCGTGGAAGGTATGCGTAACATATCCGCCCCTGATATCCCAAACTTTTATGGACCCGTCTGCAGCTCCGGTTGCTAGCAACGTCCCAGTAGAATCAACTGCGGTAGTCACGACAGGTGCTGTGTGCGGTTTGAACGTTCTTACGAGTTCTGCTTTGATAGTGCGCAAGGATTCGTCAAGAGGCGTTAATGAGTATATTCGCGCGCTCATGGAGCGTGAACAAACAATTACATGCGATGCCGAAGGGGTAACTAATACAAGCGGTTAGCGCATGTTAGACCTCAATTAGCCATGATAGACGTAGAGAGAATACGTACTCGCCAAACTAGTAATTATCTCTCCATCCTAGAGTGCATCGGTCAGAGAATTGAGACTGAACAGCAGATAATGAGTAGGACCTACTCCTTCCAGACTGGCAAGTTGATCACCCCTCTCCAAATCCACTATCAGGGCGTCCTCGCCCAAGCAAGTCACCAGTAAACGGCCACTGGCATCAAGGGCAGTGCTTCCTCCGGTGTATAAAGGACGAATGGTTCGAGACGCCTCAAAGGTCGTCTTCAGTGTAGCTTTTGTCATTCTTGAAACTCGAAATTTCCGGATCGCAGTAGCAAAAAGAACCTATCGTGCCATCATACAGTTGACAAAGGGATTGAAAAACAGCAGACTGCGAAACTCTGCGAGAAACTTCACTTTGAGCGTCGCAGAACTTCATCCGATATTTTTTTTTATTGGAAGTTTGCACTGTTTGTCAAATATGATAAGCTGGTCCTTAGACTCGATAGCCGCGATAGCCGCCAGGACGATACAGATGTTTCTCGTGCATTTCTGTCATGCAGCCTTGGCTAACTTGCAATGATACATCGCTGTCGTTCATCGGCTTTATCCAATCCGGGTTTCTGTCTTTGAATTTTGTGGTGCTGCTTATTGTTGATCTTATCCTGGTTGCGGTTGTTTCCTCAACCAGCCTCATGGTCTCTCATGAAGCTCCCTGATATGTTAACGGTGCACAATGGGGAGACAAGCTTATATAAATCGGCTCGCTCTGGTATGTTTCAATCATATGCTCTCTCTTTATTAGAAGAGGGAGATCTGTTGCATGTTTCCTTTCTGTCGAGGATCAGCCATACACGCTGCGCATGCTACTATATTGCTCAAATTTCTACTATCTCCGTGCCCGTCCTTTAAACATACTATATCGATGAATCCTATACTGCCTGCGGTGGCATTATACTAACTATACTCCAAGGGTCGATCCCCGTACGAAGCCCCGGAGTCCAGTGTTCCTGACCTTTCAACTTCTGCACGGCGGAGGGCCGCTTCGCTCTGTGCCGATGGATATGTTCAGCACTATGATGAAAGGGGCCATCCTATCAATCCCGAGTCAAAACAGTTTGGGAGAGAGCTTAGAAGAGCTAAGAATGACATACTCTCAACCATGGGTGTCGTGGTCAGCGGCGAGGATGGTAATTCGGGTATCTCGAACGAACAGCGGAAGATCAACCTTATTGCCGCTGAAAATGACTACGGTCTATTTGTGGCAACTCTAGACCAGATCCTAGTATTTATTGGCTCGTGGTGGACGTCTTCTCTCGCAGGCCGGGTACAGGTGAGGCGGGTTCCTGACCTTTTGAAGACTACGGAAATCAAAAGTGTCTGCTTTGCTGATGTTTCTTTGATATCTAGACGTTCAGAAGCTATACGCAGGTGCCACTGGCGAACATCATTCGTTTTGAATGTGCTTCCGTGGGATTACCGGGATTCTATTTTGCTGGAATTCCCGCATGGGCAATATCTTCCTGCCTGTCCATCTGCCGACATCATCCGCTTGAGCGTTTAATGCTGATCTTGCAAAGCCCGTTGCTGCGACGCTCTCCTAATGACGAGTATACTCGAATTATTCGCTCTATATTCTCAATTCTGCATTCAGCGTATGTGCCCTGCAAACAATCGAAGTCCGTGACCGCGGTTGACTAACTGCCCTAGGACGAGGGGAGCTTTACTGGCCTTGTCTGTACAGACTTATATCTATTCTCTTTTACAATCTCTACATCTCATCCATCCATATGTTATACCTGGAGCTCAACTTTTCACTCCATTTGGCGGCCTTTTGCTGTTTCGGCTCCCATCTTTGCCCAGAAGCTTGTCCCTTCGATCACTCAGTGCCTTTTTCTCAGACCTATTGAAAGCACCTCCGTTGATGATTTACCTTTACGTCTACCTGCGACCGATTATAGAAGTACGGCTTTACAGGTTAATCCGCCGACGACTGACGAAGCCCAGTCTTGCCGACGAACATTCCATCAGAGTCGCATTCGAGAACGACCTTCTTGATTGGATGGTACCAACACTTGGACGCAGGTCTGAAGAAGAGAATGTCCGCGGTAGACTTACTTTTTTTGAGGATTTGAAATGCGAAATATTGGTTTTTAGTCGTTGGGTAATGTCCTGGTTTGACTCCAGTCGTCGAGGATCGGATCCCAGGGCAAGACTTCGTACCAGAGGAGCACGCATGGAGTCTCTTCGGCGCCATATCGAGGAGCTGCAGACTGAATTAGGAGCAGCCCAGTCGCAGACTCGTCTATCGTCACAGCTACCAATTGCGCCTTCTCAAGACGCAGGGGAGCTGAGTTTACACAATAACACTTCTGGCAGCCGAGAACACTTGCCTGACTTCACGCAAGCTCCGGTTGAGTCACTTTTTGATATGGACCAGGTCTTCTCAAACGATGAGAATCGTATGTCCCAGTCACCTATGGAGATGGAGGTAGACAATGAGTATTTCGAGATGGCATCGCGGGCGGTGCCCTCAACCACTGCTCTTCCTAATGAGTCTATGAATAACGGGTCTCAAATTAGCGACGAGGCCGGGGTGGACCAATCTAATTCACGTTCGAATACTCTGTTCTCGCCTGTTCCATCTCCTGGAACATCTCCTCCAACATCACCCCGCGTCAGGGCTTCTTTAATCCATCAGAACTCGGATATTATAACCATGCAGCTGGAGGTTCTTACCAACCGCAATGTGCAAGCTTCGAGCCAAGAGAATGCCAGAGCTAGTAACGAGGATCCCAGACAAAATCACAGGGGTGCCCCAAATGACCGTAGGTCTATCACCGAATTTCTGGACTCCCTTCTTTCAAACCAGGGAAACAATCTTGCGGCCGGTCATCCTTCGCATGTCGGCGAAAGTGATGGCCTTTCAAATTTCACAGCCACTGCTCCAGCTACTTTAAGGGGGGATTCCTCTATTCCCGCCGTGGAAAACCAACCTCAGGATATGCCCGCAAACAATCCCATTGTCGAATCACCCGTTGACGCTCCAGTCACGAGTCTTGCAAATGTGCTCCCGGACGGCGTGGAGGAACCAAACAACGAGGGCATTCACAATAATCAACTGCCAGAAGGATTTGAAAATCGATCGGAAACAGAAACACGTCCGTATACATCCCGCTCACTGGCTCATCCACGTTCAACGACTTCAGGCATTCCACCACCAGCTCATAGAGTCACAATCCTGTCCGCCCATCCTGTGGACTCTGTCGCATCACATGCTGCATCCATACTCACAACTACATTATTTATTCCTTTCGAGTCACTTTATCTTCGCTCTCTGGCAACCTCTTACCTATCATCTCGAGCTTTCCCCTCGACACTACGATATGACGTTCGCCCAATGGGAGCCTGGGCAGGGGGTGGCTCGATGGCAGATGCCGCTGCGTACATGGGCAAGCTAGCCGTACTGGTGGGCATGCAAGCGGCCATGAATGTCGGCTTTTGGAGCATAATTACGCGGGTAGTTGTCTATATTGGAAAAACATTCTGCGGTTGGGGAACTCTGTGAATGATGGTCAGGCATATCGGTTAGTTGTTGTTGCAGGACATTATTAATATAACTATTCAAGCTCGAATGTGGCGGAGATTTTTTAGTTTTCTTACCGGAGACAATTGAATAATAAACAGGCAAGGATTCTATTGCTGTCACATATGCAGATGCATGGATGCATATCGGTCTAGATCTGCATGAAAAAATACGGAATTCTTCATCTTCAGTTTAATTCTTCCTCCTCGTAGATTTGTAATATACAAAAGACCTATCCTGAGTATAGAAGCATATGAAAAATTAGATAGAGACAAACTTGCCCGAATTGCATTACTCGGAACTTTTTCTCAAGGAGACGAAGAAAGCAAAAGCTGGCCTCTTACTGACCGGCAGACCGAGCCGGTGCCTTTCCCTTCTTATTGTTATTCGTCAAACCAGGGACCTTCCGACGTTCCCAGACCATTAAGTAACCCTCTCTGGTGAACAAGGTCTCGCTCTCTGCACGCTTGACAATCAAGTCCTGGATCTCAAGCCACTCCGGTCCTCGCTCGCCACCGCGGTCTTGGCCATGGTTTCGAGCGTTCTCTGCTGCCATTGCTTTGTCCTGAAGTTGAACGAGCCATGCCACTTTTTCACTGCCGGCTCCAGCGCCTGTGGTAGGTGCGGCAGCAGTGCTTTGGGCTGGCCTATCAGAAGTACCTTCAGCCGTACCGGGTGCTGCCACAATGGGGTCCAGGATGACGTTGGCGACGAGGTCGTAGAGGATAGGTTCCCCCGGCGGCCAGATTTCCGGGTTTGGCTCCACGTAGGGGGACATGTCCAGGGAGCGTGGAGAGGGGAAGGTGACGATGGTCGGATTTCGTTCTGAAACAAATCTGTTTTTACTGAATCTTTTGATATGGAATAGAAGGTATGGCGGGAGCGGGTGTAGAAGGCGATGCCGGACACGGTGGGCCATCTTCTCCGACGCGGTAATACCATTGTATTTGTTTAAAAGAGTAGTCAAAGGAACCTGGGGGATGATGGACTCTCGGTTCACGGACTGAAAGAGAGGCGTAGGAGGTAAATCCAGAGTGAGTATTAAAAAAGGGGTAATTTGGGAGTTGATGGTGCCGGATTCGGTAAATACTAGACGAGCATTTTGGGTATCGGAATGCGCCGTGATTGCTTGGCTTTCAATCCTTAGATGACCCTGGAAGGCCGCTTGAATCACACTTTTAGGGGTCGATGAAGGCTTCTTGGACCCTCCCAGAGAAAGATGGAGATTATTCAAGAACCAGGAAAGAAATTCTACCGGATCGGACTGTTGCGTGAGAGTAAAGCGCTTCGATGATCGTAGAGCAATCTCCTGCAGCAACTCATGCGGCGACACGTGTGACCGAAACGCCTTAGGATTCCATAGTTTCCGAACCAAGGTGCTAAAGCGAAGTGCAAGCTGTGGTGTTCCCAGCGTAGGGAATTGATGCAGCAGAAAGAAATTGCGGATCGGGGGAACATGTGCTAAAACCTGGACCACGACATTTAGGTAGTCGTTTGCTTTGATATTGTTCATGCCAACAAACCCTTTGACAGTTAAATCAGTCCCAAATCCAGATAGTGCATTGGGATGGAGTGCCATATCATACCAGGTCTGTAGCGGTTCCCTGCAAGATCCCAGGCATTGTGGACCTCTTTGTCCAGCTTCATAACCTCATCCTTCGCGTAGTGCGGGTCCACAACATATTTAATGTCATCCAAACTTTTATTCGTAACTTCATATCCTTCCGGGAGGACGTAAACCTTCTTGGTGCCCATGTTGATAAAAACATGATGCCCAACTTCCAGAGCGTGAAAGTAAGCATGCGACTTGGGGCCCCTTCCCTGAAAGTATTTCCCACACACTAGACAGGCATAGACATTGATATTCGAGAGGCTGATGGAACATAATTTTTCGAAATCAAAATCTAGGACTGTGCGATTGATCGTGTCGAGGTAGAGGTCGCTATAGCCTTCCATGGGCTTGTCCTGACGTTTCGGCGCAGCCACGACTGGGCGGTCGTCCTCGAGGTCTGAAGCTCCCGGTTCATTCTGAGTCGCTTCTTGAAGCTCTTCACCCTCCCAGTCTGCTGCTGCAAGGATGTTTTCTCCGTTATGTTCGTCCGATTCTCTCTCCCGGCCAGTTAACCGTTCTGCGTGTGCTGTACCATTGCGCGACTCATCTCCGGGTAGTTCATCCTCCACACGTGCCTTTTTCGGGACCGGGGAATTCGCTCGGATTTCCTCCTCCAACGGTAATTCTGCTTGTCTCTTGGACATTTTGCTTAGAGTATGGGACCTTAAAGGGAATGGGTGCAACTTGCCTACGGAAATCATGGAGGACTTCGAAGATCGCGAACGGCAAAAGGCACTTTGTATGCAAACAGTGCAAACACAGCCAACAGCCAACATATAACGTATTCCACTAGTGAGTGGCCACCCTCCGCTCCAATCCCACCTCTGGGTGAGATTCTAGGGTTCTATATCAACCAAACAATCGCAATTCTATTCAAAAACTAATTACTAAGTGGATTAGGACATCTGACTCTAGTATGTCCCTGAACATGACAATTAGAACACTGGTGGTGTGCCGGGGGCACTGCGAAACCCCGGATCTCCCATATTTCCTATCTTGGAACACCGTAGAACCGCGGACTCCGACATACTAATGTATGGTGGATCCCGCGGCCGGAGTACTTAATGGAGGGTTCCCTCCCAGATAGTTACGAGAAATAGAGCATTCTTTTGGTTTCTAGGTTGCTTCACTAGTATCGTCGTCATTGTATAGAGCGGAGCGAGGCTCCTTCGTCGTTGTGTTTCCTTTTATCGTTATATCGTTTTGCTAGATTGTTCAGTGTGTCCATTCCTGAGATCCCTCGATCACAACCCGGTTCCTGTCGCAGGGAACAACGCACATACGCCCCCCTTTACAGTGGTGCCTATACACATGGTCCAACTGCAGAAAACACTGGATCTTGTCAGGGCCCTTGCCATGTAGACCAGGACGAGCACGTGAGCTTCCTTACTTGGATTAGCGTGGCGCGTGGATAGGAGTACGTCGTCCAGCTTCACGTAGACCTCTTCCTTTTTCCTTCCTCTTCATGCTTGAAGTTCTCGTCGATAGCTGCCTAGATAGTCGAATAGCATCCTATTCATCGTCTAGTTGAGCTCCGTGACAGATCTATAGGAAGTGTATCTTGAGCTTCATAGACCTCATTCTTGCATTAGAATAGCCCTAGGCCCTCTTAAATAGCTGGCCCTTCTGCAATAGCTAGCTACCTATTAGATCACTTCTATTTTTAATCTTTCTATTCATTATCAGCATGAAATTTGTGTATTTCTTCACACACAAGAATAAGCTTATTAAGAGTCAATTCATGACCTTTAGTAATCTTGTCTAATTATGTTTCTAGCAAAGATAAAGAGTTTTAAGCATGTTCCCTAAGCAGTTTCCTTACTGTAGATGCCTACTTCTCTAACTGCCTAGTAATATAGGGTATTTTAAGTGCTGAATCTGTTGACTGACTGTCTAGTGGTGTAGGGATCTTTAGCTAGATATCCAACTGACTGAGCACCTTATCTGGATTAAACAGAACTAGGCTAATGCCTGAAAAGCTATTTTAAATAGTTTCTGCTTAGAAAGTGCTTTTGTGAGCTTCTGGAAAGGTTTTTAGAAAGTTAAACTTATCAATATAATTGTGTTATTAAACATGTTTTCTGCTCTACTCAGCCCCTATACACCCGGCATAGGGTCTTCATATTTAGTATGTTGATAATTATAAACTTACTGACCTAGTTTATTCTGACTAATTAAATAGGTGTAGTACTGCGCTCAGCAAAAAGAATATTAGCCATTTCTTATATATAGGAGGGTCAGGGAGGTGCTCCACATTGAATTAATGATAGGATCTATCATACAAGCAATTCCTCTTCATTTTCAGTTAATTTATGGTTGTTGGTGTATGTTTCTACTTGGAAAGTATGGCCATTCAGTCGTCTTCAAAGCATTGTATGTGGAACATTGTAAACACATGCTGCTTCAGCAATATTGCAGATTTCTTACTTTTTAAAAGCAGAAATAGCAAGCAAGATCCTGCCCTCTTACTCGGCTGAATTTCTTGAATTTTGACGCGCTTTTGGAGGCATGGCTGGTGATTGAATTGAGTGAGGTTTTCAGTCGCGTCCAAAACGCGGAGAGGTGGCCGCTCGTGGGTGGTGGCCACTCACTAGTGGAATACGTTAATCGTTTCGTCTACGTAGATGGAGTGCTACAGAAAATACCCGTCATGCAACCTGAATTTTCGAAAACCATTACCTCAGAGGAGAAAGGAAATCCAACGATAATCATGAAGTCAATGCCACCGCGCATTTGGGGATGACCGACTTGAATTAAGCACTCCGGACCTGCTTGCTGTTGTCATAGTCTACTTCCTTAATACCGTCTTTTGTAACAACCTTGACCAGAACCTATCCAAAAGTGTCAATAAATGCTACAGGCAAAGTTGACCGCCTGAAAAATAACATACCCCTTTGAAATCAATGGGAAGTCTCCGCTTAAGCTCGTCTGTGCACATCTCCAGGATCTTCAGACCTTGCTCGAAGGAAATATCGGGATGATGATGCTTGTCAAGAATTGACAGACAGTAGTATCTGGAAGATGTTAGCTCCATTCTCCGAAAACACAGTAATGTCTGCCAGGGTGATTATCTCACTGAGCATAGCCATGCGCGGCATATGGCACTGGAGCCAACGATGCCAAATAGTCCACCCAGTACAAACTTGGTTTGTTTGTGATGGGGTCCATCCCACCAAGCAGCAAGTTTACCGTGTAAGGACTCCGTGACCTCAAACTGCGTGCCAGTTCTCCTCGAACGAAACTTCCAACAGCCGCAGGGCTCAGTTCCGTGTCATTTCGCATTGTGTATAGAGAGATATTTGCTTGAATGTACTCCGCAAATTGGACTATTCAAAAAAAGGTCTGTTAGCAATGCCGATCTCCCTATCCTGCGGTTTCCTCGCTAGCATCAGAGGTTGGCCAACCTGTATCTCCCGCCTCTCCAGAGAAAGCCATGAGTGTGTGCTTGTTTAGTTGTCGTGTCTTGTCATCTTCTGCCTTGATGATAGTCGGGCCTCTCGTTGCAGCCTTGGATGCTGCAAGGATCACAAAGTCCTTTCCAGTAATACCCAGTAGTACCTCCCTTCGACAGCGTTAGACAGCATGCAACACGACCGACACGTAGAACTCCAGCTACTCACATATTCACAGTAGCAGAACTAAATCAAGGCACAGACAAAGAGAAGATCAAAATGTAGGCTTGAGGAGAGAATGTAGATTGAGAAGGATTCAAATCCAGACGGATCTCACAGCTACAGTCCGCGGCGAGCTTGACGCCTTGGAAGCTGACGGGGAGCTAGTCTGCTGAGTCATCATTTAGGCGTTATCGTTGTGCCGAATCTCCGGCCTGCATCTGCACGGACCACCAGCACCAAAAAAAAGTTGAAGATAATTCCCGAAGTTTTCTTGCGTGTCAAGATCACCAGCAGTGATAACTTGCCGTCTAGAATAGTAGTTCAGGCGGCCTGACGTACGGAAATCCAGACTACGCGATATGTCGTCCTTCTTCACATTGCCCGCTTCCCAACGCAAGCGAAAGAGAGAAGACCGCAGCACGGCTCCCGCTTCGAAAAAGCGAGGCGTGACTTCCAACGGCGATTCCGGTAAAAAAGGGGCGGAAAAGACACGAGACAGAGATCAGTCAATATCCGGAAGCGATCTGGAGGATGATGATGATATCATAGAGTCAGGAGAGTTAGGAGAGTCAGACGAAGAGAGCGGTTCGGAGTCGGACGAGGGAGAGACTGCCGCAGAGCGAAGATTGAAACTTGCGGAGAGATACTTGGAAAATATCCGGGAGGAGGTAGATGAAGCTGGGTTTGATGCGGCAGAGATTGACCGGGACTTGATCGCTGAGAGATTAAAGGAGGACGTGGTACGTTCCTGCTGCCCTACTTGTTTGTTGCAATTGAGCTAATCTTGGTTGCAGGATGAATTTAAAGGACGTGCATATCGTCAGATAGCTTCCCAGTTATCTTTTTCAACAGCTTCGCATTCATTTTTCCGAGCGGATACCCAGTCGACCACTTCCATTACGGTGCATGCGCCCTATGTCTACACAGTCTCGAAAG
Source organism: Monascus purpureus (assembly GCA_025999795.1). NCBI lineage: Eukaryota > Fungi > Ascomycota > Eurotiomycetes > Eurotiales > Aspergillaceae > Monascus > Monascus purpureus. The sequence goes on along the minus strand of AP025346.1, from coordinate 414,134 downwards.
ACAAGACGTTAATAAAGTGGGAACTTGCTACGCCCGATTTGACAACAAATTCGGGGATGAATAGTGCTGATGGAACTTCTAAACGACTCCCACGACCACAGCGCAAGAAACCTAAAAGGTTGAATTTCGTTCGTGGCATACAGAAAGTGACCGAGAGCGGCGAAGAGCACGGCCACACAGGGAGTATTCTGTCCGTTGCCGTCTCACCGTCAGGAAAGTTCGTTGCGACAGGCGGGGCAGACAGGAAATTAATTATCTGGGATGCAGAGACCATGAAGCCTATGAAAACCTTTACACAACATCGAGACTCAATCAGCGGACTCGCCTTCACCAGACATATTTCTTCTATGAGCTCCGGCGAACAGCTATTTTCAGGCTCCTTTGATAGGACCATCAAAACGTGGTCATTGAGCTCAGCAGGCCACGCCTACGTGGAAACACTGTTCGGGCACCAGGACAATGTCGCTTCTGTTGCCGCCATGACCATCGACCAATGTGTCAGTGTCGGGGCGCGCGACCGTACTGCTCGACTGTGGAAAGTCGCAGACGAGACGCAGCTTGTCTTCCGCGGCGGATCGTCGAAGAACGCCGCGTACCACGAAAATAACCTTGACTGCGTTGCTCCTCTACCACCAAACCACTTTGTGACTGGCTCCGACTCGGGAGCCATCTCACTCTGGTCTGTCCATAAAAAGAAGCCTCTCTACACAATCCCTCAGGCGCACGGTCTAGATCCCCTTCCACCCATTGACCACCTATCGTCCGAACAGGACCAGGAAACAGCAAGACTCAACTCCAAACATCTCCGTCGCATGCCTCGCTGGATTACAGCCCTGGCCACAGTTCCCGGTACTGACATCGTCCTCAGTGGCAGCTGGGATGGCTGGATCCGCGCATGGCAAGTCTCAGAGGACAAGAAAACGATACATCCTCTAGGTCCAGTGGGTGCTAGTGCTCCAGGCGCCATGATCACTCCATCACTACAGTTAAAGCAAACGTTGGCATTCGATGCCCCAGCCAAAGACAATGACAGTGATCACATGGATACGGATGCCAATTCTAAAGATGAAGGTGACAACGAAGAACAGCCTGAACCTCTAATCAAGGGCGTCGTCAACGATATTGCCGTTTTCGAACGTCGTTGCGAAACCACCAAACCCGGACAGCAGCAGTTCGCTCCCTCAAGCCCCTCGAAATCAGCCCCTGAACCTCAACCAACCGGTCTCTGTATTGTTGCTGCCATCGGAAAAGAGCATCGCCTAGGTCGCTGGAATTGTTTCGCGAATAACTTCTACACAGGATCATCATCCAATGGCCGGAATGGCGCAATGGTGTTTGAGGTCTCATTTTCCACCTCGAAGCAGGACTGATCAAGGGCTGCTTTGAGAAATGTAAATATATTTATTATTATTATTTCCCGGCCCCCCTTTTTTTGCATAACATGGAAATGAGTAGAAAAGTCAATTGGGTTTCTTGTTGGGGCTCTTTCTGCATTCTAATGCTGGTGCTGAGAAAAGAAGAAAATGAAATAATACTTCTTGGATAGACCATCTAGACTGGCCTTGCAGACATTTCTTATTGTATTCTGTGGTCTTTTACCTGCATACAAGAGTAGGGCCGTAGGAATGATACAAATTGGCATTATTATCTAACGACCTTACAAAAGCGACATGGAAATCAGAGGCTGACAAGAAAGGTGTAACTTATCAAAGAATTGTGACAGGACTACTTAACCTGCAATAACTGATGACTGCCACAATGTATACCTGGAAACATTCTTTCAGCCTAACCAAGGCGGAACATATATTAAGATAGAGAGGAGCAGAAAAAAATCAGGCAAAGGGACCAGCGAGCTCTTCTATCTTGCCCAAGCGCCTGTCTATTTGATTTCTCTCCAACAGTTAAGACTCTAAACTGTCGAATGCCTGCAATGGTTAAGGTTTCATAGGACTTATTAAATTGAATTAATAAGTCAAAGCAGTTATAACAAAGGCATTTGTCTTACTACGCCATTGTCTTTGCAGAAGATGATACTGATAGTCGATACACCATTGAGAAACCAATGCATCCGCTGACATAGAGCATTCTACCGCCATCCAGAAATAGCCAGATGTCTTCAGTCATAAGCAATTCATCCTGCCTCTTGTCCTTCTTGTCGGTCTAACAGGTCCTTCGTCCGAGTCGTCGTCAATTTGAACTGCATTCTGGGCACTCGATCCCGTGGTTTGGGTACCTTGGTTGTTGTGATTCTCGCGGCTGCAGGCGAAAGAGCGCTGGTTTAGGCTTCTCAGGTCTATAGAATCAAGCAACCCGAGAGCAGGACGGAAATTGCTCGATGACCCCGACCTGTTAGGTTGTTGTGCTCCCCGACGTCGATTACCCACAGTGGGCGGTCTGATGGGATCCTCATCATCATCATCGTCATCGTCATCCTCAGAGCTATTCTCTCCTACTGATTCAACATGAGAACCTGAAGCGCCAGAAGTTGAGACATCAGACCCAATCTGTATGCCGTCGTGAAGGTCTCTAAGACTATAGCCAGGCCCACCAACTACCGTCGACCGGTCCGATTGCGAGTCGTAATCTTGCTCATCGTCATGGTGGCTTTCTTCCTGGTCATCGTGCTCATCATCATCAATGAAAGAAGCCATTTCGTCATCCTCGAAATCTTCATCCTCTTCGCTTTCGTCGTGGGTAGAAGCAGTGTCGCTGAATGGCAAACCGTAGGGGCCATTGCGGGGTCTGGTCGGGTCGTGATACCAATTACGGCCCCGGAGATCATCTAATGGATGGAAATCAAATGGTAGTCCGTAGAAGTCATGGAAGTGAAAATCGTCATCCGCGTCATCGAATCCATCCTCGACTTCATCCATATAATCAGTCATATCCGAATTCTCTTCAGAGTCCGTCCAACCAGCTCCGGACTCGGTCGCAGTCACCGACGCAGAGTCGTCGCGGAATCCGCATCGTTCGCAGCTTGTTCCTCCATCCTCAAGTTCCCAGTTACAATGTGGACAGCGAACGACGTCATCTTCAAGGTCGATAATAGGCCTTGCGGCTGGTAGCTTCTCTTTGAATATCCCATGAAATAGGCCTCCCGTTTTGGGATTGAGGTCGGTCTTGTCCCTTTCCAGTTTTCGGGCTTCTTCTTGCTGACAGCGTCGATGCTCCGCCGTTGTCTCCTCTTTTTCCAGAAGCTCGGCACGGCTCGTAAACAACTGGACCATCGCACGAACCTATAAAGCATCGTCAGAAAAAAGACTCGTTGCCTGCGCAAAGCACACGGTGAGGGGGAGGACCTACAAGATAAGCAGGAGCTGGTTGGGATTTCACCGAAGCTCGACAGTCCGGGCATGTCTTGCTTGACTTCCCATCCCCAAACCACGACGTCAAACACTGAATATTGTTAGGTCACACCGGAGATAGCATGGGATGCCGAGGGAGAGAACTGACGCTATAACAGAAGGTATGTCCGCAAGCAAGAGTAAAGGGTTCGTAAAGAGGCCGGATGCAGATTCCGCACTGCAAAAGGTTACGGAGATCATCCACATGTCCCTGTAGCGTCTGCAAGATCTATACAGCCAAACCCAACACGTCAGTCCCGCGCGATTCCATTGACGCGAGTCAGGGTCTAAATCAGCTTACCCCAGATGCGTCCAATATAGCTCTAGCGGTCGCATCGTGTGTGCTATTTGCAGAAGGTCTGTTCGTAGCCGCAGCTACTTTTGTCGCGGGCCTGGACATCTCTAAAAGTGTCTTGTGCTGGCTTTGGAAAGGGAGGGCTTTGGAGAAATTCGCAGAGTCGCGACTAAGAGTACCCAGGACGGCAGCGGCGAGGAGTGGAAGAGGATGATGATAGTGACGGAAGAAGGGACCTCAGGACATCAGGGAGGACCACGCAACTAGCGCCGCATTTATCAAGTGAATGAAGATGGAAGAAATCGGAGTGAATGGAATGCTATTAAATAATTCTTGAAGGGAATCAACATGTTCGGAGTCGCGATGGGATCATGCTTCGGGAGGTCGAAAAAGCCCAGCTGAGAACCCTGGCGGCCTCAGGCACTATTATCCAGATCGGGTAAATATCATGTGAACATAAGTAAACTCCCAATTAGGATTAGCATATATATATCTACGGCAAGCGGCAGAGGCCAGTCGGGCAAGGCGCAACAAGTCAAAAACACCACCGATCCTCTTCCCGTTGTTATTCTTGTTCCGCAGCCCGACATCTACTGTTCTTTCTCTGCTCACTGAACATAGATGTGGCACCTGTTACAAGCTTCATACGCTACAGCTATAAATAATCTCGTCCAGATTTGCGTTACTACCAGAGTCTCGCATCAATCAAATCAGTTCCATTCGTTGGGAAATATCCAATCCGATCTCCAAGTTGCTGAACCAGTAAAGATATGCGTACACCAGCAAGTTCCCATGCGACAATAAATTGTGCCAAAAAGCGACTTAAACAGTTTGAGAATTAAAACTGGAGACGCGCATGAAAATGGCCCAGCAAGCAACCAACTATCTCATGGCATCCATAGCAGCCAGGCAAAAAAGAAAAGAAACGGCATATGCAAGACAAAGGGAACTCATACATCATAAGTAGTGGAAGTCTGTTGATTACAGAGCTTCTTCGACCTCCCGCTTTCTGTTTTGCTTTTCCTTCAGGTCCTCTGAGATCAGGTGGCTGTCGTCGACTACGCCTTTCGTGACCTTGTCGTCGTCCACCATCTCTTTGTCCATATGCTCCAAGAATTGAATCTGTTCGCGGATGAAGCGTTTGATTCCCCGTGTATCGAACTGGCGTTTTGCGCGCTTCTGGTCACGTATGAGCCGATTCGCGTCTCGGAACCGGTCCTGAAGGATATCAAATCGGTACTCGGCAAACTGGTGGTAGAGTTCTCCCAGGTCTGAGATTGGACGCACGGTTGTTAGGACCGTGTCATCCTTGACAGCTGAGGAGCGGGGCCTGAAGGAGGTAACCATGCTGATGCGCTCGGTCGTTCCCAGAGCACGGAGCGCCTGATGCTCGATGTACCGGCCTTGGAGGATAACGGCCGACCCCTGGAGCAGCTGTTAGTCTTCATCACACAAGTGGTGCATGCTTCTGTGCTCCAAACTCAGAACTCACCATCTGTGGTCCTCTGACCTTGACCACTTCGCCATTTGCTTTCCTGAGCGCAGTTTCTCCGCCAACCATGGTACTGCAATCAGAAAGCATAGTCACACAGACAAAGGGGTAGCTGTCTGTATGCCAGTCTACAATTGGGTCGTCATCTTTCCAGTCGACGTCAGTCGCTTTCTTTTCTTCCACGGCTGCGAGTTCTTTATTCTTCTCCTCTTCACTTTGCACTGAGATATTGATGTGACCGATCTCAAGGTCAATTGCTGGGACGAGGTCCACACCTGCAATCTTGGAGATAATTGAAAGCGTCTCGGGGCTTTTCCAAACGTCGTAAATAAACGGTGCGCACCTGTCCCACAAGCGGAAACGTCAGCTTCAAAACCGAATGGCTAGATAGAACCGGACTAACTTACTCTGCTGCGAAGCCCCTTAGTTGGCATTGGGCGAGGTTACTGGAGAATTGGTACTTGTCCCACACTTCGTTCTTGAACACCTCAGCTCTCATCTGTTGAATGGCTTCGGGAGTGAACAATGGAAATGGCTCCGAGACACCAATGGGGGATACGCCACGGCTTTCAGGATATCCAAGCTCTTCCATGGTGTGCAACTTAGAAGGTGGAGAATAGGCAAGGTGCTTCTTCGGGTCAAAAATGACTTTTTCAGGGACTGAGACTGCACTTTCGCTCTTGATAAGAGGTTTCCCGCCATTGGCGGTCTGCCGTTTTGAGAACGGAAGAAGCGCCGGCGAAGTTGGGACCGGGGAGACGGTGAGGGTTCCTACGGTGGCCATGGTCCTGTCATCGGATGGGTTAGATTATGATTCCAGGATGGTCGCGGACCCAGCCGTGTCTGCTAGGGATCAGGGGGCTCGCAGTCAGACCAACCTTGGTTGATGGAATACAAATCGAGGCAAACACAACAGAATCTGCCCTGCAGCACTGATGGCGAGGTGTGGTCACTTCAAAAGAAGTTTCCTGGAATCTAAGGAATGTTCACTGTTTGAGAGCGGAGAGGGATATGGGCAGCGAAAGGGCAGGTATAAAAGGGTAAGTTTTTATATCTCTTCAACTCACTGCCATACTGACTTGATTCGGAAATCAACTCCCTCCACCAAAGGATCAAACCTTCATCATTACACTTAACCAATAACGTTGAACTTGTCTAGCTAACATTATACTACAAATAGTATATTCCTGTACTCCATGTGCTTAAGAACTGTTTGGGTATTGATATGGACACATCGCACACTCCATGATACATCCCCTCACCAGGGTTTGATCCACCCTGGAAACGAATGAGATCTAACTGATATGATTGATGCATCATAGCACTGTAAACCATGGTGGGTCTAGACTGTGATGGTGCATAATCCTATTCCAGGCGAAGAGGCCATGGAAAATGTTCCTATATTTGGTTTGGTATATTGAAGATGCTTCTCCACCAGAATCCCCTTCGGACTTCTGCTGCTGTCTATGATCCAGGTTATCTCCGGGAACTTTTTACGACCGTCAACCGTACATGGAGTTCTAGATCCAGCTTTGTTTGAAACTACTATCTCCCATGCGCGGTTTTGCATATTGGAATCTGCTGAAACCCCGGACCTGCTGTGGTCGGGTAAAATGCAACTGGACAGTGATGGAGCGGTCCTGGCTGCATCGCGACTCACGCGACAATTTATTTTCATTTATTTATCTTTGTAATTTGTTATGTTTTCGGCCTTGGGAAAAATGCTATCAAGTGATAAGGAGCCGTAAAGCATTTCCTTGTGCCATTCCATCGACAGTGTCAGAACGCACACCCGGCGCCACAACAGCGCAGGAAGAGGACGGAGTGGAATTTATGACTCGATTTGGGATCTGAATTAGGGGTGAAACGCAAACCTGCCCGGGAACTTATCAGGATGTTCGGCTCTCGCTATCGGGCTCGGATCTTTGGTTATTGATAGACCTTGATTCTGTCCAACGCACCCCCTATCGCCACAAGCTATGGCCTATAGGAGCTGTGGTGCACATTCCGCGGCTGCGACGGCCTCTGCTGCCCTATGCTTGGACTTGCTTTGCTTTCATGAGTTCAGTCAGTATTACGGTGATTGAGATTAGCTGTGAGTAGAGCAGCGTTTAGGCCTGCACCAAGGCTTGGGAGCTGAATCTAATGCATGGCTTCCCGAACATAACTGCATCTTACATAGTAACGTTACTTGACTCAGTACGTAGTGACGATCAGCACAATGGTTAAGATCTATCAATAGACTTATTCCCTGGTCTGCGCATTATCTAGATATCGGGAGCCAGGCCGATGCATGTTACCAAGTCGTTCCACCCTCAGGATGGGGGTGGATGCCTTGTTGATCCGGGGCTCAATCGCAACAACTTTGAACTCCGTGACGAACCTAAATCTGCTGACAATCGATAGCCATGTGATAGTATGGCTGTGAACAGTTGAAACCTGCGGAATAAGAAGCTGCCGTGATCACAGTGTCTTTCCAGAAGAGTTGATGCGCTCCCATAGAATGAATATAGCTGAGAGTGAGATATCCATAGGATGCCAGGAACTGTCTGGACTCTGCATCGGAAGGGGTTCGGATGTAATTTGCTGAGCTCAGCTGTCTCTCAGTCTGTGCAGAAGCAGCAATTGAAGGCAAGACAATAAAATGACAACAAGATACAGTAGCAATGATGAGTATGAGAGGAGGGAATAGAGGCATATTTTGGTTGCCACGTAGATCTCCGCGCCAAGACAGCGGATACAGACGGCTTCTTTTTCCCTGAGAATAACGACAACGTCCACCTTCCAACGGCCTCAATTCAACCGCTGTTTGCGCCTCAAAACACCACGGGAGAAAAGAAAAGGACAAGGAAAACGAAAGTGCATCCCGTCAATGGCATCCCAGGCTGGACAGAGTGCCCAAGACGCTCCCAATTCCTGGGATAAGGCGCAGAGAAAATTCTCCAAGTATGTCCTTCTCTTCTCCTTCTGTCGATCGATGGTACTGTTCTCGTGGTGCTTATCGGTCTTGCTTACTGCAATGCCGCATAAGGCATGTCCTTTCTGTGCATTATGGACCAATGGAGTTTCATCAATGGCTATCTACTTCACCTTCGAGACGAGTTGTCAATCAGGACTTGCATATGGCATCCAACTTCTGATCCCAGGCTCTTCCCTCGAACACCTTGGCATCCTTCTGCGGCTTACTTTAATTTGTCGACTATATGATATCAGTATCTCAGGTTGGCTAACTGGAATACAGTAAGGGTGCCAGCGAGTACTATGATCCCTGCCAAGACTTCGCAGACCGGAGTCTCAAGTGCCTGAAGCGGAATGCATTTGACAGAGATATGTGCCATGATTATTTTCAGTATGTCTCCCTTTCCTTCTCCCCCTTTCTCAGTCTTGACATCACTCTCAACCATTGCGTTCTCGTGTAAGACAAGTTGTCCGCGTTGTTTTCGTTTCCACGTACGCCTTTTTCTCGTCTCGGCTAACAGGAATCTCCTGCAGGGCTTATCGTGATTGCAAGAAGGAATGGGTAAGTGACTTGACTCCTTTAGTTTTACCATTTGCTTGTCCTTGTCCATCTCCAGGACCCACTGTCTTCGGGTGGCCGTAAGGTCTAAGATTCCTTTCGTGCTTCCTGGGAGATGCCTCGGTAGTTCTGGATCCGGACCGGACCTGCTGATATAATTTGTAGATGACGCAGAAGAGGCTGTCATCGCCTGTACTCAAAAAATGATTACGGAGGTGCATGACTATTCGTGTTGTGGACCCAACCACGGTAGTTCTTCCGTTACGGAGAAAGACAATGTGGTAACTCCTTCGCTATTACCGATTACCTCTTCTCATCTTCGGATTCCTTGCTCTGTTTTAGAAGACCCAAGGCACGGATAGGTGTCGCGGAGACTCCTTGAGATTACCGTCTTTCCGTATCTGATGGACGAAAGGCGATTTCATTTCCTTTGAAATATGCAAGCAATATCATATAATATCCCTTTTAAACCTCCAGGTTCCATGGGCGGATGCCAATTATCCTAGTCGAGACGGAAATTATCATCTTTTTCCCTTTTGGGTCTACAATTCCCTAGGGCTTCTCCACTCAGACATTCCACAGCCTCGCCCTGGTCGCCGGCCTGTTACTATTATCCCTCGAATACTCTGCGCTGTACAATGCAGTATTTCACACTATAAGTATATGTATTTCAGATCTGGCAGGTTCTCATGTGATTTCTGGTTGTGAAGGCTGAGCAGCACATCTTATATCCCCTGTACTTATGACGAAGCATATACAATGCATTGGCATTGGACAAGCTGTATGCTTTGTCCTGAAGTTATAGCCACTCTTCGATGTGCCGGCATTACATGGTACCTGGTAGAAATGATATCTAATTAAGGAGTAATCCGTAGTCTGGGGAGTTTCGCTGGTTTGAGCTGCCAGAGAAACAAAACGCAAATTTCCGTGTCTACACATAATACTCTCTTGAGATTCACTTCTTTAATCTGTTAATTTCTTCCTGAACAGAGAGCCAGCAATGTGGATGTGTGAAACAGATGCTGCTGTATATTATTTACTCTGTACTCTCGATATCCTCGACATTGATGCCATCACCGCCTTCCGGCTCCTCCAATGGATTCTCCCAGCAAAAAGTTATGGTCCCCTCCATGCTTTGCTGCACTGCAATCCTATCCTCTACAGCTACCGTGCTGTGTATCTCTTTCTTTCTTGTGTCTTTATTTTCTCTAGGTCCAGCTAGATTGTGAGGGCCTAGCTCAATCTTATCTGGTGTAATCTTCAGTGGCTCACTCCCAATGTCATCCACAAACGAAGCCGTCTTTCATAGACGGAATAAGCAAATCCAGGATGCCATTGACGGCCAGAATCTGAAACAAGCCTTACAGCTTATTGAGAAGCGGATGAAGAAGGGCGAAAACACGAGGTTTCTGAGGGTGCGCATGTGTTTCCCCCTTCCTGTGAACGGCGTGGTAGCTTTCTTGTCCTCTGCCGAGTGTCTTCCCGCAGCCTCGAAAAACACGACATACATTTCGATCATTCCTTTTTATCTATTCCTGCTAATGTCTTGTGCATTGCAAAGGCATGGAGGGCACATGTTCTCTTCCGTCATTCCGACCAGACACATTGCCAGAGAGGCGTCGCGGAGACACTCCAATTATGCAACATGGAACCACCGACGACGGACCTGGATACGTTGGACATCCTCCACCAGACACTAGAGAGGATGGATGGGCATGAGGGGACTCTGCGGGATGTCTGGGAGAAGGCCGCCAAGACGAAGCCTCAGGACCTGGAAATTCAAATGAGGTGGTTTACATATGCCTTTGAGGATGACGCTTGGAAGTCGGCGCAAAAGGTCAGTTCACGGGGAGTCCTTTGATAATGTCATCCCAGTATATTGCTTGTGTTCTATTTTCCTCTGTCGGCTACTGACAAAGCCACTTTTGACGATCCGCAGGCCGCCATGAGTCTTCAGAGTAATTTCCCAAAGACAAGGAACTACCACTTCTGGGCCATTTTCCTGACCTACCTCGTTGCCATTGACCCTTCTAGCTCAGACGCTGAGCGGAAACTCTTCGGAACTTTGGCTTATCGGATGGTCTCCAAGGCCGCTGACAGTGTCCCTTCCGATCCGGTACGCAGACTTCCTTTATTTTCCGTGTTGCCCAACTCTCCGTCTTGCCTGGCCTGTGAAACATGATGATGATGGTTTCTTGTTTTCTTGACAACAGAAGGAGTTACTGAGCCCTCCTAGAGCTATCCAAAATGCGGAGGAGCTGTTCCTGCTTATTCGGATCTTTGAGTCCCAAGATCGTCATGCCGAAATTGTGAAGATTCTCAACAGTCCGAACCTCGGTCTCAGCTCCCGCATCGTTCAGAATGATTGGTCTCTCATAAGGGAAAAGGTACTCAGTCTGGAGAAGGCTGGACTGTGGGCTGAAGGTTTGTCCTATGCAAGGGAGTTGCTTACCCTGCCCAGTGACGAGGCTGAGAGACGCGCTCTTCAAGAGCGCGATGATTGGACTGTATGGAACTTGCTTGTTACTGCGACACGGAACTTAAATGCTCTGGAGTAAGTATGTGGACACCTTGGGCGGTCTGGAAGACGGCTAATTGTTTCATTGTCAAGAACAACTGCGGAGACACAGAAGTTTATTGACGAGTTCATTAAGCTTGAACCGAAATCCCGCAATGCACATCTGGCTCTTCTGGATTTGGTCCAATGGCGAGTTCAATCGACCAGCGTCAAGTCCCAAGACTTGGTAACAGCCTGCCAAGAGTACTTTGACCGCAACAGACACAAGCTGTACTGCTTCGGTGATCTGCGAAAGTATGTTACGACCTTGGATAGGTCCGACTTACTGCAAATTTTGGAGTATACAGCTAAATCTGTAGGAAATGAGGATGATAGCCAGGATGTATGTTGGTTAAATTTGGAAGACGCTGAGCCCTTCCCATGAAAACGGCTGACCTCTTTCTTCAGAAAAACAAGGGCGTCCCGAAGATCAATGCCCTGAAATTGGAGTACTGTTTTCTCCTACCATCCGCGGAGGACAGTGCTTTGAAGCAGCGAACAGAGGGCTTTGTTTCCCGGTGTCTCCAAGCTTACAGAAAGACAGCACATCCCGCGAAACCGAAGGACGGAAATGAAGCCTCATCCACGATTGAGAGTCAACCGGGTGATGACCTTTGCCTCCTTGCTGCTATGAGTTTGATTCGTTTTAGCGGAACGTGGCATAATGGCAACCAAGAGGTTGTTCCAGATACCGCGTTGATCCGCGCTGCCGGCATTCTGGAGCGTCTCCTTCTGGATTCACCTCACAATTACCAGGCTTTGCTTCTTCTTGTGCGTATCTACCTTTGTCTTGGTGCAGGATCTCTGGCCTTGAAGACATTCAGCAAATTGTCTGTCAAGCAGTTGCAGTATGAGACTGTTGCGCATAATCTCTTCACGCGCTTGGCAACCATCCACCCACATTCAGCACCTCCCACTGAAGGTGCGGAGTTCAAGGATTTTAATCCACAATCTGCATTTGTACAAGCGCTCAACTTCTTCCGCAATGCGGGTTTTTCGACTCTCAGAAGCAGGACCGGTGGCTTGGATCACGGAAGCTATGTGAATGTAAAAGGATGTATAGATCTTCAACGACTATTGAAAGATAGCATCTGCCGCAGAATGTGGGCGCTAGATGTCAGGCGAATGCAGAGGCTTGTTGGTGGTGATCCCATGAGCCGTTATGATGAACTAGGTTAGTCAAGTGGATTTTCGTTGGTGCAGCGTTCGCTTCACTTTGGATATTTCACTAATATGAATGGAAATGCAGCAAAAGATACTTCATCATTGACGGATCAGCGAGATTTCAGCGCTTTCATGAACTGCGAAGCGCCTGGTAAATTAACTGTCGAAGAACGCGTACGACTGGGGCCGTTACCTCGAGTGAGTACTCTCGGGCATCATGGCCAGTTACCTTATAGCGACTGACTATGCATAGGATCAATGGATAAAATCAGCTAGGCTCACAGACCAGCTATTCAGTCTCTTGAAGAATATAGCTATCCAGAAACCGCCGACCTCTGAGATCGACCCCCCTTCCGTAGATGACCTCGTGGGATCAGACATGACAGTGGCAGAGGTTGAAAGTGCCAAGGCTAATCTTAATCTTCTGAAAACAGCTTCTTTCATCAGTGGCAGCAAGTCCGTAACCTCAGAAGAAGCCAATAAGTGCCTCGCCGAGACGGAGGAGTGGCTGGTATCTAAATCGAAGCATTTTTCTTCTTCAACCTTCCTCTCAGAGACGGCGATCTCCATACGATCTAAGATCCCATCGGCTCCGTCTTGGAGATATTTCCATGAAATTTTCTCCGTCTTGGAAACCCTCAAGGCCGCTTCACAGTTGGCATCTCTTTCCTCCAAGAAGGCCTCCAAATCCGCAACGTTGCCGAAGGATCGTGTTGAACGATTAGTCACCGTAACTCGCGAGATCTACGAGACCATTAGATCAAGCGTTCATACATTGAAGTCGCGTATTTCCGAATCCGGCACACTTGGCGCATTAATCGATCTCGTCCTGGCGGGAGAAGATAGCACTGATGGCCCAGAGGACAAGCAACTGCGAAGTGAGCTAGAGGCTACGCTGGATACGTCTGCGCTGGAACTGTTTTGTGGGTCTTTGATGGAGAGCTGGGAGGAGAATCTCGATGGGGTTTTGAAAGTACGCCTCTGACGTACTGAGGTGCGAGTGCCTGGTGTTATGAGAACATAGATTGCATATAGTAAATGTAGAAAATGATGTGTTGGAAAGCGTGTTTCTAATTGATTCTGTACGAGCGGCTCAAAATTGAACAAACGTTCTGAACAAGTCTTATGCACAAAATTCGATGAAATTCCTGCGTGCGTCTGGTATACTACTCAGTACCTCTATAGTATTTATATGGCATCTATTCGCTATAATAAACTATACGCTAAAGGCATTCATGGCAGTCTCCGCAACTTCCTTCCACAGAGTGCCTATCCTGCGCCTGGCCTCGAGGACATACTTCCACGATGGCCTGGATATAGTTCAGAGCTGTTTGCATGGGTTCCTGTAACCCCTTCAGCTTCACTTCTTCCAACAGGTGCTTGGCACCTTTCGCCCTGCACGTATCCTAAAACAGCTTCTCCGGTTTCGTCTAATCTTCCTTAGTCTCAGGTGTCCACTTCGTGTTCCACAAGAAGGCTCGAAGTGGATTCCAGTGCGGTGCAGGACGACACTGGAGAATTTTAATCCAGAACAGCGGTGATTCGCATATTAGGGTCAAAGGGGTCGCACATGATATTTGCGAAATGCATATCCTTGTGCGCGAGGACGTATTTAACATCGTTGAGCTTGGAGGTGTAAGTGGGGGGGAACTGATAACGGTGATGAATTTCTGGATACGAGGGGCCATGTTGCGACAGTCGGATAGAGAGGGATGTTTGTTGATGGCATAGATATATCGCTCCAGACTTGCCGTGAGATAGGACGTGTAACTGCTATACGGGCCGGAAATGGGGTTGAGGGTCTCCAGGTGCTCCTCGTCGGACCAGTATTTTCAGATTTCAGATACGTCCCAGAAGTATTCCTCAAGGGAGGGCCGGGAATGACACATTTATCTTTACTATCTGGATCAATCGCAAGGCCCCGACGTAACCCAGACTATATGGTTTGGCGTGAAGTTGGATCAAGAATTCAGTCAACCGATCCACCAGACTCCTTTTCGAATCCGCACTCAAATCATCGTAGATCGTGTCCACGCTCACTCCAGGCGCCTTTTCCAAGAGCATAAACCCATGCCAAATGACATTAGCCTCCGATGCACCATAGCGAATAATTTGCAGAACGGGGATATCGGTATTGGCGGACCAAGTCATCACGCCTACTTTATTCAAGATCTTGATATGGGGGAAGTGCCGACCGGACACTCGTAGACCAAAATGTGACAGCCATCTGTTTCTGCGCGAACGGGAATATTCACTGCGACATCCTTTGAGAAGTGCACAAGGTAGATGGAATGGTAAGCTGCTGTGACCTGTAGGGGCTATATTCTTGTCCGTGCTGGGAGATCTAGTGAAGCGATGAGCTCGACGATAGAATCTGTCGGGAGAGCTGGATGGAGGTATTCAGATGGAGTGCCCATGGTTATTATCTATTTCAGTTTCTTCAATGTTTTGGTTGGCAATGGTCATGGAACAAGATTATTGCGAGGATAGTAGAGAGCAATAATTGTCCTTCTTGCTGGCCAGATTTAATTGTTTCCATCGGCCATAACCTAGTTAATTAGCATCGTCAAAAACTCGGTTATCTCTCTCATCAGATCATCCTGTAGATGTTGCATAGTAACCAGATTAGATTGCCGTTAGATGCAACCATGTCAATCGTATCCAATGAACAACCTGCAGCATCGGCTTCATAAAGGAGTTACACCAGTAACATAACTAGTCCTGATCCTGCTATAGCATTCATTTTGGTTTGGTTAAGCAGTCGGCGCCCATCGTACTGACTTGTCCTGATGCTATGAACAACGGATCCATTATTCAAACAGCAGGCATGTACGGTCCAATCATCGCAGGCTTGATGCTGCATCGATAGTATGATGAGCAAATGATAAATAATGAGTCGTTGTAGATATATGCAGGGATGGCAGGAAAGGATAAGTGGAAGGACTTGAAGCTTTAATCAAGATGCACGAGAAAGTCTTGGCGCCAGTCATGCTCCCTTTCGGCCCTAGCCCCAAGCCCTAAGACCTAATTACCCACACTCGCGTACAGCCATACGGGGCGGACCAACCACAACGTCTTCCCGTGATTCCATCCGCAATCCGCACCGACGACAATCTCGACTTTCGACAACGACAACACCCTTCCCCGTCCAGCAACACCGTCGCCCAACAGCCTCAGTCGTCAACTGTCGTGATGGCGCCACAACGTTCCGGAATCGTGGTCGGCCTGAACAAGGGTCACGTATGTTGCCCCTTTCTTGCTGTCTCCCTCCAATATCCTGTCATCTTTTATGGGTTCGATTGTGCGTCGCGTTCGAGCTGAGTCGGGAGTCTATTTCACATTTTGTGGTTGTTTGCTGCTCTGAAAATATGGAAGGGAGGAAGATGTGAATGAAGCGGCTGTTGAGGGTGGAAATACAAGGCGCAAATATGCAGTCAAGTCATGAGGGAAGAAAAAAATTATATTTCTGCCAGCTGATCACATTGAAACTGAATGGACTCCCGTATTTGACATTGAACGCACGACTCATCCGAATTACCTGAAGACTGGGGTGGAAGAAGTTTTCTACGCATGAATTATGAAAAGAAAAGCGAAGTGACTGACATAGGGATATCTTCTATAACAGAAAACGACCCCCCTTAACACGCCCAAGACCAGGATCAGCCGCACCAAGGGCCAGTCCTCTCGCCGTACCGCTTTCGTCCGCGAAATCGCTCGCGAGGTCGTCGGTCTTGCTCCCTATGAGCGCCGCATTATTGAACTGCTGAGAAACGCTCAGGATAAGCGGGCCAGGAAGCTTGCCAAGAAGAGGGTATGTGCCCCTTTCGTATTTTCCGTTTCAGGATTAGGGAAAAGCGCAATGGATTCTTTCTCCGTACCTGGAAATAAATCGACTACAGTCGATCCCGCGTTATGACTTATTCATATTCCACCGGCTTGTCTGAGGAAATATAAACTAACACATTTGTCTACAGCTCGGTACCTTCTCTCGCGGCAAGAAGAAGGTCGAGGACATGCAGGGTGTTATCGCTGAGGCCAGGCGTCTGGGTCACTAGATTCGTTTTTTTCTTCTTATTCTCGTCTACTTTAAAACATCTTAACGAATGAAGAAAAATTTATCGAAGCACCAATTGTATTTTGTGTCCGGTTTGGCGGGTCAATCGAAACGGGAAAAGGCAAATAAATAGTATACCACTGAAGTGTCGACTAAACAGAGAAACGGAGTTGCAAGTCATTTGGAATCTGATAGACAGCATACGTAAGAAATATATTCAGATTCGTTTCTCATGTTTCCGACATGGGCGATGTTCTTCCTAAAGCCCTACGAGTTCTACTACGGAACTGGTTTATGTACTAGGATGCTACTCTGACAATAAACTCATACCTTATACCGGTGTATCATTAGAGCAAACATCATATACATAACAAGATCGTCAAAAAGGAAAAGGCAAAGAAAGCCATGTATCAAGACTATTATTTCTTCCCAGGTAACTTGAGCCATTTCGGTACACCCCCTTTCCGCGCACCGGATCGTCCTTCACCACGATCAGCGTCACTGCTCCCAGCGACGCTTCTTTTCGGTTCCTCCGGCACATCAGGAGGCTGCTCTATCTTAAGCTCCTGTGCTTGACTTCGAAGTTCCGGTCTGAGTAGACCAGCATTACTACCCCGGACGGCAGGCGATGCGCTCGCATCCCAAGAGAAATTAACCAGGACTCGACCCTCCATTCTCAGGTCCTTGATCAACAAGGACTTCTCTGATTCCGAGACTACGGTTTGAATCTTCCTCCCACCTAGACCTGGCCCTGTAAATTGGGGTGAGAATGTAAGAGTAAACTTTTCCGTAGCAAACGGCTCCGCAAGGCAAGTTCTCACAAAATCATATAGCGACCTCCCCGTATCCTGGTTCGCGAATTTTGCAACTACCTGGCTCTGGTCTGGAAACCGGACCTTCACATCAACCGTCTTAATGTTTGCAATTCTTTCCTGCTCTGCGGCCAATTTAGCAGCGATTTCTGCGTCTGAAGGAAGACGTGTTGGTCGGGAGTGAAGGTTAAGACGCCTTTGATGTGCTTGTGCCTGGTCCATTGTGGGTACATAGTCACCCTCGTTATGAGCAACTTGTGCGGAGACAGGAGTGTTACCGGTTGGGGGAGAGAAGACGGTCACGGGGCGAGATGAGGGGAATTGTGCCATAGATGCTTCGGGAATAGGAGTGGCAGATGATGTAGGTAAGGTTTCAGCTGACTGTGTTGATGTAACAGGGGCCCCGGAGACACTGTCAGGTAGAGGATCCTCAGGTTGCCCCACCATATTTGGAGCATCAGCTGGCGCTTTTGTCTTGGAAATGGCAGATGGCTGCGCTGTAAGAATATCATGACCAACTGCTTTGAAATAGTCCTCAATTTTAAGCATAGCCTCTTCGAGCGGATCCTCTGTCCTTCGGAAGCTGAGTCTCAGAAGGATATTCCCACTATTGAATCCCAGTTGCGCAAGCGATTTCTGAAGATCCGTGAAGGTTGACAGCGTGCGACCCATGACCTGAACGACCGGCATCTCATAAAACAGCCTACCTGGCCCTGACTCGCCGTTGCTTGTGGCAGGCACACCTCGCGCTGTGAGATTCCTAGTGGACCCGTTACCGGCCACTCCTGCTTCAAACTTCCGCAACACAAGCCATAATGTTGTCGTGCTTGGAAATTTGTCGACAAGGCGTCCATTTGGAGTACCTCTCGCTTCGGATTCTGGTAACTGTAGGCCGACCGTGACGACAGAAGGAGACCGTGACAGTTGAACTATCTCGAGCTTTGCACCGGAAATGAGGCCGGAGAGACGGAAAGCAAGGGAGAGGTCAAGGTCTTTACCCTTATATCTTTTGATCAGGAAGTCAGCTTGAAGCACGAGTTCTTGATGCGCACGGGGCCGAACTTACTTTAGTCCATACTGGCTTGGGTCGAGACCCAACTTGGAACATGCTTCTTGCAGAATATCAGCTAGATGCCTAGACGGTATAGTCTTCACTGTAGCTCTTCGAGCAGCTGAATCCAGGACAACGACGTGGGAGCTCATTGTATACAGAGCGTAAAGGTGACGGTGACTTGGGAGTGCCGTCGGTTTAACCGACCAAGTATGACAAGCTACCGCAGGACAGCTAGAAAGGCGTAATTCCCAGGAATGGATGAGAAGAGGAATTTAGAATAAGAAATAAAATCAAAAGAAAAGAACCAGGAAGAAGTGAGCAGGTATGATGGCAGAAGTGCAGAAGTTTCCAGAGGTGCGGAGGGCGGTTAAGCAGAGCAGCGGGCGAAGCGTCATCCGCCCAAAGCTTCTTCGCGTTGCTTAGCTGGAGGCAGCTCGATCAGCTTCATCAACTTCCACCCAAACAACCAGCGTCGAGCTCCCGTTTAACAACTCCAGCCACGTCAAGGTCCGAATTAATCAGATTGTTTTTCTTTTGCCAAATTGTTTGCAATTTTTAGAGAAAGGCTACATCAATCATGGTAAATGAGCCCGACGTTCCATGAGACCACCGAACCACAAGCTGACTGACTACGATCCACAGAGCTCACCTTTTGACATAAGTATGCATCATGTCCCATCCCATTCTTCCCTTCCGTCGTCACAGATAGTCGGTTAACCAAGATTCATCCAGATGGCGGTGCCTGTGTCGCCATGACAGGCAAGGACTGCGTTGCTATTGCCTGCGATCTCCGCTTAGGCATGCAGGCCTTGACTGTATCCAACGACTTCCCCAAGATCTTCAACTACGCTCCCTCTGTCTACCTTGGCTTGACTGGTCTTGCAACAGACGTTGCTACAGTTTCGGATCTCTTCCGCTACAAAGTCAACATGTACCGCCTCCGTGAGGAACGACATATCTCCCCGCAGACATTTGCCAATTTGGTCAGCTCGTCCTTGTACGAGAGGCGGTTTGGTCCGTATTTTGTCAGTCCTGTGGTGGCCGGAATCAACCACACAACCGGGAAGCCATTCATCTGCGGGTTCGATTCCATCGGCTGTATCGATTTCGCAAAGGACTTCATTGTCAGTGGGACAGCGAGCCAACAGCTTTTTGGCACCTGTGAGGGTTTGTGGGAGCCAAACCTGGTGCGTTAAATACACATACACTAAAACTTGTTGATTATCCTGACCTGGTATCTAGGAGCCCGAGGATCTATTTGAGACCATCTCTCAGGCACTCCTAAGTGCTGTTGACAGAGACGCCCTGTCTGGCTGGGGTGCCCAGGTGTACATCATTGAGAAAGATAAGGTTACCAAGCGGCTACTGAAGGGGAGACAGGATTAAACTCTGCGGTTGTTGCATCTTGGGTTATGTTATTTCAGTTTAGGATTTGCGGGTTACCGAAGACCGTCTATGGCGTCTCAAGTCTTGTCTTCACTTGATAATGATGCAACTCTGTTTGACTGTGGCTAGTTACCTCCAAAAGAAGAGCGCGGACCCGCAGCCATCTACTTTCACATGTACTGTCAAGATGAAAGATGAAAGAAATTCGCCAAGGAAATAAACGATAATATCACAATTGACAATGGATTCCGAGACTGATCATCTTCCACCGTGTGACGTTTGCTGCTTTTCATTGCGATTTTGTGCAAGGTTCTCTCGCCCGAGTTCCTGGACGCTTGTTGCCCGATAAATGACCTGCGCATTCAACTTCCCAAAGAGCAACCTATATGCATGTTCCTCGAACTAATACGGTCAAGATGACGACAGTGATGGGGAACAATAACCTTAGCGACCCTTCAATGACCATATGCATCGACAGTAAGAGCCAATAATCACGGATGTTGTTGACTTTTAAGGTTTTATCCAGAGAGGACGGAAGAATAAACTTCCCACATTCCTGCAAAATCGCATCTATATCTACGCCGTATAGCGTATAGCGTAAGGTGTACGGCGTCTGCAGGCGTAAGCTTGAAGGTGAATATACATGCCAATGCCGAGGTGGACCTGCGACCCGTTACAACGGAATAGTGATATTGTGCTTCGTAAGAAGATGAAAAATCAAGTATGGAAAGATCCCTGTTTCCCATCAGTTGTTTCAGACCACTTCCTGTACCCAGTCTGCACCTCCTGGAGGTCTTGTAGCCTCAGTTTCCATGATGTAGTGCCACCTTATTATGCCCTATGTCGGAACTGCTGACGATAGTTTCGGGCGAGATTCAGTCGATTTCCTTGTGAATGCAGATAGTAATAATCAGACCTAATAAAACAGTGCTGAATAGATGTCTCCGGGAAGAGGAGAATTGCGTGGTCAATGCCGAAATGTTTCCGGGGAGAAATCCTTCACGGGAGACAAAACATGACCACTTCCCACGTGACCCACGTGATCAATTAGGATCTGTCCCTGCAACGCCTTGCTCCACTCAACAGGACTGAGATGGGCAGCGCTGCAAGATAGCTGCTGGATGTCTTTCAGCATTTTATGCAGACTGCAGCCTGCAAGCTACGTCCAATCCAGTATCGACTTTTCACGAGGCATAGCGGGATGACCTCGCAGCGGCAGTCAAAATCACTGACGTACGCCGGGAGTTTAGACGAGTCTGTGCGGCACCGGGTGCGGCGCCAGCGCTCGCGCAGTGGCGAGTCCTGCGGTGCCCGTCTTTGGAACGGTCGAGACAATCTATGCAGACGGACATAACGGCTGGAGACAATAATGCCCGGCTTCTCGAAGATGAGGGCCTTTTCAGACATGGGCTTTCCATGGGTTGTTTGATGAGAAGCTATCCGGATCATCCCTGACCAGGTCTTCGAATTGCTATCCGTCGCCAGTGGCCACCGACGTAAGGTCCCATAAGGGCCTCCGTCTCGTCACCGTCGGTTTGTGCGCCAGACAGATAGCACGTCGTGTCATCCCGTCCCCGGCAAATCTAGACTCGAGGAATCTGCCGATATTACTGGTCTGCCGCGCTCGAATGGTTGCTATTCTTATTGAATCCCCTCCTGCTTGCTCCTCACTCACGCCAGCGTCCCGCTTCTGCTCCTCTCGATAATGAGCCTCTGTCCCAGGTTTCGTCGTTTTGTATCGTTCCATGGTTCTATCAGATATCACATTATTCATCAGGTACAGCCGCTACTGCACCAACATTACAATAAGGCCTTCTCTTCGTGCATGTCCTATTCCTACTACTTTTCTCCCTTTTCCAAAATCCATACAGTGAATTTCTGTTTCTCTCCGAAAACCCTAACAACCGCCCGCGCGTCAGACTAATTAGTGGAGCCCCCAAGAGCAACCTCAACGCCTTTCATACAAGAAACTAAGAACAGACTCTGAGAGCAGGGTTGAAATGAAGGGTACTGGGCAACATAATTTTTGAATTTGCTCACATTCAGTCTCTGTTAGCGGCACAACCTTGCTGGGCTTAACGACTGCTTGTAGACTCATGTATGTCATTAATGAAACATTACCAAGGTGCAGAAACAAGGGAAAGAGATGGGGAGAGAGTACAGAAAAGGAAGACAATCTATTGCTTCTCGAGTTTTTCTGAAAGATCTCTTTCTCCTAAATTAGTCAGGCTTCATTCGCTAACGAAGTTCAATTATGTGACCGCCATCAGATCAAAAGAAATGCCTTACGTCTAGTTAGACTCGCGCCGCTTCGAATAAACTACCGGGTACAGTCTGCCTACCTTCGATACATACCTCCGTAAGGTCTCCCTGTGCTCGATTCCTTTGCTACCGACCATGTCCGATTCGCTTGATCCAGAACTGCCGAAACCTTTCCCAGACGATCGCAGCTTCTCCTTCCTATCTTCCCCGTACATAAGCTTCGATGGTGATCGTCCTAAGGCTAACATTCAGAGCCACGATCCGTCTTTAGACATGTCTGCTGGCAGACCTGTCGACAACGCCGAGAGTTATGCAATCGAACGGCTTGTAAATCTCAAGCGAAAACTGAGAACTTTGGAGTCGGATATGTTCTGGGATCGACTGATGGTTGACTTGACTTCTACCTGCGGAGCTCAATCTGGATTTGTTGTCCGAAAGATCCCTGCTGAAGAACAAATCCACGCAACGGGGCGGCGTCAATGTACTTTGCTAGGCATGGTTTTTTATTACGATGACGGAGATCAGCGGGGCATGGAAAGAAATAAGTATTTCGTTGGGGAAAACCCATTGTCCCACGTTGAATACGACAAGCCTTGTTTGGTTCCGGATGATCTGGGGCAATCCGTGGCAGGCCAAATACCTTTCGCTGCCAAAGCGTACCTCTCGATTCCATTATTTTCTCAAGGGAAGTGTCTGGCCCATCTAGGTCTGATGTGGTCGGACGAGGGTTTGCGGAGGCGGAACCTTTCGTGGTTGTCTCTGGAGATGACTCTGTACTCTTTAGAGGACATGGTTGTACAGCGTATTCTGCTCGATATGGACACTGCAATGACAGGTCTGCAACAGGGCCTTGATTTGTCTAATCCGAACCATGAGGCAGTCGTTCGTGATTCCCCTAGTGTTCAGCCGCATGATCCTGCCAAATGCCACATTCAACCGCTGAAGCCATATGCACGAAGCCTGTCCCATGAGCTCCGGACACCAATGCAAGGCGTTGTCGGGATGCTAGACGTCATGCATGCCACTGTCCGCGAGGCTATCAAGTGCAAGAACCATGCGAAGACGAACGATGTCTTCAGATCTCTAAAGGAAAGCATTGAAATGGTTCAAGGTTAGTAATGTCTGCCCGGCATTCCCGTGTTGATGAACACTCCGCTGAGAATCTGTGGTAATAGATAGCGCAAGGCGGGTCGTCGAAGCTGCCGATAACGTCGTTCATGCGTACGACCTGAATATGCAAGTTCCAGAAACTCCACGGAAAGAGCTTGATACTGAAATTCTAGCCGGGTTCCCGCCACCTTCGGCCACTGTGCGTGAAGACCAAGCAGCCATTTTTGTTGAGGGTGACAATATTTCCGCGAACCCATACAAACGACGGCGAGACGATTCCGACCGGAATCTTGGGCCGCCCCCAAAACAGAGGGTTCTGCCGATTCCCTCGCAGGAACAGTGCTCGCCCCGTAGTAGTGAGGTCAGGGATGCCGTTCACGAGAGCGAGAAAATTATGCAAGCTACACCTACAGGCCAGATTGAAGAAGCCGTGGCTAATATGGCTAACCCTCGTCCGTCCCTTGCGGTCAGGAGGTCGGCACCCCATCTTCTTCTCGAGGGGCTGAAGTTGAGGGATCATTCTTTGAAATTGACCAAGCTGCGCGATCTACTCCGTCTTGTCGTGAATGAATCACTTCACGTCGGCGGCCGTCCTGACTTTGCAGCGAGTCGACAAACGCAATTCGGAGAGAAGATTGAGGTTTCTTCACGCTTCTCAAACGGGCATGTTTCGTCTAAAGTTATCGACTGGTCTGTTGACCCCACGCTTCCTGACACTCTCCTTATGGACAACCGAGACCTTGCAAAATTGGTTTCTTGTGTTTTCCTGAATGCTATAAAATTTACCAATACGGGTGCCATCACTGTCTATGCAACTGTTAAACCCGAAACCAACCATGTCTCGATTACTATTCGGGACACAGGATCTGGTATCCCTGAAGCGTTCTTGCCGAACCTCTTTAAGCCTTTCTCTCGTGAGAATTCGTCGACCACGCAGAGCAAGGACGGGCTCGGCTTAGGACTGCTCGTTGCGAAGGGTCTGGCAAGAAAGATGGGCGGCGATCTCGTGTGCGTCCGTTCCTCTACTTCCGGTCCCGATCGTGGTAGCGAGTTCGAGATTAGACTTCCCATCAATCACCTTGATGCGTGCAGCAATAGTCCTTCTCCTCCAGAAATGAGAGTCACGCCGCCGCCTTGTACTGTTGACCGGTCTAAGCCGGGCAGAGCAGATAGTTCTATCAACAGGACCTCTTTTCAGTCATCTTCCCTTCCTCGTCATATAACCAAACCAATTCAACAACCTTCTCCAAGTCTTACTGATGAAGGCGTATCTCCATCATCTTCATACTCCATATCTACTCCCGACGGTGGCCGAACGTCAACCATGGGCGGAGCTAACTTTGACAGTAAGCTGGGGGAAAAATACCCCCTTACTCTCCTGGTTGCCGAAGATAACCGGATCAACCGGCGTGTGCTGGTGAGCATGCTCAAGAAGCTTGGATACCATGATGTCTACGAAGCCTGCGATGGTAAGGAGGCTGTACGGATCATCCAGGATACACTGGCATTACGCAATTCTGAAGAACAGGCACAAAAGGGGACCAAATCCGGAAATAATGCACCAGGAAATCACTGTCATCATGCGTCTGGTGGATGCGGTCAATCCCAGAATGGGAGAAATATGAAACCTGTGGACCTAGTTTTGATGGATCTCTGGATGCCAGAAATGGACGGATATCAAGCCACAGCTAGGATCTTTGAATTGGTCAACGAACATCGGAACAAATCTTCTCAAAGTCCTGAAGGTTCCTCCACTTGTCTTCAGCCCGATCTATATAACGAGAAGCCACACGCATGTACACAATCAGTTCCCACATCGTCACTACTCACACCACCGCCGTCTCCCACGGTTCTCGCTGTTAGCGCAGACGTCACTGATGAGGCCCTTGGGCGTGCCTCTAAAGTCGGAATGAAAGGCTACATGACCAAGCCGTATAAACTTTCTGATCTGGAGAAACTCATTGTTGAGTTCTGTATCAGTGGCGCTGACTGCAATGGCACTACAGAATATATAGCTTCAGACTTGAATAGTAACAATAATGATGAATGAGAATCATGCATATTCTTGAAATTTCTCATGCTTTCAGGAGACTATTAATAGATGGATTCTTACGCCTCCAGGCTGAACTGCGTGTTCCGATCTCTATTCATCCTCATTCCAGTAACTTCTTGCTTTCCGTGCCTCATATCTTCGGCTTTTCCAGAGTACATTTATTAGGACGGGCTTAGCCTCATTGACATTGATAGTGTGCGAACCCTTACAGACATGCAAATATCGTTTTCATAAGGGACTAATTGAGTGACTTATGGAATGATCACTCCGTACACATTATATACGTTATCAAGCATTGTTCAAGGGATATACAGTTAAGCAGGGGATGAAGATTAACTACAGTCAACATCTATGCATTTTATATATTGTTCACTCCATGGATATGTCATGATGGAATAAGACAATGCACAGTTATAATAAATGGTCTACAAAACTGACATGAACAAATGAACTAGGAATAGAATTTTTCATTATGGCCATGATTATCTACATTATAATAGCATAAGGGATAATACCAATACCAACATGACCCATCATCCATATGAGGCGGATATACGATAGGTACTTGGAATACAAGTTAACTAACTCACCCACATAAATCATTTTCATGACCAAACAAAAAAGATGAAAAGGAGAAATAAAGAGACATAAAAAGTAATTAAAAAGTAATCGAGATATTAGACACGAGAAGAAATGAAATGACATGGAAGTCCCCTTCCTGTGCAAGCAGAGGGATCTTGACAGTATCTTTGCTCCCTTCTCCATTCCTATCTATGTTTAAATTTTCGTGGTTCAAGTCAGTTTCTGCTTGATGAAGAAGGAGCGGAGATGAGACAATTGCCAAGCGCAGGTTGCGGAGAGGACGAAGAGCTGGATCAGAGTCCAACGGACGACACGGGAATTGGTGGCTTCGGATTGATCGCGGAATTCCGCTTCCCGTTCCTGGAAGAGGTATATTCCAAGTCAGTTTCATCGACGATTCACTTTTTTCCTTCATGGGAAGAAAGAACAAATAAATAAAGTGTGACCTACGCGCTGGAACACCTGTTCTCGACGGATATCCTGCAGTCGCCCATTGAGATCCTTGACCTTCTGCACGATGTCCTTCATTTTATCCTTATCCTCACTTTCAATCTTGCTCGTCTCTCCAATGGCAACGTCAAGGGTTACTTTGACGCCACCTGTGGGTGCACCGGAGAGCCAGCCACCGGTCACCGCGTTCGAGTCCGGGGTCAAGCAGATCTTGTGCTGGCCAGCGTCAGCTGCGGAGAAAGTGAAGCGGCCTGAATGACTTGTCCGCTGGAAGACGACCCGATGGTCATTGTCAAAGGTCTCTTGGACGCTGATGAGCATGGTCAGGCTGGGATCGACGGCGAACGTGCCACTCTGGTAGTTGATGACTTCGGTCTTGTAGTGTCCTAGTTATTTTTTTTCGCGAGCGATGAGTAAAGGAAATTAATTCCATATAAGACCAAGATAAGGATAGTCGAGACGTACCGACAACCAGAGTGTCCTTGGGCAAGTCCTCAAAGAAGCATTTTGTCTGACGTCCGTCCATATAGAAGTAGAGGGCATTTGCGGGAACGGAGAAAGAGAGGACGGCGAATGCGGCAAAGAGGAACGAGAGCCATGATGACGATGACGGCCTGGAGGGCGCCATGGTGGTATCCTTTGGCTATGAGTCCACCAGGGTAGGGCTGGAGTGTCGGAGGGTCAGCGATGTTGACAGCGAAGCCGAAAGAGCAAAAGGGGAGCACAGCGGAGCAGAATGTCTTGGCGCTTTCGCGATTTCTATATGATAAACACACTAGTCAGCTACACAACTTCCACTGACATGCCAAGATGTGCACCCGTATTATTGTGCATAGCAATGTAGATGTTCTCCTAGAAAATTTATCACGATCCTATCTATTGTCACGGGCTTGTCTACACAGGGGTATGACAGCCTGTGACAAATAATGGAGGCGTATCCTTGGTTGGTTGCTAGCTAGATAGGCCTACGTGGTGAAGAGGGTCAGCGAGGGCGGACCTATGCGGCAGAATCCCACGTGATCCAACATAAAGGATGGCATTGGTATCAAGATACACAAGTTTATACTCGGTATACGCTGTGTACTTGTGGTCCGAGTCACACTGTGGAATGCGGGTAACTCAAGTGACATATGGGAGCTGTTCTACGAAGGCTCTAAGCTGCGTACATAGCCTTGCTGGGTATAGGAAGATGGCAAGTTCTACGGATGCGCCGAGCTGAGAAGATAAGACTGTGAGATGAGATGCCGTGGAATTGCTACGCTCATACCGTAGCGTCCCGTAGCTAGAGTTCCACACTCTAACATCGATAAACATGAACTTAAGCTCAGAGCCGGATTCTGTATTCCCGTATAGCGCATATCCGCTCAAGTCGGACTCATTTGCAGCTGGTAAGTGGGCAATGTTCCAAGGTTGCCCGTTGCTGCTACCTGGAGGAAAGGTTTGCGTGCGGCGTTCTGGTAGGATGGGCATGGCACGATTTGGCCTAAGAGGTACTTCTACTGCTGCGTATACTGCTTCGTGTCCGATCCCTGCTCACACCAGCCTTTGGAAATATAGTGATCAATCTCATTACCTAGATGTAGATAGTACTCGACCAAAAAGCCAATCTCCTCAGAAGTTTGCAGACGGATACTTTTCATGCCGCCAATCATGGGTAATATGCTGAGGCGCATGGTGGAAACATCCTGCAGCAGCTCAAATCTCCTATGTCCATGGACGGGCACGCAGAAAGACATATAAGGGCAATTGAGGAATTCCTTTCCCTTTGTTTCCCATAATCCTTTACCCGAGCACGTTATCTTCTCCCAACCGTCATTTAAACCATGCTCTCTCTCCGCCTCATAGGGACCCTGCTATGCGCTGTGGTCCCTCAAGTTGTTCAGTCAATTTCTCCCAAACCCCTCTCCGCCTCAGGCCGTTGGATCGTCGATTCTGATGGAAACAATGTGACATATGCCGGCGTTAACTGGCCTGGCGCTGCAGACACCATGTTGCCAGAGGGACTCCAGTACACGTCCATCGAGGATATTGTCAGCAAGATCAAGGATCTCGAGATGAACTCGATCTGTCTCACTTTCGCAATGGAAATGGTAGGCGACATTTTCGAGAATGGAGCGGATGTGCTTATCAAGAGCTCTCTCATCAATGCTTTGGGCGAAAAGAATGGCTCTCCAGTTTTCCAACAGATCATCCATCATAATCCGCAGTTTGGGATAAATACCACTCGGTTGCAGGTGGGAACATGAACAGAGACGGTTTCAACAACGATTCCTTCGCTAATTCAAAGATTTACGTAGGTCTTCAATGCGGTTGCCCATGAATGCTATCGCCAAGGGATCTATGTGCACCTGGACAATCACGTCTCCAAGGCCAAATGGTGCCGCTCCACGACGGATGGGAACTCGTGGTTTGGAGACGAGTACTTCGACGTGGACAAGTGGCACCGAGGGTGGAGATACATGGCTTAACATGTACTATCAACATTAACACGTCTTCCCGCTGATCTGTAGAATATAATTACTGACGCTTACTGGCAGGTAAAATTCCTACCTGCTGTGAAAAGCATTGGCATGCGAAATGAACTGCGGAGGCCAGAGGACAACTCCGCCCTGATCAACAAGACCTACAACTGGCAGCATTGGTATGAGAACATGGTAAACAACGCCAACCAGGTGCATCAAGTAAATCCGGATCTCTTGGTCTTCTTCTCTGGCCTCAATTACGACACGACACAGCCCAATTCCCACCGGTGCGGACTTGGGTAATGGCACTAGCTTCCGGAAAGATGATTTCACGTACGCAGACAAGAATTGTCCTGGAGCTGCATAGCTACGATTCTACCACATCCAGCTGTGACACACTCTCGTCTAGCCTGAGGAGCTCTGGATTCAATGCCCTGGACGCCAAGAACTCGAGTATAGTGAATGTCCTGCCTGTTGTGATGACCGAGTTCGGTTTCGAGCAAGACAGCACAACTTACAAGGACGTCTATGCCTCGTGCTTGAGGGAGTTCCTACCAAGCCATCACGCAGGCTGGATGGTTTGGGTAATAAGCGGGAGTTACTACATCAGAGATGGAAAGCAGGACGACGACGAGCCTTGGGGTGAGTGATACCATGGAAATACATCCACACTAACTGCTGAAACTGCAGCTAATGACGTTACAGGTCTCCTTGATCACACATGGTCGCAATAGCGATCTTCCGAAGCGATCGAAAAGGGGTTGATCCCTATGGTTCGAGAGACACTTGAGTTAGACTTGTTCCAATATCCAGCGCCAGTTCGGTTTAGATCTACTCATGCCCTGCATGCCACAGATATGCTATCCTTGTTACATTTCCAGAGTCTGCTTGCACCGAGTGAAATTCCAGGCGCTTGCAGGCCCTCTTGCTAAAAGCTTATACCCCAGACATACTAAGTCTGCGGGTCTTTACACGCATCACCTCGTTTCAAATGTACATAATAGTGCTTGATATGGGCATAATTTAAACAAGCCAAAAGAATAGTATTGCCAATCTATCAACTGCAGGGCAGACCATCAGAGTATCGTCCAGTTTATTAAGTGTGGACTGTGCCTGTCGCATACTTTTTGTATGCATGTCAAATGGAAATTAAGGACAACTTGCTGACTAACCAACGTGTCCCCGGTTTTCTGCGGCAGATTTCCCTCCAGCTTACAAAACGTCCATCTTCCTCGGGCTGTTTCCTCCTTTTTCATCGTTTATTTATTTTCGATGTGATTCTTTGCTAGGCATACTGGATACTCCCTCCTGAATACTGAGTCCCGGCCCCCGTCTTACGTTGTGGACCCCTCCACCATGGCGGCTGCTGATGTTCGCGACATGCTGGATTTGCCCGCAGAGGGCCAACCCAGACCTCATAAGAAACAGAAAGTCGCTGAGAGAAGACCAGGTTTGTGGTACATGCGGAGCTTTGACCTCCTAGCAGGAAATAAGATTAAACTAACGTGTTGTCTCTACAGAAGGCGTTCCCAGAGAACTATACGCGCTTCTAGGAGAGCGAGCACCTCCGATCGCCATCACCGAAAATCGATACAAGGGCCGACCAAAATGGATGAGCAAGTCAAGAGTCCGGCCATGGTATATCCCACATTGTCTTCGCTTGGTCAAACAACAGCACAATACGCTGACTCCTCCCTCACCAGGCGCATGGTACCTTTCACCAACGGTGCTCGATCCGACGGCCTCGTCCTCCGCCATTGGCAAAGAGTGGAAGAACCTGTCAAACCACCCATGCCTGAAGGAACGGATATGATTGAGGATGAGAAGAAGGAATTGGAAGCCAAACTGAACTCGCCGGAGCAGGAATATCCATTTGCCAAATACAATGTCAAAGCTAGAGTCCCCCGGAGGTACACCGACGAAGAGTACAACAAGCACCTGAGAAGTGATCACTGGACACGCGAGGAGACAGATTATCTCATGGATATTGTTCAGGAGTACGATCTCAGATGGGTCGTCATCGCTGATCGTTACGACTACCAACCCCAACCCATCGACGCGGAAGCCAATGCCACAGCGCTCGTTCCAGCCAGCAAACGACATCGGACGATGGAGCAGATGAAGTCCCGTTTCTACTATGTTGCTGCGACTATGCTTGCGCTCGAGTATCCACCATCGGAAATGTCTGAAGCGGAATTCGACCTACACGAGAAGATGATGAAGTTCGATCCGGACCGGGAGAGAGCGCGGAAGGAGCTCTCTGCTTTGCAGCTCAACCGCACCGCTGACGAAGTGCGAGAAGAAGGTATACTCCTAGAGGAGCTTAAGCGCATAACAGCCAACGAGCAGAACTTTATCACGGAACGCAGAGAGCTCTACGCGAGACTCGAGGTCCCGATCAGCGTGGGCAATACGACCATGTACCAATCTAGCCAAGGCCTAGGACAGCTACTCCAGTCTCTTCTCCAGACAGATAAGAGCAAGAAAAGGCGGTCGTTGCTCGGTCCCGAGGGCGCCCAAAGTCCGGCGGTTCAGACCCCTGTACAAGGCCACCACGGTCGTGACAGTCTAACAGACACTCCAAGTGCGGCCCCTGCTACATCTACCAAGAAATCTGCTGCGGCTGCAGCTACAGCTGCGGCGGCAGCAAATAAAGATAACCAGCACCCGATGAAGACACTCACTCCGGCCGAAGAAGCCAAATATGGTGTGCAACACCACGACCGTCTGGCACCGGGTGTCCAATTCCGTAGTGAACGCGCCCAGAAAATGACCCAGGCGAAGTCGAATGTCCAGACACAGAAACTCGCCTCCGCTCTCTCAGAACTCGAGGTCCCACTCCGTCTCGTCATGCCCACCGAAACCGTCTGCAAGGAATTTGAGAAATTGATCCATTCAGTCAACCTCCTTCTTGACACAAGGAAAGTATCCGAAAAGGTTGAAAGTGAGATCAAGGTCCTGGAAGCCGTCAGAGAAGAAAGGGAACGGAAGACTGAGGAGGCAAAGGAGAAAAAGGATATCCCTGAAATCAAGACGGAAGCACAACATAAACCTGCCTCGCCCGTGCCGTCTGCTGCAGCAGTTCCTGAAGCCACAACGGTTGATGATACTCAAGGCCCTGCCAATAATACTGCGGGTACTTCAGGAGAGAACAAATCCGCAGGTGCCTCCACTGAAACCATGCAAGATGCTAGTGCTACTGCTGCCACAGGCAATGCTGATGGAGATACTGCTCCTTCAACACCTGCCGGGGACAAGGATGGCTCAGGACAAACACATAAGCGCTCTGCGAGTGTTATGAGTGGTGTGAGTGATAAAAGCGCCAAACGGCAAAAGAGGTAGACCATTAGGATTGTGTTACATCTCTTGCATCTTTATTAAAGGTTGCTTCTCTCTTGTTATGATACCTACATGATTTTTACTGTAACCCACTTTCTATATCTGTCCCCATGAAATTCACAATTGACGTCAATCAGTTATCAATGATCTATTCTTAATGATGTATTCACGAGCCTAATTCAATGGTTATGAGTAATCACAACAAGCCTATGTTCCTCTCTTTTGACCCGGCGAATCGGAAAGGTACAGCATTGTCGAAATGGTCTTTCCACGTATCTTCAATCTCTGGTTTGTGCCATGTCCTAATAGATTTGCCCTGCCTTTTAAAGCCTCCTATCCTGCTCTATATGACCACTGCAGTATGAATCTCGCCTTGCGCGGCACTTGCCCGCCGTTTTCCACCATCTATATTCTCAATCTCGCTCGTGTCGCTTTTCAGGGTTGAACAATGCACGTTTGAAAGACTGCTTTCTGCCGAAGATCCCAGTTCCCGCTTAGATGAATCATCTGTCGCATGGCGTCTTATCATCTGTAGGCTTCTCAGATGACGTATTTTAGTCCATATCCTTGTGTGTTTTCTAGTCGGCCTTTCAATAAGAGAGAGAGTCTTCGTACGATGACTTCGCTTTGCTCTCTGGGTTGACTCGAAACTTGGCCTGGGGCCTTGATCTGCAAATTTTGCATTGTCCGCACATCGATTTCTCCTTGCATGGCTTGAAAGCCTTGTCCATAATGAACGCGACGTAGAATCGCTACCCGTGCTTTCTTTCGTCTTTACCTTTCTTAGCAAGGTAGTTGCACCGGACCAGCGACGTTGGTAAGCATGATAATCGATATCATGAACATGTGTTGACGTTCCTCCTAACGTTGGTATCTGTTCCTGCTGCCCTGTGTGCCGTTTCTCGGCGTGTTCCTGAAATTCGTCCTCGGTCGATAATTCATTTGGCGCATGGTCCCTTTCGCTTTCTGCAAGCGAATATGAATCCTTTGGTGATGACCGTTCGTCATCTTCATCAGTACCCACCATCGTGTATCCATAACCGAGGCGTCGTCCACCCGACATCCATCCGATGCTAATTTTACGAGGCGCATATGGGAATACGACCTCTAGAGGGGTTTGGTAGTCGAGGTCAAAGTGCTCAGTGAACTTGCTTTTTTGGGGTTCCTTTGTGGTGATGATCGCACCTTTTTCCTCCTCTGAATCCGAGTTTCGAGATGATGCCACAGAGCTTTGGATAGCCGGGGTCATGGCAGAACTTCTCTTCTCTGGCTCGGTTTGCTCATAAATTATCGAACCAAAGCCGGAAGGATGTGGCCTCATGGAGTCGATAGAAGCGCTGGCAGACCAAGTACTTCTCGAATAAATCGAGGATACGTATTCCCTCTGGGATACCATTCTTGTAGGCATTTCTATTTTCTCTGCACTCTTCTGCCAAGCTTGTGAACCATCTTGATCAGATATGCTGCGGGAACTTGGTGTATATTCCCGTCGATTTTCATCAAACGATTGCGTTTGAGATAAATTTGGTGGCGTTATCGACGATGATGATGCTAGGACCCTAGATATGTCGAGATCGCAAAGATGAATCGAACGCACACCTGGAATTGAGGTTTGGCGGCGTCTTTTCTCGATAATAAGTTCAGGGATGTATTCAGTCGGAGAATCCGAGGACTCTGCTGAAGCCAACCGCGCAGCGATGCTTCCAATTGGACCTGGGTGCTTCACTGAGTGCCGTCTCTTTTCGACAATGATATCTGATATGTGCTCGTTCAGCATATCTAACGAGCCCGGTTGAGCTAGTTGCCCGCCAGTGCTTCTATGTGCAAGTGTCAACTGGTGATTTTGTTGTGGCAGAGTGGGCTGCTGCCCATTGCTGGAATTCAAATTGTTGTTGGCTAGGGGCCTTAATGTGCCAACTGCTCCCTCACTGGGAGCAAAGAATGCTTGCTGCCAGTCCGGGAGGCTAATGGTTTCTCCCGATATTCTATTATACCTGGAACCATCCATCGCTGATCCGATTGGACTGGCTGGCCTGGGCAGGTCTATTACCTTACCCTTTCCATCCAAGGTTGGTATATTTTGAGTTTGCGAATCATGAAGTTTAGAAAATACGAAATCCGACCCAGGAAGTTCCTTGCCAGCGTTGAAGAAACCGCCGTCTTTGTCTGATAAACCCCCAATGTCCGGTGTTGGAAAGAAACGGAGTGGTTCAGTTGTATTGTTCAAGCCCATTTTGTTATAGTCCCGCCCAGAGGACGATAGTGTCCGGCCACTTGTCGTAACTGGACGCGGAGAACCCTGAGCAGCATGCTTTGGAGTGCTGACAAACTGGGCATCACTGTCGTATTCTCTCTCACTCACCAAGCTGCTTCCAAAGTCATCGAACGAGGCAGGGTTTAAGAAGAGCTTGGGAGATTCGGATGGGAACAAAGACCGTACGTCTTGGTGATGTGCTTTTCTTGAAGGGGCACGGAACAATTTCGATTTTCTCGAGAGCCGCCTTCTTAATCTGCCAGACAGGCGTCCAGATGAGTGCTGCTGCTCTCTGGGACGCTGTTCCTTTCCAGAAGCATTCGTTTTCCCGGCAGATGTAGATAGCCCTTGTACACGTCAGAATGGGGTTTGAAGTCAAGACGGGAAACATCCAGAGATGTTATCCTCACCTTCTGGATGTTCGTGGATCGACGAAGATGGCTTTGACTTGTCTTCTTGACATTTCTGGACGGAGTCAGATCGACGGGCAGATTTCCACCATCTCCTGAGATGACGACAAAGCACGCCCATTGTGCTGCACTGAAGACAGTTCTGAAGCAGGACGGAAGATCAAGGTAGTAGATGTTGTGATTCTGGCTGATTAGGGAAGGAAGAAGAAATGGTTGAGGAAGAAAGATAGCGTGAAAAGGGTAGTTGGAGAAGGAGAAAGATGCGCAGTCTCTGCAGGCGAAGAAACTGAGCAGTGAATTCGAGTCATGATCGATCGATGCAGAGGATACCACGACATGTCCAGAAGAGGAAGGACGGCATATGGGGCATGGGAGTGTTGGCAATGGCAAGGGCCAGTGAGCCTTTCGGGGTTACTCTTTTCGCCCTGCTGGCTTTATCTGACTGAGTTGAATTGCGTTGCTACTAGCCTTGCTGTCCTCATCAATGTATGACTGCAGAAAAGCGACACTGCGTGTACTATCATCGATATAGGGACGGAGTACAGAGTAGGTACTTGGTAGTACTTTGCTAGGGTTACTGGCAGTTGTAATTTGAGTCGGTCAGACCGTGGTATTTACCATACAATACAGGCAGACAGACAGTACCGTAACATACAGTACCATATCTCCTGGCGAGGCCGATGCCGGAGTGAGCGGAACAAGATGTTGATAAAGTTGTGGTTATTTTTTGCTAATCACAATCACGTCAGTCCAGTTGTAATTACCAATACAGTATCTGTACGGCTGGCGGGAAACCTCCGCGATCTTTTTCCTGCATGCCAGAATGTTATCGCGTATTTCCCGGTATCCGTTAATTACACCTCTTGACTTTTCCCCTCCGCCATTTTCTCTTCTCTTCTTATCCCCTTCTCTTCCTCATCCTCCCTTTCTCATCCTCACCTTCTCATCCTCCCCTCCTCCTTCTCTTTTCCAGGTCTTATCTGGAAGTTGCAAGGGAATTGGCCCTTGTCTGTTATCTTCTCATCCTTCTCCTGAAACTATCTCTTTTCATCATCAACTCTTTTCTCTATCTTTCCCTTAGACCCCGCCCCCACCTCCTTTGTCCTGCTTCTGCTCTCGAATACCCGTCAGGATGGTTCAATCGTAAGAACCCTCCATATCCCCATTAATCTCAACCCGTACAAATTAGAAAGCTAACATATTGCATCAGGTCTGTTCTTGGTTTCCCTCGTATGGGAAAACTCCGTGACCTCAAGAAGGCTACGGAGGCATACTGGGCAGACAAGATCTCTCGTGATGACCTGTTGAAGGAGGGAAAGAGACTCCGTCTCGAGCACTGGAAGATCCAGAAGGATGCTGGTGTCGACGTTATCCCCAGTAATGACTTCGCCTTCTACGATCAGGTCCTGGACCACATCCAGCTCTTCGGTGTATGTGCCCCTCCTACTCACATGCTCTTGTATTAGTTCACCCCACTAACTGGCCTACATATATAGGTTGTCCCAGAGAGATATACCAAGTATGGCCTCGACCCCATTGACGAGTACTTCGCTCTGGGCAGAGGTCTGCAGAAGCCTGCCCAGGATGGCAAGCCTGCTATCGATGTTCCTAGCTTGGTATGCCCCCTCTCCTAAATCATCACAATCGTCTGTCGGAAATATCCCCTCGCGCTAACAGTCAATATAGGAAATGGTCAAATGGTTTGACTCCAACTACCATTATGTCAAGCCTACTCTTCAAGACAACCAGGTCTTCAAGCTGGCTACTCAGCCCAAGCCTGTTGTTGAGTTCCTCGAGGCCAAGGAGGCCGGAATCACTACTCGTCCCGTTATTCTGGGACCTGTTTCTTTCTTGACCCTCGCCAAGGCCGATCGTGGACAGACCACCGATCCTATTGACCAGCTTGAGAAGCTCCTCCCCTTGTACGTTGAGCTTCTGGCTAAGCTCAAGGAGGCTGGTGTTGAGGATGTCCAAATTGATGAGCCCGTCCTCGTCTTTGACCTTCCTGCCAAGTCCAAGGCCGCTTTCAAGCCTGCCTATGAGAAGATCGGTTCCCTTGGCAACAAGGCTCCTCGCCTTGTTCTTGCTACCTACTTTGGCGATATTGTCCACAACATCGATGTCCTTCCTGCCCTTCACAGCCTCTATGGCATTCACGTTGATCTCGTTCGCAACCCCGAGCAGTTGGAGACTGTTATTGGCGCTCTTGGCCCCAAGCAAGTTCTTTCTGCCGGTGTTGTTGATGGCCGTAACATTTGGAAGACCAACTTCAAGACTGCTATCGAGAAGGTCGAGCTCGCTATCCAGAAGTTGGGCAAAGATAGAGTCATCGTCGCTACTTCCAGTTCTCTCCTCCATGTCCCTCATACTCTCGAGAGCGAGAAGTCTCTTGACCCCGAGGTTCGCGATTGGTTCAGCTTTGCTGTTGAGAAGGCCAGCGAAGTTGTCGTGATTGCCAAGGCTGTCACTGATGGCCCCGCCACCGTCCGCGAAGCTCTCGAGGCTAACGCTAAGTCCGTTCAGGCCCGTGCCTCTTCCAAGAGGACTAACGACCCCAAGGTCAAGGAGAGGCAGGCTGCCGTCACTGATGAGATGCACAACCGCAAGTCTCCCTTCCCCACTCGTTACGCTGCCCAAACCAAGTCTATCAACCTTCCTCTCTTCCCCACCACCACCATCGGTTCTTTCCCTCAGACCAAGGAGATCCGTATCCAGCGTAACCGCTTCACAAAGGGAGAGATCACTCCAGAGGAGTACGAGAAGTTCATTGAGAAGGAGATCCAAGATGTCGTTAAGATCCAGGAGGAGCTTGATCTCGATGTCTTCGTCCATGGTGAGCCCGAGCGTAACGACATGGTCCAGTACTTTGGAGAGCGTCTCGTTGGCTACGTCTTTACCACACATGCCTGGGTTCAGAGTTACGGATCCCGTTGCGTACGCCCACCAATCATTGTTGGTGACATCTCTCGTCCTGCCCCTATGACCGTCAAGGAGTCGAAGTATGCTGCTTCCATCTCCAAGAAGCCTATGAAGGGCATGCTTACTGGCCCTATTACTTGCCTTCGCTGGTCCTTCCCTCGTGATGATGTTCACCAGTCAGTTCAGGCTCAGCAACTTGCCCTTGCTCTTCGTGACGAGGTCGTTGACCTTGAAGCTGCTGGTATCCAGGTTATTCAGGTTGATGAGCCTGCTCTTCGTGAGGGTCTGCCTCTCCGCTCTGGTAAGGAGCGTGAGGACTACCTCACCTGGGCTGTCAAGGCTTTCCGCCTGGCAACATCTGGTGTCACTGATAACACCCAGATCCACTCCCACTTCTGCTACTCTGAGTTCCAGGACTTCTTCCATGCCATTGCTGCCCTGGATGCCGATGTTCTGAGCATTGAGAACAGCAAGTCTGATGCTAAGCTGCTCAAGGTCTTCACGAACGAAGCTTACCCTCGTCACATTGGCCCTGGTGTGTACGATATCCACTCCCCTCGTGTCCCCAGCGAGCAGGAGATCAAGGACCGTATTGAGGAGATGCTTGAATACCTCCGCCCTGATCAGCTCTGGGTCAACCCCGACTGCGGCCTGAAGACACGTCAGTGGAAGGAGACCAAGGCTGCCTTGACCAACATGGTCAATGCGGCCAAGTTCTACCGCCAGAAGTATGCCAAATAAATATAATTTCTCTCTTCATATGGCCACGACATGGGGCGGCATTCTCAACCTGTCGCCTCGAGAATTACCGGGGAGTTTTGTTTGTGATGAGTTATGATGATGATACCAAAAGTTCAACATATGGGTTCAGGGTTTTGCACTAGAGAAAAAAACATCAGGGTAAATGGAGTTCAACATGACAAAGTTTCAACACGGGTGTACAAGCATGTGTTTGTGGTCCTGGTTTTGTCAGTGGTTTTATTTCAACAATTTCTTCAGGTTAATTTGATAATCATATGAGTGGTTAGGATTTTATCAACTTTGTATATTCGAATACAATATGTATTTCCCTATTGTCCGTACTTAGGCACTACAACCATGTACACCAGGGCACTACAGCTCCCCGCCCAGCAACTGCCCTCTCACCAAACTTCTCAACATACCACTTCCTTCCCCAGCGTGCATGCGGAAGCATATTCGCAACTGCATTCACAAAGAACAGCACAGCAGGAAGCGGAAGTGGAATGTGCAACTTCTCAGCCAGAGCAGCAAAGGGAACGAGCCACGGCACGAGCGTAATTGAGCAAGCAGCAGAAGAGAAACTCTGTGCGACAAACCGGCTAGACGGAAAGACCGCAGTGCCAACGAGAGCGAAGCCAAGCCATTCGAGCCACTCGAAGACATAATGCGGGTAGAGGATGGAACGGAAGATACCCTTTGCAGGAGGGAGGACGTAGACCTTGTTGTATTTATTCTTTTTGTGGTTTTGTTCTGCAACCTCTTTTCTCTTGTCGTCGTTGGCGGTGGTAGCAGCGCGTCTATCCCCTTCTTCCCTCCTCAGTCTGAATAAATGTCTCTCCGAATAGATATTCCCAATCATACCGAGGAAGAAAATGAGAATTCCTGGGAACAACGCAGTGGTTTTTTGACCATCTCCGTTAGGACCACTAGGAGATGATGCATATTCATATCCATACCCCCCGAATAAAAACAGAATACCCCCCCAACCAACCCCCAAGACAAGAAGCATTCACCCAATTAAACCACCCCGCTATACTAACAACAAGTACATGAATAGGTGACATACTCGGTGCTGCGAAGAAGGGTGATATAATTGCTCTATTCATGTAGTGCAGGATGAATAAACCCGCCAGTACGCGGTTGGAGAGTGGGAGACCAGCAGTAACACCAACATCAACATGACTATTATTGTCAACGCTCTGTGATGGTAATGTGAAAAGAACATAGAGCAATGTCACCGGCGAGACAATCTCCATGAGAAACCACCCAAGTTTTCCCGGGATGTTAAGCGGGGAGGATTTCAGGGACGTTTTCCCAGCTGGGTGGTAGGGGAGGAGCCATTGGATTGTTGTAAACTTTTTTTCATTATAATTAGAATCCATTTCTCTTTTTCTTTATAGATATATAATACATCTCAGAAAGAACGATACCTACAAGAGGAAAATACTGGAAGATGGAAAGCAGCACCGCATATGCTTCTGGCGTTGGTGGGAAGAAGTCCGATACTGGAAGTACTGTTCTCAAGGAAGAAATGGTTGATCCCATTTTTTTCTCTTTTCTTTTCGTTTCTTTCTGTTCGTGGTGTATCGATCAATGGCCATCAAAGATGGATGTGTTGTTGAGATTAATGTTGATGCCTCGTTGGACGTTATACCTTGACTGCACGTGATGTATTATCACGACAGTCACGAGTTAACAATTAAATAGACACTACGCGTACACAGTATATGTCATTTATCAAATCCATTCTCATTGAGACAGTATTTATGGATCACTGCATGTATATTGTGACCAAAATTATTTATTCATATCGTATGGACCCACTCCACTTCAGTACCAGTACATTTGATCACCCAGTAGACATGTCCATACTTTCAGGCGCCGTGTGCACCAAGTTCTGTCTTTTTTCTGCAATCCTACTCGCCTTGAATTGCTCAATCTTGGCCTTGAGTTCGGTATCTGAAGGACGCAGTCAGTCATATGCTCAAATTATCAAAGAACGGCAACAATAGAGAGAGAAAAACCTACCTGGCTTCACATCTTCCATTTTCAGAGGCATTCGGTTGAATGGGTCATGCGGATCACTGAGAAGGTGCGAGCGGATTGTTGAACGATCAATCGATATTCTCGACGCAGGAAGGATGACCGGGTCTTCCATTAATGTGTACATCAAAGGATCTGGAAAAAGTGATCCAATTGTCAGCAAACAATATCACCTAAGCAGTCAACCTGTCTGTAGACATACCCAGGAACTCATCCGGAATCTCGCCAAGGTCCTCTTCTGCCTGTTCATCTGCCTCCTTCGCTACTTTGACCTTCTTCTGCAGCAGTTCCCACTTCTTCATATCATCCGCCGATTTCAGACGCCACTTATTCAGGATTTCTGCCGCCTTCTCGAAATTCGCTGGCTTGTACGACCGGCCATCTCGAGCGATAGCATAGATAAAGCTTTCCTTATTCATGAGATTCAGGTAGACATCAACAATATCACTCAGCAGGGATCGCGGGTTGAATCCGTATTCCTGGAGATTGGCAACTTTCAGGTTACTGCTCTTCGGTCCCACCATGGTATCCAAGTTGTAATCCAGCATGTCCGCCAGTCGCTGTACAACTTCGGGCATTGTGAACGAGTCCGCCAGTGCATCCGTGAAGAGCTTGAGCATGACGACAGTCTCATTGGTCAACTGCATGTATGATTTGGCCATGCGTTGAGATGCCGCAAGTTGCTCCTCCTTTTGCTGACGTACCGTTGGTTCCATTGTGCTGCCTTCCCTGCTGAGTTCGACTTGGGTATTGTGGATGGTGATAAACGCACCGAACGATTCGTCAAGCACGAACGTCACGTCGTTCAGAAGAAGGTTGACGTATCGGACAAAGAAGTCCAAATTCTGGTTTGCCTGATTGGAGAGCTTCGTTCGATAAAGAAGATTAGGCCAGATACATTTGATGATCTGGAATATCTCATATCGGATATTAAATTTATCAAAGAACTGTGTATGCGTGCCTGTGTGCTCCGCTTCAATATAGAACTTCATGAGTGCGTGCAAGAGATAGTCGTTGGCAAATGGCAGGGAGTTCAGGAGGTCCGCCAAGACGCCTTGCACACCTCCAGGACGAGGCCACGTCCCCCGGAACATGATCGATACCAAACCCGCCTTCAGGTAGGGGTTTTTGATATACTGCGAGCTCTCCAAGAACGTTATGCAAAGCATGACAAGCTCGTCACCTTGAGTGGCTGTGATAATCTGAGGCATACACCACATGATGAATTTGAAATTACTGACAATGTCATCCAGGAAGTATTCAGGAAGACATTTAAAAACCTCCGGCGGCTCTTCCGGTAGGGGAAGCTTGATCGGTTCCTTTGGAAAAGTCACACCCGAGGCAAGCCTCAATAACCACACGGTGACATATCTCATAAAAAGCATAGACCGTGCTTGCCATACGTCATCGAATAAGAGACCCTGCAGGCAGTATTTCAAAGACAGGCCAAGGTCGAGCTTGTCCTTGTACTTCTGCAGTGCCTGCTCAAATACCCGCAACTGGACAGGGTTGTTGGTCCATCTAGACCTGTCCGACTCGAATTTGGCAATGGTAGATTCCATGTGGCGAAGATCCTTTTCGAGCTGTTCCAGTTTTGAAGTCAAAGACTCACTCCCGTAGTGATGAGCAGCAACAGTCAAAAAGAAGATCTCAGAAATGAAGTTAGACGTTCCTTCCACTTTCTTGGAATAGAACTCATCCGATGCATGCTGGTCCGCATTAAGCTTCGTCTCATCCTTCATATCTACACGGGGATTCCGATGGAGGTAATTTGGGTCAATTCTATCAATCTGCAGTGGCAGAACGAATCAGCCCGATCCATATCCAACTTCCCTAAAGAAAAAGAACCATACCTTTGTAAAAGAAGCATCCATGAACGGTTCGCAAAGCTGGTCCAGGCACGTAGTGAGATTAAACATAAAGCCATCAGAGGAGACGGTGTTGGAGTCCACCTGCATGGCCCGTCGTTTGTGGTTA
Source organism: Monascus purpureus (assembly GCA_025999795.1). Classification (NCBI taxonomy): domain Eukaryota; kingdom Fungi; phylum Ascomycota; class Eurotiomycetes; order Eurotiales; family Aspergillaceae; genus Monascus; species Monascus purpureus. The sequence goes on along the minus strand of AP025346.1, from coordinate 371,857 downwards.
ATATTCAAAGCCGTAGCAAACCAGTCCAAAATGCGATCTCGCGCGTCCTTTGAAGCTCGAATCATATAATTGATAATGTCAAGAAGTTCCGTACTGATCATCTGTTGCATCATTCGAAGAGACCTCTGAGCATTGAGAATATATGCCTGGTCCCTTGTCTTTGGATTTGAGAAATAGGTCATGGTTACTTTGCCTTGGAGCGGAGACAGGGCAAACCATGGTCCTAGAAGCGTTTCTTTCTCAAATCTTTCTGGATCTCGAGTATCGTTGAATATAGAGGACTCTGTGATCGCTGCAGCAATAGGTGCATGCCGGACGAGATTTCGCAAGGCCTGGAGTGTGTATTAGGACACCCCCCGAAGAAGGGGAACGGGATCCAGACATACCATTACGTAGGGTCTGTAGTCATCATTGACATTAAATTCGGCTAGTTCTTTGCTCATTGCTTCCACCGCTGTGATGAAGGCGGGCTTAATACTCTCATCCTCATCGAACCTGCGGACAGCTTCGCCGAGGAATTCAAAGTCAACACCTTTATCATCATCTGCATCTAGAAGAAGGTACGACTTGAGTGGTGATGGCTCTGGCGAATCGTATCTAGCCAGAAAGTATTAGCACCTCCGCAATCAATCGAAAAGGGATAATGCCTAGATAAGGGCGCAGGTATATACATACCCAAACATCTCAGGCATAGTAAAAGCAAAGATGCAATAACTCATACAGAGGCGCCTCGCCTCAGAGATAACGCCGAACTTAGGATCATCCTCGCGTGCCCGACGGAAACCCTTATACAGCCTTGAAATCCTCTTCCAACAGGGCAACAAGTAATCCAAAGGTTTCTGACCCGAACTTGACGCCGCTTCGACAAGAGCCTGGTCCAAGATAGTAGTTTCGATGCGCAAATCCCGCCCCTGTTCCTCAAGCTCGCTCCGAAGACCAGGTAGATATATCAGCTTGCTCCCGTGGACATCGCGTTGCCGATCCTCGTTCAACGTGAGCTTGAAAATGGCACTCAGCGTACGACTTTCGAACGCCTCAAGGCTTTCCTCCGGTCTGGGCAGTGGAGGGGTAGCAGATTGCGGTCGCTGTAAATCCGATGCGGGTGCGATCTTGATCCTCTTTCCTTCTAACTTCTGCGGCTCTGGACGCGGAGACGATGCAAGGGAGTGGTTCAGGGAACTGGAGACGGGAGTCTGTGGCTGAGAGGGGCTAGGAGCAGCTGTATGCTCTGATGAAGGTGTCACAGTAGACTGAGCTCCAGCTGGTCCTTGGGCATGTGAAGATGAGGGTGAGGATGAGGCTGAATCTCCAAGCTTCGCGAGGCGCTTTAAGCGGATCTAAATGACGGAAAAAATACCCCCCAAAGGTTAGCGAAAAGCTAGCAGAGCCTCAAAGGCAAATAAAAACTGACCTTTTCCGCATCAGAAATAGTATCTGACATCTTCGTCGACGCCGGTGTCAACAGGATGAAGCTCCTCTCAGCGGGGTTGGGCGATGCGGAGAATACGAATGAGCGATGGTCCAAGGCCTGGTGAGATAAGAATACGGGCGAAACGAATGGAAGACAGGTCACCACGGACTTTCAACGGAAGCAGAGTCCAGATCAAATAGATAGCTGGAGGACAGAAGAGTAGACCAGGCCTTGTTAATTGGCAGGTTGCCCGCTTTCAGGCAACGTCGAGGTTGTCTCTGTAGCAGTCAATTATTAACCAAGCTTACCTCAGAGCATTTGCCGCCTGTCTCGAGCTTTTAGCTGTCATTCGCCACGAACACGGAAAGCTCCTAGAGCTCATGATTGTTGATTGCTACTCCTTAGGGATAGAAAGAAAAGTTTCGTGCATATGTCATCGTCCTTATTCTCAAGGAAATAATAAAATAGTCAATTTCGAAAGAAAGAAACCCCAAAGAAACGCTCGCCAGAAAAACAGATCCACAGTGCATTATTGACATCTCTAAAGCAGATGCTAAGTAAACTGGAAAAAAACAAAGGAGGCCAGGTGAAGAAGGGAATCAGAAGACCACAGAGAAAAGAGAGAAAAGGAGAGGGAGAATATCAAAACGTAGGCGCCTTTCTACTTATTAGTTAATATCTACCTTTTAGGTCCTCCAGTCTCCTGCAACTCCTCAACTCCATGGAACGCGCTGCCTTCATCTTCTCGACATCGGGGAAGAACCAGCCCTGAGCGTCCTGGACCATCCGGTCCCGAACCCTCACTTCATTATCACACTCGTATCGGAGTTTGCTAACATAGTCGACTTCCGCCTTTTGGTCCAGTTGATGGAATTTTCGGTTACTATAGTCCTGTACCTCGTTTGGATTGAGATAGTAGTTTATGTTGAGTCTGGGGGTCGTCCGTTGCATAACATATGGGGGAATAGCAGCGTCAAACCGATAAGAGGGTCCGGAAGGAGTGGACGAGCCGGAGAAGAGCGACGAGAGGAGCGGCAGGATAAAAAGGAGGATGAGAGGGAGGAGTTGTTGAATTATGGTCCATGCAGACGGTAACGGTTCTGACTGCGCATTATTGGCTTCCCGTGGCCTTCTGCGTGGCCTCGTGCCTCCAAATTGATGGACGCGGAACCCAGGACCTCCTCCCATGTTGAAGACAAACTGAGGACCACCTAGAAAAGACCAAAATCAGCGAAGATCCAATGAGAATAGAAAATGCAAGCGATATATATCGGTCTTCCAGCCTGAGACTCTGCGTACCAAACGGAGTGAACCCACCTCCCATGCCCCCAAAGCCACCACTGAAGAATCGGTTAAATAGCTCTTCTGGTGATATCTCCTCATCGAACATAGGACCACCTGCGCCTGCTGACCGCGGGAATCCACCAAAGCCACCACCAAACGGCGAAGCGCCGGACGGGCCAGCAGCGCCAGGATTGAACCTGCTATCTGGATCACCGCCGAATTTATCGAACTTGGACTTCTTCTCGGGATCTGATAGTACCTGGAAAGCACGCGACACCACTGTTGACAAGTCAGCACCAAAGACATCTTCCTCTCCATAACTCCCAGGGAGAAAAAGTAAAACCCACGCTTAAATGCCTCATCAGCCCCTTCATACCCATTCTTATCAGGATGCGTCAACAAGCTCAGCTTCCGATACGCCTTCTTGATCTCGCCATCCGAAGCCGTCCTCTCCAAACTCAGAATCTCATAGTACTCCGTCGGCGAGCATTTTCGTATCCTCAACACGGCCGCTTTTTGTTCGACAGTGTACTTCCGCTCCTGGTTCCCTTGATTGTGTTCGCGAGATCTTGCGGAGCCTTCACCTCTCGCATCTGATCCGGACGCGGTGGCCGGTGGCATCGCGGTATATTGCGTGGGGTATTTTTTTATTTTCCTTTTTCGAAAAATCGCTCTTGTTTTCTTAATGGATTTCAAGCAGATACCCGTCCAAAATCTAGGGAGAGTATGATAATAAGACGAAGTGGCGCGGGGCGGAGAAGAAATCCCAATACCGCCGGTGGGAAAAAGGTGGACGTAAGATGAAGGCGACGGCTTCTCTTTTGTTTTTTCTTTTTCCTTTTTTTTGTTCTTTTTTTCTTAAAAAAAAAAACCACTCCTCTCACGTTGTTCTATGAGTATGGAGGATGGGAGGTGGGTAGTCTGGAGAAAGATGGCCGTTTCCACGGATATCAATAATCAACGTGGTGTTCTCAGACTGTTCGTTGACGCTAGACTTCCGCCGAGCAAGTTCTCGCTGTTGTTGAATAATTACTTCATGCTCCAACCATTGACGGCATTGATATAATTGTTAAATAAGATTGTGTACAACGTGTTTCTGATTGCTTTCTTTTTATTCTCCAGTTACTCTGCTTGCTACAGTATACACATACACCTACTTTAATCATCCACGAGAGCTCTATCCAAACCAATCATTAAAAAGATGACAACGTCAACTCCCACAGCTGAAGAAACGAGAAAGTCCCTGGTCCAAAACGCCAGGGCATGGGGAGGTACGATGCCGCACTGGCGCAACGATTTCATTCAATTTCCGGGCTACAACTAATACTAACACCTACATCAATGAACTGAAGAAAACTCTTTCCCACCCACGATGCTCGCAACACTCATCACAGCACAACATATGCGTCCGTTCCAGCTCCTGCCGATGCTATTCCCTCCTGTGCTTCTCTTCACCAGTTATGCGAATCTGCAGGGTTTCAAGGTCGACAGTGCCGGTATTAGCGCGGCGTGGTCCGGGTTATATCTTTTGCTGGCTAGTCGACGAAGGCAGCCGTTTATGCGAAAGTGGAGTGCACGGGGAATCGTTCGAGGTGCTACTATGGGTCTTTGTTTGGTTAATATGGTTGGTGGAGGGTTAGCATATACGTTAGGGAAGAGGGAGGAGAAGGAGGATTAAAATAGCAGATGAATTTGTATATTATGCTTTTTTTGTATTATTCTATATATGCAGGTTGGGGCGGTGTAGGCGTCGTGATTAGTGTGGTATCAGTCGGATAAGTTGTTCAAGATGTTCATACATATTCGTCAATTATTTCCAGAAAGACAGTCAGCTGGTATAAGGATTCTGCGACAGGACATAGTCACGAACATTGGAAGGGACCAGCCATTCCAAATCGTGGATATTTGCCTCGCCTTTAGCAGCTTGACGGGCCCTAGTCGAGCTGACGGGCTGCTCGTCGGGGTCTTTCCCTTTTACAAACTGGATGCGCTCTGCCCATTCTGGCCTTGCACCCTCGAAGCCCAAGGCGCCGTTGGACAGCGATTGAAGAAAGGCCATTTGACCTTCGGCACTACCCCATTCATCGTCCGGACGCTCGGTCACCCTTAGCCGGTGACGGGCAAGGAACGGCTCGAGCGGCTTGAGCGTGTGCTCAGGAGGGTAGTATTTCGGATTGAAGACGCGGATGAGAGTATCGTAGCCTATCAGATGAACCTGCTCGATGGATCGAGGGTAGATGCCAGCAGACTCTATCTCGGTCGCCTTGTTGACGAAGTAGGGTTTTTTGGTCACGCCGATGTCAATCTGCGGGAGATTGATGGGTCTCGACTCTGTGGATTTCAGGTTCGACAGCAGATCTTGAGCAAACATTTCCATCATGACGAGGCGATCCTCGAAGGCGGCAGGTTTGGAGGGTTTGTCAGCATTCTGCGTGGCGAGGAGGAGGAGCAGACGTGAGGGCAGACTGGGCTGCTCTAGGAAAGGAGAACTGGCAATCCTGAGATGGGCGACGGTCGGAGGGTTAAAGGAGGAATCGAGAACGTAGAGGACCTCCGGGGTAGGGGGATGGGAATTGTCTGAGGGAGGAGTGGAGGTGATAATCTCGAAGGCTTTGGAGGAGGAAATGAAGCGTTTCAGGGCGGAGGCGTACTGGGATCGCAGGGTCTGGAACGAAGCGGTCATGGCGGATGGAGGACGGGAGATGGACGGTTATTATAATATGAGATTATTACCTGGAAAATTCTATGCAGGGAGAGATAATCGTCTTGAGGGAGAGACAGGAGCTGCGAGCATTAGCAATCTAACTACGTCAGTCATATTTAGCGTTGGCTTGGCTGGAGCTCATATCTGGTGGATCTGTTCTAGACGACCGTTTGCTGTCGGTGGACACTTGACATTATGCCTATCCATGCTCTGTTCAGGAGTTGGATTGATCCATAACGATGCTGACCTGACAGGACAGACTGACAGGCAATAATTAATAAATTTGATAGCGGCTGGGATACTAAATGGCGGACTGTTACATCGCCAAGTGAAACACCGGATGCAGCCTGATAATAACTGCAGGATGGCGTTATCGTCCAAGCAACCCGCATGCTCCAGAACATGATCTTACTTCTAGCGTATGCAGCCTCCCTGTGATCTGTGTGTCTGCCCGATATCTGGCTTTTGTTTGCATGAAGCGTGCTGTCTGTTGATTGAATGATGAGCTGTCATGTTGAATACTCCATAGCATCCTGGAAGACTCTCAGTATGTGCATATGCATAAGGTACTATTACCAGGTATCTACAGGGTGCACATATGTAGGTACTTTCTGACGTATTACTCCGTATTACACAATTACCATACACATACAGATGCGCTAAATCTTAGTCTAATTCTAAGATAGCCAATCGGACATGCAATCCAGCGCATTTCTACCGGGTCAGGGGCACGCGGGCCCACCGGGTAAATTACAGACAGCGTGGAATTCGATGTCTCCTTAATTTAAGAGATATTACTTTTGTCTGATAATTACTTCCTCTCTCCCTCTTTTCTCCCTCAAAAAAGACTGCGTCTTCTCTCCTTCTCTCTCTCTCTTTCTTTTCTCCAAACCCAGTCACTCTTTTGCTTGCTAAATCTGCGAATAGATTTCGCACCCACACTCGCTTTTTTTGTGTATATCGGAAAATCATCCAGTACATACAAATCCACGGTTTGACACCATTCCAAGAGAAAACAAGAAATATCGCACATATCTATCGACATGCAGTTCGTTGCCAAGGTCTCCGTGGCCCTTCTGGCCGCCCTCGCCACTGTTGGTGAAGCCCATGACCTTCGCCATGGCCACCGTCAGTTCCATGCCAGGAACTATAATGCCTCGACTCCTGCCGTGAGCGTTTCCTCTGTCTGGATCATCCCGACTCCTCTGGAGCCTTCTGCTCCCGCCGTCACTCCTTTGTCTGCGGCCTCTTCTTCTGTGGCCACATCGGTGCCCCTGGTCACTTCCGCTCCTTTGCCAGCCACCTCCGGTGCTGCTACTTCTGGTGCTTCCTCTGATGTCACTTCCATCGTCTCTTTCGGTGCTGATACGACTTCTGTGTCTACTGAACTCACCCCCATCACTGAGGTCTTGTCCTACACCGTGACTGCTGGCACCTCCACCAGCGTCGTCACGACCACCATCCACAAGACTTCCACTCGCACCGTGACTTACACTCAGGTAGGTTCAATCGGACAATCTCTGGACATTGGGCAACCCAATATCAACTGACTTCCTTCTTAGACCCCGGCACCCAGCATTTCTGCTACTTCCACCATCACTTACACTGTGGTATCTGTTCCCAGTGCTACCTCGACCTCGACCGCCAGCACCGGTCTCTCCGGTGGTGAGGATGTTGGAACCTGCGACCAGGCCACCGTTACCGTCACTGTGGTGAGTTCTACAATTGCATTTGGGATAAACTTAAACGGCTGACCTTTTCCCAGGCTGCCAGTGTTGTCACCGTCACTGCTACCCCTGAGGCTTCTACCGAGGCCTCTACCTCTGCAGGTGGTTTCTATGAGACCACCACTACTGCTCCTGGTGCTCCTGCTGCTGATGCCCCCAGCGCTTCCTCCAGCTCTACCAAGACCTTCCCCACTGTTCCTACCGTTCCTTCTGGCCCTCCTTACGGCTACAACAACGGCACCCAGCCGTCCAGCGGTGCCGCCGCCCCCACCGGTTTCACCCTCAGAAAGCGGGCCCGCACCAATGTCCTTGGCCGTCACTAAATGCTGTCCCTTAAACCGTCCCGGTCTCAAATGTAGGGTACGGTACGGTTATCCTGGGGCATCTCTTCTATCCTACCACAGAATAAGTGGTGGCACTGTACCTATTTTGGACAATTATTTATGGTACAAGCATTTATTTTCTATTTGAGCATTGTCTATATTCTTTTCGATTCTTCGAGCCATGATGGCAGGTCATGGGGTGACGAGTTCACGATTGGCAGCGTCTTCTCCCAAGGCTTTTACTTTTTTAAAAAACATTCTCTTTTCACACCGGTTAGGATCTTACGGATTCTTCCGTTTTACAACAAGGATTTTTTTATCGTTTACCATCTATACCTATCCTTTGTCCCCTTTCTCTCGGGCACTATCTTTCCGGGGCAGGCCTTGGTGGTGCAGCCTATTGAACGGCCGTTAGATACCGGTGCACCAAGTCAGGTGTACATCTTCTGTTATTTTTCTTTTTGTACAGATTATATACCCCTTTTTCTTTTAACTTCCAGGCAGGCCTTGGGGGAGATGTCTGCCGTTCTGTGACGAGTTCAGTTAGACTTGCATGTACGAAAGCGAATTTATGTTTTGGAGTAGTGATCCGTATTATACATGTCTATCGTACATAATAATAAGTAACCATATATAATTACATAGTCATCCGGGCATATATATAATAGCGTATTCAATCATTCATCTCCTGAAAAGAAGAAAGAACATCATCAATCCCCTCAGTGAGAACCCGATACCGCATAACCTGCCAATCCAACCACGTAACCCCCTGCAAAAGACAATCAGCCAGATCATCCAGTTTACGGGGTGGGGGTTCACCAGAAATAGTGCTTCCCCGGCTGGATCTAGGACTAGGACTAGGACCCCCGTCCCAACGACGCAGATATATGTCTACCATATCTCTGACTTGGGGGTTGGTAGCGATTTGAACTTTCGGGGTTTGCAGTATTGTCTGCGGTATTGATTCGTTTGAAGTAATGTCTAGTTCGGCGTAACTGGAACTGGAATCGCGAGTATCGCTAGATCGGGCCATTTCATTTTCATTCTCATTTTCTCTCGATACCGATAACCATGTACCGACTAGGTCGATTTTGGTCCTTTTGACGTCTGCTGGTGTCATTTTCATTGTTTTCGTCGGTGGTGATTCAAGTTGAAAACGATCATATTTCTTGCCCCTAAGTCGAAAAGTCGGCGATCCGCTCAACGCACGCCAGTATTTGATTACCTGTTGTGGATCCACGGTATGTACCAATGGAGGAGGCAGATATTGTTGTTCCAGCTGTGTTCCTTGGTGTTGTCGTTGTTGTTGCTTCAATGTATATAAAACAGCATAAAGCATCCCCTCCAAAACCCCAACTCGAAGCGTCCACTCCTGAACCGCCACGCCACCGCCAGATCGGAACCGCTGCTTTTCAATAAGGACGTGGGTGGGCTTGTACTTTTCCAGTAATGAGGTGATGAGTGTGTATGCGCGGGCTGCGTAGGCGGGAGTGGAAAAGGGAATAACACTCTTCTTGGATGTACTTTGGGTGAGCTCGTCCTTTTCTTCTTCTTTTGCTTCCGGTGTTATCTGTGTCTCCGGTGGGAGTGGCACTTCCATATCGGAGACTTTTAGACATTGCCATCCGTTCAGGATGGGCGTTATATTATTATTTGTCGTCCATTTTGGGTCCAGCGTATCGGCAATTGCTGCAGATCGAGCACTTGAACTTGATTTCAGCGGTTCAAACGGCGGAACTATAAAATTCGCAATCCCCAGATTCTGGATCCCAACGTCGAGGCTCAAGATGCTCATTGCATTTGCATTTTCCAAGCCTCCTTCCGTACCATCTTGCAATCCGTTTCGGCCACTTTCCTTCGACAATGGGAGCTGGTACGCTGATATCTCCCGGGAGATCCTCTCGGCCAATTCCAGCTTCGGGCCTCGCTTGGTCACGCCTATTATTTGGGCGAGACGGACTAGTTGCCGTGTTTTGAGGTGGGATAGATTTGGTTTCATTTTTCCTTCCCCCTTTCTTCCCCCAGATAATAGTCCTGGAGAACCTGGGAAGATAGGTACTAATTGTGTTGTTCCTGGCAGTAATTAGGCTGAGGGTCAGGTGACCAGATAAATATAAATCGAAGCATTTACTGTGACAATGTCAACTGGTCAACTGCTGATTAATTCATACTTCATAACGTAGTTCACGCCGAGCGGCACACACGGCCGAACGGCACACCCCACCGGAAATCGCGTCTTCCTACCTACATACCAACTTCAACCATCTACCATGCCACCAATTCGCACTGAATCTTCGCAAAATTTGACCAACCAAGAGGGCAGGATCCTGTTGGCCCTATCTGATATAAAAAATGGCCGCATCAAATCTCTTCGCGCAGCAGCGAAGCTATATGATATACCCTACCAAACTCTTGCTGCTCGCGCGGGAGGGAGAGCAGCACATGTTGATAAGCGCCCAAATGGCCATAAATTGACCCAACTAGAAGAGGATTCACTTGTTCAATGGATCTTCTCTATGGATTTGCGTGGAGCAGTGCCTAGGCCCTCTACTATACAAGAGATGGCCAATATCCTTCTTGCAGCGCGTGGATCAACCCCCCCATTAACTGTTGGCGTTAACTGGGCATCAACCTTTGTCAACTGTTGTGATGAGCTTCATACACACTTCTCAACGCGTTATGACTACCAGCGCGCCCTAAATGAAGACCCTCAATCCCTACATGTGTGGTTTATGACTTTACAGCATGTTATTGAAGAGAATGGTATACAGCCAGAGGATATCTACAACTTTGATGAGATAGGATTTGCAATAGGGCTTATATCTACACAGAAGGTAGTCACATGAGCAGACTTCTACAGTCAGAGACATCTACTACAGCCAGGAAATTGTGAATGGGTTACTACTATTGAAGCAATCTGCGCAGATGGCTTTTCATTACCACCCTGTATTATCTTTAAGGGCAAGGTTGCTATTGTGGGTTGGTTTGATAACCTACCAAAAGACTGGTGGTTTGAAGTCTTAAATAATGGCTGGACTACCAATGAGATTGGCTTACATTGGCTACAAAAGCTATTTATCCCATCAACAAATTCATGCGTACACGGCTGGTTTCAGCTACTGATTCTTGATGGCTATAGGAGCCACCTTACACCCCAATTTGACTGAATCTGCACAGAGAATGATATTATTCCTCTTTGTATGCCTCCACATTCTTCACATTTACTACAACCACTTGATGTTGGGTGCTTTGCAGTGCTTAAGCGCGCGTATGGTCACTTTATAAGTGATCTCACTGTAATGGGGGGCGTACGTGCGTTGTTCCCTGCGACAGGAACCGGGTTGTGATCGAGGGATCTCAGGAATGGACACACTGAACAATCTAGCAAAACGATATAACGATAAGAGGAAACACAACGACGAAGGAGCCTCGCTCCGCTCTATACAATGACGACGATACTAGTGAAGCAACCTAGAAACCAAAAGAATGCTCTCTTTCCCGTAACTATCTGGGAGGGAACCCTCCATTAAGTACTCCGGCCGTGGGCTCCACCATACATTAGTATGTCGGAGTCCGCGGTTCTACGGTGTTCTAAGATAGGAAATATGGGAGATCCGGAGTTTCGCAGTGCCCCCGGCACATTGTCTGCTCATCTTAGATGGCCATGGAAGCCATCTAACTCTTAAATTTGATGAGATATGCAGCTAAAACAACATTATACCAATCTACATGCCTCCACATTCATCACATCTTTTACAACCTCTTGATGTTGTATGCTTTTCCCCATTGAAAAAAGCATATAGGAGGTTTGTTGAGAATAAGATGCAGCTTGGCTTCAACCATATTGACAAGTTTGATTTTCTGGAGGCATATCCCTATGCCTATGCAGATATATTTAAGCCAGAAACTATTTGCAATAGCTTCACAGCAACTGGCTTAATCCTATTTAATCTAGAAAGGGTGCTTTCGCAGCTTAATATACAACTTAAGACACCCACACTACCAGGCAGCCGATTAACAAATTCAGCACCAAAGACACCTCATAATCTTAAGTAACTTGAGAAGCAAGCAACTACAATCGAAAAGCTTCTAAGTCATTGTACAGAGAGCCCCCCAAGTCCAACAAATATGGCATTAAACCAGCTTATTAAGGGGCGTGAGATAGCTATGAATAACGCTATTATTCTTGCCAAAGACAACCAGGATTTATGAGCTGCACATGAGAAGCAGCTTCAAAAAAGGAAGCAATCTAAGCGGCAGATAGCTACTACAGAGGGTCTATCTATTGAGGAAGGCCAACAGCTTCTACAGCATGAGAATAAGGTCCAAGAAGCTCAAAACGCTCGGCCTATTGAACCAGCACCGGCTGCAGTTGAGTAGCATGTATAGGCACCACCACAGTGCAGTGATTATCATATTATTGGGCATAAAATATTGCAATATCCTAACCGACCCCTACGGTAGCCTTCGGGGTCGGTTAATCGCTATAGTAACTAGCTTTTTATAATATATATGCTTTTGGGGCGCCAAAATATACCATACTTCTAGATGGTGCGCAGCCCGCTTACTGATTACGTTAGTTATTAATGCATATCTAAATAGCCAAGTGATCACTCCGAAATCTATTTTATCCCGTCCCAGATAAATCACTAAATACGTACACCCAGCATGGAACGTGGCTACTATACACGTTGTGTATGTATGCCTGAAGATACCAAGAACAAGAGAATAAGAAAACTAGTAAGAGTGCCTGTGAACAGAAGAGCCCAATCCATCCAATCCAATAACTATGATACTACCAATGCCATGCAGATATTCAATCGCTGAAGTGCAAGAAACAAAGAAAGGAAAGGCGGAAAGATAGATAAATAAAATTAGAAAGACATGCGTGCATGTTCAATTAAGTCCCAGAAGAAGACGGCGTGTCTGTGGGAATCTGTCGTTGTTTCTAGCCGTCCCCAGCATCCTCGTCAATTTGCGAGAATGAAAGCGATGCCTCACTTGCGTATAGGATAGGCGCCCAAACTCTCCAATGCAGCACGCCAATGTGTGCGAGTCTCATCGCGATCCGCTCAATGTCTTCTTGGCGTTGAGAGCCGGCCAGGGGCGACGGGCTTTGAAACGGAGACTGATTTTGATTCTGTGTTTGAGGCTGAGGCTGTGGTGCATGCGGGAACCGCGGTTGGCGCTGGGACTCGCAAATGGCGAGAGGCGACATGTTCATATACCTCCTCGCCCATGCATAGGTCCTGGCGACTAGTTTTTCATGCAGGGAGAGCTGAAGCACGCGGAACAGCCCGAATTCATCGGATAGATGCCGCTCCAGCATGGCCTCGATCCGTGCGATGACTTCGTCTGGCACTACCGGGTCCGGCCCGCAGGCTGCACATGCGAATCGGGCTATTTCAAGGGATAGACTGCGGACGTTTTGGAGCCAGGGCATGCCGTGGTAATCGTCGCTCTCTTCCATCAAGGTCCAGATGCGAGAGCGGAATGTGCTGTATGTTCGTGTTGGGTTGGATAGGTATCGCTTTTGATCGTGGATGTACAATTCAAAGATATACCAGCAGATGTCCAGATTGATTAGATTCTGCAGATTAGACCGCAGCTGCCAGAGCCGCTCGGAGTCGAAGATGAATGTCTCAGGGAAGCTTTCGGGTGCGTGGAACTGGAGCAGTAAGTCGATGAGTCCCTTGAACATGACTGCCACGGGCCCGAATCCGTCGGTGGATTGTGTGGTGTCCTTGTTCATAGAGTGGAGCTCCAAGTACCACTGTTTCGAAGGCCCCACGTCGAAGTTGTTTTCGATCTTGTGCCGGAAATATTCCTGGAGAAAGGGAATGGTGTCTTCAATGAGAAGAAGGCGAAATGCACGGATCTGATGGTTTGCTACGTCCTAGATGATGTTAGTAATTCACGCCTTTCATTGGGGGGGGGAGGTGTAAATTCTACCAGTTTCATAGCCTCTAAAATAGCAAAAAGTGTCTGAAGTCCCTTGACGATTTCCTTTGAGTCCTGTGACCTTGAGCCCTGGCTGATCTGCTCGACCATCTGATCGGCCCATTCATCCCTCATGGGAGCGCAATGCGTCTTCAACAGCGCAGCAAGCCATCTGGCCAGACCAACCATATCCAGCACGCCCTTGCGGATCTGCTGCATCAGCAACGGCACCTCCAAATTCTGCATGACACTGGCATGGTCACGCTCGGAGACCAGTGTTTTGAGAACATCCTGCAGCGTCTCAAACATAGAAGGTAGTCTAGGCCTAAACGTTTGCCCATGATCTAAATCGTCCCGGTCACAGTTAGTTCCACGAAGCTCCAGCCCCTGAGCTGCACAGAAGGCATATATGGATATCTCTACGGCCATGGCATCCCAGTAATCAGCGGCCTCTTTCCTCTTCTGCTGACCCTTGACGCCATCCAGGTCAGGCTTGAAATGCAGGTCGCGGTCAAAGTTCGCATCCATGCGGAGATTGATGTTGTTCATGATACACGGGAGGTCGAGCTCACTCAGCGTCTTTTTCGTGACTGGCGGGTATTTCTTTGCTGTGCGTAGCAGTTTCTGTTCTCTGGGACTCAATCCCAGGATGGTTGGGATGTCCATAGCCTCTGCTGACGAGGGTCGCATAGTGCGGGTGGAAAGGGAGCGAGGAGAAGGGGGGGGAGAGGATGATGAAGAGACATGATGATGGTTGTGATTGTGATTATGAGCATGGCTGTATGTTGTCGTCGTCGTCGTGAAGGTAGAAGACTGCTGAGGGTTCACATTTGGAGAGCCGGTACTGTTTTGTCGATGTTGGAGCGAATCGTCCTTGGGTCGCTCCTTTGGATGCTCACTGCTGCCAGCATCACCAGCTCCTGTTCCAGCTCCTCCAGCTCCCCCTGCTGCTGCCTTGCCGCATACATCCAAAGGGCATTCTGTGCCTTCGTCTGGCTTGCCGTGTGTGTCTCGTCTTGCCTCCTTGGTTCGTTGGAAATCCATATCCAGTGAAGAACCTCTTGCAAGCTGCAGAGGAAGACAAGCGAGAATGTTAGAGACTGTCGTTTTCTATTAATCCAGATGGCTTCAGAGATTGAGCAGATCGAAAGAGATAGAGACTGCACGAGTGTCCTTTTGATGTAGTATGCCCATGATCCTGCTGGGTCAGGTGACAGACAGAGCTGAAAGGGCGATGAGACACCGATCAGGAGATTTTTTTTTCTCTCTGTCTCTTAGAAAATAAAAATGTTTATCCTGCTGCCTTTGAATCAGCCCGAGGCAGGCGACGACTGAGGACGGAATGGGCGGATCAAGTGGTCAAAGAGCTTGCTAATGCTAATAGAACATCAGATGGGGATGGTTCGCATCACTCGCCAGCCTTCAAACCAGCGACGAAAGCGCAAAGTTAATTTTGATTAAAAGACAAGAGAGAAAAGAAAAAAAAAAAAAAAAAAGAGTTCGCATCCCATGCAACGGTGATGCGAGGGCAAACAAAGAGGAAATAGACCCGATCGGCAGTGGTCTCTGTAGAACCAGGCCAAGCAAGGGGACACAGGAAGAAAGAATAAAGGTAAAGCAATTCCAAATAGAGAGAGAAAAGGAGGATGAACCTAGGTCGAACGGACAACCGGATAAGGCAATTTATGATAAATATCACTTGATAGTAAAGGACTAAACTATTTAATAGTATATGTTTAATAGAAACTATCCTTCCAGGTGTGTTGTCGCGCGCGTTGCCCCCTGAATCAAAGTGAGGCGTTTGCCTTAAAATCTCGACCACCGTGACACTCCTCCTTAGTAAATACTGAGTTACTAACTAACCGGTATAATTGACGTGGAAGAATAACACGAGGAACATATCAACTCAATTTGCTGCATTTTCGGGGGATTGCCATGTCTCATTGAAGGCCACCACCACCACGCCTTACAGCTCAGCGACACGCAGACAACAGCAGCATCATATCACAATAATGCTAATCACAATGGTAACCGGCTGCGGATGCACCATTCCGCGGAGCAGTGCAGGAATGGACTTGCAAGCCTCCGGTATTTGCAGTTGTTTTGCCTCATCCTTGCATGTACTGTAGACAAATGCCGGTCTGGAATATTAACATTGATATAGCAGCACGTTGACGGCTTCCGGAAGCATGTGCCGATACTGCTTACTATAAGTATCTGCACCATAGTATTTATTATATTATTATCCTATAAAATTGATATCAAGGTTCAGGGGATCGGACTCCGGCACTTCCAGCACTTAGTACTGTCGTATATACCGTGGACGGCGAAGTGAAATTGGACGCCGAACGGTTGCATAGTATCTTCAGCATGGACCAGCTCCCTTGCTGTAACCTGCAGCTGTTGCATATAGCCATGTAACATGCGTATATGCATATGCAGGATGTGCTGGCTGTGGAGTAGGACGTAGTAGAAGCATAATGCACCGATGCCAGCCTCGGTAGGCCACATTTTGTTTGTGCATATCATACTCACTCATACTCTACTTCTCTTACATATTCATACCGTACGCTGTCGAGATAATTATGAATGTAATTGTCCAGTCGAGGCTGTCAAAATGGCTGTGCCGGGATCTACCTTACTTTGTAAGTGATATAATAATATCGTGGCGTCGGTTGAGACCGCCATTTCGCCTCATCTTTTCCCTCTTTATGTCTTCGGATTCATTTAAATGGGATTCATCCCTGGCGTACTCTGTCTAGTTCTCTGAAAATTGTAAATAGACCGAGCCGGGTTGCTTACAGATCTCCCTGTCTTTCTAGTATCTACCCCGGATGATCTAGAAATATCCCCAGATGTTGCGGTGAGAGGATAAAAAGATTTAAATAAAAACAAATAAAATGACAGGCCACTGAAGATCTATCAGAATTCCTATCATATGTAAGAGCTATCCTACGAATGCCATCGTCTTAAATACTAGTGCAAGTAGGTAGCACAGAGTGCGGACATGAGACTGTTTGCCCTCAAATAACTCAAAATATACCGTATACATCCCTGCAGGAGAGAGAGAATGACCTTCGCCTCACTCATGCTGCCTAGATGCGCGCCACTCTGTCATACCGGTTAGACGACCGAACTTTCTTCGACATCCAGTTGTTTTCTGGGCGAATAGAGGGTATGCTGAGACTCACCAGCCAACCAGGCCCGAACAAATGCCACTTCCTTCAATTGAGCATGGATTACCCTTAGCGGTGGCTGTCCTGGGCGTATCTCATCTAGGTTGCGACCGTATTCATCCCCTTGAGAGAGCGTATATATTTGTCAGTCATCATCGCCAAGCAGGTGCAATAATTGGTCCAGTTGGTGTAAATGAAAACAAAACTGGACAAATAATAATAATAACAATAAAAACCTACAGTGATGCACCGCATCAGGTATGACAAAAACAGGCTTATCCAACGTGTCTGGTCGTTGTCTCGCATTAGGTGCCTGCGTTGATGCCCATCGCCACGAATCCCATTCTCCACCGATGAACGCCAGTCGTTCCGCTTCAATGTCAAAGCCCCCGTACTGATTGATTTCGTCAACATCCGGCTCCGTGTCAATGCCAAAGGCTGCCTTGCACAGGAACGTCTGCGATGGTATGTCGATCGTCCGCGATACCAGTGGCAGCATCTCCTTGGGCGCTGTACTGCCCACTTGCCAGTAGCCCCATCTACTTAATTAGCAATGCTGAATCGTATTGAGTCCATGAAAGGCTGGGGAAAGGGCTTACTGCGTGCATGTCTGATACGGCCACGCTCTCCATGTTTGGCTAATATCGTCCTGCTCGTAGAAGGTAACGTTGAATTGCCCGAAACACTGCTCGACCGTTTGCCCGCTCTGGGTGCATGGGGATACCTCTGTGAGATTCACCCATCCGACAAGATTGAGCAGGCTTGTGGTAAGAGTGGACAGCTCATTTCCCCAACCGCCCAGTTCAATCAACTCCGCAGCGGTATTCTTCATTTTAGCCGTCTCCGGATACAAGAGACGGCCGGCCGTGATGTTACCACAGAACTCGAAGAAGGCAGGGTCATTGACACGAGGATCCCAGAACAGGCTCTCCCAGGCTGCGATGCCATTGGCAATCAGCCAGGCAAAATCAGAATCATGGGATAGCTCAGCGACACCAAATAGGCCCTTCAGTTTCCGAGTCAGGCCGCTGTCATTTCTCCCGATCATAATGTTGTCTAGGACATTGACTAGCTTCTGGTCCGTGGAAATGCATTTCTTAGGTCCGTAGAGGCGCATTGCTTCGTAGAAGGACCAGAAATCCACAATTGCCTCGGTGACACCCGAGGATGAGATTGCGCCCCAATACAGGTCCGGGTAGAGAACCCTGGAAAATGCCTCGACAGGTTACTGCTTGTCAGCAAGATTCAGAGAGAACAACATCATGTTCTTCACATACAGCGAAACCACCAGCATATGAACCGCCATACAAGATCCACGGCGCATTGGGCGCAGTCAAGTTCTGATCCTCGAACCCATCGAATACCGCATTACGCGCAAAGAAAGCCGTATCGGCAAGTGCCTGCTGGGTTGTCAAGAATCGAAGACTCTCGGTGGACAAGTTCCTCGTCGGCATGCTTTCGCCATAGTACCGATGTTCGAGAACCACGCTCAGTCCATTGGTGGCTTCCGCGAGAATGTTTCCAATGCCGTCTTGTATGAATGGAATTCTATCTATTTGAGGGCCGAGCATGAGTATTTTTCTTTTTCTTTTATTCAGACATAATCACGACATACCCTCTCCAGATGTCTCGCCGGCCAAGATTACAATTACAGGACCACCGGGCTCGTAGTGAGCTGGGTTGAACCAGTATCGTAGTTCGAATGTCTCGTCGGTGTGCGGTTCGTATTTGGACTCATTGAAGAAATGGTCCACCGGCACCGAGATATTGTAGACTGGGAAGGGCGAATCCTGATTCACTGATCTCTTCGTATTGAGCGACTACGCGTATGTCAGAAATCGATCAAATAGAGCAATGGGGTTGAATGAGGCTAAATCTGACCAACTGACCTTTCCGACACGCGGAATATAGGCGTGAGCAGATGCTGCCAGAAGCAAGCACAAGACGGCCAGGAATCCGAGAGCCATGTTCTGTTTATTTGATTACTGCGATCTCCGTCCGTTCTAACTTCTCAGGGAAGACGTTTGACTCTGAGAGTTGACTGCAACCTGTCGCGCAAAGGCATTTAGAGTTGTCTCCTGCAGGAGAACGTGGGGATATGTTATTATAATTATTACATTATCACTACCATGATATCTAACTGTCTCCTAATCTGCTGCCGTGATGATGCTGCAGTAGCATCTCTCCTTCTGCAGCTCCCCGTGGACTATTACTCTCTACTATCAATATCATCCCGCATGAGTCTCCTTTCCCGATTGGACGAACTAGCCCACAAACCCCCACATAAGGGATCACAGAAGCCAATTAAATTGCTCCCAACTGCCATGGTGGTCCCTTCCGTCGGAATCCGGCGCCTTGGCAGGGGGTTTCTTGGCACACGTGATATTCCCTCATCAGGAATGCGTTTGTGACTAGGTATTAGGGCTAGGGCTATTCATACTATAATTCACGTGAACGCCATCGAGCATCAAACGACTTTCTTCTTTGCCAGGATCCCTTCGATTCTGTCAATAGGCATCAAACTACCATCTCGAGACACTGTCTAGAACATCCATGTTGGTAGCCATCCCGATCAATGCATCCCAGATTTCAGCTCGGGCACCGTCCGATGTAACTCGTCGGTACATATTCCCCATTCTCAATAGGCCATGCACTTATTGTCGTCGACATGGGAGTAGCACTTCCTCAATAATTGCCAATGGACTTTTTCAATTTCATCCCCTGGAAGCTTGCATCTATGAAAACGCCCGAGATTAACTGTTGCTTGTCCCCCCCGGCCTCTCATTGCTTTTATCCCTCCGTTTCCCTTGTCGTTTGCAACTGCGGATTTGCTGGACTATTCGGTCAATTCTTTGACTTGTCTTTGCTATCACTTCTCCAAATCAAGCAATTAATTGTTTTTTGTCCTGTTGAAAGCCATGGGAATCATTACTTTCGCCGCGTATCTGCGTGCATCACTGGTAGTGTGGTTGCTTTTACTTTCTCGTTCGGTGCTGTCATTCTGCGTGTCTGAGTTTGAAGTACGACATCTGCCTGGCAGTCCTTCTTTGCCGCGCAGCTGGGCTGGCCGGCTTCCTGTTCCAGATATGCCTGAGGGGAACGCTCTCTTTTTCTGGCTCTTCGAGACTGAAGACCCCATGTACGATGATAATCTCATCAGTGAGTCTACCGGTCTTGATGTGATTGATACCTCCATACTAACAATTACTCTCATAGTCTGGTTTGCCGGCGGGCCCAGCTGCTCATCTCTTGTTGGATTGACCTCCGGAAACGGGCCCATCTCTTTCGTGGGCGATTCCTCCAAACTGGCACGAAATCCGTATTCTTGGACCAAGCTTGGCCATGTCCTCTACGTTGACCAGCCAGTGGGCACAGGGTTTTCGACTGCTAGTGACCCTTACCCAGTGGCAGATAATGACCAAGTGACATCCAGTTTCTACAGATGGCTGAAGTCGTTCTTTGCTCGGTTTCCGCATCTGCAGTCAAAGCGAGTCCATTTAATTGGAGAATCATACGCGGGTATCTATGTCCCATACTTTGCAACTGAGATTGTGAAGAATCACGATTCGTTCCCTATCAATCTCCAATCCCTCTCGATGGGAGACGGCGCTTGGGCAAACGCAGCAACCCTATCGTCCGTAGGCATTGGCAGCTACCTCCAGTCTCAGAGCGAAATCCTTGGCATACCCGATGACATCCTTGCCGCATTCGCCGAGGCAGATCACATATGCGGGTTTGACACGATTCTCAGGGAAGCAAGTCTCTACCCCCCGAAGGGGAAGCTGCATATCCAAGGCAATCCGCAGGGTCTTAACATGAAACGCCGCGATGAGCTCAGGAATAACGGACACAAGCTTAAACGCCTCCTACCGCAGCACCGACGTCGTCTTATGCCTCTTCAACGCCGGAGCTTGCCTAACACCCTAAACCCCCTCTGCAACAAATATCCAAAGACCCCAACACAGGTCCTCAACTCCATCCTAAACAACACCTGCTACGGATCCTGTGCCACCTTCTCCACAGTCCTCGATTACCTCGGCACAGCCGAAGCTAACCCTTGCTTCGACATGTACGATATAACCGCAACCTGCAACACCCCAGATCCCAGCCTCCTAGCAAGTACATATTTCAGCCGCATAGACGTTCAATCAGCACTAAACATCATCGCTCCATCATCATCAGATACAGAAACCTCCTTACCCTTCACAGCTTGTAACATGTCGGTGTTCACTTCACCCTCCAGAAACAACCCACTCCGCCCGCATATTCGCTCCTCCCAACCCTGGTGACAAGGAACAATATCCCCCTCCACTTTTACCAGGGAGAACACGATATGCTGATTAACCATATCGGCATGAAGGTAGCCTTGCAGAACATGACATGGCGTGGTGCGCAGGGGTTCGCTCATCCACCGAATAAAGAGTTCTACGCGGACAACGCGATGCCGACGTCTGTGAGGCGAGGAAATGTTGCAGGAAACTGGACTTCTGGGCGAGGAATTACTTATCATTTATTTCGGGGTGCGGGACATAGCGTCTTTGTTGATAAGCCGAGGGAGATGTTTTCGTATGTTCGGGACGTTGTTGTGGGTTAGATTGATTTCATTTTTTCATTTTTTCAAAAAAATTTCTTTTTCGACTTTCCTCTGATATACATTCTTGAAGATTTGGTAAGTAAACAAACAGAACGGAAACATTCCATTGAATTCCACTGTTGTATACAGTCGTACATGTTTACTGGCTATAACCCTAAACCACATAGAAATGACTCCTGGCTATTTAAAACAATAACTGTTTATCTCATTCACTTTTCTACCACAAGATCTGACCCGTTATATCCGGAGCGCAAAATACACTGTAACAAGGTAAGCTATGGTGGAAGATTTTGTAGATGACCATGACATAATACATGCATGCGTTTTGTGAAGAACCCGCAACCATGAACCAGCACCAGCCTGGGATCAGCACAGATGTGTCTATGCAAGATTGAGGACTAGATAGAAAGATAAACACGAAAGGAAGAAAAAGAGGCTATGCACCATCCCCTTTATATGAACATATGACATATGCTCCGATCCAAGTCCTTTGGTTCTGAGGCCCGTAAATACCGAAATAAAAACGAGAAGATTTTGATGAAATAGGGGAAAACTATTATGTACCTGCCAGGGAGCAGGTAAGAGAAAATACACAGCCTGTTAAGTTGGTTGGCAGATGAAGCGATGCAAGATGCCAAAATGATAGCTGTTTGAAAACACTGTAATCCATGTTGGATGATTGAGCATTCTATGTTCGAATGACCGATGAACCAAGGGACAAAGCCCCATGTGAAATATGCCGAATCAGGGTCATCTCCGAGAGAAGAAAGGTGCTTGATTCGGCATTGAAAGTAAAGACTCAGCTCTTTGGAAGACGTCTCCTTCAAAGAACTTATCGCTATAAGCGCTTGCCGGCGTGGATGGCACGGTTGCCTGCGCAGCAGGACCGAGGGCAGCGCTCAAGGGGGTCGCAGGGAGAGACATGCCAGAAGCAGGCGAAAAAGAGCCGCCGTGGGACACAAATGTGGAGGTAGACACGGATGGATAATGATGCAAATGCTGCGCCGATAAGGGCGGGCCGTATATGTTGGCCGGAGGCTGCGTCGAGGTAACCATGTCTGCGACATACGACCAAGGGGATGCCTCTATCAATCTTCCGGCCTCTCTGCATGCCCTCTGAACCGGCCGAAGGACGACAATTATTTCAGAAGGCAGGATGTGCATGTTCTTCACATCCCGCATGTCGGTTGCAAGATCTACAAACGACTGCATGAAGGCCTTGCAGAGTTGCCAAAACTCCCGCTGATTTCGCATGCCACCACCGGGTTCTTTTACCTTCATGTTTGAAATGCGGTGCCCAAGTGCCTCCGACAACTCCAAGCATATGCGGCATCGGCGTATGAGATTGTTCCAGAGTAATTGTACCCCTTCTGATTCTCGTGACTGCTCTGACATCTCCAGACATCTTGCGAATTGGCGACAGGCCATGGGCAAAGCTTGAAGGGCAGCATTGTACGCTTGGGTCAGTTGGTAAAAAATCTTCTCAAAAATTCGTTCCTCCTCGATTTCTTCCAACCCAGTCAACGGGTTTATGCGAGAGACAACAGAGTTTGGTGTCGGGAGAAAGAATTCTTGGGAATGGGGGGTTGCGAGTGGCGAGGGCACTGCCGGCGTGTAAGCCGGGACTGACCTGCTGTTCGACCGACTACGTCCATCTTGCCCGAAAGATGGAGGGGTTAGACTCGGCGAAGCTTCCTGACTTGATGTTTGTGGTCCACTAGCCTGAGGAGGGGGGTGCCTGATCACGGTTTCACTTCGCTGCCGACGCGACTGCGTGGGTAGCTCTCTAGAAGGGGACATCTGTTCGGGAATTCGATCCGTGCCAAATGTCTCTTGGTTAATCTGTGGTTTATGCGGCTTCTGTATAGAATGTCGCTTATCGCCTGTCAATGCAATACCAAGACTCGTGCAAGCGTTCCGCAGTTCAACCGCACTCCCGTACATCATCAACATAAGAGACCGTATGTAGCGTGAGTCGCCGTTAGCTACTATCTTCTCCAGGGCATTACGCAGCTGTGTGCCAACATGCATATATGCCATAATGCATGTCTGACACTCTTGTTTGACAACCTCTCTTGATAATCTCGCTGCGTCGCCGTCGTCTGATGTAGCATTCCCTGCATTCTCGAGAGCTTCATTGAGCCTATCCACATGAGTAGAAGCATTGTAGAACACGAGCTCGAGGCTGTTTCGTCGAGAGTCGTCTTGCTTGATCACATTTATCAACATCGAGATATGGAACTGGATTTGAAAAAGGGCGAATAAAATCGCTTTAGCACCCTCAATGATAGGCTCACGAACTTCTCTTTCTCTATGTTCTGGCAAGCTTGACATCCGGTTTACAAATCCGTCCCTCAAACGACGGCGTTCCATGGGACTACTAGGGCCAGAGGGGTTAGAAAGACCAGATGGCCGTGGTCTCAGCACAGAGCCATGGCTCAGACCACGCAAATGACTATTCCTATAAGGCCGAAATTCGTTCAACGTATTTAGATCTGCGTTCTTCCGATTGATAGCTCCCATTCGCTTATTTCGCGCAGCAATAGAGGCCTGAATAATGCCCTCACTGTTGCTCCGAATGCGCTCATTTGCCCCAGAAGAGTTGAAACCAGGACGGTGAAATGGGACTCCTTGACCAGAAGCAATGCGATAATGGGATCTTACGGGAATCGGGGGAGGGCGATATAGAGAGAACGATCTCGAATCAGAAGAACCGTCACCAATACTTGGGATCACGGGGAAGCGACTGTTTAGTCCGCGTTTGACGGGCCTGGGAGTATCCAGCACGATATCTCTATTGAAGTAGAATTAGTTTGGCTCTAGAATATATCGTCATCAAGGGTCGTACCCTGGATCACTTCCTGCATCAATATCTAAGGGTGGGATCGGCTGCTGAGTTTTGAGAAACCTTTTCAGCTCCGCCGTCGCCGCGATTTCCTTCTCCTTATCTGCCACTGACGGAGTCATTTCAGCTTCTACAGCCTCCAGAACCCGTCGCAAAGGGCGTCTCAAGGGATTTCCTGCAACCTTCAATATTTGAAGTTTGTTCATGTCGGAAATGCCAAGCGGGAGATCATCAAGGCGATTCTGTACAACAGATAAAACACGCAAAGACGACAGTCTATTGATTTCATCGGGCAATTTGGTGATTTTATTTCGACTGATATCCAATATTTCAAGTAACGGCAATTTGTATACCTAAACCAGCAATATTAGATTAAGGAAAGATGAAGCTGAGAGAGTATAAGCAGCGTACCCCTCTGGGAAATTCGCGGAAATTGTTCGCGCGTATGTTCAAATAACGAAGATGGCAGCATTCTGAAAACCGATAAGGAATATGGAATATGCGGTTGTTCGACAAAGAGAGCCTTGGGAAGTCAGCTTCTAACCATCATACTTGACTTTCCGGCGAAGGTTCCCCGCCTCCCCGGAGGGTGGAAAACAAACCTCTCGACCTCGTCCTTGATAATATCTACTACCGCCTCAGGTATACGGACTATGTTGGAATACCCCAGATCAATGGTCAACTTTGGCTTTACCACATCACTGACAGCCTCGTTCCCGGCCAAAGAGCGTTGGGTCTCTTGAAATCCAATTTCAACTGTCCTACGAACAAGTTCGATAGTCTCCTCTTGTGTGAGTGCCCTGGGCAGTAAGTGTTGATCTCCTATATTGTCCCTGGTCAACTCAGTTGCTTGCGTAAATCCCTCTTCATGGTCGGGCAGTAGATCAATGGTTGGATGGGAACGTAGAGTGGATTCGGACGGTCCGACGGGGGCGTCATCATCGCCTGTTTCGACATGGTAGGAACGAGGTTCTCGTATAGTATCCTCGGGATGGACCATCATGGAGAGCATGATCGAAGATGAGAGAGCAGAAATCAACCGATGAGGTGATAACGCGCGATGACGCAGGAATATCGAGGATTCTCGGGACGGTCAAATGCGTATGAGAGCATCATTTATTGACACCACACACAGAGACGTATTGTCAAATTGCCGGTATTTTAGAGTGCCATGTAGTAATCAATCGATCCGAGCTCGAAGCGAGGTGCGAGACGAAGCCACAGCGCGGCAGCGTGTCAGACCGTGAACTAAGGGCGGCTCATCAGGCGTCGGAGGCCAATGGGCAAGATGCCGCCCGCAACGGAATCCTGCGAGAGTCTCCTGCCAAATGACTGTCCCTGCTTCCTCGAACTCAACCTTGATGACTCCTTGAAAACCTGAGTGTAGAAATGGCAGGGCTCCTGGAGTGGCGTGACGGGAAGATAAGTCAGAGAATCACAAGAACGAAGAAATTCAACCAGAAAATTGAGCCTATAGCTGATATTAAAAGGGAAGGACTGAAGGATAAAAGGAAAGAAAAACAAACAAAATGGAAGCAAAAGAAAACTAGGATGCGAAGTGAAGGGGATGGTGATGGCTGGATGTTTCAAGGTGAAGCAATTCCGCCCTCGATAAGATGAGGCTTCGGCACGCCTGATCTGCCATTGGTGCACTTTTCTGGCTCCTGCACGGTGGATGGAGGCCTAGTATACTGATGCTTATATATTATTATATACAGTGGTAGTTAGTTATTTTTGAGGTTATATAATAACATGAGGGCTGCAAGATAATGGCAAGAAGAGAAACCCAAGTGATTTTTAGTAGTTATACATTGCCCATGGACCTTTCCTGGTTGGGACTTCCAGACAGGCAGCGCAATAGAAGATTAGAAACACAATCCAAACTGAAGGGAAAATAGACATCGAGCATCATCTCAGGTTGTTTGCGGAGCCACTGCCGGCTCGGGCTCTGCCTCTGGTTCCTCGTCCAAAGTAATGCGCTCCTCATCACCCGATATCCCCGGGGCACCAACGAATGCCACGTTATTTTGCTTCTGTACTTCAACTTCCATCTTGGCCCATTCCTTCCAGTGCTCAAACTCTTTGTTCTCAAGTTCCATTCCGACCTCTAATAGTGACGGACCAAAGACCGCGCCGGTGGCTTCCGCTTCCTCGGCAGCGACCCGTCGCTCAATGTCCTCTTGCAAACGGAGTCGATAGAACTCTCGACGCGCAATATCGTATGCAGTACTTTTGTTCATATCGGGTATATTGTTGAGGAGCCAAAGCTGTCGTTGGACGACACTATTGTAGTAAAAGCTGCGTTAGCACTTCTTCCCGGGATATCTGTAGTGAAGGCGTTCATTGAGATAAATACGAATCAAGTCTACACACCTCTCGCCGTCCAGTCTCTTTCCTGGCTGTTGGATCCGACTCCAATCATATCTCTCAAAGTCCTTGCCTGTGCTCTCAACGAGAACCCGGGGCCTGGCGAGTTCCCAGGGATGATCACGGAAGAATTCCTTCCGAAGCTGGTCCTCCTCATATTTGATTTCAACAGGCTGAAACAAACGGCTTGCCTTCTTTGGTTTCACAGGTTTCTCCTGGACCTCGAAAGTGACCTGCGGCTTCGAGGTTCCGGGAATCGTCTTCACGCGCTGTCGGATGAGCTGGTGCTGCTGTGGCTGGTTTCGAATGAGGACCTCAGACGGGGGGATGTCGCGCACGACGTCAAACCACTGTGGGAATTTGGAAATCTTGCCATTGGACTTCTGGTTGAGAGCCGTCTGCCGCACCCTCAGGGCTGTGAGGTTGTATTTACCCATTGCAGGAGGATTTGGGGCGGTTGCGCCACGGAGATGGGAGAAACCGGCGATCGAGAGGGCCCTCGGGGGGACAATGAGATGAAGCACCGTAACTCGTAGCCAGAATCTCCTTGGACGGGGTTTCGCTTGATCTCAAGGTGGAAGAAGCGTCTTTGCTGCGCGGGAAACGTGAAAAAGAGGCCTGGGTAACAAGTCCGCTCCGATTGGACGTCCGGCGGCTCCGCCTTCTGAACCTGCAGCGAGAATAATTTGAGTGTGTCTGCGGCCTCATCTCATCGCCTTCACCATCCTTCCTTGCTCTCACATCGCTCTGTTTCAGCCGCTGCTTTGTACAGAGCGGCTGTCTCAGACCTCCAGGCGTCGCCATTTTCTCCCCGCGATATGCATGGTTAACCCAATGCCACAATGTCTGTCTTATGCCTCGTCCCAATAAATTCCCCGAAAGCTACTACCACCCATCCCTGCGATTGTACTCCAAGCAGGACTTGGATCCTTCATTCCTCCCCAAGTCCAGTTTCATGCCTAATTCAGAACCCCCGTCCCACAATGTCCCTTTCCGGAGATTCAATCCGCGACGTCCGCGCCCGAGCGTTGCATCTGTAGCTGACATCTTTGTCACCTCGCTGGTGATGGCCGGTTTCTGTCACGAGCATTCCCCTCATGGCAGAGGGCTATCTACGATGTCAATGGCCGCTACAGAGGGTAATGTGGCAAGGTGGAGAAGCGCGGGCGTCGCGGACAACAGGCTGCCGTTGTCTAGAAATCGACTCGGATATCTGAGTTCACGAGCAGAGCGTGAAGAAATGCGCTCTTCGAGGATACAAAGGATGTTTTCCAGTACACTTCCACAAGCTTTGGAGGATACTAACAGTGCTGATGGGGATGATATTAAAGCTGGTTTAAAGGATGCTTCGGTAGAGGAACCTTTGCCGCGACGGTTAAAAGAGAAAGAAGATACACACTGGCGATTGAGAGGAGAACTAGACGAACGGTCGAAAACCCGCTATTCTAGGGAACTTGACTACCCGGTTTCCTCTCCGGAAAGATATCATCCTGTTCATGAAACTGCTTCGAGAGCTTCTCCTGCATCGCGCATCATCCCCCCAGGCAGATATCAACAGCGTACGCCGGCCTGGGATACATTCAATTCCATGGAGAAATTATACCGCGATACGCTTGGCCGTAAAATGGCCCCCCAGGGCTGGAGGCCGGCTCTTTGGACTGTCACGACTGGTGTCCATGGTTATCCAACTGATTCCCCGGATAGGTCGTGTGATGTTGATGTTTTGGAAAGCCCGGTTGTTGAAGAATTCGTCACTGCGCTTACAGATGAGGCAAAATCAACACAGTATCTCTTTAGTCTGTATAGACGCCTCCCGAGTCCTGGAGTAGCGCAGCTTTCTAAACGCTCGCGTGGTGTGCTTCTTCGTCGATTCGCCAGCCCCCCCAACCGACGGTGGCCGGATGCACGTCGTTTTATGGCTTTGTTGGAAGATATGATTGCTGCTGATCTCCCAATATCTCGCTCATTGTGGACATCTGCCATTCACCTCACTGGCCGTGCGGGTGGTAGAGTGTTTAAGCGGGATTTGGAGAGAGCCATAGGCGTATGGCAACAGATGGAGCGGGTAGCGGGAATAAAGTCCGATGGTGTTGTCTTCAGTGTCCTGTTTGATCTAGCCATCAGAGCCGGCCAATTCACCGTTGCGGACCGCCTAATACAGGAGATGGAAAGCCGTGGTCTCAGCTTTGATCGCTTTGGGAAAGTCTCCCATATGTATTATATGGGATTATTGCGAGATTCTGATGGTATCCGAGAGGCATTCCAGGCCTTTGTTGCCTCTGGTGGCCTCGTTGATACGGTCGTCGTAAATTGCCTCATTGCCTCGTTCATCCGAGCTGGTGATGTCCGCACGGCAGAACAGCTATATGAACGGATGGTGGATGAACAACGGAAGATGAAGAGAAAATTGGACGCGGGCAATCGGCCTAAGTACCACTACCCAACGCTAACGTCGGAATTCACCGTATACCGGAATAAGACAAAAAGACTTGGCCAGCTTCTACACCTCTCAGCCTCTCTCAAGAATGCAATGCCCAAGCACCATCGAGCCCTACAAGAATCATTACCGATAACTCCTGATACGAGGACTTTCCACATCCTTCTCTCCTACCACGCTCGAACATCAGGGAATTTAGAAGGATTCATATCAGTACTTGGGGACATGGAAGAAGCCGTCGCTATCCCGCCCCGGGGAGTTGTGTATTTTCTACTTTTTGAGGGATTTGCCCGTTTCGGGGGTAAGAAAAAACAATGGTCTATTGATAAATTGCGAGAGGCCTGGCAGACGTTCATTCGGGCTGTCTACGATTCCAAAGCAAGGTACACTGAGCGTCACAACTATCAACGACCGAAACTTGGCTGGGAGAATCCGCTTTTATCAAGTACAAAACAAGAGAAAGAAAAGGGGCTAGATACTCCCGGCCTGTCATATCTGTCTTTGCCATCAGCCGAACCGGAACCCCAGAAGGACAACGAGCTGTCAGACGTGGAACAGGGAAGAGAAAAACAAGAAGAGGCAAACATAGAAGTTGAAGTTGAAGAAAACGCCGATATGGATACATTTGATAAGCACCGACATGACGATATGGACGATATTGACATGGACGACTTGTTCGGCAGTGACTACGAGAGCGACGAAAATATGACTAATCACAGCACCCAGGACGGCCCAGAGCAGAAATCTGAACTGGACAAGCTCGAGGCCCAACTCGAGAATGGCATATTCTTCGGCCGTCGTATCATCATCTCCATTCTCCGGGCATTCGGCACCTGCAGTACATCACAGGAACTCGTTGAAGTATGGTTGAAAATCGAATCGGTCTGGCAACCCCAAAAGCGCAGGGTATCGGATGTCATTGCCGTTCGAGAGGAGTTACAAAGACAGCTGGCCAGGACAAGCGGCGAAGGGTGGAGATGAAGGGGAACAGATCGGACTGTAAGTCATATCATTGGGGGTGGTCACATATAGAGGATTTTTTTAGGATATACCCTGTGGTGTCATAGATTGCCCTTGTACAGTAAAAGAATACAATAATCATCAATGACAATTCCATGTCTTTTTCATGGAACTCGAGAGAAACTGGTAGATGAGGGCAGCCAAGACCGTAGTCATAGCCGTAGGACACAATCTCCAAATCTCCTCTTAAGATCCAACAACCTGGCATGCTGCATAAACTGTCCTATCTCGACCGTAGGTCTGTGTGCAAGAAAAATGCCTTTCGCATGCACATTGCCATCTCGAACAGTCGTCCTACTGCATGGTGCTGCTATATGCGCAGAGTCCAGCGGTCGTGGTGTGTAATCCATGCATCATCACAAGCGACGAGAGGTCTTTGGTAACAATTTCGTAGAATATTGATCAGAATGATGACTGATAAATACACAGAAACTGCGCATTTAGACGGCATGTAGGCTGTCCATTTCTAGTTCGGTGCTGGCTCTGGAGTATTGTACGCGGCGCAACACGTCAATCTGTTGGAAATGTACAAGATCATCCTAAGACCTCTGAGAAGATTTGATGTAAGTATAAAATCTAAAAATATCATCTTTTGCATGACATTTTGATTATGATGTCGTAGCGCTCGCTCTTTTCAGTCGATACCGAGAAGGGATGTAGGTGGACTGGAGCAGAACGATAGCATAGCTATTGCTCAATAAAAGCAACTCGTTAAATGCAGTAAATATATCGTCTAGCTCAAGCCCACCTCCATGACAAAACAACGAGCCTTCCATGGGCGATAACCAGTTTGACGCAACGTCGATCACGGATGGATTGTTTGGTTCTGAAACGGAATCCAGTTAAGGAGGCCTTCTGGATACACTGCGTTTGCAGACGCAGGAGAAAGTCCAGACGAACCGAAAATATCAGTCAATGATGTAGTAGGCTGAAGGACTTGAAGTGCTTCTTGGATGGTCATTGAGTCTCCCCCCAATGGGATCACCGTTGGGAACGTTCCTTGTGCTTGCTGATACGGGGTTTCTTCTTGCTCTTCGTGAGCTTTTCTAAGAAAGTATCTTCTAATCGAGGTTATGTCGCTAACACCAGAAGGCACCGTGACCTTTCCATCAATCTATTCTTCCAACCGAGGCAAGGCATGACGGAATAATCCTCCCAGCTCCAGAACCACGCATGGTATCTTTCTGGGCAGGAGGATAGAATCCTTGACATGCCCAGATTCTGGATTTTGTAAGCTCACTATTTATCCTCAGAAGAAGCAGGCTAGGTCTGCATATGGCTCGCGATGAGCACATCCAACTCAGCCGTGCCGGATGAGAACGACAACGATAAGAACTTCATGGAAAATATTGCCCTGAACGCCTCCCAAGACCGCTCAGATGCTGAATGCCAGGTAGAAGACGAGCGTGGACAGGACGAGGCCTTGGAATTCGCAGCTCACCAGGTCGAGATCAGCAAGGAGACAGAGAGAAACGTCCGCCGCAAGATCGATTTCCATATGCTTCCTTGGATGTGCGGGCTCTATCTGCTGCAATATCTTGACAAAACAACGCTGTCATACGCTTCATCCATGGGGATCAAAAGAATACCAATATGAGTGCCAGTCAGTATTCATTGACTGGGACCATCTTCTACATCGGATATCTAGTCTTTGAGTATCCGCATAACCGTCTCATGCAGTGATCCCCCCTGGGCAAATACATCTCTGTCTCGGTGGTCATTTGGGGTGCAATACTCCCTGCTACGGCTGGCACGGACAATGCTGTTGGTGTCCTGGCTGTGCGGTTCTTTCTGGGAGGGCTGGAAGGTGCTGTTACAGCTGGAGTTTCTATGCATTACGGACATTAGATATAACTCTGAACCGCTACGACTAGGCTTCGTTCTGATTACTGCGCAGTGGTTTCTGTTGAAAGACCAAGCTCTTCGAAGTGCCATCTGGTTCTCATTCAACGGGGTGGTTCAAGTCGTCGGAGGTATTCTGGCATACGGAGTCTCACGCGGCTTCGAAGGCCACTACAGTTTCTCTTCGTGGAAAGCAATCTTTCTCATCCCCGGATTGCTGACTACTGTGAGGTGCATCATGCTGGAAACTCGTTAACTAACTCACACACCAGACATACGTGATATTTATCTTCATGGTGACCGTCGACATCCCCAACGGCAGCATCACCGTGTTCTTCACCCAGCTCATCGAAAGCTTCGGCTTCGATTCCCAGATCACTTTCCTCCTCACTATGCTGGGAGGCGTAGTCGAAGTGATCTCCATGCTTGGGATCTCCTACCTAGCAACCAAGGTCAACAACCGCATGTTCTGCGCTGCGGGCGGCCAGATCCTCGGGCCACTAGGCATCGCACTGATGATGGGCCTCTCCCGCTCAGGAATCACCGCATACCCTGTGGGCCAGTTGATCGGATACTACCTAGTGATCGGCAACAACGGTGCCAGTGCTCGTCTTTTCGGTCATCTCGTCGAATCCAGCCGGCCACACGAGGAGGACCACCGTCAACGCCGTCTCGTTGATCGGGTACTATGTTGGCTTTCTGGTCGGTCCGCAGACGTACCGCAAGTCGCCTGCTTATCCGGATGCCATGTGGGCAGTCGTCGCTATGTGGACTATTGCGTTGCTGGTGTGTTTAGTTCTGTACTATGTCAATGACCAGGAGAATCGAAGGCGGGATAAACTTGCTGCTGAGCTTCCACCGCAGCCGGAGGGGCAGGAAGTTCGCAATTTGACCGACAGGGAGAATTTATATTTTAGATATGCCTTTGACATGTGCTCTGTCTATTATGTAGTGAGTGGCTATACTCTAGGCTTCAACCATTCCAGCTTAGCAAGACAAGCGCACCGCCGGACTTGATACTTCAGTTATTCTTTGTAGATTCTTTATGTGATTCTGGTTCTATTGGAAATTTCAACAGATCATGGCCTAATGACAATATGTGAAGCATAGCCGGAGATACTGTGATCAAATCAAGTATCGAGGAGGGGGGTATATTTTCATCTTTACTAATGGATGAGAGTAGGGGGTGGGTTGTTAGGATTCTGGAATTTGTGGATAGCAAGGGGACTGGGGGGATTGATGGAGAGAACGAGGAGCAACTTGAAGAGAAATCATACAGAGTGAATCCAGAATAGAATGATAGATAGAACAGAAGACTGCGCCCTCTCGGGACAATCTCCACTTCCGACTTCTTCATAAACTTCAGCATCAAAGATTATCGACTAGCTAATGGCGCTAATTCTAAATATAATACGAGCATTGCTTTTCAGGCCAAATTTCTCGTCTGAGTCATTGAGTCATTGACATGGGAACAGCCAACGATGCATCAACCTCCATCCCAGTGGAATCTGCCTGTCTATCAGAAATGATACTACCAGATCTGCTGGGGGATCAAGAGTTCCCTGTCTGGCCGTCGGAGGTCCCTGGCTTGACGTTAGACGACTACTTCATCGAGAACAGGAGCTATCATCCTCCTGTCCCATGCAGCCATTGCAGCAGGCTGGGACTAGCATGCTTCATTATTCAAACGACCTCTGCCAATCCCAACCCCGTCTCATCATGTTCCAGCTGCGTGGCGCTCTTCCGAGAATGCAGTCTGGCCCGGGGAGAGAAGCGCCCGCCGTCGAACTTTGAAACTCCCCAGCCCGTCATCGGTCAGTTGCACGGAGTCAACGAGGAGGGAACCGTGGCAGACAGCGTACAGGCACTGCCGTATGAGCCTTCTCCAGTGAATACCACAGCAAGAGCCTCCAACAGCAAAAAGGCCTGGTCCCGCTCGGTCAGAAAGACGCAAATATTGAGAAACTGGTTTGCGTGCCACCTCGATCACCCGTATCCCACTGAAGACGAAAAGTCGTCCCTTGCGCGACAGTCCAAATTGACCAAGACGCAGGTCAGTTGTTGGTTGGCGAACGCCAGACGACGGTACCGGCAATCCACGCGAGATATTTCCAAAGTTGTCTTCCCACAGGGATCTCCTGTACCGCCGTCTCCCTTCTCCAACATGACGCCGTTCGAGCGATGGCGGAATTCACCTCCTGAAGATGAACCGGTCTCAATGTCTACTATCGAGAAATCCCTGTCCAGCTTTCTAGGTGCTAACAATGACCGTCTTGACGCTTTCGGTCCTGGAGACATAGACTCGTGCAACTCGTCATCGAGTAGAGATCCAGAGATCTACGCGTGCTCTGTGTTGGAGTATACATCGTCGAATTCTGCATCTTCCTGCTATTCTTACCAGTTTTCCGCCCATTCAAATTTCCAGTCTCCATCGCTGCAAAGCTCAGATGATGGGAAGTCAACTGTTCTGCCGTCACCAGTAACCAGACCCGTCAAGCGCTGCATATACCAATGCACCTTCTGTCGGCGCACCTTCAAAAAGAAATACGACTGGCTTCGACATGAGAAATCCATCCACCTCCCCGGCCTAGATTCATGGGTTTGCGCAATCCCAGTACCCGCAGACCAACCGCTAACTGTCTGGCGCGTTAAGCAAGGCAGCCCAGAATGCCTCTTATGCGGTCACAACTCGCCGACAGAGGAACATATGCAGTCGCATGAGTTTGAGGCCTGCTCCGAACGCCCACTACAGGAACGAACCTTCCCTCGCAAGGATCACCTGTGGCAACACTTGTACAAGTTCCATGGCTGTCGGAAATGGGCGGGCTGGAACCCGAACCTGAATCTGCTCCAGCAGAGCCAAGATGGGGTCCGGAGCTACTGTGGCTTCTGCTGGGAGACCTTTGACAGTTGGGACAAACGAGCGCGACATCTGGCGTCGCATTTTCAACAGGGGATGACCATAGATCAGTGGGTGGGCGATTGCGCGATCTTTGAGCCGATGGCATCGATGGTCCAGGCGAGGACAGCTCATTCATCTTCCTCGGGTACTTTAATAGGACCACATTCTAGATAATTGTCTATGCAGATAGTTCTGTTATACTAGGTTACCGGACAGAGTTGCAGAATTGCAGTACTGAACAATACACCATTAGATTTAGCCCAAGAAGCTGAATGGAATGCAGTATATGAAAGTCCTCGCAGCATCTTCCCTAACCATCTTCATGAAATACAAACGGTTAAGTCAATAACTTACTCTCAAATCGAGAAATTCACATCATGTGACATCGCGGTCTCCCGATCGCGACGGCGCGTCTTCCTATCTTCAAAGCAGTCAAGAGCAACAGCGCACGCTCCTTCTTCTCTACAATGTCGTCATGTCTAAGAGGAGAGACTTTCATCTTGCTAAGGTGGATATAGATTTTACTCTGCATCGAGTTTTCAAAAAGAAGTCCTTCCGGTGCGTTGATGCTGGTCGTAATCGATCCTACGAAACAGACAAGCTGACATGGTATACTTACTACCTGCAGCCCCCTTCAACGAGAGGTCATCTCTGCGGCTATCGAAGACCATGATGTATTTCTGCAGGCGTCTACGTCGTTCGGCAAGAGCTTGTGCTTTCAGTTGCCGGCTGTTGTTAGCTACGGGGGTAAATGACAAGTCTTTCTCCAGACCTACCTGCTTTCTGCTTTCCGAGAATCCAATTCTGATCGTTTTCTCTGTCTAGTGACGGTTGTCGTGTGTCCACTGCTCGCACTGATGGTCAGTTATGATTTAAGATATGAATATCGATGATGTACTCTCCCCTCAGGGCTGTGATGTTGACATTTCCCCCAGGTTGACCAGGTTACTGCTCTCCAGGCACTTGGCGTAGCAGTGGCAACGATCAATTCAACCACTCCCTTGCCTGAAAGAAGAAAAATTACAGAGGACTTGCTTTCGGGACATCCTAGAACCCGTCTTCTCTATGTGACTCCCGAACTATGTCTGACGGAGTCATTCCGGCGTAACTTATTAACCATCCACTCCCAGGGGGAACTGCGTCGTATTGCGATTGATGAGGCCCATTGTATCAGCGAATGGGGCCATGACTTTCGTCCTGCGTACAAGGAGTTGTCCTGGTTCAAGCGTGCGCTGAGAAATCCATCTATCCCGATTACTGCTCTAACGGCTACTGCCACACCGCGTGTCCGTGCAGATATCATCAACCTGCTTGGACTTGATATCAACACCCTGAAAACCTTCACTACTCCTTCCGCCCGCCCCAATATCCACTATGAGATTCGCTATCTCGAGGACTTTGCCAGTGACCCTACATACCCGGAAGAGTTTCAGGTCGACGACCTTGTAGCGTGGCTGAAATCAATCCAGAACCGACGAGAGACCAGATTAGGCACAGAAGCTGCTATGAAACTCCCACCCATATCAGGCATCATATATGTCTCATACCGCTCTACATGTGAAAAACTCGCCGCATCTCTCTTAGCATCCGGCGACAACATTCACGCCATACCATACCATGCTGGCCTCCCCGCCGCAGAACGATCCCGCATTCAGATGATGTGGACATCAACCAACCTATTTCCAGACAAACCCGATAAACAACGCCCGGTATTCTCTATAGTTGTGGCCACGAACGCCTTTGGCATGGGCATTGACAACCCTCACGTCCGCTTCGTAGTCCACTGGAACCCCCCAAAGAGCTTCGAAGGCTTTGTCCAAGAATCAGGCCGTGCAGGTCGTGACGGCTGCGCTGCCGTATCCCTAATCTACTACAATACGCAGGAGCGAGACCGGATCCTCGACCATCTCCGTCGTGATGCCGAAAAGGTCCAAACGCGTGCCGGAACCGGAATAAAGAGGTCATATAGCACCTCCACCATTGAAACGGATAGTCTGGAAAACACGGAGAATAGCAGAGACGCACGCTCCAAGAGCCAAAACCAGCAGGCCCGACTAGAAAGCTTCAACAAGGTAATCCGATACTGCGAAACAACCACCCGGTGCAGACATGAGATTATCAAAGAATTCGGCGGAGACCTCGAACTTGAAACGAGACGTACCCCCCAGCCAACAACACAGAGAATAAAATCCGAGGAGAAAGAAGACCAACATAAAAAGACATCTCCATGTAACTTCGCCTGCGACTTCTGCAAAGAAGGACCCGCAGCCGTAATGCGTCGCAAAGCTAAAATGGCTCCCCCGAGTGTCCCGGAAGAAGACATGATAGACTGGGGTCTTGCGCCGTACATGCAGGTCATGTTTCCGGGTATGTTTAGGCATTCTCGACGGCCTCAGGCGGGTTTTAATATGCAGTGTTATGATTATCCCGGAATGAAATAGATTCGATTGTGATAGTGTTTATTGATGATGGACGATTGACTAGTTTCCACGAGCAATCTATTTTATGACCTTGGAACTGTGGCAATGGATGGCTTCTTCTATTTATGTTCATTCATTAGGGACATAGACAAGAAAGTACTACCAATAATGCCTATATGTATTGTATTATGAGGGAAAACATGGAGTAGTCCATAACGACCCCGAAGAGGAACGAGCGAGACCCTATCTAGATACCTACCTTCAGCCTACAGTATAATGACCAAGTTACTCCGTAGTCGAAATGAAAGAATCCGCAAAGAGAAGCTAGTACTTAAAGCACGAAAGAATAGCAACAAAAGAGGAGAAATAGATATTTGTACATCTTTCGTTGGTACATCTTTCCGCATGTAATGAGGGGTGCCCTTGCTTTCTAATATTTCAAGAGTCAAAAAAAGGCTGTTCTCATAGGGGTTGGGCTGACTTAGAGACCAGGTGGTGGCGGGACCTATAGAGGCAGGGTTAGTTTGACTAGCTTGCCTCAATATGAGATATGAAATGCAGTTTCTACTCACAGCGTTATAGCTTCCGCCAGGTGGAGGGGGAGGAGAGCCAGACCCAGGAGGGGGAGGTGGTGGAGGCGCCTCGCTCGCTGGGGGTGGCGGTGGAGCAGAACCTTGAGACTGATCTGCATCCTGCTGCGCCTGTTGTTGCATTTGCTGAGCTGCCTGCTGGTAGTATTGATAATATGCGACATAGTTCTGATATCCACCATAGGCGGCATATGGATCCGATCCGTAATACTGAGCATATTGAGCGCTATAGTCAGTAGGACTTCCAGCAGCAACGGTGGCCGTTGCTCCTGGCGCTGCTTGCGTAGACGGACTTGCAGAGGCTGGCGTTCCCTGGCGCTGATGATGGTTGTGGTTCGAATAACCACCGCCATAGCCACCACCGTAGTGGTAACGGTCTCCGCGTTGACCGTAGCCGCCATAATTGTGCTGGGGTGGATTCTCTTTAAATCGCTGATATTGCTCTCGCACATTTGAAAGCAGATCTTCGCAGAGCTCCTTCGCGACTTTCACGTCGTCGGGATTGGGGCCACTATCCACGGGTTAGCTTGGGTTGAACAAAAAAAAAAAGAAAAAAAGAGACTCACGCTACATGCAAGTACATCGGCTCGTCGCTCTCTCTACCGGTACTTTGCTCCACAAAGCCAGAACCACGGCCTTTGATCTGGACCTTACACCGGGTTCTTTGCTGGATATGCTTCACATACGCACCTCCCTGCCCGACAACCTGGGCGCGTAGGTTAAATCCAGGGATTGGCTCGAGATCAACGGGAATGCGTTCCTCCGGCCATTTGCGCTGAGTAAAAACAAATTATATATGTTAGCCTCAGGGCAAAGTAAGATATAGGAGATTCCATACCCGGCCGTATTCATCACGCTCAAATGGCTCAGGCTGCTCTCGCCGACGGAAACGACGCTCATCGACCAAATTAGGCAGCTCTTTCTGCATGAGCTCCTCAATCTTGGCAACAGCTTTTTCGAGGCCTTCCTTAGTCGTGCTAGTAACATGAAGATACAAGGGAGGATTCTAGGAAACAAAAAGAGTCAGTTTGTCTTTCTCACACTATACTGACTCATGGCACATACCGCAGCAGTGGCCATGCTTTTATCCGGATAGTAATTTCCTCGAGTGGTGACATCTTGAAAAAAGTAATGAGCTTCCTTCCTAAATTAAAGTTGACAACAGTATCTCATATGGAGTGAAGGCGTACCGGCGCCAGTCTCATCTTTAATCTAAAAGTCACGCAGCCGAGGTCAGCAGATGCAACAGAGGGGAGGTGGGATGCTATGGAATTGTTTGCTTTTGGGTAAGCTTTCAAGTCACAACCACAAGCAGAATGGAAGAGGGGAGAAAGAGAAGTGTATAGCTGCGGCATTCGCCGGTTTGCGAAACAGTGCCTGGAAGGATCAGCAGATACAACAGGAGCAATTACCATCTTCTGTGTAGAGCCCTTTGTCAGTGTATAACGATTGCGGAGATCATTAATCTCAATATCCCTGATGTAATCGCCATCAGCAATGTACGTGTCCGTGTTCAATTTAGACTCCGCGGCGGAAGGGGAGGCGGATTTTGGGACGGGGCTCGAGGTCTATAACAGTATATATGTTAGCTCAACGGGCTCTAAGATGGATTGCGCGGGGGTATGTGGTGCTCACCGATCGAATCGGAGGAACGTCGACATGCTGAATGCCTTTCTTCGCTTGCAGTTGAGCATTGATCCTGGCTGCTGCGGCCGCTATTTACCACCGATCTGTCAGCTCTGTCGCGAGAGGAAGAAGACTCCAAGGAACATAGATAAAGTAATGAATCATACCTGCAGCTGCAGCAGGATCCGTAGGGGTAGATTTCGATGCATCTGCATCGGGGCTTCGCGACTCATGACCAAGAGGGCTTCGAGCTCGAACCGAGTCTGGTTTCCGTGACGAGGGAGAGCGTGAACGACGATCAAATCGCGAACGTCGTCGGGGTTCCGGCTCGGTCTGATCGAAGCGGGAACGCTTAGGACGGTGTTCGTCGTCACCCATGGTGGAGTGGAACAACGGCAAAGACTAGGACAGAATCCCCAGTTTCTTGAGACTTCTCGGTGGAAGGGGGGAAAGAAGGAGAAAATGAGAGATCCTCGACCGGGTCTTGCGGGAGATGAAGTTTTGTGGGAGTCAGCAGACACGCCAAGTAGCTGGAACAATGAAAGAGACCGGGAAGGAGAACAGAGTCACAAGTTACTGAGCCAGCGGAGACAGGCAGAACAAGATTAGACCCTGAATGAAGTCATCCAGATCATGGACAGCAGTTGCGGACTGTTTCCCCAGATATTGCCAGGACGTGGATGTCTTGAAGTGGACGTGGAGAATGCGATCTGTTGCATCTTCAAAATGCATTTCTTTGATCACGGGCGGAGCTAGTCCCAGAACGGCCTGGTCGCTGTTATGTCACGTGTAATATGGTATTCTGAATACCGTACCATATATGTTACATACTGTTCCGTAATTATAATACGGTTGGTTACCGGGTAAGTCAGCGACAACCCGAAATCGGAAGCGACCAAAAATAAAGTTGCTGGGAAATGTTGAGTCTGACTCCAACCCTGAGATATCAGCTTTCTTGCTCTCTCCATTGTTTTGCCTGCGCCATCTTCCGCAGG
Organism: Monascus purpureus; assembly: GCA_025999795.1. NCBI lineage: Eukaryota > Fungi > Ascomycota > Eurotiomycetes > Eurotiales > Aspergillaceae > Monascus > Monascus purpureus. Next base: position 331,654 of record AP025346.1, on the reverse strand, counting down.
TGGAAACTAGGAGGAATCGAGAAGAAGAAGAAGGGAACACGATGGCATTCCGTCGTGCTCTGGCGGTGTCGTCAGCGTCGTCGTTGTCAGCACCTCTGCTGTCATCGACAACAGCTGGGACAGCCCGTTCGCGAGCAACCCTGCTTCGATCCACCTTTGCATCTACTTCTGCGTCATGCAGAGCATCATCTAGCTCTACCTCAGCCCTCGCCTACAAGGCGCTGCATCGTCGATCGCCACTAACCCTCCCCGTCTCGGACGGTTCACCACAATGGGACGCTCCGACGGCCGTCTCCTCGATTCTCTACGAGACGCCTATGCCGCCTTCGAATCCTCCAAAGCGGCACATTCTGAACTGTCTCGTTCAGAACGAACCCGGTGTGCTCTCACGCGTGTCCGGTATCTTGGCTGCCCGAGGGTTCAACATCGACAGCTTGGTTGTCTGCAATACTGAGGTCGAGGACCTGTCACGTATGACCATCGTTCTTCAAGGCCAGGATGGTGTTGTCGAACAGGCTCGTCGGCAGCTTGAGGACCTTGTCCCCGTCTGGGCAGTGCTGGATTACACTGACTCTGCTCTCGTGCAGCGCGAGCTTCTGCTGGCGAAGATTAATCTTCTTGGCCCGGAATTCTTCGAGGAGCTGCTTGAGCATCATAGAGAGATTACTGCTTCTGTGGAGAACCTCGATGGCCAGAAGGAGAAAGCTGAGAAAAAGACGAGGTCTTCCGAGTTTCATCCGCGCGATCTGCCTCTGAGTCAGGCTTTGAGACACAAGCACGAGCATCTTGATGCCATTACCCGTTTGACTCATCAGTTTGGCGGGAAGGTCTTGGACATCAGCAACAACAACTGCATTGTCGAGGTGTAAGTCTTTTCCATATATGCTTACAAAATGTGAATTGCTTTGGCTGATTCATATATATCCAAACAGTTCCGCCAAACCATCCCGTATCGACTCCTTCTTGAAACTGGTCGGCCCCTATGGTATTCTGGAATCCACACGGACCGGTCTCATGGCTCTCCCGCGGTCCCCTCTCTCCGATCCCCACGAAGAGGTTGAGAAGGAGGCTGCAGATGTTGTCGATGCTAGCCAACTTCCTCCCGGTTAAAAGTACTGCGGATCCAATTACCTTTATCAAATGTTAAAACGTTAAGGCGAGAGGAAGGACATGCACCTGCCTTATATTCGTTCATATTTGCCCATTTTCTTTCCCGTGGCCTGCCGGTAGTTTTTCTTTTCTATTTCTTTTTTTTGTTCGCGTTTTTACTACCTATATCCTTTACTAAAATATCTGTATTGACTCCATGTAACATTTCCCTACAAGCCGCATGTGCCGTTAGGGTATTCTCCTGTTCACAATCTACCAGTCCTGTTAGCGTACAGGCTGTAGTGTCTTGGTGCTGGTGTGAATATGTATAAAACCCCCTTTTAATAGGCGTATCAAGGTAGCTAAGAAAATAAATATCAATGAGCTCTATACTTCATCAAAAGCGAGAGAGGCCCTATTGTTCTTCCCTGAAACCAAAAATATGAATTCCCATCTTTCTTTTTCTTTTGCGGCGAACCAAGAAGAATGGGAAATGGAAGAAACAAAAACATCCCTGGAGAAACGCCATACAAAAAGCAACGCCAATTTCCCATCCAAAGAAAGTCCAGTTCCAACTCAATCCTCGAAACAAAAGCTATATCCGCACATTCGCCGAAATCCCCGTACCATGATAGGTTATAATGTCTTCATATTGTCTAATGCGAACTCCCACCTTCGCCTCAGCATCCATCTTCAGGGACCTTCCCAGTGCGCGCCTCACGGCATCATAGCCAACACCACTTAAGTCGAGATTTACCGGCAGCTGTGGCGTTCGCGAGATGCCCGGGGGTACTTTTATAGGAACATGGTAGTCGATCGTGCCGATTGGTTCCTTCTTTTCATAGAATGCAGATGCGTCTATAGATGTAACAAATATTGCGGTGTGAGGGAGAGGAGAATATAAAGTGAATTCAGCCGTTGATGACCAAAGGTGTAGCTAGGACGAGGTTGAACAAGTTAGCAGATTTTGCTAAGCTTCGCTCTAGTGTGGATCTGTCACACCAACTGAAATCAATCAAGAGGCTAGAGTTTGTGTGCTCGTGGAGATGAATGACATTAAACTAGAGTAGACAACAGTACCGTTGCATCCTGGATGAAGCGCGAACGACCCTCATCGTCGCCTCCGTCAGGGTCTTTGCCATCATCTGGAGTTGGTGCTTTAGGTATCGGAATCTCAAATTCCAGCTTGGACATTGCCTGTCCCAGTTTTGGGAGAGCCGGTATTGTTCCCCAGTAGCTTCGGACGTTCACTGTTGTGTTGAAACCTGAAACACATTGTTTAGGTCACTGAACATTCGGACTGGATCAAAGAACTCACCTGAGATGTATCGCGAAACCATCTTCCGCCCAACGTCTACCCCATTTGCTCCGCTGGAAGCTAATGGATTCCATACCAAATCGACGTGGATGCCAGTATTCAGACCCGGTATAAGCGAGACATCTCGGGCTACCACATGGCCTACCACTGTTCCATTGTAAAGGAGTACCAAGTCAGCCATGGGCACTATTGCTGAATAGGGAGTCGGGTTTGTGAAGTTCATGGTGGCTTTAACCAGTACACTAGATTCAGTCGTAGGCCCTATTTCTAGGGATTCTATTTTAGGGTTTAACTGGTCGATCGAGCCGCCGTACGGTACTATCGAGACAGTCAATATCTGACCTCTTTTCTTTCGTAGCACTTGGAGAAAGGGGAGGTTACTTGCCTTTAACACTCAAAGAGCCTTCTGCCGGTACTTTCCGTAGGGTAAACGTTCCCAAACGATTTGAGACTTCTGCATCCACAGCCGCAACAACACGGAGCCGTACTGCTTTCTTTCCAAGAATCAAGGTCTGAATGATTTCCGCTAAAGTGTTCTCATCAGTGACTTGCAGCGGCGCATCTTGCATACGAAATCCGACTGACAGAGCCGGCAAGCTATCTGAATCTTCCACAAGAGTCGTGTTGGCAGGTAACCATTGGTACAAATCCAAAAACCCAAGCTTTTTGTCATGGTAGAAGACATCGGCCATGGCACGAACACGAGGGACGTCTAGTTTGAAATTCATTTGCTCTGGCAGTTTGATGAGCGCCTTTACCAAGGCTGATATCTTGGGCTGTGCTTCCGGCGTTCCTGGCTCTGCCATTGGATCCGGAAGAGACAGATTGACATCGGACATAGAGAAATTCTTCACGAGATTATCTAGCGCGTGACCCATGAATGGTAATGGTACCGTGACGCTCTTCAGCAGTTCTACAATCCAAGCAGGGGTATCTGGCGATGGAGCATCAGCACCGCGTATGTATATAGTAGTGCGAAGGCCGTTGATGTAATTCTTGACGAGAATGTCCAGTGGCGACGACTTTTGACCAGGACAGGCCGTTATTAGTTCATTGGGAATCTTCTTGATGATACCATATGAATCCACATTGGTAGGCGACCTGGGACGAACTTCCACTTCTCCTGTCCTCGCAACCGCAACTAGAATATAAGGATCGCCTGGTAAACAATTCGGGACGAGCACGTCAAACCCGAGAGGCGGAATGGTGACGGTAAAAGGAGAGTCGAACAGAGCGGTGATAGAGACCTCAACCGCCACGGCTGCTGCCTGGCTAGATGAATTATCATCGTATGCGATCGCCTTGGTAATGTTAATCTCGGGGAGAGCAGGAAAATCCTTCTCTGTAGAGGATGATACTAGTCAATGATACATCTTCATCCGAGGCAACGGGTATGAAACGAACCTTCAAATGTGAGAGTATCCGATAAAGTCTGCATTCCGAGACTCAACAACCCGGACTTCAGATGTGTTGTTGTCGTGCCTCTCAATCGTAGATGCTCAATCCTTCCCTCCAGCCAGTCATTGGCAACGGAGCGTATACCACCAACATCACCAACAGCCAGATCGGCCAAGAAGTCCAGACAGTTGACATGGCCATCCCGGATACTGATTTTTATCGACGGCAAGGATGCAATGCCGATGAGTAGATCCCCATACTCCGGTAGATATACTTGCACCTCAGACTGTCCAGTTTCCACTTCCCGTGCAATCCACGTAGCGAATTGACCAAGAACTCGAACGTGTCTACTTGCTACACGAGATGAATCAAGGGTAAACTCCCCCTGAACCCTTGCGCGGATGCCTTCCGGGGTACTGGACTCAACCGAAAGATCCCGGGGCTCGAACACAGCGGCCTCCTCGGCATATCTCTTCACAATGACTGGCGCGGCGAATATGAATATCAGGATTCCGAGAGTACTAGCAATGAGCACGGTAAGAGAAATGCATGTAGGAAGTCGTGTGCGTTCTTTGGTCTTATGGGAGCTTCTGGTGCTGTCGGAAGTGCTCCGTTGCGAGACCGATGACGATCTTATCGAATGGGTTCCATATAGATTTTCGTCCCTGCGGAGTAGAAGAGGAGTGGACTCTGAAGATAGTTCGAACGGCCTGATTGTCTTTTGGGACTGAGACGATATGGAATCGGTAGCCGAGGACAATCGGCGCGGTGAGGAAGCTTTCGAAGTCCCCACGTCAGCCATGGTATGGCCGGAGTGACGTTAGTTGTGGGTATTCAGGATCCGGGGGTATTTCAATCGATAGATTAATTAAATAGATGATGAAAAGGAAGGGGAAGATGCAGAAGTGATGCTGATGAAGGACGGCCAACGTCCAGCATCGATCACGATGGACTATTCGATGACGATGCAGAGAGAGTTGTATATATATAAGGTTGCTGGAGAGAGACACTTTAATACCTGCTTATAATTAACTTATGACGCTGCAATTATCGCTAGTGCATCGCACGAATAAAATAAGAGTCATTCTAATAGATTATAGTCTATCAATCGTTTCTTTGGCGCTTTGAGTCATCATTTTTCTTTTTCTTTTCTTTTTTTTTTCTCACTGTCCCTACTATCTGCTACACCATCATCAACATGGCCAGCAGCTTCAGAACTGCAGCCCGCTATGGCGCGTCCAAATCGCCTCAATTGATCAACTTAAGCTTGCGACAGACCTGCTATAGCAACAGCCTGCGCCGATATGTTACCCAATCCGACAGCGTTCCTCCTGTCTCGCCGTTTGCTCCTCGCCATCTTCTCTCCATTGCAGACCTCACACCCTCCGAATTCACGACACTCGTTCGCAATGCGGGCCTACACAAGCGCACAATCAAGTCGGGCTCAATCCCCGAGAATCTGCTCGGGTCGCTGTCTGGGAAGACCGTGGCCATGATTTTCAATAAGAGGAGTACCAGGACCAGAATATCAACTGAAGGAGCTGTGGTACGCATGGGAGGCCATCCTATGTTCCTGGGCAAGGATGATATCCAATTGGGAGTCAACGAGTCGGTCTACGATTCCGCGGTGGTTATCTCGTCAATGGTGTCGTGTATTGTCGCTCGTGTTGCGAAACACTCGGACGTCGCAGAAATTGCAAAACATTCGTCCGTACCTGTCATCAACGCCCTCTGTGACTCGTTTCATCCCTTGCAGATTATCGCCGACTTCTTGACTATCCATGAGACTTTCCCTTCCAAAGGAGCCGGGTTGTCGAGTTTGGGTCTCGAGGGACTGAAGATTGCCTGGGTGGGTGATGCGAATAATGTCTTGTTCGACTTGGCCATTGCTGCTGCAAAGATGGGCGTCGATCTCGCAGTTGCTACGCCAAAGGGCTACGAGATCCCTCCAGCCATGCTGGAGTTTATCAAGAAATCCAGGGAGGGGGTTAGCTCTCCGGGAAAGCTCCTACAAACCAATATCCCCGAAGAAGCAGTAAAGGATGCCGACATTCTGGTGACGGATACTTGGATATCTATGGGACAGGAAGCAGAGAAAGTCAAGAGACTGAGGGACTTTGCGGGCTTCCAGATCACCCCAGGACTTGCCAAACGTGGAGGTGCCAAGGAAGGGTGGAAGTTCATGCACTGCTTGCCCCGGCATCCTGAGGAGGTGGCCGACGAGGTGTTCTACAGTAATCGTTCTCTGGTCTTCCCCGAAGCAGAGAACCGGTTGTGGGCAGCCATTTCTGCACTGGAGGCTTTTGTTGTGAACAAGGGGAAGATCGAGTGATTATTTACAAAGTGCAGCAAAGAGGAGTACAGCGAGCAAGTATTGGATATTATTGAGTCTATGAATGTATATTTCTTATAGCCAGGTATTTAAAAGAAAAAGTACAAGATGATCAGTGCGCAATGACAATGATCGGCTTTAAAACTCTCCCCAACCTTTCCCAACAAACTCGCCAGAACCAAGGATGCCTTGCTTTTTGCATGATGATTTCATCGGGACTGGCCTCCGCACTATGGCAGACCTGATGATGAAGATTTGAGAGATCCCCGTGATGCAGAGGAATGACTCCAAGTGCAACAGAATAACCTGATCGAGCACGCCACGACCTGGCCGTCTTCTCCCACATTTCTCTTCACATGCTGGCTTCAAGCTTATTTATTCATATGTGATCCTCAGGCTGTTCTATTTGTGCTTCTGGTCTTTGTTGTTCAGTTGACATTAATTCCATTGGACACTTGCATCTGTGCATGCACAAGTGACAATATCTCCTGTCGTCAGTTGAGTTGATAGATCATCGATTGACCTTATCGGTGCCATACCTCCTGGCTTCAAGGATACTCTCTCGCAATGGCGACAGATGTATGTTCCCTAACCAGGTTACCCAGTCTTCCCATATGTTCTGACAATTAAAGCAGTCTCTCAATCCGTCCCTGGCCTCGTTTCGTTCCCGCCGTTCCTATCCGTCATTGAACCACACCTCCATTACGCCACTGGCTCCTCAATTCCCCGTCGACGATGGGAACGTAGAGGACTCGAACGATTCTGCTTCGCACAATCTCCACCATGCTACCAACCCCACGGGGACATCGTATCTCTCCAGTTCTTCCGTCCCAGGTACACCGTCTCTCCTCTCGCACTCCCGGAGCGGCTCCCGTGTCGGACGACATGCACGAAGCAAGAGCAGTGGCGGTCTGCGATTTGGGAACCCCGATCTTGGATCGCTACATCGTCAAGGCTACAGTGACGAAAGAAGTAATAGTAGGCTGACGGATCAGAATAATTACCACCGCCATAATCATAATCACAACCACCACCCTCATTTTCACCCTCCGCATCAAGACCCGGAATGGATGCTCCGTGCCGGCATAGCACTTGCGGAATCTACGCGTGAAGAAAAGGGCCAAAGCTGGCTCGCAAAACGGGAGAGCTCAACGAGTTTAGTTTCGGACGTTGATGACGTCTCCGCATCCCACCACAATCATCATCATAGATCCGGCAGGAAGACGACGAAATCTGGCAAATCAACACCAGGAGCATATTCAAGACGCGGCTCTCGCTCTCGCAGAGGCAGTTCATCGGGCAGCCGATTCGATCTCTCCATGACCCAGGGAATTGCCGATGTCGGATTCGCGCATATCAGCTCTTCGAGACGGTCACGATCAGGTATCGCCAGTCCCGCTGCAAGTATGGGAGGTTTCCCAGGTTTCCCAGATTTCGTGGACGAGCACGTTCGCGCCGAGATGGCCTGGATTCAACAAGAACAAGACCACGACTCCCGCGATGGTCTCTCTTCCCCAGCATCATCATCTACATATGACGACGAGTCCTACTCGGAAGAAGACATCGACGAGCAGGAAATGCGCCGTCTCACGCGAGAGCGCGGCTTTGGATTCGGCGGATGGCTGGATCGTCTCGTCGAGTGGACACTGTTTAGCGTCGATGATGGCCCTTCACCACCGCAGGATCTCCGGAAGAAGGATGAGGATTCTGTTGCTGCTGTATCCCGTCAGATAAGCCATGATAACTATCATGATCATAACGACGCCCAGAATGACGCCGAAGGGAATACCAACGCCCCAGATACACCTTCCAAGACCAACCCCCCTGACGACCGTGATAGGCTTCAGTCAAAAATGACAGATGATGACGATGATGATGATGACAGCGCTGACGAAGATGCTCTCTCTACAATAATAGAGAAGCCTGGAGACGAAGGCGGGTGGCAAGATGCTACATGGCTTCTTCGCGTCGTAAAGCATGCTTTATGAAGTATTGAATATGGTCTCGTTTATCTTTTCGGTTTTCAGTCAATTGCCAGCTTTTTCCCCTCTTGTGATTGATGACTCTGGACTTGAAAATATAATCACTGGGCAATCTTTATGGTTTTATATGGGCGCGAGTATGGACTATTACAGGATAATAAGGCATTCTACTTGGCCATGGGCAAGTGGTTCTAAAGGTCAGTTCAAGCCGCATTCAACTTAAATGTCTACATTCGTATCATTCCGTTTCTCTATATTCAACATCTTGAATCGATTGCATATAAAAAGTAAGATAAACTACTCCTTGACATGTACAAATCCGCCCGACGTCAAACGCCAAGGTACATGATGAGGATACCTTCCACCTTCCGACAAAGGAAAATAAACTAGGGGTATACAAGCGAGGGTGCAGAACGTAGAAGAAGGGGGAGAGGCAAAGACAGGACAACCCCTGGAAAACGCATTTTTGGATGGTCATATGAGGGTAATCGCTTGAGTGGACTCGAGAATGGATGTCCACTGAACTTCCGAAACACCGGTGAAATCGGAAGGGATATTAGCATCGAAAAAGGAAATGGTAAAGAGATGGCAAGTAGAGAGAGACCAAAGTGGGTAAATGCTTGGCCGACCAAAGGCCCCAAAAGAAAAATGCACTAACCGCCACAGGAACAGTCTGGGAACGTCGACATGATAGAAAGTAGAAATAATTGCTCGGATTCCCAGAAACTTAAACTGAAAGAAACGAAGTTCCTTGAGCACGAAAACGCCGATTTAACCAATCAACTATCTAAAGCTCCATGCAGTAGGTATCATGTCATATCGTACGTCGCAGTCCCGAGTTTGGAACATAGTGACCAGGTTGCTGTCGGTATAATATGATGCGAAGATGCTGTCTGAAGTCCTTGGGACTTACCACGGCCCGACCTTGACCGGCGTACCGAGCCCATACGTTCCAGAAAGCAGTTGCTCACGCACAGAGCCCAGTTCGGCTCCTGCTGCGTTCGGATAGTTCTGTCCCTCCTGTCCGTTCATCCACCCGAGAATCGATCCGAGCTCGTTGACGGCTGCCTGCAGTTTGCCACCCGAGTTCTCGTTGTGCTTTGCAAGCTTCTGATCCCAACCGCCATATTGCAACTGGATACCTCCTGCACGCTTAGCAGCCTCCCTGATAACCAGAATCCATGCCTTGCAGATTTCATCGTAGGCAGAATCCCGTTCAATGTTGTTATGTGGTGTATCCCATCTCGGCAGTGAGTGAACAATTTCAGTCGCACCATCCAGATAACTGAGAGATGTAGAAGCCTGAGATTCGTGAGGAGGCAAGAAGTGAGGAGTAAAGTCGCTCAGAGCTTCGAGAAGGTTGCTGAGGGGCTGCCGTACTCGATTGTAGGCGTAGTCAGAGGCAGGGTTGCCACCCAAAGGGAAGGAGGACTGGAGGGTAGATTGGTAGTTCCTCAGCACCTGCAAGGTGGATGCAACGTTGGGCCGAGGAGAGGTATGCACGACCTCATCAACGAGGTCCGGATGGCGTTCACACATGGATCGAAGAACCGTACGTAGGGCATCTGTGTCGAGAGTCTCTATTAAACGAGGGAGGGAAAGAGATCTGCCAGAGAGATTTGGCCGGGCACGCTTAAGATAACGGGATGTTGGGAGAGACCGAGGAGCAAAGGAAGGAGGCGAGTTGGTAGGAGAAGCAGACATTCGACTGTCATGATCATTGCCATCATCTTCGGCTTTCCGTTTGCGGCTCGCGGAGGACTGGGACGGGTTTGACATGGCGGCAACTGCGGTTGTCGAGGTTAGAGCAGGAGATACCACGAAGAAAAAGGACCATCCGGGAACATACTTGAACGGGAGGGGGAGAGACGGCTGTACTCATAGAAGTGAGGAGGCACAGGGGGTGTAGCCACCAAGCTGTTCATGATGATGGTGAGCCACAAACAAGCTTGGACGGCAACCCTGGGGATAGAGAGAAGTAAAATTCCAGTAGGACTCGGGTGACAGATGGATGAACAGATGCGGAGGAGGCCAAAAGAATGATGGAGTGGGAGCAGAGGGAGGGAAGAGAAGGAGAAAGTTGCAGCAGCAGGTGGGTGGGGAGAAGTTAAAAGACAGGCGGTGGAAATCGTGACGAGCTTCTGTTGCGGGAGGCAACGCAGCCCTTCCGCGCAGGAAATTCGCTGCAGGAAAAACCACGAAATTTCTATTTTCTTTCTGTACAAATTCTATCCATGGAGTAGCAGTAATAATACCTATTCATTCTACGATACACTGGAATTGGACCTGCCTCTTCCGTTGCCCTCCTGCAAGGTTGAAGCGACCTCCCTAACCCTGACGCCGGAATAATGCAAGACAACCGGGACAAGCCACACGGTACACAGACACAGACGCTTGTGACAATAATGTAATCAAAAAAGAAAGAAAAGAAAATAATTAAAAAGTTCGACAGGAGTACAGGGGAATTTACAGATACAAGGACTGTGCGGCAACAATGTCTCTGCGCACCTTCGTCATGGCCGTCTCGAATTTGCTCTCGAGCTCTTCACTGCCCATGACTTTGGCGGCCTGCGCCATCTGCCGCAGACATTCTTCCAGTCGGCGGAAGACCCGGATCAGACTGCCTTCGTAGACATCCGTCATTTTGCTGCAAGCGGATGGTTAGCCTTTTTGTATTTATTCTCCTTCCGGGGCGGTCTAGAGCTTACCAGATATCGGCGAAAGATTTGCCATTCGCCCATTCGTAAATGACTTCCATGAGCTCCCAGTGGAAACTCTGGACATATTCTTCTTCATTGAGTGACAGCTTCGACTCCTGCGATACCTTAGCCACGATCCGAGCCTGCGATTGAATCTCCCGGAGTGGCTTCGCCAACTCGTCTCGAGTGAGCGCAGGAGTCTCCTTGGACTTTTCTTCAAAAACGAAGACACTCAGCACCGCAGCTACTTGCTCTGGAGTGAGCTTGTTGAAAAAGCCGTTGAAGAGCAGCTCACTGAGCATCAGTTCATCGCCCGTGCTGATTTCACATGCCACACGGGCCTTGAGCTGCACGACTTCCGCCTCGTTGATAAACCCAAATCGGCGGAGGACTCGCTTGCGGCATTTGAGCTCGTCAAGCTGTATGATGGACATGGCCTGGGAGATCTTCTTCTTCATTTCCTTTATCTTCGAGCTCAATTCCACCTTTTTGGCATACTGCTCGTATAGTTCCGGCAGCCGCGGTGAATTGTGCAAGGGGTTCGAGAAAAGTCGAGACTCAAGGACCTCGATTTTCTGCATCTTCGTTAGCATCTTCTCTCATCCTTATCGAACGGGCCTGTCTTACTCTTAGAAGTTTTTTGAACGACTCATCCTTAATCCCCATATTTTCAATGGGATCGAGGACAGGAACTCCATCCGGGAAACGCCTGATGGCTTCGTTGAGGATCTTCATTGCGCTATTCCTGGACTCTGCCGAGCGCAGTTCGTCGGGAAGCTTAAGCCGGAAGTGCCCAAAGGCATGGATGCAGTTGAGCATAACTGGCACAACTTCCATAACACACTTTTCGCCATCTTTAGGCGGCCTCACACCCGCTGGAAGATCTTGGAATGTTTTAGTTCCCACCGACGTTCCATCGGGAACCTTCAGCAGAATATCTACCACGTACTTCTGGTGAGGGGGGATCTCTTCGGTCATGTTCCTTGGCTGTCTCCGTTCCTTGTAGTTGACGACTATTCCCCAGCCAAAGTCGTAGTTCATATGTTTGATATGAACCAATCGACCAGGATTGGTAAACTTCAGCGAATAGTTCGGCTGACTCATGACAACTTGCATATCTTCCGAGAATCCATCAAGCTGTTTCCTCAAATCATAATATTCACGGATGGTTCCTTCGTCAGAAATGTTCATGTTGGCCTTCTCATCCTCCAAATTGCGTAGCTCTGCGCACCTCTGTCAGTTATGAACAGTCTACCATCAATAAAATCAGCAGGGATGACGAACCAGTCTCAAGTTCGGCCACATTCGAAGTATTCTGGAACTGGTAGAAGCACTTCTCCAGCATAAATTCTGGCGAGATCCCTTCTACACGCATCAGATTCAGAATCATATTGTAGCCCAGATGAAACGCCGAGTTAAGCCGATCCTGTTGGCCACGGACAATCTCCTTGGCAACAGCTGGGTCCATTTCCTCTCCGATCATCATGATAACGATACCTCTGTCATCGAGACCTCTCCGACCAGCTCGACCAGACATCTGAACGAATTCAGATGGCGTAATCCAGCGCTGACTGATCCCGTCAAATTTTCGCACACTTGTGAAGACGACAGTCTTGGCGGGCATGTTGAGGCCGATGGAAAATGTCTCTGTCGCGAACAGAACTTTGATGAGACCTTCTTGGAAAAGAATCTCGATAGTTTCCTTCAGAATTGGCAGGAGTCCGGAGTGATGAACACCAATACCTTTCTCAAGGAGGGGCAAGAGATTCTGTATTTGGGGCAGAGATTGATCTTCAGGCGATAGCATCTCAATCGCGCTGTTGAAAACCTTGTTCACCATCTTCTTCTCGGATTCATCATTGAACGCCAACTGCTTCATCTGCAAGGCACCAGCCTCACATTCACGTTTGCTGAAGCTGAAGACGATGACGGGATTATAATTCTTAATCATAATCATCCTGACTATCTTATAAATGTCGGAATGTTCTTTTGTGCCACCCTTATTCAATTTCTTGTTCTTTCCCTTGCCCTTGCCCTTAGCCATTGGATCCGACGGGTCGTCGCCTTTCTTATCTGCAATGGAGCTCATAGCTTTCTGGAAATTATCTTCACGGAACACTCCCTTCTCATCAACGATGAGATGAATACCATCCGCCCCGGCAGGATGGAAGTAATGTTGAAGTGGCGTAGGCCTGAAATCAGTATATACGACGTGACACGGCTGATTGTGCATTTTCGTGATCCACTCGGCAAACTGCATGGCGTTGGGGATGGTGGCAGAGAGGAACACATATCGAACCTTGTCCGGCAAAAGAATGATTGTTTCTTCCCAGACAACACCTCGAGCTACACCCGCCGTTCAGTAACCATGCATATTGACCACACTGCATTGTGGACTTACTAGCATCTCGCATGTAATGAATTTCATCAAAGACAACCCACCCGACTTCGCGCATAATCTCTGAACCGCGATACAACATTGAACGGAGAATCTGAAAGACAGTCAGCAAAGACGAGGCAACGATGTCGCGGCAACACCCACCTCCGTCGTCATAACCAGGCAAGTTGCCGTTGGATTGATAGTGACATCGCCGGTCATGAGGCCAACATCTCCAAACTCCGCGGCGAATTCTCTATATTTTTGATTACTCAAAGCCTTTATAGGGCTTGTGTAGATAACCCTTTGGTTGTTTTTCAAGCTCTGCGCAATAGCATACTCCGCGACCACCGTTTTCCCTGCACTAGTATGAGCGGAAACGAGGACACTTTCTTCCCGTTGAATTGATGCAACTGCCACCTGTTGGAATGGATCAAGGGTGAACGGCCACGTTCGCGCAGGATGTTCTGGTGGATTATGTTGAGAAATGGGAACGTAGGGATAGCCGGGCGGAATAGCGACCTGATGTCGAACTTGGTGCGACAGTACCACCGAAGCCGACTCCTTCGAACCTTGAAGGCCAGCAGAAGCTGCAATCTCACGCTCTTGCTCGGTTTCGAATGTATCTGCCACTACAGGGACTGCTTCCTGGTCAATTCGCGGTCGCTTCGTGTCAGGTTGTCCGTTTTCCGTCGCGGGGGCCCCAGAATCTTCAGCATCTGTCTTCACAGCGGGTGCATCCGGCAGAGTTCCCTCATCCTTCGCATTTGTCTCTCCACCATCCTCCTTCACATCGCCGTTTACTTGGCGCTTCTTGCTCTTGTCCTTCTTTGCTCGAGGTCTGGGGGTTTCGTCAGAGGGTCTGCCAGCCTGAGGCTGATCCTCGAAGACATCAAACAGGTCGTCCATCTTATTCTGGCCAAATTCGGCGCGGAACCGCAAGGGACGAGAGCTGGGCGAAATATGAGGGTGTCCACCTTCGCTAGGAGTGAATTCGGCGATTTTTTTTTTATATTTTTCCCTTAGGTCGAGGCGGAGACGGATGGCAGAATATATACACACGTGACCATCTCGGGCCGCTCGAAGAAGCATCTCGTTCCACTCTCTCTTCCCTTCCCTTCCCGACGACCGTCGCATACGTTGAACACTCCCTGCTCCTATACTCAAGGTTCGTTGTGCTGCATTGCTTCCTCCTGTAGTCAATCGCATCTGACTCTCTCCGAAGATGAACCCCGCTACTGCTGTCCGGGCCAGAATGGCCGCCAACCTCGTTGCTCGCCGTGGTTTCTCCACCACTCGCGCTCAGCTCTCTTCCCCGTACCACTATGCCGAGGGTCCTCGCTCCAACATTCCCTTCAACCCTCTGACCAAGTACTTCTTCTGGAGATACTGGGCCTTCATGAGTAGGTGACCCAATTGATCGTAGTAAATGGCGTGCGTGACTGATGTTTTGGTAACTTTTAGCCGTCGGCTTCTTTGCTCCCTTCGGCATTGCTGGTATGCTTCTCCTTCTATTGCGGGCTATCGTATACTTCTTTCTAATATCGTTGAGTACAGTCTGGCAAACTTACAAGACCCGCTAAACATTTCTTGGGAGAGATCCTTGCACGACGGCAACATCGGAAGGTGGGAATATAGTCAATACATTGTGCTTTGTGGGAGCGTCGGTGTATTATGTACAGAGAGAAAGCAAATTACTGAAGGCCATTTTGGCCAAATTCGGCGTACTGCGGCAATTCATGCATTGTAGATGCGGCTGAGGCCTGCTTTGTAGGCTGGCGTAGACTCTGGAAGCATTGTTAGTTAAAGTGGATGAAGTCATTGGCCGCGGGCGCTTTTCCTGCAAAAAAAAATCAGGAAATCAGCGTCACGAGTTTCTGTGCTCTCCACGACCTTCCATCTGTAAAAGGAACAGTCTCTTCTTTTTTGCCTATTTTATTCTCTGATTTTTAGATCGCACTCCAAAAGAAAATTGATTAACCCACAACCTGGGACATTGTTGTGTCTTTTGTTGATGGCAGTGGGCTGAGTAAAGATGCGCAACCTTAAGAATGTGCACCTCACAGAGGTACAATTTCAAAGCCATCTACCTCTAACAGCAACTACATGGGACACGGCGTCAGACTCTGTGATTTGCACATTTGGCCCCTCAGAAGGACAGCCTATCATCGAACTGAGAAGAAAGCGGCGCGATGCGTATTTCTCGGATTGTGTCGACGCAGACGCATTTGAATGCATCGCGTCTTGGGATTCGCCTTGTCTCTTGCCAGGCCTGCCATATGATCGGGTCCTTTCCCTGCACCATTTTGCAGATAATCTTACCGTTTGTCTGGTGCTGGAAGGCGGCGATATCGTCGTTGTCCGTGAAGAGCCGTTCCCTGGCCAGGACAAGATCGAGATTGTGGGGACGGTGGACGTTGGCATCACCGCAGCCGCCTGGTCCCCCGATGAAGAGCTGTTGGCGGTTACCACGAGAACAAATACACTCCTTTACATGACTAGGGAGTTTGAGCCTGTTTCCGAAATTGCATTTACTCCGGAAGATCTCAAGGTCTCCCAGCATGTCTCTGTCGGCTGGGGGAAGCGAGAAACACAATTTCAAGGGAAAAGAGCCAAGGCTCTGCGAGATCCGACAGTGCCCGAGAAAGTCGATGAGGGAAAGTTGAGCAATTACGATGATGGGAGCACGAGTATCAGCTGGCGAGGAGACGGCGCCTACGTCGCTGTCAACAGCGTAGAAGGGGGTGTCCGTCGAGTCATCAGAGTATACTCGAGAGAGGGAACTCTGGATAGTGTAAATGAGCCTGTCGACGGGCTGGAAGGGGCTCTGAGCTGGAGACCGTCTGGAAACCTCATTGCTGGTATCCAAAGACTCGACGATCGGGTCGATGTGGTCTTCTTTGAGAGGAATGGTTTACGACACGGCCAGTTCACACTTCGACTTAGCGAAGAAGAGCGGGCGTCGTGGGCCTCGAATATTCAGCTAAGCTGGAATGTCGACTCCACTGTCCTCGCGGTTCGTTTCAGAGACAGACTGCAGTTGTGGACAATGGGGAATTACCACTACTACTTAAAGCACGAAGTGTTTGTTGCAGCCGATACTGAATACAAGCCACCCTTCTTTTTCAGATGGCATCAGGAAAGGGCCCTGCGCTTTGTTATTGGCACTCAGGGCAAGTAATTTCGCTGATGATGGTATCATTACACTACAATTCGCTGACCGTTAGCAGGCTCAATATTGGTCAAGGATTATGTTTTCAACGTTTGTCACGGTTCCACGGTGGCCCCGAACGATATTGGGGCGGTTGCCGTAATTGATGGCAGTATGTTTAATTCTCATTGAGACTATTGAATGTGTTCGGTTTCCTAACTTTTCGCAGAAATACTGAAGTTGACTCCGCTGAGGCTATCAGGAGTGCCTCCTCCAATGGCCCACCATGAGCTGAAGCTCAATTCAAATGCCATTGACGTTGCATTTAGCAAAAGCAACTCTCGATTTGCTGTCCTAATGAAAGACCACTTCTCTGTATTTCTGTGGCCCATTAAAAATAAGCTTGTTCAACCTCCAGTTCTCGAGTCAAGCTACCAATTACCGGAAGCGCCTGAGAGCCGACCCAGGCAGATTGCATTCCTGAATGAGAATGAAGTGTATATTCTCAGAGACAATGGTCCGAATAATACGCAAATCGAACTCACGGCATTGGAAACGCGCTCAACTGAGATTGTACACAAGTCAGAGGAGTCGGAGCAATTGTACTCGATTTCCACAGCAGTTGGGCATGCAGGACTATGGTTCTCTCACACCCTCCATCCTGGGATGATTATTTCTTATTCATCCATAACTTCATCTTCATCTCATAAATCTGAAATCACCGCCTGGAAGGAAAGCCCGGCGATTAACACCTATTGGGCGAAAGCTGTGCAAATCCCCGACGAAAAGGTATGTCTGAATAATTCTCATCTTTCGCGGAGCTTTCTGACTTTCATAGTACCTCTTAATCACCTTGTCCCCCTCAGGAGCCCTGTATGCAAATAAACGTCTACTGGCAAAGAACTGCACATCCTTTTTGGTTACCCCAGTTCATCTATTATTCACAACTTCTCAGCACTTGCTCAAGTTTGTCCATTTGGCCAGTGCGGAAGGTAAAGAGAGCCGATTCCACAAAAGAGTTGAGATTTTCAAACTGACCACTAGCAGAAATGGAAGTCCCAGCGGATACCCCTGAGACAGACGAGCGATGCCGGAGTATCGAGCGCGGAGGGCGTCTGGTGACGGTAATGCCATCGATATTCGCCGTGACTTTGCAAATGCCTCGAGGAAATCTTGAAACTATTTACCCTAGGGCTCTCGTCCTCGCAGGAATTCGCTCCTTCATCGATAAGAAAAACTATTGTTCTGCGTTCCATGCCTGCCGTAGCCAGATGGTGGACATGAATATTCTACATGACTATGCTCCCAAGCAGTTTATGGAGAACATTCCGCTGTTTATCGAGCAGGTGAAGAAACCCGACTTCATCGACGACTTTCTTTCCCGCTTGCGGTATGTCTTATCCAAGCAGGCCCCATGTGAGCATGCTAACTTTGTGTAGAGAGGAGGATGTTTCGCAAACACTTTACAAGGATACGTTGAAAATAGCCAAGGATGAACCCACAGCCGATCTGAAAGAGGACGCTGCGGTTCCCTTCACGAAACATAGCAAGAGTAGCAAAGTCAACCGGATCTGTGATGGGTTCCTTGCTGCTCTGGAGAACCGCGTCGACACCAATTTAAGAAACCTCATCACAGCACATGTTTGCAAATCACCGCCTGATCTGGAGGCAGCTCTTCGATTAGCTGCTCGTCTAAGAGGTCAGTCGTGTAGCCGTTCGTGGCGCCCTTTTGGCATATGGCTTACCAAGTTTCAGAGCAAAATAAGGAGCAAGCAGAAGATGCAGTTGAACACATGTGCTTCTTGACAGATGCAAACCAACTTTATAACGAGGCGCTAGGCCTCTATGACCTGGAATTGACCCTCTTAGTCGCCCAGCAGGCTCAGAGAGTAAGTCTAGAGACCAAAATGCCACGGCCAGCCTCTTAACATTGTTTAGGACCCGAGAGAATATCTCCCATTCCTGCGGAAATTACAACAGCTCCCAGAACTTCGACGGTATTATGAAATCGATAATTACCTTGGGCGCTTTGCAAAAGCGTTAAAGCATTTACACTCGCTCAAAGCATACGACGAACTTCGGGCATATGCCATTAAGCATGCTCTGTATGTAGAAGCACTTCAGCTCTACAAATATCAACCGGAGCAGTTGCAGGATATTACACATGTATATGCCGACTACCTCTCCGATCAATCAAAACACAAAGACGCGGCTGTCGGTATGTCTCTTTATCCGATGGCCCTTCAGTGGAAAAAATAATATGTCTAACGCTTGATTGCAGCTTATGAATCCCTTTCCCTTTACAAGGAAGCTCACAAATCCTACCAATTGGCCCATTGCTGGAGCGAGTCCCTGTACTGCGCCTTAATGGTTCCTCTGTCCGAAGCAGACATGACTGCTCACGCCACTGCCCTGGCCGCAGCTCTGATAGAAGAGAGCCATGACTACGTATCTGCTGCTAGAATCTATGCCGAGCATATACATGATATCCCAGCGGCCGCTCGACTACTTTGCCGTGGCTCCCGCTTCGCAGACGCTACACGCCTCCTTGCATTGAATGGCAAGCAGAGCCTGATTGCAGAAATTGTCGACGCAGGTCTCGCAGACGCAATGGGGTCTATGACCGACCTCCTTGCCGACTGCAAGAACCAACTCAACTCCCAAGTGCCCCGAATTCGCGAACTTCGTGTCCGCCGAGCAGAAGACCCCCTGGCCTTTTTCGGAGGCGACCCTACTTCCGGTGAAGCTGGGGCTGACATCCCCGATAATGTCTCCCTCGCCCCGACGGAGGCCTCTACCCTCGCCGGCCGCAGCATTTTCACCAGGTACACGGGAAAGACAACAAGCTCCCGGATGACGTCCAAAACGCGCCGTCGAGAAGAACGCAAACGCGCACGGGGCAAGAAGGGCACTGTCTACGAGGAGGAGTATCTGGTGAACAGCGTGCGACGGCTCATTGAACGGGCCAACAGCGCTATCTCCGAGGTTGAGTCGTTAGTCGACGCCCTTTTACGACGGGGAATGCGGGAACGCGCGGCGGCCATACAGAAGGCTCTGCATGAATTGCTAACCATGTGTGCTGATTGTCGCGAGGAAGTATTCGACCTTTCGAGTTCCACTCCGGCAGGCACAAGTGCAGAGGAGCACCCCACGGAGTTATTCAGGCCTCAGACTGAGGAACTGCCGCGTGTTCATGGAGGTGATGCGGTATATTTAAACAGCATCCTTGCTGTTGCTGATCCACTGAGGGGGAGAGAGGTGCCTGTGGTCAAAGAGATGAAGAAGTCGGCGTTGCTGGGTTGAGTTCTGTTGGGTTGTTAATGATATAAAAGTGTCTTTAGATATCATGTCCTGTAGTCGATATGCCCGGCAATAGAATTGAAAACGGTATATGTATTGTTCGAGGAACTTGAATCCATGATATTTTCAACCACGTGTCTCTAAGTCTCAATGTTTCATGTTTCTATCGAGTTGACTTGGTAGTATCTAATGAAGGGAGTGAATGTATGAACTAGAGTCGGCAGATGTATTATGCTTCATTATAGTTACGATATCAGACTTATGTCCTTTCATATATCTACTTTTGATATTTCTCCATGCATTAAAAGCAGCAATGGGCGGTACCAGGCTTTCCATAAAAAGCAATTAAGACCTGTCAGTAACAATTTCTCCCGTTTCACTGACGAGATGTTCATCGACACTGACCGGCCCTTCCCCTACCCCGGTCAGGATGACTCGACTCACGCCTTCCTTGAGGATGTCGACGGCTCTGGAATCCAGTTTATCCAAACTCACACCGGGAGAGGTGATGTTCTTCAACGGTTCGCCGAACGGACCGTCCCAGCCATCTGCGCTAGAGGACAAGATGGCCTTGAAAGTTCCCGCGACAAGCTCAGAGTCCTTTTCAAGATAGTAAATAACAGCATTTGGGCCTGCGTCGAATGTATACGCACACACAGTGCGGCCGACAGCGCAGTTAATATCGTGTACCAGACGGATAGCGGCGCGAGAGATATCGTTCATGTAGAAGATTGGAGGCCACGAGTCCAGACAGGTGGCATGGAAACTATTTGAGTCGCGCATGGTAATTTCAGCGAAAGCAGGGAAGTCCTTATTGCGAATAGCGGCTTCCATGGCGGCCATACGTTCGGGGACGACAGACGCGGCACGTGTAGCAAACAGGCTTGACGTAGCGACGGTGGTTTGCATGCCATCTGTACTGGGGACGTCCTTCTTCTCGGCACTGACGACAAGAATCATGGCGCGCATCTCCGGCCAGTGAGAGGCCGGTGCAACCTCCTCAGCTAGACTGTCAGAACCATCCGCGAGGGTTCCTGCGCGCCAGGCCACGTAGCCGCCCATCACTGAACGGCAGGCGGAGCCAGAGCCCTGGCGGGCAATTCGGCTGATATCCCGCGGAGACTGGGGTAGTCTGTAGAGGTCCGCAACTGCACGCACAAGAGCAGCGAAGCCGGCTGCTGAGCTGGCGAGACCGGCTGCGGTAGGGAAGTTGTTCTCGGAGACGATGCGGAGGGGGAGCGTGGACAGTTTTGGAAGGGATGGATCAGCTTCTTCGAGGGCTCTTCGAAGAGAACGCAAGTTGCTGAGACATGCAATGGTCCTTTTCGAGGACTGGATGTCCTGCGGCTTGCCATTGAGTGTGAGAGAATCTGCGGCGGGGTAGGTGGCAGAGCAGGAGGCGGTGGTGAGTGTGCGCAGTGAGCGCTGTGAGAGAGTCACTGAAAGCGAGGAGTTCGTAGGCAAGTTAAGAGTTGCATTTCGCTTTCCCCAATATCTATTATAGATACAAGTGTCAGGGATTGATCTGAGCAATAAGGACGAAAAAGAAGAGGGGGGAAACGGCGGGGTTGGGTACATACTTGATGACAGCAATGTTAACTGGGGCAGTAGTGCTGGCCCGATAAATCGTGCAATCGGAATCTGCCATTTTTTTTTTTTTGCAATTGAAGACCCTCGCAAATGTTCTATAAGAGCACTGGGAGAGAATGCAAGAAAGCCGAAGAGGGGAGAAAGAAAGGGGACAAAGAAGCGCTCAACTGATTACCGAGTTGGGTAATTGTGCGACGGCTGGCGGCGGTGAGGTCGCAAGGCGGTGAGGCCAGAATTGATCCGCGTCTCCGCCGAACATTCGCATCTTCTCCAGGCGATAATTATTAATTGCTCCAGAACAGCGACGAGAATGCAATAATTGATTGTGTTCCGTTGCAGGAATTGTCATTTTCCAGAAGCCATTTCCTGGCAGGACCACAGTGGAAATGGGTACTGCCGCGAGCACTCCGTCCGCTCCTCCAGAGCCTGCTCCTGCAGCAAAATGCCCAGTCGACCATAAAACTCGCGAGATCTGGTTACAGCAGCATAGAGCCTCTAGCGGCGCTCCTCACCAGCTGCCTTCTTCCAATGGCTCTGCCGAACCGGAGGGGGAAAAGTCCCGAGAGAAACTACAACGACCGCTTTCTACCAATCGTGAAATAAGCAGTATTCCGCGAGCATTCAACCCGGGTCATGATACCAACGAACAAGCTGCTTCCGCACAATATGCTTCCCCCTATGCCGCTTCCCACGGTACTCCTTCAAATGCAGAGTCTGAGACGGGTCATGATGAGTCCACGGGAAATTGGATATATCCCTCAGAACGACAATTCTTCGAAGCTCTGATGCGTAAAGGGAATTTACCCTCGTCCACAACGTCAGCCAAAGACTTGGCAACGTCCGTAGCATCTATCATTCCAATTCACAACGCCGTCAATGAGCGTGCTTGGCAACAGATCCTGGAATGGGAAAGCCGTGCACCAGCGTCGGATCCTGGTAGCAAGAAATGTGGTGGTCCCAAGCTATATGCCTTCAGAGGTCTCGGGGTCGAGCCGCAATTTTTAAGTCCTCGCGCCAGAATCAATGGATTATTCGGCTACCAGCACCCATTCGACAGGCATGACTGGGTTGTCGAACGATGTGATGGAGAGAGAATTGAGTATGTCATTGATTTCTATCAAGGGAAATCATCGGGAGGGAACACCGGTGCATCTGGTTTGACTGCGAATGCGGGCCCCGGGAAGTTGAATTTTTATTTGGACGTACGGCCCAAGTTGAATACTTGGGAGGGATGGAGGATGAGAGCAAGCCGATTCTTCAGTCAATAAGGACGGCTATGTTTGAGGATATTCCTGCTTCATTTTTGGTCTGTATATTAGAGGCGAAAGGGAGTAGGGATACGTCTTTGTCATTTATTAATCCTCATAACTTATATGTACTAAAGTGCTATGTACCATATCTATATCTCACGACCTGGACGGAATTAATACACTTACCCAATCCATGTATGACGTTGTCCCAGCACGAAGGACCATAAAACAGCAGCAGAAAATCAATTGAAGCAGAGTGGATCATTGCAGTTCATTCATGCAACATAGGATATCACGCAGAAAGAAACAAATGATACAGCGCAGGCACATAAAGCATTAAAATCCAGAGATAGCGGAAACAAAACAACATTCTATCCAAGAGTGGCAGCCAAGACGATGATAGTGAGGATCACACCAAGGATCAGAAGCAAGCAGCAAGCCTTGTTTCTGGCACCCTTCTGATAATTACTCGCACTGCGCAGCTCCCTACTGGCGCCCTGGACATCGGTCGTAACTCTATCGACGTTCTCACTGATGATATCCAATTGGCCCCCCTGTTCATGAACAATATGCGCTACATCTCGGAAAAGCTCGTTCAATTCGCCAACACTTTGTTCAATGTTGCGAATTTCTGCCTCGCGCTCAATGATCAGAGATTCCTGGAAATTGACTTCGTCTTGATTGGCAAGTCGTTGCTGTTCTTCGAGTTGCTGCTGTTGTTGCTGTTGCGCAGATACTCCTTCGGTCGTTGTCGGCCCACCTTCTTCGAGCGCCGTATGCGCTGCAACAGCAGCTGCCCGCTGCTTCTCTAGCGCAGTGCGTTGAACGGCCTGAAACTCTTCCAGCGTGGTTTTGAATTCATTAGACAGCTTCTGCTGTGTCCATTTTTGGGAATGCTGGGTTACCACGTTAGTCCTGCCCCATTACTGCTCCATAGAGCTAACTAGGTCCAATAAAAAGCTGCGCCTAAAAATAAGAGGGGGAAAGGCGTACATTGATATCCTCCCAAGATTGCAATTTCTTGAGGTCTTCTCCAGCGTCCTTAAACCCAGTCCTGGTCTCATCAAGCAGGTCATGCACGCGCTCGCGAACGCGCTCAGTATCTCGCTTGGTACCTAGAAGCACAATCTGATTTGACAGACGTGAAATATTGGAAGTCAATGTGAACAGCTCGTTGGAGAGACTCTCGGTGAGTCGATGAAACTCGGGATCGTCATGATACTCAGGGCCGCCGGAGCGTCGCGCAGTGGTTGGCTGAGCCTCCAAAGAGCTTAGCTGATTAAACGACATTTCTAAAAAAGGCAATCAAAACACACGGGCTCAATGAATGAATCAGTAAGGGGAAGTTGGTATAGCTGGGGTGCTGGAGGTGTTTACGATATGCTTTGCAGCCTGGAGTCCAAGTAGGGAGTCCACATGACGTAGGCGCTAGTCTGTTTTGGCCCTAGGCGGTTAATGTGCCACAAGTTGTTTAAGTCAGCTGACTATATGTGGCTAGTGCAGTGTTTTGATTGCTTTTCATAAATAATTTCAGTCGCAGCTTCGAAGAAATCAAGCACACTGCTCTCTCCCCCTCGACATTTCATCACCCCCGGCGTCTATTGCCACGGCGTTAGGACTCTTTACGCTCCTGATCATGCTGTGAAGTTCATTCCGTCTCAACCTGAGATACCGTCCATTGCCCAGCTTCCTTCATCATGGCTGTTGCGAGGCCGAGGCCGTATAGGCGCATATTGACATCTGCATTGCACCGGAGATTCGTTCATGCCTCTGCGCTTGCCTTTCTTGCCTGTTACGTTGCAGCCTTTATTATTGGCGACAAAAGTTCTTGTAAGTACAATACAATTCTATGTCCTCGTATCCTCGTTGTGAATCGAGTTCCGTGGGACAGAAGCTGATGCTACTAGATTTCTGGTCATGGTTTCCGCTCGGAGTATGCGGTATACGTACAGTCCTCCTATTCATTACCAGTTTGGCCATTTTTGTCTTGCGCGTCGGTCAATTGCATGTCGGCTCGAGAACCACAACCCCTCCCATTAGTGCCTTCAGACATCTCTTTCCTCTACAGATTATCCAAACACTTGGATGGTATTTATTCTCCGCTTGGTGGTTTAATGAGGTATATGTCTGGTCTGCTCCATATGATGGCTATGAATGGATAAAATCTGCGCGGTAGGTTGTGCCTCTTCAGTCTTTTGATTTCTCATGGTTATTTTATTTATTTATTATTATTATTATTATTATTATTTTGCTAAACTTGTTAAGGCCTTATGAACGGGCCACCTTGAACGAGCGTCCGATTTACATCCATACATATCACATAACACTAGCGGTCGTACAATCTGTGATCCATCTCTATTACGATTACGACCGCATTCCCATACCTGTCGCAAAACGGGATCCTGAAGGGAAGGATCAGAGAACTCACCCACTGGAGCCAGTCATACAGAGTTTACGGAACACCATGCCTGAAATGCTTACAGTGTTTAAAAGAACATCGATGATCACAATGAGTTTTCCCGTCGTTTACACCCTCTTCCTTAGGCGCCCAGCATGGAGCTTTACTCTGTACTTTGCGAAACTGTTTTGGAACTTCGCTAGATCCGCCGCAAAGCCTCCAGGGTTTTTCCCGGGTGTTGGTGTTGGTGCATTTCTACAATCCTTTGTTTCAGGTACCTTACTGGTTTTCTGTTGGGAAATTACCAATGCTCTCTTCACCATTTTCCTCGGCCAGGAACCCCTCAAGCGAGGACAGCCGCTTACGGCGGAGGCAAAGGATCCAAATGGTAGTTTATTGAACGGGTTGAAGGCGAAGAAGGAGGTTGTGAATTCCTTTGCCTTCTGGGAGCTGTGCTTTATTAGCCAGCGGTTTCCTGACCGCCGGAAAGCCATTTTCAATGACATCGACCGCGAAGGGGGTGCTGCCTGGTCTCAGATTCGGGATGCCTCCGTTGAACTTATCCAAGGAATTTCTACCAGAATCAGCGAAAGCAAACAGGACAAGTCCAAACCATCATCGCAAACGATCCGAAAACCTCAACCAGAGATTCACACTCTGCCTCGGTTAGCAGACCCGCCGAAAAAAGATAATATCTTCGCTGCTTCTCCAAAGGCAACTTCGCGCCCTGCTCAGTTCGCGGAGACCATCGGTACCACTGCTAAGTCATACGGTCAATCTTCCGACTGGACCCCGGTTGCGCGTGCCAGAGTCCGCGATGCCTTCGGCCGGGCTTCGTCCGCCGTGCTGAGCCCTGAAAGAAAACAGAAGCTCCTTGCTTCTTCACGAGAATTTCGGTTGCTAACCGGCCCTACTCCCAAAACTGGCCCAGAAACTATTCACCCGTTTATCGTACAATTCCTGCGTTCTCCGGTAGGCCAGCCACTGCGTCAGACGTATGCTCAGAGACTGCGTAGCATTGTCCTGGGTAGGCCGCATGCTTCACTATGCCCCCTCGTTGATGCGATTGAATCCCTAACCCGCCTGCTTGTTGCGAGCGTAACCGAAGACATGTTTGGCAAAGTCTGCGCCGATGTTCCCACCGTTGTATGCCTTTTTACAAAGACAATCACAGATCTGGAGCCATTCATAAACGGGGGTCTTGGTATACATTGGACTGATGTCACATTCCCACCTTCCAGTGACCCTCAAGCGCAAGCTGCGGCACGTCGAGTGCCTGAAGTGGATCTCGTGCTGGCTGTACTGAAAAGCTCTCTTGCAGACCTTGTAGCTGCATTCAGCAAGCATGCTCGCGATTTCGGGCTTGGAGAGAAAGATTTACGATTGGCAAGGAAGGCAGCTGGCATAGAGGAGAGAAAGGAATCATGATTGATGATGATGTGCCAATATTGCTTGGATCTTATTCGATTCATGTGTATTTAGTGCCCGAATGGCGCATAAGTGTCTCGCGCGACGGTCAAGTTGGCCGAATGCATTACTCGGGCGTTAGGGTCTTTCAGGCATTTGATTTCAATTTGGATAGAACAGGCATCACCGAACTCTGTAGCTGGTGCATTTCATCTTGTAGTGTGGGCATCATAGATCTAACCTGTCTTGCCGTCTTGTCTATCTGTTCTAGCTCCCTTCCGTCTCGAGCCGGAGCGGGAAAACTTTCGGTACAAGAAAAGCTAGTTCTTTGTAAGTCCCAAAGCTTACCTGTCCACAGTCGCCGTCGTTCTCCTCTACATCTCTTTTCTTCCTTTCTGGCCTCATATTTGGAAAGAGAAAAACAATATGCTTGGACCGGGTAAGAGGTCCGTACTCGCGCGTTCGCGATGCTTGGCAC
This sequence comes from Monascus purpureus, assembly GCA_025999795.1. Classification (NCBI taxonomy): domain Eukaryota; kingdom Fungi; phylum Ascomycota; class Eurotiomycetes; order Eurotiales; family Aspergillaceae; genus Monascus; species Monascus purpureus. Next base: position 304,885 of record AP025346.1, on the reverse strand, counting down.
GTCCGCTACCGGCCGCTACCAGATTTCAGCCTCAACTACTTCTGGCGAGAGACTATTCAGGTCCAGAGAGAGCTGTCGCCGGGCCGCGATTTATGCCAATGCGTGTCAAAATCCCCTGGATTGACGCACTGGAGCGAAGCAGGCAAGAGGCCAAGACCGGACAGCCGTCTGCTGCAAGGGCCAAGCCGGATCTAACCCCCAAGAAGATGTCAGATACTTACTATAGCGAGGTGAGTGTGAAGGGAAATATGACAAGTGCAGGAGGACAGTTATAACTAAATTTCTTCTGTCAATTAGATTTTGCCATTGGCTCAGGATAAATGGTTGCTAGACACTTACCTCAATGCAACAGGACATATTAGGTATGTAGATCACTCACTATCTCATGCGCGTCTTTCCCGGGTCTGAATTAGTGCGTTAACAAAGATAGGACACAGATTGGGTGCATTGTTGATGGATCTCGATGCTCTTGCTGGAGTCGTTGCTTATAGACTCACTGGAGACTCGGTTGCAACTGTTACCGCTGCCGTGGACCGGATCACGATTGAACATCCGCTGATGGAAATATGTGATCTCGAGCTCAGCGGGCAAGTCACTTATGCCACCGGCAGATCGAGTATGGAGATTTCTCTCCAGGTAGCCAAAGCTCCTCCCGAAGGACAAAAGGCCAAGCCAGAGGATGTGTTGATCACTTGCGCCTTTACCATGGTGTCGCTCGATCCCGTCACGAAAAAGTAAGCGATGGAAATCAGTTTGCCTTCCATACGAGATCCATTATGTTTATTGACTTACATCTTTTTTTGTAGACCCGTTTCTGTTGCACCGCTGCTGGTGGAAACTGAAGAGGAACGGCGTCTTTTCAAGAAGGGCGAGGAGAATTATTTGGCGAAGAAGGCCCTGCGGAAGAGAGATCTCCTCGAACAGGCACCTGATATTGAAGAGAGCAATCTTATCCATTCCATGTGGATGAAACAGATGTCGTATAAAAGTGAGTGACGACTCAGGAAATGGTCCATATTCTCACGCGAGCTGGTGATCACCAAAGCGTGCATGCATGCTTATAATTCTTGACAGATCCCGATTCACCGATTGTGAGACCTTCGAACGCGGTATATATGAGCGATACGGTGCTCAAATCTGCGATGATCATGCAGCCGCAGTATCGCAACCGACACAACTTCATGATCTTCGGCGGCTTCCTCCTCAAGCAGACCTTCGAGCTTGCATTCTGCTGTGCCGCTTCGTTTGCCCATGCACGCCCCAATTTCATTTCCTTGGATCCCAGCACCTTTGAGAATCCCGTCCCTGTGGGCAGTGTACTGTACCTGCGGGCCACGGTCTCCTACACGGAGCCACAGGAACACGACGGTTCAGATAAGAAGTACACCAAGGTTCAGGTCCGTGTTGACTCCAAGGTCCGGGACGTAGAACACGGTACTCGTAGGTCGACGGGCATGTTCAATTATACCTTCTTGGTCGAGAAGGATATCCAGGTCCTTCCAAAGACATACACCGAATTCATCCTCTGGACAGATGCCAAGAGACGCGCGCAAACTGCCGCAGTCGCTACTGGAATAAAGCGTCCCATTGCTCTGAGGACTATCCGGGAGAGTGTTACTGAGTAAACTCGGACGTTGAGATTTCGGATTATTCCAATATTTACATTGAACGTTCTGTTATTGGCCTTTTTTGTACAGGCCGGGGAAGTCAGGATAGGTTCCTGAGTGTTTTAATGTGTCCTGCAGAGATCATATATTCTGTTATTTGTATAATGCCACAATAGACTTCAGATAGACTTCCTTTGCAGTTTTCCAATTACGAAACATATCATATCCGCATTCAGCATTGATTATGTGTAGATACAGCGCTTCAAGGTCGTTATAGTTTAATTTCATGAATGTAACAGACAGTCACATCTATGTGCATCTATATTTAAGAAATATCTACTCCGTATCCTCTGCCACTTCATATGGAAATGCATGCAAGCTGTATAGGATCACATGACAACTACCGACGTCGTCTCCATCTTCCATCCACGACACAATTGTCTCACTTCCAGCTCTTCCACAGACGCCAATCATCAGCTACAAGTCCAGCAAAAGTTCAGAGTATACTAGCTACAAGAAGTAGCTTCATTACTATAACAATGTCCCTTCCAAACGTCTGGTATCTGCGCCGAGTAGCGGAGACCGGTGCGAAAGCATGCCTTATCTGTTGCAAACCGTCGACCAGTGTTTTGATAACTCCCGACAACAAGGTGAGTTCGGTCAAATAGAAAGAGTTCTGGTGAAGAGAGGGGACAGGGATAATATATATAAAAGAAAAATAAAGATCGTTCGTGCTTGAGGAGGAACTGGGAACGATGAATCCCACCTAGAATAACTGACCCTAACTTCGCCAAAAGGATTTCTTTTATGTCTGTCAGGTTCATCTAAAGGATCATAATTTCTGCTCACCCATAATCGATGCAGAAAAGGAGGCTGCGAAGAAAAAGGAAGAGGCAATGGCACAAGAGATTGAGAAGGTTAAGAAAGAGTACGAGGAAAAGCAACGGAAAAAGAAGGAGAAGGAACAGGAAAATAAGAAGGATAAGAAATCATCAGACAATGATACCGATTCTCAGGAGAAGGGTAAAGATGAGAGCGAAATTAGTACTTCTGACGATGCCAAGGAGAGAGACAGTAAGGTATGATTGATTTTCTCCCAACGTCACTTCTTGTCAGACGATTATCTGCTGGGATCTAGGGTGCTGACGAATAGTACTTAAGATCCAAGGTATTGAGATGGCCGGGGCACAATCGAAGGCAGATGACTCGCCTCGTATTTTTGCTTTGCATAAGTATGATTTTTCTTCGTTGCAGTGCAGACTTGACATGGCTGTATGAACAGTTATGCTGTTAGATGCCATGCTGACTGCAGATGGCAGGATCTTCTACCAGATGCGTGTCGATCGACTGCGTAACATTGAAATTGCTCGGAGAAATCGTGAACGTCTAAAGGATCCTTCATTCTTTCCATCAGTGCCAAATAAAACTCCTTGAGTTGAGCATTTTGGCCAGATCTTACGTCGTGTCACCTATATATTCTCGCCTTAGGGAACTTTGGAATAATATATTCCATTCTTTTGATCTTCACCTCTCTCTCTCTTTCTCCTTTTTATTTATTTATTATTATTTTTTGTCTTTGCATGCTACGACGTGCTCATGCATACTCGTTTCCGTGACACAAAGCGGCTTATTTCCGTCACCCATGCACGAAGGGACAACATCGGATCGTTTCATCTGCAATATGAGGGCACCAGGTGACCTTCTGGACGCCTTGAGGAACTGCAGCAGTTGCAGTGCGCCCTGTATCTGTAGCGGGCCTAGACGATACTGTTCTACGCGAGTTACCCTTGATGCGTTCATATATTCCTTTGGTGAAGGAGAATTTGAAGTGCTTGATGGACTGCTATGACGTCTATGGCCACTAGTATCTATCTGACGGCCAGCCGCTTTTGTGGGGTCCAGGTACAGCAGACCGAGAAGGCTGGGGCTGAGGTTCATGCCAGAGCGTTGCATAGGCAGCTTACCTTAGCCTCGACAGTTATGCACGCCCAACTACAGCGCTGGGCCTTGGAGGAATCTCACCGGTTGGATTCGGTTCTGGACTCGGAGGTAAGACGGATGACAGATCGTGCAGAAACTTTGGGTAGTCTCTACAGCCCAGAACCCTACGCAGCGGGGAAGAAGGCTTGTCAGTTAGCAAGTATCACCACTATCTGATGATTATGTATCATGGCTAGGTGTCTTTCTGATGCAAGAGGCGGGGTGAGTGGTTCACATCAGCATGCGGCCACACTGAAAGAAATAAGCACTAAAATCACCAAGATATGCCTGTGCCGATGCAAGACGTCAGTATCTGCTGACCTTGGGTGTCTGCTGCAGTGGAGTGAACAGGCCAACCGGCTAATTACATTGCCCCCGACCTCAATCAGCCCTAGCAGATGGGCCGTCTATGACTACTCACTGAGCCATGTCAGCAATTCGATGGAGTCTTTTTTCTTTTTTTCTTGTTTTGTCCATGTGCTGATGAAATTGCCTGGATTGGCCTGGTGCATCTCGAGGAGTTGAGACGCTCTCACCGCATTCGCATATTCAATTCTCTAGGCATTCTAGACGATGGTCTTGGAGGGTTCTCTTATCGGTTCTCGAGTTGTTGATGATCTGTTGTGGGACCTGGAACTGAATCCCCGGTGTAGCACTGTAGTATCACATCTGAAGAATCCTAGCATGTTTTGAACGGGATTGCTTGGAACGTGACGGGCCAATTGAGCAGCACTCTGGGTGAGCGCGGATGCTGGATAGACATGATGAACCCATAGATTTGGAACAATGTCTAGTGGCTGTGCTGAAACTAGCGATGTTGTAGTTGATGTTTTTGCCACGAGCGAGATACTACCATCACCTTGTCGGTCTGCTTTGAACGGGTTGAGAGATTATCGTCGTGCGGAGTTCCAACTGGACGTCACATCAGGATCCAAGGAATCCTTACAAGTTACAATAGTCTGGGGCAGCTCTGATGTAAGATCACCCGGCCGTGTCGATCTGACGAGCATACGGGATCCTCAGGGGAGATGATTTCAGATGATTTCGTCAATCAAGTGTATGGTCTCAATTGGCTTTTTACGTCAAGAATGCGCGTACCAGAGCAGAAGCGGAAGTAGCCTCTGTAAGATAGATATTAGACTGGAGACGAATAAATTGTCTCCACTATGATTGACCGTATTCAATATCTTACCTACTGTACTTGGAAATGCCTTCTTTCGGCTTGGCACTACAGTACTCCGTATTAAATTAATTAGTAGCTATAATCAAGTCGGTTAAGTTAAGCGACGGGTCCATATTCCGTGGATCACCGACCCCATTTACATTAATATTTTATTTTCTGCTGTGCTGTGGATAAGGTTCTCTCGTTCTCGCCAGCCACTGTATCTCCCTTTTTACTTCCTTCCCAGATGGGTAAAGCATCGTATCTGTTCAATAGTACTGTATGATACAATCCATACACCCGGTAATCGTGCGAATCTCGGCCGGGTACTTATCTAGGTAGGAAGTACCGAGAATAATCTCCTGTAGTCATACTAATTATTTAACCTTCAGGCTTCCACGGTTTATTCTGCGCTAGTCTAAATCGGGAATATTCCTCCGTTGTTTCCAGAAGCGTTAGAATGGGGACGGGATAGAACAGACCGGGCCGTGATTCTGGAAGCTCGTACAGATTCCAGAACCAGGAAATTAGTTATCTAACTCCCCCGTGCATTGCATGGCACATGCATATGTATTCCATGGATATCTCGTAAAACTGCCTAAGCGATCATAATAATAAGAAATAGTAAATAATAAACGAAATTAAAGATTTCCTCCTCGCCCCCCCGCATCCATATCCAGCCCTCGCATGCTAGGTGGTAGGCGAATCCCCATCACCGCGGGTGGTAGTCTATTCCTACTAGGCCCGCCGGCGCCTGTCTTCGAGCGATCGACAATGTCGATTCGGGCTTTAGCCACGCCCATCGCGGGGACCACCCACTTGCCACAGCTGCATTGCATGCCTGCCCAGGCGAATTTGCCAATGTTGGATCCGCACGCGGGGTTGGGACAGATTAGACGTCCGGATAACGGGGCTATCTCTGTAGACGAGTAGTTGTCAAGCCCAGACCCCGAAGATGGTTCAGATTCAGCAGTGGTCCCCGATGGGAAGAGTGATGGTCGCATCCATGTCAGTGGGTGTAGGAAGATGTGCGCACATTCCGTATTGGTGGAGTTCAGGCTTGGATTCTGAAGGCGAGAATGATGTGGTTCATGGGGAATTATGAACGGGGTTGTGGCGAGCTTGCGTCTGTAAAATAAAAAAGGAGTTAGCCGTTTGAGTTTTGATGAGAGTAATATCGGCAAGAAGGTTTAGTTCATGCACTGACCGGCATTTTCGACATTTGATCTCGATCGGTCCATCTTCTGTTTGCGCCGTCCGACGCGACTGGTCATCTTCAAATAATACAGAGTTCAGTTCAGGTCCGCGTCCACATGCAACGCTCTCCTCCACCTCACGACGGTACAGCCAACGGCTGTAAATGGGATGGTTGATCACGTCATCTGGACAGCCCATCTGGTGGTAGAGAGATAGCTGTTCCATGAAACCTTCATTGGGCTCGCATAATGGTCGGGATTCTCGAAGAATGGCCAGTGCAGATGCGGGCGTTAGTGACGAGGGCTGTTGGTGAAGCAAGTATGCGATGCAGATGGTTGCGGAACGGGACTTGCCCATTGCACTGGAATAACCAGTTAGATTGAAAAGGGCCACGAGAGAAGGAAGTGGTAAGACGATTATTTCGAGTTCCTCACCAATGAACCAATACACTGCCACCAGAATCCAGGCCGGACTGGATGAATCTTATGGCCGCGGGGAAGTGTTCGAGGAGATTCTCATCATCGACATCGTCAACGGCGATCTGATGATGTTGAAACGGCGCGAAGATCTCATCAGCCTGGTGCAGTCGTAAGACGGAAAGGATATGCGTGATGTTTGCCCGAGCTAAGGCGGCCTTATTCTTGACGGAGAAGATGCTAGCAAGGGCGGATGAGAATGTCAGCCAGGGAAGCTCTACGCTTTTGAAAAAAAAAAATACGATCAATGACTAACGCCGGACGAGAGACAAAACCAACCCTCCAATGTAGATATTTTCACCCGGGATGCGATTCATGGCCATGGCGAACCGGATTGACGATGCTCTCAGCAGGTTCGATGATTGCAAGCCTTGGGGATGCGGGGGAAGACTAGGGCTGCCATGTAGGGTTAGGGCTAGGGCATGGAGGTCACGGCTAATTAGAATTACTACTCTGGATTATTAACTATTCTTCTACTCCGTACTCCGTACAACTATGTATTACGATTAATTTATTGCTCTTCCATTGTTGTATTGAAATAGCGTTGCATGGTTGCATCTCGCCTCTCGGAGACGCTCTCACCGTTGGATTACCAGAGTAGGGCTTTGGTGCGGTTCCCGACGGATCCTCGAGTCAAGTAAAATTATTTATATAAATAATAAGGCTTAAGGCTGGCCTGAACGAGAGACGGGATTATGGATCCATTAAGGTTCAGACTTCCCCTGTAAGTAGGAAGAAATCTGGACGCGTCACCGGTGGACACAACGATACATGCAGGGTTCGGAGATCAAGTTGGTTACATCTACCTAGGTAAGTTGATGTCTTAGAGCAGCTTTTTCTCTCTTGCTCTCGTAAGTTGCTACTCTGTAGTATATACCGCGTACAGTGTACACTTACAGCGGCATAATCCAACACAGTGCACTGGCGCTCATCTGGGAATAATAATGCACGATGCTCTCCATTTGCGAGTGTGGCAGTGCATGTACAGAGCATCCACCGGCGAGCTGTCAGTGGCCGGCAGCAGTTTGGCTCTGCGCAAGATGCAAGAGATGGCCCCTGCTTTGATGCCGCGAGGAATATCAGAAAGACACACACTGGCAGTAATCATTAATAATTGTAGAGGACAGGGTAACAGTAATAATAACACTGATAATAATAATAATAACCGACCCCTACGGTAACCTTCGGGGTCGCGCGTATTGCGCGACCCTGACAACCACCCGAGCACCCCAGCCACCCGAGCACCAATTTTAGACCCCCCCCTTCTAGCTTCAATATCTCAACGAATTCTATAGTATTTAACTTCAAAATATATTTAAACTAAAGCTCTACTCTTCAGCTTGGGCCCTAGCATGTCGTTGCCTTCGTATAATAATTCCTCGTCGAATGCATACATCCAGCAGCTCTGGTAGGCAACGCTTATACTTAGTCCTCCACCTCTTTATTTCAGCCTGCTCATTAATATTCGCAGTATTTCGATTTATAGCTTCAAGCTCTGAGCTTGATACTATGCCTCCCTTGCGAATCCTGCGCCTAGAGGCCTGTGATCAAGCTGCGCGGTCCCTAGCAGCTTTAATATACCGGTCAAGCTCAGCTTCGATAGCAGCTGAATATGATGCTAGCATACTACCACCATGAATAAGCAGCTCTAGGCCCTCATTAAATTGATCCTTGTTGATATCATGAATCTCCCATATCCTATCACCAATCTCCCTAAATCATTCAGCTTTTTTTTGGCGTACTGCCCCAGGAATCAACATCATTGGTATTGGTGGATGAAGAGGATGGATGATGTGGTTGAGGCATTTGATTGAGTACAATTGATGGATTGAATGGTATGATGCCAGTCTTTTGGAATCCATGCCGAATAGTACGCTTTTTGAATGTCTTCTTGCGAATTGCCCCTAAGGCATGAAGGAATTCAACCTTAGTAAATTTACTGTATTCTGAGTAGGTTGCATCTGCAACTGCTTCTGAATGCCAGTGCTTATATGCATGAAAAACACCAACATCCAATGGCTGCAAGAAATGACTTGTATATGGAGGTAAGAAGAAGGTGATGATATTGGTCTTCTCACAGAATTCAACAAATTCATGTGTTAGATGGGAGCCGTATCCATCACATATAAGAAGGGTATATTGACCCTTCCTATATCTTTTAGTATGCCGATAGAATGACTGAATCCATTGGAAGGCAATTGTATCAGTCATATAGCCATTTTCTGATACTCCAATTGAATAGTCTTGTTGAATATCAGCAGCTTCAAACCAATTTGTAAGTATACAGCTACCACTCATGAGAATAAGTGGTGGGCAGGTCCAGCCATCTGCATTGACTGCTTCAACCACAGTAACATATTCACAGTTTGAATTCATCCCAATATGAGGCTTATTAATATTGAAGTCCCTGGTAATAATCCATTGATCACAACCAACACTGATATTGAAGCCAGTCTCATCAAAATTGTAGATATCCTCCTTTAATATCCCATGGTTCTGGATGGTCTGATGGAGCTTCTGAAACCACTCCTGAATAACCTCATGATCCTCTGCACGCTTGTGGTCAAGCTCTATAGCTCTAGAGCGACGTCTTTTATATTCAGGATGCCTTCCTAGCCATCAGTTTAACCATTTCTCGCTGACAGTAGGTGGAGGGGTGTCTAGGCTGGTATGGGTTGATCTCAGAATAGAATTGGCACTTGATTGGATCATTTGTGCAAGTGGCTTTATATTTAATTGCTCTAGAGTATCAACATAGTGACACAGAGCCTTTTCTTGCTCTTCTGATAATCTGGTGTTGGTTGGTGGTCGTTCACATAGATTGGACCGTCCCTTCCACCTTGCGGAGAGGGTTTGCCGTTTAACTCCATATTCACGTGCAGTTTTGGCGATATTTGGGGGATTTTGTGTGCTTAACGCGTCAATAGCTTTGAGCATTCGATCTTCATAATTTTTATTGAATTTGGGCATGGTGGTGGTGGTTGAATTATATGATAAAGTTGATGGGTTGGAATTCTACGAAGTTCTAAAATCGGTGCTCGGGTGGCTGGGGTGCTCGGGTGGTTGTCAGGGTCGCGCAATACGCGCGACCCCGAAGGTTACCGTAGGGGTCGGTTAATAATAAGAGGTCAGCCTTGTAGGGAGCCAATTACGTCCTGTTGCTCGGCAGAATTCCCTTCCTGTCTGCTGCTTTTGCTTTGCCTTCTTCATCTTCCTCCGACCATCATCCTTCCTTTTCTTCCCTCTCCCTTCCCTGCTGCTTGTAATATCATCTCATTGCCCCGTCCCATCCCGTCCGCCTTCTAAGCTACAATCCGTGTCGCCTCAGCCTCCGCTCCCAGCTGGTCCCGCCTCTCGCTCGCTCCCCTTCCCTTCTTCCCCACCACGCAGCTCGCGCCGCCGCTGATCTGACCTCCTCGACTCTCTACCTTACACAATTGACCGTTTTAAGCGCCTCACTCTGCTTAATTTGCCTCTCATGATCTAGCGAATCGTTAGGTGAGTTCAGCCCTATTGTTTTGCCTTCGTCCAATCCGCCTTGCACCCCCATCCATGTCCCCATTCCTTCCTGGCTGACTCTCGCCTCTCTCTGCCCATCCAGGAGAATCCCACCTCGTCCATTGGACCTCGCTGGGTTGCCTCTACAGCCTCTTTTCCCCCTTCCCTTCCCGCTATTCTCCCAAAGGCGGGGTTGCGTGTCTCTCTTGGCTACATATCCACCCAACCGCTGCTGAGCAGTAGTTCCTGACTCTCAGTCAGAATCACCTAATAATTCTTTTTTTTTTTTCTTTCTCCCCCTTTTCTCTTTCTTTATTTTCGTCAAAACTCGGCTCCACCGAATCCGGTCCTTTCCAAAACTCCCCTTTTTCATGTCGATCGGTCTGTCTTGTTCGTTTCGCTTCCAGAATGGAGTTGCCCCGACTCTCTACGCCGTCGGTCAGCATCCATGATTTCAGCAGTGGCTACGGCCATCGTCCTTCCTATACCTCTCCCCTTGCTACCTCCGGCCCTCCATTTCCTTCGAGAAGTCCCATGGCTGTCCCTTCCAAGCAAATACCCGGCTCCGCGCCTCCGCCCCTACCACCTCCCACTCGTATCACCGATCTGGAGAATGGCCATGACACCGGCTGGTTTCATGCAAATTCCAACGCCCGCCTGGCAAACACCAAGCTTCCGCCCATCAACCCCAGCTCGAGCCTGGTGGGGGGCCACTACCGCCCCGAACCCGTCGATCAACCGGACCCCATGGTTATCGATGAACCCGAACCCAGGCCGAACAGACCTTCTTTCTCCGGGAATACAGATGCTCGTATCAAGATTGAGCCACCACTCCTCTCCGTCTCAACCAACTTCTCCGGTTCATTGTGAGTGAAGAGAAACATGACATGGACACACACTACTCGTCTGTTCTGGTAGCGCTGACTGAATTCGATATCATACTGTAGTCGCCCAGCAGATGACTTGGATTGTTCCCGACGAAGCGTAAAAGATTCCTCCCACGCGTACGACCAACATCTTCTGTCTAAAATCGGAAAGACTCCCTCTCCTCGACAATCTGTCAGCCATGGAAGCGACAATAGGTCCCTGTTCACCTCTTCACTCCCCGTTCACCTGCGAAACGGCCTACCGTCGCCAGGAGCTATTGACAGTTCACCGGGTATGCTGGACGTGAGGTGGTTCAACAGCCCCCAGTCAGATAGACTATCCCCCGGAACCAAGACTGGCTGGAGGGACTATCTGGACTGTCCAAGCCCTGGTGCCGACAGCAGCGCACCTTCTTCTGCCGTGGATTACGATCTGCGCGATCCGTACCGCCGTCAAACCGGCGGCATTACTCCACAGCATGAGGACACTTTCAGCTTGCCTAGTCGATCCAACAGAGGCAGCTACGACCAGACCATGTTCCCGGATATTGAGGGTGACTTCACGACGACGACCGACGAGTATTCCGGTCTGTCTCTCCGTCTACGAGAACCCACGCCGCCTCTTTATGTAAATGCACCCCGACCAGGAATAAAGCGAAGGGCATCTTCCCCGCCTCGTGATCCGGCTGTTCACGACCGGTTGATGCTTCACACCAACACCAGCAGTGGCGAGCTTGGTCGACGAAAATCTAGCACCCATCTCTTCATGAATGGCTTACCGCCCGCGGCCTACATACCCAGTCGCGATTCTCTTTCGGCCTCTTCGTCATCGAGTCTGCGAACCCATGGATCCTTTTCCTCGACGGCTCTTTCACTTGCAGGCACCAGTTTGACCAGCGTATCCTATGATCGTCCCTCTCCCGGCGGTCTTTCCCCAACACATGACCTGGACTCTCTACAAGAGAAACCTCCGGTAAATATCGGGTCTCCTGGCGCTCTGGCAGGTCTTTCAATAACCAGAAGTCCCCAGGCTCCTCCAGGTCCTCTGGAATCGAAGCCCACAAATGGAACAAGGAAGATTCCCATGCAGAATGCTCTTCGTGCTGCAAAAGCTGCCGGGTCCAAGATTGGAGGACTCTACATTTGTGACTGCTGCCTCAAAAAGCCCAAGAAGTTTGATTCACCCGAAGAACTCCGGTAAGTGGTGTGAACATGACTTGAAACTTTGATGGCGTAGCAGAAAGCAGAGGTGCTAATTGCCGTTTATTTTCTTTTTGTTTAGAGCCCATGAGATGGAAAAGCAGTACACGTGCCAGTTCTGCAACAACCGGTTCAAAAATAAGAACGAAGCTGAACGCCATCAAAACTCCCTCCATCTTCGTCACCATTCATGGTCTTGTGCCGCACTTCCAAGCTATCAGGCAGCATTTCATCCATCCGCGTCTCCCTCGGCCCAGACCAATTCTGGACCGTCTCATGACGCCTGTGGCTACTGTGGCGAAGAGTTTCCTAACTTCCCTCAGCCAGACTGGGAACGCCGGTTCGAGCATCTGACCGCCGTACACAAGTTCGGAGAATGCAACCGTGCGAAGAAGTTCTACCGTGCGGACCACTTCAGGCAGCATCTCAAACATAGCCACGCTGGCACGAGCGGGAAGTGGACCAACATCCTGGAGAATGCTTGTATGAAGGAAGAGAATCCGAGAGAGTCTCGCCCGGAAAACACGGACGAGCCCCGTCGGGGTCGCGGGTCCTTGAGCTCCACCGGCAGCGGCGAGGGACCATCGACCACGGGAACCTTGACTTCCAACCGCATCAGTGCGGTGCTCAGCTAGTCTGCATGGTTGCTATATTTAGTTTGTTGCCTTCTTTACAACCGGTTAATCTGGCAATATTTGACTGTTTAAGCGTTGTATATCTTCCCCCTTCTCTTTTTGGGGCTTGGACGGAGTTATGGTTCACGGAATCAAAGACAGCGGTTTTGATGCTTTGCAATTCATGAACTATTGGATTGGGTATAGGTACAAGCTGCAGTACCGCTCCCCCCCTCGAAAGAAAGGGAGAAACCCCAGCGAGCAGTTTCGCTGTGATGTGATATGATATCTTCATTTACCAGGGGGAAATATCACCTGGCTTGGTTTTGATATTGGGAAAACAGGAGTTTCGAAAGTTCTGCACGGGTATTTGTGATTTAGTTTCTGATTGGAAGCTACGATTGTCATTTTTCTTTTTCTGGTGTGTTTTCGTGCATGAGTCGTGGCCCTCCTACCAACAGTGGTGTTGGTGTTGGTGTGCATTCTATTGTTTCAGGCAAAGCATCTCCAGCCATTGGATGAGAGAGGAGACATTTTGAGACATTTTGGTCCATTGCATTTTGGTTTCTTGTTGATAGTTTCATGTGGCGGCACACCCCCCCCAGCTATGTATAGAGTTGTTTTGCAGTTGTCTGGACCGAAAATTAATGTACTGACGTACACTAGGGCAATGCCAGTTGCATAGTAAAAATAAAGATGAATGACATCAGTCCTGCCAGGTTTCATTGACTTTCATCATGGTGAAGTCATACCACGTTGGAAGCCCTAAGAATTCGGATATTTCGGCGGTACTCTACATGGTTGCAAAAACATAATTGACCAGACCAAAAGGATACAAACATGTCTGGCCTATCGAATCCCAGCATTCCCCTACGAAGCACGTCACAATGGGCATCGTGTCAGCGAGAGAACTTTTGGAAACTGAACGAGGGAAAAGTTCCGCCTTTCAACACGGGTATATCGTGTACTCCTAGTCTATATGCAGCTAGCTAGGCAGTCTCGCAGACCCTAAGAAACTGGAAGAGAGGGCGAGGGAGAGACTGGGGGAAGCTGGATGGTATGTTCCCCATTCCCCGTGAACCCATACATATTATATACCCCGTATAACTAACGGGACCAGGTACTATGCGTCCTCGAACGCAGGCATATCCACCACGCACCTCGCCAATCGACAAGCCTTCTATTGTCACCGCATCATCCCTCGATAACTGATTGACACCATCTTCGGTCACCACGTCTCAGCCTCGATCGGCTTCACCCTGATCGGGATCAACCGCATCTACCACCCGCACGACGGCAAGCTAACCCTCCCTCCTGAACTGCGCGTGGAAATCCGGCTTGGGGGGAGGAGGGGGTGAGGCATATTATGAAATCGCTTTTGGCAGATTTGGATATTCTTATGGCTGTTGCGGGGTTTAATACGGTTGACGAGTTTGATCGGTCTATTCTTGGTATGTTTTCCCTCCTACCCCTGGTTCTTTCGAGGGTATTTGCCGATGCTGATGCTATGCAGAGCCTTATCCAAAGTCTTACACTTACCTCGCTGACGAGGTGCTGTAGTTATTGGGATACGCCGTCGGATATTAATGCATAGAGCGTATCTGACAATGCAAGATACAAGATGCTCTATACACGCTTTTTTACAAAGAAAAAAAAAAAAAAGAGATACGCAGCTCTAAGGAAACAACACATTGATAGATGAAAGTAAAATTTGATGGACTCCTTTAAAACCTATCTATCTATCCTGAACGAGTGGAAAATGTATGTATGTTGAAAGTCTGACGTCTGAAGTAGCGAACGTAGCATTACGCAAATGATTCCAGATGGAAATTATCCAGGGGATGATCCAAACAACACAAAAACGCGCCAGTCAGAACTAAAATATCAACAAGATTGACATCACGGCAATTACAACCCAGCCCGGAGCCTGAACCATCACTAAGGTACTTCCCTGGGACTTTTGCGAGGACGCTTCTACGCTTCCCGTAGCGTCCGCTGCGGTTGATACGGCTGTCTTTGAACCCGAGGTTCCAGTTCCAGTTCCAGAAGAAGTGTCCGATGCAGATGCGGTGGCCGTGGATGTCGATGTCGAAGTGGATGTGGTGTGGTTACTGCTCGAAGTCGAGTTTTCACGAGGAGCAAAACCGATTCTATTCGCATCATAATCGAACACGGTGTAGACGTTCTTAAGGAAGACGTCACCGACGAGCCAATCAGTGTCTTCGAAGGTTTTCTGTGGAATGATCGTGGAGAGACAATTGGAGCCGGAGCGGGAGCCGATATAGTCCTTTGGAGAGATAGAGTATGTCACTCCGGAAAAGGTCAACTGGACTATTGCGGTTGAGTCGCAGGGCACGACGTAGTAGCTGCTGCCGCTGGACTGGGAGGAACCGGGGATGAGCGCGTGCAGCGTCTTTGCGTCGTCCGGAGGTAGCAGGATATACGACGTGCCTGTGTCAATGATGGCGGATCGACCGGAGAAATGGCATGCGTTGCTGTCAACGCTGGCATCGTCGAGGGGAATGCTCCATAGCCCGCTTCGTCCTTGGGTGTTTGTGTATGAGATCTTCCCGGAGAATTTACTGTCGTCGACACCGCCGAAGGTGACTTCGCCATCCTTTCCGCCGTCTGAGGCGCGAGAGAGGCTGAAGCTGACGATGTTCGACTTGAGGACCTTGTCGCTGGCCACGTCGTCCATGAACGTTGGTACGGCTGAGTTGCTTTTACTGGATGGGGCTAATCCCAGAATTCCGTCCATGGGGTACGAGAGGAAGTCCTTCGAGGCATTCGAGGCCAGGCCGAAGCTGCTCTGCACATTCAACCCGGCGATGGAGATGGTGTCACTTGCGAGCACGCCGCTGACAGCGCCGGTGCCATATCCAACATCCCATGTGGTAGTCGAGACCTTTAGGGTCTGACTGTCTTCTGCACCAAAGGTGTTATGTTGCTGACATGCGTCGGACGTGCAATCGGACCCAAAGACCCAAGAGTTCTGTCCACCGGTGTCGAGCAGTAACCACATAGTCTGTTTCTTCGACCCGAGAGCAGCCACGGCGAAATAAGAGAAGTCCTGACCATCTTGGTTGAGGGCCGCACTATTAGGGGTGGAGGGTGTATCCGCCATGATCACCTTGTATTTATTGTCACGTCGGAACTGCAGGAAACGCAATATCAGAATGATATCCGTGGGGTTGGCCTTTTTTTCATATTCAAAGAACACAAAAAGAGAACAGAACTACCCACCGGTCCAGGAACTCTCTTGAGCTCCAGGGTCGTGGAACTGTCAGTGGTGGTCCCGCCATCATCATCCTCCAGTTTCCACGGAAAGAATCGACGCTCCAGATCTTCAACATCGGTCTCGCTGCTCTCCTGTTCGAGTTGGAACTCGAAGGGATAGAAGGCCTTCACATTCGTGGCAAGGAACGCTGCAGCAAGGAGAGATGGAGAGAGACGCATCCTAACGACGACTCTAGCAACGGAACCTCGACGGCTGCATTTGACGAAAGGGAAATGAGGGGAAATGCGGATTGTCTCTGACGTATCCGGTCGATTAAGTACTGGGTCTTTACGATGTTTCTTTCTGGCTTTTCTGATTTATCACTTCTGACGGGAATTATGAAGGAGAGTGTTTAAAGGAGTGTGGCGTTAGTTTCTGCGAGAAAAAATAACCAAGAAAAAAAGAGAGAGAACGAACAACAATTGATGAGTCCGATTATTTATTACGAAAAAAATGGCAGAGAGAAAAAGAGAAGATAGAAAAACGACGAGAGATGGAGCAAACGACGAGAACCCCTTGCGGGACTGCCTGGACGCCTTGAAACTGCAGCGGATAGGAGATCTCTCGTATGATTAGCTGCCCTCAACGATCTTCAGGCCTGGACTCGCTGCAAAGTTCGCTCCGTGATCCTCTGAAAAGCTCCTATCGTCTGATCCGCATAAAAAAAAGTATCAGGATCCATTATCCACCCGCTCGGCTCCATTCAATATACCTCCCGGAGCCCCGGTGCCCAGACCAGTAGAGCATCTCAAATTCACGCCGGGTTGGCTTCTCTCGCAACCTCATCGGCCATTCCGTGACAATCGTGTCTCTGCACTTCATATATCCGAGGAAGCGTCTAAGCTCTCTGGGCCTCGTAGCGTCCATGTGCTTCCGGAAGAGCGAATTCCTGTCGACGAACAGATCACTGGCCCTGAAAAAATTCATGAGTTCGTTATTGTACATGTTCCCGCGGAGAAGGACTGGAAAGAACCCCTGTATCTTCTCGATCGATCTTCACCACGCTTCTCTTTGATCATCCACCGTCGTCATCTCGTCGGTGGCATTGAGAAAGTGCGTCAGCGTTGCCTTTGGGTTCTGCGCCTTGAGTCGGAGAAGTGGTCCAAATAAGAAGGGTGTGTGAAGGTCCCACGTATGTCACATCCGCAAAGTTGGCAAGCTATTGAAACGAATATATTTAGGATATCTAGTATCTGCCATATTATGCAAGGGTAAAGGAAAAGAATTTCTGGCCTCGGTCCGATTGTAAAACTGCCTCTGCACCCTCAGTGCCTCGATATGACCCGGTAGGCTTGCCGCGTTCATCTGGAAGAGACTGAAATCCAACTTCACGGCAGAGAGCTTCTCACAGCCTTTGACCAAGACCTGTCTGACATAAAGGTAGAGTTGGCCGTATAGATCGTCTTTAGCACGGTAGGAGTCTTAAGAGAGTAGGGCCCCGCTGAGCGTCCATCCGTCCAGAGGATCCGCCGAGTCTGGCATTGGCCATGATTGACCTTCGAAGGAAATGCTTGGTTTCATTAATGAACTGCCAGAGAAAGAGGAGAGATCGAGATACTTACGGGTTTTGCACGTTGAAGCTTTCGCGAGATGCCCCGAATGGCAGCAAGACTCCGTCGCTACGAAACTACAGTTTCGAAACACGCCACAAGGGGAAGTCTGGACATAGCCTTCTCTCTGTAATCTCGTCTATCGTCGGCCATGGTAGCAGGTCTTCCCAGCACGGCCGCATCGTCGATAAACTGTAAGTCCCAAGACAATAGGAGAGGACTCGATCTCAGACCTTTACATGGAACTGTGCACTCAGTGTCGCATTGTTATGATGCCATTTAGCCTGCCGCAGTTCAGAGTACTTAACAATTGTCTTCAGGAACTCTAGGACTATCGGGAGGATCTTGTTCTTGATTTCGTCGATAATGAACTCGGGCAGAAAAGCCGAGTACCAGAGATGCAGGATGATGATGCTGGCTATTTCAGGCGTGAGATTGAACGCAATAAGCAGCATTGTGAGATTTCTCGCGACGACAGTGTCGTCGATATCATTGATGTCAACATGAAGATGTCCACGGTATCCCTCAGGGAGACAGGCAATGGTCTTTATGAAGTTCCTTAAACCTCCAGAGGCTTCATGTGGTTAGCCTGACAATAACATATGAAGCTTAGCTCAAAGCATACCTGCCATAGGCACAGAGAGATCCCGAGATGCGTTCTCGCCTTCATTGACCTTCAACTGGAGCAGATCCAACGCCAGCATATTCCCCCACTGTCTATTCCTCCCACCGTATTTAACAACCGTCCCAGAGCGATGGCTATCACCGGTGTCCACGAACGTCAGAATGCGTCCCTCTATCTCCCACGCGGCTTCCATGTAGATTGGCGAAGGGGGTCTTTGCAGCCCAGCTTGTGGATAGGCCAGTGTGCGATTGGCATTATTCACTACAGTGCTTTGTATATTGTCAGCATTATACCTCCATCCCGTCCTTGCGGAAGAGTTCAAAACATATGATATAAAGACATACGAGGACTAGGTGACAGGCAGCGCAGGCCTTGGTTCCTGGCTTGGAATACGCGACGTTGGGATCTTTCTGTCTCTAGTTGGTACAGCAAAAAGGGCCCATTGTCCAGGCTGTGGCTGGATGGAACTAGATGTAAATAGCTCGATTCAATAATGATGCGAGCTATTTGGAAATCTCCTGGTCAGGTATCGTCAGGCCTGCAAGCATGTTTGCCATGTTTGCCATGCATGCCATTTTCCATTTTGTCCTGCAGATCGATATACACTCGCCTATTTGCCTGTGGATATATGAAGATAAAACTATATCCCTCTGATCGAGTACGAAGCTCTTTCTAAGAATTCTCTTGTATTATCCAATACCACATTCTAACATAGGAGATCTATAGAGTCTATCACTACTAGGTTCTAGTTCCTACTACAAAAGGCTTCATATATGCATTTATTGATGACTGCACCTCCAACAAACTTCCAGAGAATGACCAGAGTGGTAACCACTATGGCAACAGTGGGGTACTACAAGATGGGAATGATAAACAAGCAAACCTAGCATGGCGTACACGGGATAAAGAAAAGAACGACTTTCCATTACCAGGGCAAATAGTCTTTCTGGATGTAGACATAGAAGCAATGCAAACATTCCTATACACCATGAAAGAATGTCTGGGAATTGATTTATCAAGGGCTTATCCTAGGTAAACACTGTTGTATCCCATGATATTGAGAGCTCCCCTTGGGATAGGTATTAAGATTCTAGGATATTATTAGAAGTAGTACGGAATTTATAGCATATAGCAAACAAATCTAGCATACGGACGTGAAAAGCCTAGATATCTCTCGGAGAGTATAGTGCTTCGAGGAAGTAAGTAGTTCTTGGTAGTTTACTCCGGACAAATCTTCTCATTCATGCGGATAGCTTGAGTGCATCGGCAGAATAATAAATAATAATATCGAGTCAAGACTCAAGAGACAGGGGACCACAATCCTGAAGGACTTCCCCGGTGATCTCCATCTGAACAGTGAAAGCAATCCATCGGGATCTACATTTCCGGGAGGCATATATGATATGATATCGGACATACGGAGATTCATGCGGGATATACCTGCATTCAAATCAAATCAAATTGATTTACTCCGTACTCCGCAATATATTAATTATTGTAGTGTTCCGAGGTTTGTCGGATAGATGCTGTCCACTACGCCGAGATAAATGCGGCCAATGTGGATTGATTGATAGATGAGGTGGAGATACGGAGTCATAGATGGATATTACATCACTTGCTACTTTCATATAGTCGAGTACAGCGTTCATTGCATTTGAATAGTGAAATGAACAATACAGCATACACCGAGTCCACTGTTGAAAGCTCATTCATAGAAAATTCATGTCATAAAAGCAATGGGACATGGTTCAATCTGAGGACACACAAAACAGACAAATGAAAGATACACATGACAATGAATAGTAAATTATTTCCTCACAGAATCCTGTTTAGGTCCTAAAAGATCATCCAGGAACCCAGCCCAGAATTCCTTAATAGGACCTTTCTCCTGCAACGCCTGTTGTTTCTTCAGCTCCTCGCCCTGGCGCGATCTGCCCACCGCCTCTGTAAGGGTGAATGGGTCGATCTCGACGGAGTGGTTGTCGACGACCTCGCTCATCGCACTGGCCGCGTTATCGGCGATGGTGAATATCTGAGGCTTCATCGGGGAGGGAGTGTACTCGACGTCCAAGTCTGCATGGCTGCGGTAGATGTCGGGAAAGACCGGAATGCGAGGACCGGCCCGAGGTGTAGGAGCTTCGATCTCCGCCATGGACGGTAGGAAGACGAGATCGACCGTTGATGAGTCGTTGACCGTCTTCTGTGAACGGGAGGTGTTGATCTGGCGTCTGGTGGATGGTTGGCTAATCGGAAGGGGTGTTGTTAGTCTCGTCGCCTCAGGGAATCATCTTCAAGGCAATAGAGTCGGAAACCTACTCTGAAAAGGCATTCCCGTTGATTCTTCTCATCGCAATGCTAAAAGCACGAGACTGGAGCATGTCATGGTTGGCTAGACGTTCAATGAGCTATGTGCGACAGGTCAGCATCAGCTCACAAAACTCCCCGTATGTTATCATAACCTCTAGACAATGCATACCTCAGGTTTGGGCCCGTCGGCGTGGAGTGACCTCCTCCGACACTCCCGCTTCAGATCCGCGAGACTGAGAGAAGAGAATAGAGTGGTCCTGTCCGCACTACTGTTGATGGGTTGGGCCGAGTTGGCACCGGTGATGTGCAAGCCACGGCGGATGTTGGGAACAGCGGTGTGCTGCTGTGAGAGGATACGAAGAGCACGTAACGAGGTAGAGCGTGGAGCTGCCATTGTGTTGGATGTAGTGGTTGTGGTATACTGTTGTAGTGGTTGCAGAGGATCAGCACTAGTCGAGAGGTAGAATGAGCTGAAGTAGGAATGAGTGAAGGCGGAGAACAGTGACACGGGAGAAAACAAGGAGGGAAAGAAGCAAGGTTAAATATAAGTATATTAATTACGGACAAAACTACAGTAAGATTAATGTACCGTGGTTAATTAACTTGCTTAAAAATAGCAGAAAGTACTGACTCTGAGTCAACGATGAGGTGAGCTCGGTTTGGCGTGATGTCCAGCCCCAAATTTGGGTGTTGTTGGGATTGAAGCTTATCCACCGGTGAACATCACCTGAATAAGATCGCCTTCCCGTTTGCTTTTTTCTCCAGTCGAATCCCCAGAATGACTTCTGATGCTACGTGGTCAAAAGTACCAAGGTATAGACCGAATATGTTGCTCGGTGTACAACATAGGACTACAAGCACGACGCAGGTCATGCGGATAGAAGGCCCATGCAATACGCAGATCGCCATGGAACTCCTGCAGGTGAGAAATTGCAGCATGGTCGGTTGTAGAAAATGCACGATTTCCCCAGGTATCCCAGACCACTCAGGATAAAACGCGCAGTGCGCCACTACGTAATCGGAACTCTGGACGTCGAACTGAACTGCGTTCTGGAAGTGAGGAGACGTCGTTCCGTTACATGGTTCCGTAAGTCCGGCGAGAGAGATAGGCTTCCATGTACGCGGGAGCTTGGGCGGATGTGCTGGGATAATGGAGTCATAGCTCTCCCCGGAAAATGCGAGACGTGACGAGATTCGACAGCGCTAAACGTCGTACCTCGGAAATCCTGGTGGCTCGATCGAAGCCCGGCCGTCCAATGGCTTTGGAGCCCATCCATTGTGGCTTGACTCTCGAAACATGCAGCGGACAGACTGGTCGACTCTTGCATGGTTGCTCTCTGTGAATCGTCCAGGGCAAAGGGGATCAGCAGTGATAACTTTAAACAGGGCCTTCACTGTGTTCAATAGACCTATAGGCATCTCCGTCCCAGGATCACCTCACCCGCGTTGATCAGGCCATGACGCGTAGCGTATCACATCGTGGATCCGACTCGCCAGAGACGAAACTCAAAGGAGTTTCAAGTTCCAAGGGACGCAATACGGAGGACGGCACCGACCATCCCCGTACTTACAGGGGTGTCACGTGGGAACACTCGGACCGAGGTCCGTCTCTTGCTTTCGAAACATCCTCGATTAGGATTCCTCAGAATGCTGCACGATCAGGTATCCCATGCATCTTTGAAGTTTCAATACCGCGGTAGCATGTAGTTACTTTGTAAAGCTAGATCTGTCACCCGACACCCCCCCAAATATAGCGTACTAGTTGCTCAATAGCATGAAAGAGCTGGGCACGTTCCTTCCTTCTCTATTAGGAAGGATGTCGCAAGCACTGCGTCCAGCCTCATAAACCCTCTCTGTCTCTATATATACAGTACCAATATAGCCAGCAGCCATCCTAAAGTCTAGACAAACGCCGCCCTTTTGCAATGGCTCGAGCGTATGGATGTGACGGAGACCCCGGAACCAGATGGTCGATGTCTCCTGTGTTGACGAGATCTGGGCTGGCTTCATCGAGACTGGTGATCCCTGTGTTCCGCATTGCCGTCTCTAGCTCGTCTTGTAGAACTGATTCACAAGTTCACACCGTGAGTCCATCATGGCCAAACATAGAGGGGGGGGGAAGGGCACGTCTAACTCACTATCTATCAGATGTTCAGCTCCTTCCTGTCCGTAATTTGTCGCAAAGAGCATGGCCCGGCCGATTCCTACTGCAGTCGCACCCAGACAAATGGCTTTCAATATGTCAGTCCCTCGTCGGATCCCACTATCCACGTGGATTTCCATCTTATCGAAGATCTCGGGACAGCGCTTCTGCAGTTCAAGGAGGGTGATGATGGATGGCGGACTGGTGTCCAGATTGCGTCCTCCGTGGTTACTGAGCAGGATGCCATCTAGGCCCGATTTCATGGCTAGAATGGCATCGTCTGCGGACATAATTCCCTTCAGACAAACGGGGAGATGGGTATGTTGCCGCACCCAGGCCAGATCTTCCCAGGTGAGTCCCGGGTCGATGAACCCAGCCATAACGCGCCCGAGCCCGCCTCCCTTTTTGTCATTGCGTGTTGTCGATGGGGACATGGGGACCGTCAGGCTCTCATCCGCTTTGACTCGTTCGTCCGCCTCACGTTTACCGGGCCAGGCTGCGTCAACGGTCACGAAGATGGCCTTGATGTTCGGGTTAGCTGAGCACCTGCGGAGCAGTTCCGCAGATTTCTCTCGATCCCGATTCACATATAACTGGAAAATAAAATTTCCAGACGGTGCTGCCCCCTGGAGCTCTTCGATTGGGAATGATGAGTTATTCGACACCTAGCCGACATTGATGTTAAGAATATTGCATTTGGAACGGGAAGTGTTTGAATCCGCAATGAACGTACACCTTGGATGATACCCTTATTTGCACATGCCCTTGCTATGGTACACTCACCATCCGGGTGAATGAGCTTAGCCATAGCTGCTGGACTCACGAAAAGTGGGAGACTGCTGTCAACCCCGAGGATCTTCGTGCGCGTGTTGACGGTGCGCACATTCCTCAGTACCCGGGGTCGGAACCATATCCGGTCAAAGCATGACTTATTGGCGTCACGGGTGATGAGGTCCGTTGCAGCGCTGGAATAGAAGGCCCAGGTCTTCTTACTTGCAGTCTTGGAAGCTACGACTTCGAAATCGTGCGAGTTTATCAGCGTATGCAGCGGTGGTTTCTCGTTCTCCAAAACAACTTTGTCGCTCTCTTTTGGCGGTGGTTTGATCCATTCATTGTCAATAGTGGATTGGTCGAGAATACCCTTCAGCTTGTCTGGGGATAAATTCGATTTGATAAGGCTCGGAGTGTGAACTTTAGAATAGGCCTTTGTGGCATCACGCCCCGCATATTTTAAGATGACTGGCTTGGAGTCAGTTTTCCATGTCCTCAATAAGCAGTTGGCAATATGCCATGGCGCCCCAAAGACACCAATAGCTTCTTCTTACTTGCAGATCCGCCAGGATGTTCCTCCAGGAAATCAGTCACATCCCAGACTTGATCGTTTACAACAATCCAGCAATCCTCTGGTGACCCATGCTGTGAAATTTGCTGAATTGAGAGGAGGTTCTGTCCAGTCATCTTCGTATTCTGAGCAGAGGAACCTTGAACGTTGGGATGAGGATAAGATGCCAGGACTCAAATTCAGGCAGTGAGGGGAAGTTTATGGCATACTGGCAGCGCTAGTCCTAGTAGGAATTGTCGCCGATGCATATATTACGCCGTACGCAGGCTGTAGTCGTACAGGTGTATAACGCCATTCAGATCCTTCATGGCCCCAAGTCCCTTCGGGTCTCCTTCATGGAAATTAGTAAATATGCATTCTCCATTCGCAGACGCAGGATGGCTCGCCCTCAAATACCCCGAAGTTGCAGGGGCATGTAGTAATGCTCCGGATTCGGCAATTCTACCTCTTTTCGGGTAAATATTACACCGAATAGAATAAGCCACTGTTGGGTATACCTGCGCCACTGTGTGACTGGAACCGCCCCCTGATAAGGTGATATGTTCGTTGCATAATCTGCACCAAGGAAGAGGAGTAATTAATACAAAGGAAACTTTGTCAGTTGTTTCCTAGAAGAAACTGGGGATATCTGTCTGATGTCCGGAGCATCCACTATAGGTCAACTGTCTAGAACCCTGCAGAATAGTAATATCTCTGTCCTTGAGAGCATAGGCGCCAGAAGAATTGCTCTTTGGCAATCCAGTCCAGGTATGTGCTTGAATTGATTTCTCATGCATACTTAGACAATTCATGAGCAGAATTGATACTATGAGGTATATGTGAAACAATCGATAGCCTTAAACTGACAATAACCACAGTATCCCGAAACAGAAGTACCTTAATAGTACACTCGCGGCATGTACCTTTGAGGCCTATCTCCTTCAAGCCAGCATCTTCAAATTTCTCACATACACTAGCTGCAGTCAAAATGAGTGACACAAAAGCGCCATTGCGATATGTTGATGTGGGTTTAACCAAGATCTGTGGCGGCTGCGTCTCTTAACGATCGACGTAACTGATGCATGGGAAATTCAGATTGGAATAAATCTTGGTGACCCTGTTTTCAGGGGCAATTATCATGGAAAGCAGGCCCACGACGACGATCTAGATGATATTATCCAACGTGCTCGTGATGTGGGTTGCCAGAAATTCATGGTCACCGGTTCAGATCTAGTAGAGTCTCGCCATGCTGTCCAGCTGGCTACTAAATATCGTACGTCGATTCCTCCTATCTGGTCTAAAAGATAACCTCTAATATATGTCATCTGAAGCGGGTTTCTGTTATGCAACAATTGGAGTTCATCCTTGCCAGGCAAAGGAGTTTGATGCGTTCTCCGGCGGTCCCTCGAAACTCCTTGATGAGCTCAAGACTCTTGCAACTGAGGCAAAACAATCCGGCAATGCGGTAGCCTTTGGTGAAATTGGATTGGACTATGATCGGTTATTCTTGAGCCCCAAAGAACAGCAACTCAAGTACTTCGAGGCTCAATTAGATCTTGCAGTGGAAATACAACTCCCTCTTTTTCTCCATTCTCGGGCTGCCAGCGAGGATTTCGAAAGACTACTTGCTCCGAGACTCCCTAAACTTCCCAAGAAGGGCCTGGTGCATAGTTTTACTGGAACTCTGGATGAAATGAATCGATTGGTCGCCCTTGGTCTTGATATCGGTGTAAATGGCTGCAGCATGAAGACAGAAGAAAATCTGGAAGTTGTCAAGGCAATTCCTTTGGAACGACTTCAGATTGAGACAGATGGTCCTTGGGTATGCGTGATCATTGAGCCTCATAATTCAGATTGCCGCTTCCTAACTGATTGTTCCATCCAGTGTGAAATTCGCCCATCCCACGCGTCATCTAAATATCTTGAAGGAGCCCCAGCTCTACCAAAAGCTGTCAAGAAGGAAAAATGGCAGAAAGGATGTATGGTGAAAGGTAGAAATGAGCCCGCAGCCATAGCCCATGTCGCCCATGTAATTGCTCGTGTGAAGGGGATTTCCGTTGAAGAGGTTTGCGAAGCGTTAGTTACAGGAATATCCCATCGACTCTTTTTGTGAAATCTGGCTAATCCATTCTCCCACAGCGCCTGGAATAATTCGGTTGGGATGTTTGGGCTTGGGGAAGAGACGCCGTAGCTTGGCTCTCTCTTTCCTATTTCATGGCAGACAGTGCTCCTGGAGTTCTCGCTTCAAAGAGTATTGTGATCTTTGCTGATGCAAGGAGGCCTATGATGTGCTCAGGAAATTTACCTAAAATGTCATCATTTCGATATTACAACAATAGATAGCCAGGAGTTAGGAACGAGCGTTTACCTTCGTTTATGGTATCCAGAGATCTGAAGATCACTTCCTTGAGTCTGGAGTCTCTTCTACAGCCCCTTTGTCTTTGAAGGGCATTGTCTGGTATTGGCTGCTTTGTCAAAGGATATCACTGTTTGGTTTCTCTGCAGTGTTCCTCTGCATGAGAAAGATAACAGTCTGTGCTTGACCATTATTATACTCCTTCCATGACTCTGGTGAGACAGCAGAGCAGGGCCTCAGGCAGCTGCCATGAAGCAGTGAAGCAAAGCAGCAGCCACTGCAGTTCATTAGGCGGAAGCTGCCCTGATCATGAGCTCACCGCCCTGATTGTCCCCAGATATTTCTTTTTTGCCCATGTCTTCTTTTTGTCTTTGTCTTGGACAACATTTCTGAGATGCTGATTTTACTCTTACTTAAGCTTGATCTGATCCTCTGCGCTGGTTTTGCTAATCGTCCCACTTCTTTCATTTGAATTTTCCATTGACAATGTATTATATTCGGTTTCCGCCACTTTTCGAGTAGGACTCTGTCCTAGTCGACATACTTCTTACCCCTTGTCTTGGCAGTGAGGGTGCCCAGCTCTCCCCCTTAGAGCTTGAGGAGACGGCTCTTGACGGTGGATTACTGTTCCAAGCCGTCGTTCGTTCTTTACCTCAGCTCAACCTTGCAATCTATCTGTGAGGGCGGCCTGCCGTTTCTTCGGCCCGCATTTGAACAGGGCTTTTCTTTCGAGGGGTTCTGTACCATCATCTTTTTGTCCTCATAGGAAGCGAGTTCGAACAGTGACAGCCATGGGATCGTCTCCGTTGGTCACCAAATTTCCCGGCAATGACCTCAATATCCGCACAGGTGAGTGCCTTTCTCAACGAGCAACTTGTTGGAGTTGATGACCGTAGTAAATACGACTTTTCGTGTTCTGACTGTCTTTGATAAAGCTGCAGATAGACCAAGCCTGAAGAGCAATCCTGTTGAGGAGCCCGCACAGCCGACTCTTCCTGCCAACTTTGGAGAAGTAGTACATGGCATTTACAGGAGTTCCTATCCGAACCCCAGGAACCTTCCGGCCCTCAAGAAGTTGGGTCTCAAAACGATAATGTAAGTTGCTCGGGCCCTCATTACTCTATTGCTGCTAACTCTCTGCAGCACTCTTGTTGAAGAACAGTACTCTAATGTACATATTAGCTTCCTTTTGGAGAATGGAATCAATCATCGGAGAATTCTGATCGAACCGAACAAAGACCCGAATGTGAAAACTCCAGAGACTACTATAATCCGCGTTTTAGAATTATTACTCGATCGCCAGAATCACCCTGTTCTCGTTCACTGTAACAAGGGAAGGGTAGGTCCTTGGCATCCACCAGGAGGGACGAACTAAGCGACTAACCAGGTTTTACTTAGCACCGCACCGGATGTATTATCGGCTGTTTTCGAAAGGTCCAAGGTTGGCCAATGCATGATATCCTTTCCGAATATCACATATATGCAGATCCTAAGGCGCGCCCTTTGGATGAAAAGTTCATTACGTCTTTTGATCATACGAAACTGAAGCATCGGGCGGAAATTATAGGAGCAACTAATTGGAAGCCCTCAACTAACCACAAGCTTGTGGCTATGTCCAACGGGGAGCAGTCCAGTTCCGATAAACGCCACGTTCATTCTTCGCTGAGCGAAGTCAGCATGCCCAAAGTTATCTAAGACACTTTATTATCACGCATTGACGAAGCATCTTCACGATTTAGAAATGACGATGATTGCATCTAGACGGTTTTCGGGCTTCCATTGTATCTTCACGCGTACAAACGCATGGAGTCTCATACCCTGATATTCATGCGGGCTGTGGATCAAAGGGCTTTACGATGGTTACTTTTAACGAGCTCATAACTTTGTTTCTATGGGTTTATTTTATCTTTTCTGCCCAAGTACAATAGTCCTCGGGGTCAGGTTCTAAATGACTTTTTCTTTATACGGGGCGGCTTGATGCTTTTAACCGGATACAGCTCCATAGAAGGTTAAAATCTAGAATGGAGTTTACAGCTCACCTTTTTCTAGCGGTGTTTGTTTTCCGATTCCTGATCAAGTCTAAATATTCTCTATTCTCGGGTAAAATAATGTACTTGGTAATTACAGGTAGAGTGTGAGTACCCGTGGAATCGACGCCAAAAATGACAGCTAGTGAGGCCGTTTCCGGCATCATTTCCACACGTTCTGGCAGATACACGTAGGCCTTGGCGGGTGTAGAATCACCCTCGTCACCTTCCAGCTCACCTTGCTCACCATAACCTTCTAATTTACTCTCAAACCGCTGGTCCAGAATAGTTTCCATCGTCGCCAGATTCAGCTCCCTACCTATAGTGATGGATCTTTTGAGGTGGCCTTACAAAATGCCTCCATACTCCCTGTTATTCTCTCATTCCTTCCCTCGCCGCAAATACCCTTACTAAGCCAGTAT
The DNA here is from genome assembly GCA_025999795.1 of Monascus purpureus. Classification (NCBI taxonomy): domain Eukaryota; kingdom Fungi; phylum Ascomycota; class Eurotiomycetes; order Eurotiales; family Aspergillaceae; genus Monascus; species Monascus purpureus. The sequence goes on along the minus strand of AP025346.1, from coordinate 276,257 downwards.
CAAGCGTTGCGAGTAGGACAACGCGAGTATTTAGGTCGCGTCACATAAGAGTGCGTCTGCCACATATGGAATAGCCAATTTTCTGCTCCAAATATCGAGGTCCCGGTGAGCGTGGCAGGTAATTCGTGCATTTTATTTCGGAGCGGATAGAGCCGCTAAAATATGTTAATTGCTAACATAAGTATAATGGGACCTCACCGTTCCCCTGGCAGTCAGCGGCGTTGGCAATCTGAGATGGCTTAAGTTCCTTGCTTAGGATCATGTCACGGATGAACTCCGGAGTCGATGGAGCTAAATTAGGAGCCATCTGTTTAGCCGAACAGCAATAATCGACTGTGATCTTCTAGGAGGATCTCATGGTGGTGGGTTGATAGATTATTCACGTGGCATAAGATAGAATGTACTTCGGGCTAATTATAGTATCTCTAAACGCAACAAGAAGACACCTGAAATAGACTAATCCATTTGCGGCTAGCAACTTCCAGATGGCTGTAGTAGACCGTGCATAGTCCTTGACTGAAAGATGGTCCATAAAATGGAAGTCATCAGTAGCCTATCTAGCCCAGCGGGGTTGTGTCATAACATCTAAGGATTTGGTTCAAGACTTGCGCGACCGTCCGGAGCCAAATTCCCTGCAGGAAGAATGTCTAACTTGTAACTGCTCTGCTTGATTTATCAATCATGATATCCCTAGTCCAGTTGTTCCGTTTCTCGGTTTTGCTATCACTGCATCATGCCATTTTAAACTCGTGGAAATGGGGTTGTGAGCCCACTTTACCTTTTTTAGGCAGGTTGATCTCCCCTCGAAAACTGACAACCCATCGGTGAATGAAATATACAATTTGGATCTGTGACCTAACATGGCTCCCCCTTCGTAGGGCAAGCCCTCGTGACCTTTTGCTCTGCGCCCACATATGCGCGTAGTATATCATGTAGATTATATTCCCTTTTGTAGAGCTGCTCCCTGGCGTTCGATTGATGTATTGAGGTCCCATGTAATGCGTAGGGCTGAAAAGTTATGTTGGCTGGAAAAATCGTCTTGTAGGAACCTGCGCGTTGTTGTGTTGATATCCAGCGGTAGCGTAGTCAACAGCAGTGAATGGAGCTCGCAGTGATACTCTCAGTAGTGATGCTGCTCCAACAGCTATTTTGCCCTGTTCGTAGCCTCGCTGCCGCCTTCTGCTTCTTTTTCCACCGGTCCAGCATCACGAAACGGTCCCTGCGGTACGTAGAAGCACCTTTCCATCCTATTTCATTGCCATTTCGCGTCGTTCTATCAAACTGCGGTTGTTGGCTGTGTTTCCATGTGGGGTAGCCGGCAGAGGTGCTGATCCAAGGAGCGTATAGAATCTTACTTTTCAACAGCAGTGCCACTGCTTCTAGGAAAGCAGATGAATCAGACAGGCTCCCTCAATCTATTTCATATATCACTATCCCAGGATCTTGGTAAGGGAGCAAGATCACTTTCAGCATCAGCTGACCGGACGCTCACCAAATCAAGAGGATCACCATTTCTCAATTTTACCTTCCTTGTTGACCAGACGGATATAAACCCTATGGGCCTTGGACACCGACAAGGCGGTGGCATACAGTACACCATACGGGGGATGCCATGCTAAAAACAGTAAAACTAACTAGGAAAGGAAATTAACAGGTCCTCCTTCTACAGATAAGAAACACCAGAATCTCATGGTGTACAACAATGTAAGTTCTATATGTCGTCACAAAGCATGTCATCGTCCAGATTACCCTGGCTGTAGCTTTCTTCCTCCATGCCAGCTAATGAGGTCCCCATACCAAGAAGCAGGGGACTTGCCATGGCAAGATTCGTTTCAGGAGGATCAGACGTGAGTATTTCTCCATCGGTGATTAAGATCGGAGCGGAGGAGATATAGCCATAACCACAAGGGCCATTACCAGTTCCCCGCTGACACAAATGAGAAGATTCAACGTCGAGTTCGGAATGGAAGACACCATCATTGTCGTTCTTTGAACCAAGATGTGTCCATTCTTCCTGATATTTTTGATTGTCCCAAGAAAGATCCAGATCCGGATCGTAATCTTCGAGGGTATGAGTACTGCTCGACATCACAAGTGGTGAATCGGTGCATTCCTCCATCATGGCAGAGGTTAAAAAGCATTCGTCTCCTCCATTAACAAAAAGATCAAAGTCCTCTCTCTCCTTTTTGTTATCATCGCTGTCAGCGTCATCATCGTTGTCGTCGTCGTCCACGAGGAAATCGTCCGAGATATAATAATCGTTATTATCTGTATCCATATACATCCCTTCTCCGAAAGAAGAAGTTTCGAGCAACGCATCCAGTGTCGAGGATTTCTCATCAAGTGGTAAACCTGAGGTCTCTTCTAAAGGAGGGAGTTTTCGAGAAGCTCCGGGTTTGTAAAGATCCCTTTGGCTGATTTTCCAAAGACAGGTTTTGATGATAGCTTTGGCGTCCTGCGTCTGTGGAATTGCATTGGTATTATGATTAGTAAGTAAGCTCGGTTTTTGAGGATTTTGTAAATGGAATTGTTTGAGAGTGGATATTTTTGCCTGCAAGACTGGATTTTCTGTCTTCTCGAGAATACAAGCCAATGATTTGGCTATCGATGGTATGAATCTTGAACGTTGGTTTATTGCCTGTTCCAGAGATGGTCAGCCAAGGACTCCAAGTTTCTCTTTTCTACCTTCTTCCTTGGGGATGATTTGCTTACATCGCGGTATCCAAGGCTAAACACAGCGGGGGCTATTTCGGAGAGAGACCTCAACGGCCCAATGCTAGTTTTCTTGATTCCGATATCAGGTCTCGGTAAATCAGAGACTATAACGTCTCGAAGGGCATTGCTAAATAGTCTGTGAAGATCTTTTATAGGTGGGGAAGCGCTATGTTTCCATTGCAAGAGGCCATTGCTGTTGAAACTAGGAAGAGAGACGATGGGGCATTCTTCATCCAAGAACTGCAGATCCCACTCAAAGTCTGAGCGCTCATTTATGTCCACGACTTCAGAGCTCCCTGTCCTTGGCGAGTGTTCTGTCTCCGAGGTCATGGCGTCAATGAGGTCATTATCGCTCCCAACATGAAGCGTATTCGTTGCTGACCTTTGCATTGGCAGCTCAACGGTGGTGAGATCTGTCCCTGAATAGTGAGACATATTCCCCATATTCACGGGACAATGAGTATACTCAAGTGAGAGGTTGACTGAAGACAAAATAGCGGTTTTGATACTAGCCGGGAGGCCTGCTTCATGGAGAGTCTGGGTCGAAAGTGGTAATCTCCCGGTTTTCGCATTAATTCTCGATGGCCCAACTCTGCTCCGCAGACCAATGCATATTTGGAAAGTTGTATGGCTTTCTGTATTAGGATGATGCTCGCAACTCCTAAACAGTGCCACGAGGCCGAGATCCGACCAAAGCTGCAGGGGACGGCATTAGCTTGTGCTGTTGTTCAGAGCCACACAAGTATTGGGCATATTAAATAATTACCCTCGCATTGCATAAGTTATCCCCAACCTGTGATGAGAATTTCGAAGAATGGTAAGAAGGGTCCAGCGGTAGGCTGATGCGAATATATAGACTGAGCTCAGGTGCTTGGGTAACCCATATGTCTCTTGACAGGAGTAATTGCTCGATCCTTTTGGGATTTTGTAACTCCGGACACTCCGATGGAAGTCTTAGTTCCACAGAGCCACTAGAGGTAAGACTTAACATGGATTTCTGCAGGTGGAATGTCCTGCTTCCTAGGCTGAGATCGTGAAACATTGACATCGAGGTACGTTAATTAATGCAAACTTGGAATGGTCTTTTTTGGAACAATAGATGTCGGTGACTGTCCAACTAATCCCTCCCTTCCCTGATTTTGCGAGTGTTAATAGCTTTCTGGTGCTGTCTTGGCTGAGCAACAAAGATGGTGGAATGAAAAAAGCCATAACAGTGCTACCCCCAAGGATGGCACCTGACCTGCAGCACTAGTACTATTACTGTGTTCTCCGTAGATGAAAATAGACCACAGTCAATGAAAAAAAAAGCTTTATATGAGAGTAGACATTTTCTACTCCTATTTGATATATTATACCTCCTGAGGTTTACAGCATACCAGACAGCAGAATAGTAGGGCTGGTATCTTAGATCAGCGATAATTACTCCGTACCTTTTCACCAGACAGATCAGGAAACAGACTGGGGTAAAAATAGAATTTCACCCCATCAAATACTCTACCACACAGCATACAGTCTATTTCCATCCAGTTATTCCATGTCATACAATTGTAGGATCCAAGGTTACGTGTCGCTGCCAAATCGGGCAGGCTTATCGCCAGCTTACGAAGCGATAAGAGCGCACGTGCCGGGTCCGGGGGAAATCTGTCTCAGGAGAAGATGCAACACGGCGCTCTGCAAACATTGAAGGCCCGCGATGCTCAAGGATGCCCAAGGATGAGAAACCAGGAGCTTTTTTGGCTCCACCGAATGGCGTGGACGAGGCAGAATCTCAGTCCCTTCTCTCAGGATCAATCGATGAAGAAGACATCATAGTTCACCCGAGCCTACCTCCACCTCCGCCTCCACCGGCACCTGCACCTGCACCTCCACTTAATTCTCGTCCTCGGATTCTCCCTAGGCAGCCATCTATATCTCTACCTTCTCCGGACGGACAGCGTCGTCCTCCTCGTACCACAAATCGAGTGCGGTTTGACCTCGAACAGCAAGATGAGGACTCCAGCTCCGAGCACAACGACCGCGATTCAAACAGCCATGGCCGCAGATCGCAGGACTCGTGGCTGGACGAGGACGACTACGAAAGTGGACGCCGGGATTCATCGGGATCTGGTCGCAGAGGACCTATGGTTCCCCTTCTCACCGACATAGAAGCCCCCAGTGTGACGCTTGCGACCACCGACGATTTCTTCCCCGAAGAGCATTTGGAAGATGCTAGGCCGAGGAGTGGAATGCGGATGGCCTTCATGAACATGGCAAATAGTATAATAGGGGCGGGGATCATAGGACAACCATACGCACTTCGACAAGCCGGTATGTTGATGGGTATAATCTTGCTCATTGTTCTCACGATCACTGTAGACTGGACAATCCGTTTGATCGTGATCAACTCCAAATTGAGCGGTGCGGATTCGTACCAGGCTACGTTGCAGCATTGCTTTGGGAAAAGCGGCCTTATCGCAATTTCCATTGCGCAGTGGGTTTTTGCTTTCGGGGGCATGGTTGCATTTTGTATTATCGTCGGTGATACCATTCCTCATGTCATAAGCGCCTTGATCCCCTCCCTCAGAGATATGCCTTTCCTCTGGCTCTTCACTGATAGACGGGCCGTAATTGCCATTTTTGTTCTTGGTGTCTCATACCCACTGTCCCTATATAGGGACATTGCAAAGGTTTGGCTCCCCCCTGTGCAGTCAATTCATCGGTATACGAGCTGATGAACGAGTAGTTGGCAAAAGCATCTACCCTTGCTTTGATAAGTATGATGGTCATCGTAATTGCAGTGATTACGCAAGGCCTCCGCGTACCATCCGAATCGCGGGGCGAAGTGAAGAGTCTTCTCTTTGCCAACTCTGGGTTCTTCCAGTCTGTCGGAGTCATATCCTTTGGTACGTAAAGTTACCTTAAAACCAACATTGTATGTTACTAATGATTCGCAGCATTCGTTTGCCGTATGTCGAACTTGGTTTGAACCGCTGTTACCTACATATCGTCCCGAAGCTAACCTCGCCAAAGATCATAACAGTCTTTTGATCTATGGTTCGCTCAAGAAACCGACGCTGGATCGGTTTGCCAAAGTCACACATTATTCCACAGGGGTCTCACTCGTTACGTGCCTCGCCATGGGATTAGCGGGCTTTTTGACTTTTGGCTCCAAAACTCAAGGCAACGTCCTGAATAACTTCCCGTCAGACAACGTCATAGTTAATATAGCACGGCTGTAAGTTATGCTACGCCGGGAATTGCACTACCTGAGCTAACCCCGAGTAGTTGTTTTGGGTTGAACATGCTCACGACTTTACCCCTGGAAGCATTTGTTTGCCGATCTGTTATGACAACATACTACTTCCCCGATGAGCCTTTCAATCCGAATCGGCACTTGATATTCACGACCTCCTTGGTTGTGACGGCAATGGCCATGGCTTTGATAACATGCGACCTCGGCACCGTATTCGAACTGATTGGAGCGACAAGTGCTGCGGCTCTAGCATATATCTTTCCGCCTCTTTGCTACATCAAGTTGAGCAGCGCAAGTCGCAAGGCGAAGATTCCTGCTTTCATCTGTATAACATTTGGGTTTGTTGTAATGGGTGTGAGTCTTATACAAGCCGTTGCAAAAATGATTAGAAGTAAGTTTGGCCATGTTTCTTCCCGCTGTCATTCATGGTTGATTTGAAATATCTGACAACTGTCTTGCTACAGATGAAGGTGAAGTTCATACGTGCAGTGCCATTTAACGAAAGAATATCCCCATATTTGTAGAATATACTCACGTCTGGCATTTCATAACATCGCATACCATGCCTTTGTTGCATTTATTACACCTCATGTCTTATCTTCATGCTGGTATCTGCAAGATATGAACTTAAATTAAGGTAAAAGGCCTTCTCATTCTTTCCCCTGTCATTTTGGTCAAGGGAGCATCCTGCTTTGCCATTTCTTCTTTCCCTCATTCCTGCATGCATTCTGTGGAACCTCATAGCTAAGAAATTTATGTACTCCCTTGATGAGATCCTTTTATTGGCGTGGTTTAATTACTTGCATAGAATGGAATACTCAAGCTTTCAGAAGTAATAGCTCCACCACACCACTTGAGAGCAAGGTCGTCTTGACACGAGAAGCAAGTGACAACGTATAATGCTAGACAGAACTTCGACTACATTTCAGTCCGGATCTGGAGAGGCTCATAACCGATCTATTGGATTTCAAGGCGTGGATTGGATGCTGCGGGCTGGTGAGGGCCGCGTCATGTCTATATCCGCAACAAACATCCGATTCCAGTGTGCTGTAAGTGAGTTTTTACATGGAAACAAGCATGCACATATATGCCATTTGTTTGGGATGTTTGAAGCCAATTTCGTGAATTTCCCTTGTGTTGTGGAGAAATCCGCGTTTGCAGACTCAAACAGAGACTGTCCTGGCAACTGACCAGCATCGCGCTTCTCCCTTCCTTTCACCACTTCCTCATATATCCCCTCAAGGCCCCTCTTCTTCGTATCTTGCCTCTTTATCGGTCCTCTATAATTCTCCTTTTGTTTTCAATTTAATCCCTTCAAATTACTGGATTCTTGTCTCCCACCTCTCTAGAACCATGATAATCTCTTCTCTCAATCCATCGCGCACCCTTTGAGATATCACTCTGGCACTCTTCTATCCCGCGTCAGTCCTTGTCCCCAAACACCAGCAAGTCATCTACGTTGATAACATTCCTGCTCTTCTGGATTGTTCTGAGTAACACCGCAACTTAACTTCATTGACCCCAGTACGCGCCCGTCTATGCTCATCAAAAACACAGACAGGTTTGCTTCTCTGGGACAAAGACAACATGGATATTTCAGCAGAGGAGCGGCTTAAAATGCTGCAAATGGTGAGTCTCACGTTTGCTTCTATTGAGTGGCCCGCCCAGTACTATCTAGCTCTGACTTGGAATATTCATAGGCGGACTTAGGAACGGCTAGACGGGAATACATCTCGACTGTAGATAGTAAGAACAAGCAGCTTACTGGCGTACGACTAGAAGATATCGAAGCATCCCGGCTGTCGAACATAGCTGGAACTGAAGCTCAGCGGATGGCTGAGCAGAATAAGTCAAAGCTTTCTAAATGGGCCAGTGGGTATCTGAGATCCTTGGAATTAATCGGTGCAGCACGCAGTTGACTAAATTTCATAACAGACATGTATAAAGAGCTTGGAGACACTGAAGACTTGGAACAACTGGATAATCTGCTTGATGGCCAGACCCACCGCATTCGGTCCTTATTACAAGGTAATAATAGCAGAAACAACGATATAGGCATCAAGTCTACAGAAACCCTATCTATGAGGCGCCCGGAAAGAAGTTCTGGGCGCGGCGGTGGTGTCATTGGAACGAGAGGTCGTGGATCAATGTCATCTATCGGGTAGGTCCTTCGAATTCAGGGCACTTGTCAGGTGAACTAACTGCCCAGAAGCAATAGGACAACCCAGGGTGCTGTATCAAAGTTAGGAAATCAGATTATTGAGACTTCGCGCAAAGGAAACCGTGGTCTTGATCCTGCTCTTGATCCAGATGGGGACCAGAAAGGCGGCGGATTCAAGTCGAAATATAAACCAGGTAAGTAGTCCTTTATACGGACACTACATATGCAGGAGGTTCTAATATACCCGTTCTCTAGGTGGCAAGAAGCAACCACCGGCGTTTCTTAGGACCAGACGGGTTGCACCCATGCCTGCGTAAGAACCCCTCAGTTCCATTCTTTTTTTTTTGTCTTCAAATAACTGACATGCGTTGGAGCGGTGATTATTCGCGACTTCTCAGTTCTCCTGATGATTTTCTGGCCGTTGCCCGTAGTATGGTCCGGAAACCTCCACCTGATAACACTAAAGCCTCTGACATTGCATCTCCTAAAGAGCAAAAGCCAGTCCAGGATACTAAGGCACAAGGTGCTGTCGTTACAGCCAAGAACCTTGCTCCTAGCTCCACTCGACGACATGGCAATACAGCTCCTTCGGCAGTCGATGTAAAAACAGTCCCAGCAAAGGAAGTTGCCGTCCCTACTACTGCTCCAGTGGCTGGTAGACCTCCCGCTTTGCGCGTGTTGACCTCAACGCCAGAAAGGCCTAAAACCGAGGGTCGTTCCAAAGGCACTAGCTTACCATCTTCGGGACAAGTTACCTCTTCATCAAAAACTGGAAACGGTCAAGCTGAAGGGAAGAGTTCATTGCTCAAAGGATTAACTGCTAATCTTCCCCAGCCCATTCTATCGCGCCAGGAAGGCATCTCTAGAGGGCACGAGAAGGATAAGACCAAAAGAGAAAAGGTTGAGCTTCTTGTTGATTTCGACTCTTCGCCGGATAATGCAATAACGAAGAACTCAATGGCGAACATGGACCAAAGCTTTTTAAGGAGCCCTGTATTTGATGACTTGGAAGGAATCGATTTTTCCATTCAGAATACCACTGATACCACGCTTTCACTAAAACCTCCGTCATCCAGGTTTCCATTCAGCTGCGGAAAGAAGCTCGACTTCAAGCAAGATGCTGATGAAAAGAAAGATTCCGATGTTGCAGCAGTCTCCAACGCTGATGACGATGAGCATCTGTCGAAATATCGACGTGGTTTATCGATGATTGACAACCTCATGGAGATAAAGGCTCTTCCAGACGAATATCTATACAAACTGGAAGAATGCAGAAAAGCATTGGAATCGCGACTTACCCTGGCTGATCAGCCATTTACTGCACAACCAGTACCATCCAAACCTGAACAGCCGGCGCGAGCTGGTAACCCTCGGGAAGCTCTTCGGGCTGGTCCTTCGATCAACAAGCCTGGCACAGACGATGAGAGAGCCAAAGATTTGGAAAAAGATAAATCACCTATTCAAGAGCCAACCGACCAGTCGGGTTCGATCATGCAGAGCCCCCCTCTCTCAGAGAACCGACTTAGATATGCTGTTACTGCGCCCGAGTTCATCCCAAGAAAGCCGAGCTTTACAAAATATCGGTCCCCAACGCACAGCATTTCAAGCGATTCATCTGCTTCGAGTGATCTGCCCTCTCTTAGAAAGGTCTTACAACCTAATTCCCCTTCTCCCGGCGACAAAGCCAAGGTACTCAGTCCATTACTTGATCCGTCTACATCGCCCTCTCTTAGCAAGGTCAAGGTAATTGCCCCGCTACCTGGTCAACCTACTTCTTCCTCTCCCGGTGACAAAGTCAAGGTAATTGGTCCAGCGCCTAGTCCGCCACATCATATTTTTGGAGATCACTTATTTCCCAGAAGGCGTACGGCTCAGGATTCGCAGACCGAAGCTAGTCCATCCCGTCCAGCGAGCTCTTCTGATAGTTAGTGGTGACCGCGCGTACATTTCCTTCAAAATAAATCGCTGACGCTTAGTAGAACCCAAGTTCCAAATATCAATCCCTCCCCAACGATCTGTGCTATCAGAGGCGCAGCCCTCCTTCTTCGAGGGATTGGGTATCTCCATGTCAACTAATATCATAGAGTCGCAAAAGGGAAAAGCTAGACTCTTCTCGCCAGATCCTGAGACAAAGCCTCTCACTCCAACCGGCGTACCTCTTCCAGAATCAAGCAAGGAAGAGTCCAATATTACACCGACGAAGACCCAATCCAGAGCTCCATCCTTGACGTTGCATTCAAGTGGTCCGAAGGTTATTGGACCCGGTACTTCCCACGCCTCGCAAGAGTCAGTCCACGCTCCACACAATTCTCAGCAGTCAATTCCTGCCCCCAAATTGTGTCAACCATCTGTGCTCACACCTAACCCGACTGAGCGTCGTTCTACTATGAACAGATCTGTTTCTGGTGGCCTTCAAGGCCCAACCTGGGCATCTGATGAAAACAATAAGCCCTCACGTTAAATCAGAATTTCCTATTCCCTTCATTCCTGAATATGATGTCATGAATCATGCATAATAATTCCTGCGTATGTGCAAATTTTCATGGTAGCCTCGTTTCCCTCCATTACTCTGATTCTGTTGCTTTCTCTATTTTTCTTTTAATCTGTTTCCTTTTATGACCTTCAAACTCTCTGATTTCTCATTTCTTTGACAATGTGATAATGTGATAATGTCATGAGTGATGCCCTAGGAATAAATGATGATTATTGAATTGTCTGTCTGTTATTTCTATCTTGTGTTTTGTATTGTATCAACATTCTTCTTTTCTTCTTTTACTTCAATGCTGAATTGTTCTTATTTAGATACTAACTACAATGTACTCTATGGAGAGTAGTAAATTATCCAGCTACACAGTTAGCTCATTATCATTTTGAAGCTTATATTTTTTTTGCCATTCTCTACTCTTACAATAGGAGCGTATCCTATCCATATGGGCAATGCATACATAGAGGGGAAACAGTTGACAGGAATAGGTTATAGGATGAACAGACCTCTAACATTATCCTGCTGCAGCTTACATGATTACATGGGACAAGAGACTGACGTCGAGACTTGCAGCCACCTATCTGCTCAGACAAAAAGCCCCCCTAGGTTGCAGGTATATATAGGTATGAAGGATAGGTATAGGAAAATGAAAATAGGGATAAAACATGTAGGCTGTTATATAAACTCTAATAACAACACGAAACAGAACAAACTAATTTGAGCATTCCTTGCATGTTATCTCGAACCGTTTATTCCAGCATGGTATGATACCTACGGTATGGCCTTTTACTCCCCAATGAACGCCGTGCACTGTGGTAAGAATGATACTTAGAAGGGCAAGTCAAACCAGACTTGTAGATGGATGTCTGGACAAATTTTCCCGTGTTTCTGGATTATGGCCGGCCACGGAATTAGTTCTGTGATTGTTGTGGTAGACCATTTGATGTCCCATCGTTGTTATTGACTCTCTGCCTCTTTGGATCGCCGATTCCAGCTCCAGCAGCGAAGCCATTCCCATTTCCACCAGCGTTATTATTGGCATTGGTGACGTCGCTCAGCGGGGGCCGTTTCCCATTATTGTTGATATTGTTTATCTGTGGACCGAGACAAACTCCCCCCTTGTTTGGAGCGTTCATGTTTCTCGGGTCAACGTTTGGGCGTGTCAAGGGACGGTAAGAAGAGGTTGTTTGTCCCCGATTCAGAGGGGAGCCGATTCCGCTGCCGCCAGGAGCGCCTATTTTGCGGTGCATATCTGCGGAGGGGTTGATAAAATCACGAGTTTGGTTCGTAGCGGAAGAGGCACTGGCAAGCATTGGCTTGGTGATAGGGAGGCTCTTGCTGTGATCGAAGCCCGCAGTTTTGCGAATGGACGGGCTCTCTGCATGAGGATCAAATTGCGGAGCTACCGTGGGAGCTATATTGGGATTATCCCGTATCATATCAACTGCTCTGGCAGAGAAGAATGTAGCTGGGGTACCGGGTAGACGTTGATTGTCCGCAGACTGCGAACCGCCTAGACTAATATCACTCGAATCATTGCTTCCAGTCTCATTATCCATGACATTTGGACCAGGCTCCCGCTTGATAGGTATTTGGCCACCACCAATGGCATTTGTCTCTTGATTAGGTCTTTGTTGGAGAGAGGATCCCATTCTGACATTCTGAACGTTCGGTTGGGCTGTGGGACGAGAAGCAAAGTCCCCTTGTCCAGCAAACCTATCCTGACCTAGTGAGGGATTGTATCGCCCGTTGAGAGATGAAGCGACGTTGTGTGTGATCTGATTCTGTGGTCTTGGTGCTGGGGAAGGTGCCCAAGACCTATCTGGCTTCGACGGCGTCGTAAAAGCTGGATTGGGCCTCCCAGGAGGACGAGAAAGATCTGCCTGTGTTCTTTGTTGGACAATTTGGCCATGTGTGGGCACCTGTGGTTGTTTTTTCAATGACTCTGAGTCCAATACGATTTCATCGGGATTTCCAGTGGCTGAAACCACAAAGTCGGCTTCATCAAATAAATCACCTACAGCATCCGTAAGCATTTCAGAACATTCGAAACGAGGCAATTATTGGGTACTCACTTCCAAACTCTCCATCGCCATCAAACGCAGCGCTGTTATCAACACTTTCATTCTTACTAGCAAGATTCACCCGAGGAGGAGGAAGATCGTCATCCTCCAAGGCTGGTTTCTGTTGAGCCGGCTCTTTCTTAATCGGGACGTAATCAGGATGACGATGAAGATCCTCAACGTCCCATTTGGCCTGTTGGGCAATGTCAGTCATCAAAACGCATATACAGCAGAGCCATAGCCGGATACATACAGGTGCGGCTTTCACTTTAGTTACTTTGGAAACATAGTCTTTGTCGTAAATACAATTGCCCAAAACGTTGCCGAAATTTCTCAGGGCACGCTTAAGGGCATCTGTTGTCCCTTCCTTCTTGGCCTTCTCAAAAGCAGCAGCTTTCCCCTTGCAATTCTCGATGTGACCATACCCAATATCCTGAAGATAGATTGCCGGCATCAGCACTAGAACGACGAATATAAACACACCGGCATCAAATACCTCATGATAGGTTCCATCTTTCAAAGTGACCCTCACTATCACTGATAGTCCCAGACTAATCTTGCCAGTGTGCTGACTCTCTTCAACCTGTGAGAGATGAATCTTAGCCTCGTTTACCCTTATCTTCATGAAGGCAAACATACAAAATCAATCTGAATATTCTGAATAGAACTGGACCAGCCATTAAACCCAAAGACCTCATTTGCAAGATTTATACACTTGTCCGCAGAGAGATAGTGCACCCTCTGTCCCGAAGCACCTGGTCTGGAGGAGATATACTCAGGGCCCAACTTCTTATCGAGCCGTGCCTGAAGCGTAGCGATTTCCCGTGCTGTGTATTCGTTCATGCGTCGTGGCGGTTCTTCAAATGGGTTGGCCAGAATGGCTCCGGTTCCGTTGGACGGCATTGTTATGGTACATGCTTGTCCACTGCGATGTTGGTCACCAACTCTGGGGTAATCGATTACTATTAGTTACCGGTTTTGCTGGGCTGGGGGAAGTGGTGATGCTGAGATAGATGCAGGGTAGGAGAGATCTCTTGCTCACGCCGGCATTATATGGTGTTCATGGATTGGCTATAACAGACGATGTTATGAGTTGGATGTTATGGCTGGTGGTTGTCTACCTTGTAGCGCGTTGGGAAGATGGACGCGCTGTGTCGCGATATCACGTGACCACAACGGCCACAGCTGACGATAAGAACAAGAACGATGAAATGTACAAAGCAGATATGACGCGATTCTAAGAGTGTACCTCTGCTATTAAGAATGGAGATTATCTTGTAATTGTAGTGCTGCCATGAGTGTATACATTTTAATTCTTGCATCTTGTCATCATCGTATGCCCGCACTGGCGAATTCTCTAGAAATACGTCACTGAACAATGAGACTGGCGCTAGGGACAAGGCCCAGCTCCTTCAGCGTCTCACCGAAATATTCGGAGTCAAAAACTTTCCTCGGGAAGTTCTGGATGAAACTCTGTACCTCAATGCCATCATTTTTGTTCAGGGATGCGGCAACCTCGAATAGCGTCGTAGTGACGGGGAATGTCTTCAAGATGTTCCCCTTGGACGTCTGGAATCTCATACGGCTTTCAGTGTAAGTAGAGGCAGGTTTGGAGGAGACAGGGCCAGATGGTGTAGGTGGTAGTTCCGCGTGAACGGGAGGAGCCAGGCCTGCTCGCGCTGCCCTTTCCGCTTCAGCTTTCCGTCGTCGTTCCGCCTTGTCTGCCTCAATCTTGGCCTTAATGCGCTTCTTCGCTTCGATCTCTTCGAGCTTTTCCTTTTTCTTCTGGGCTGCCTCTTTCAACATCGCCTTCCGTTGAAGCTCTTCCTTGATATCTTGGCTCTCCTTGGTGTTCTTCCTTCTGATTTCCTGTCATGGGGTTAACGACCGCATACATTTTTGAAGGAGAAACAGAAACAGAAATCCAATACCTCGTTTCTCTTCTTATCTATCTTTTCTTGTTCCAACTGCGCCGCTCGTTTTGCCGCAAGTCTCTCCCTCAATTCTTCAAGTTTGGCTTTCTTTTCCTCCTCTGTCAAAGGGGCAATTTCCTCCGTAGACTCTGAAAAATCAACATGTTCTGTTTTCGACGCGTGGAACTCGGCTTGGGATTGACTCCGGAATTTCTTGCCACATTCGTTGCAAATGAGACTGCGAGGTTGCTCGCCGGGCTGGAGCGCCGGCGCCTCTTCTGCTTCGGCCTGTTCTGATTCGGCTGCTTTGATTTCGTCAAGAGACTTGTCTTGATTTCTTTCAAGCCACTCGAGAGCTCCTTGGACTAGATCATAGTTTGAAATGATGTGTTAGCAGGATAAGACGCCGGTCTTATCGTGAGAACATGGCACTTACGACCCCCTGTCTTCGACACTGCAAGTTCAGCTCTCTCCTTGTCAAAGCCCATTTCCAAGAGCTGGTCGACATCCGAAGGGGCCATAATTGCTATACTGCAGAAATAGATCGTAGAGGGGGTGGGAAATGGGAGTAGTAGTAGCAGCAAGTTGGTGTAGCACGACGTCGGGTTCGTCGAACTAAGATGGCGGGGTAGAGTGCACAAAGCTGTTGTGCAGGCTAGACAATGAGTAATGGAACAGGACAAAATAAGCTTGAGCAATGGTTCAGTGGACAGATGTATGTATGCAATTGCAGTGCAGATAATAGCAGCTGCGTGACAGGAGAAGCTGTGGGCAGCAGGAAGGGAGAAGGGAGTGAGTGGTTGGTGATCTGCTGTGTGACGTTATTTGCCGACCGGCGGCGATGACGATGTGGAGAGCCCCGCCGGCGTCGAGGTCTGGGCCACTTGTTACCTTTTCTTGCTTTTTCGACAGTTGATGAAGGTGGAGGTTACTTGGGTGAGAATTTCGCTGGACTTTTACGATAGCTGATGCAAGCGTATTATGCATCCCCTGAATAGGGCTACCCTGCAAAGTAGTTGTCGCATACAGCTAGAAAATACGGGACTACTACGGAAGCTTCATCTGCAGTCAAATGGATGCCATTGCTATTCTTCACTTGCAGGCCGATTAGATGAAATGTCTTACAAAATGACTAGCTAGTAAAGTTCCCTTCATGGTCTTCCGTTCAAGTTCCAATAGATCATCATAATCATTCGAATAGCCGGCAAGATCCCAGGCTTGGATTCCGCATAAACGATCCCATGTCGCAGTGCTGAGTTGTTCCACATCCATCTTCCGAAAACGCAACCAGAGGGAATAGATAATTGGCCCTGAGGTCTCGAAATTGCAAGAGGGTTCCGTGCACTGACAACTGTTAGATAGTCAAGTGTATCCCTCAAGAACCAACTCCAATCATTCCCAAGATAGATATTGATCGGCCTCCAGCTATCTGAAAATCAACCTAACCGAGGTATCATCCCAGCAACTAGTTGCAGAAATATCATATAGATGAAGGATGCAATGAGATCGCAAACGAAGTTGGGAATCAGGTTCGGAAGGTAAACCACGGAACAGATTAGGAACCAGATCCAGTTAATTTGGATGGGCGGGGCTGCTGGAGAAGCTTAGTTCTCGTTCTCGTTGCGGAGAATCCAGACATGGGGAATGAACTGAAGCTCGAAACGGTTGCCTCCGTAGGACCCTTGAGGCTCAGCCTATCCAGCTCAGATCTGAATTATTAGTAGTATGATGTACGACCAAACTAGGAATCGGTGCATGTGTGACACCCAGGCAGCCTCGGGTAGTAGGCAGGTGCATGTGTGGAGACAGGCACGGTCCTGGTCATATACCCCTGTCCAGAGCACAGATGATGTGATGGCATCTTCCAAGGGCTAGCCAGGAGGGATTAAGCACAGTGGTCATGATTATAGGAAAAGCATCATTGGTGCAGTGAGAGCGCGGTGTGCTGGCAAATAAAGGCAGTGAAAGAAAAGAAGAAAAGGGAGAAAAAGGGAGAAAACCGCAAAATGCACAGCAGCAGGACATCACCTGACCGTTGCAGGCGCTGAGTCATTTGATTTGGCCAATCACAGATAGTAGCGTGCGGCCACCTCGACGATTACTTATTCCGGATAGTTTCCAGTCCTCCCTGCCGCTCTCTCTCTCTCCTGTTCCTGGCATTCTTCTCTCCGCGCTCTTCTCCGTCCTGCTCACCCTAGCTCTGTCAATATCTTCGCTCTTCCTTCTCTTCTGCCCGCCCGTCATCGCCTGCTCCCTTCGATCCCGCCATGTCGGTTGAACTCGACCCGCCCGAGTTGGGTTTCAAGCGTACGATCTACCGCTTCTATTAATAATATCGCCGGTTACGTACATCATGGATTGACACAAATACTTGACAGGGCCTTTCAACCGCGAAATCTGCCAGGTGCTGCATATCGAAAACAAGAACCCGGATCCTGTTGTGTTCAAGGTATGCGAAACAGCATTCCGCAATCCGTTCCGGGGTTGTCGCATGCTGACTCCCGTGTGCTCTAGGTCAAAACCACCGCTCCGAAGCAGTACGTTGGCTTTTCTTCCTCTCTAACCAGACTTGTCGTCGGCGCATGCACTGAATGGGGGCTAGTTACTGTGTCCGACCCAACTCCGGCCGAATAGAACCGGGAAAGCATATGGACGTTCAAGGTCGGTGATCGAGGATGCAACGCCGCCCCAGGAGTCCTACAATGTCGATTGACAATATATCTGGAACAGTCCTACTCCAAGCGATGAAGCAAGAACCTCCCTACAATGCGAAGTGCAAGGACAAGTTTCTGGTCCAGTCTGTCGCGGTCACCGGCGATATGGAATATTCGAACGTCTCCGCTATTGTATGCCTATCTCCGGAGATGGACATGATATACCGTTTTCTTATCTGACGTATAATAGTTTGAGAAAGTATCCAAGGCGTCGATTCAGGAGCGCAAGATTCGTGTGAACTACTTGGATGCAGACCCAAACGAAGTTTTGGAGGAGTCTGCTCATGCGAACGGAGTTGTATGTCCTCACTGCCACATGTATCTCCAGGTCCACGACTTGAACGGCATCTTAACCCCTTTTCCTTCCCAGGCTGCATCGGAAGAGGAACCGCCCTCCTATTCTTCTCTAAACGGAACTGTCGAGGAAACGCCGGCATCGAAGGCTTCTGAGAAATTAATTGATACCACGTCATCCACCTCACCGCTTGATGTCTCCGAGAAATCAAAGCGGGAGCCCTCGAGCCCACTATCTGCTTCCGATGCTTCTGCAGCTAGCTTGAAATCGCCAAGCATGGGTCCCACGCCAAATGCAGATGTCGAACAACTTAAGGCGCAGCTCGCAGATGCGCAGGCCCAGATCCAGAAGCTGAAAGAGAAACTCTCGGACCAGGGTTTGAGACAGAGAAAAGTCGGAGAAGATATCACTAGCGCGCCAACTCAGTTGCAGACGCAACAGGCACCACCAGAAGCCGGTGTGCCAGTTCAGTTTGTCGCTAGTTTGTGTCTGATTAGCTTCTTACTCGCGTACTTTTTCTTTTAGTCTCTCTCTTATCTCTTTCCTATTACATGATCTCTTCGGTTTTGTGATCCATGTTCGAGGCATCCGTGGCCTTTCTTAGTCGCCTTTTTTCTTCACCGGCATTGGCATTCGCTTGCACATTACCTCTCAAGTTCCACATTGTCCCTTAATTGTCTATTTCTGGCTGACCTTCTACCCTAATTTCGACTTACCTTGCCGTCATCCTTTTCCGCCCTTGTTTTAATCGCCTTCTGTTCATTTTCTTCGACATTGTGGATTGGGCCTACGTTGAAGAATCCCCGAGTTCGTACCAACTGTCAAGCTGCACAAGAAGGACATGTTTCACCTCAAGGAAAGGCAAGCTTTTTATTTGACTTCTTTTATCACGTTTCAGCACTGCTTGATGCGTGCTACACGAAAAATTCCCTTTTGTGATGTTTTGACCCGAATACGTTTCGAGGATCCCCAGTCCTCCCAACCTGTCATTTCCTTTTCTTTTCTTCTTTTTACTTGTGTCTCTGCTCAGGTTTTTTTCTTCGAATGGTTCATTATTATTCTTAGTAGCTAGGGGTGATGTTCTAGGACAATGGTGATGCACTAGATCAATTCATAATGATTGCTATGGTTACACGTCCTTGCCATTAATTACTGCACAGTGTAGACATTGGAATTTTGAGAAAGACCATAGTTATAAGTATAAATACACATTCAGCATTGCAAGTATGAGTAATGCTGTAGTAGGTACATCACAATATCACATGTACACCTTTTCAAGTTAGTGCCTTTTGGTATTTCTCATATCTTTTATTCTCATTCTTTCATGACTGATATCTGTTCATTCCATCAGATCATATTCATGTATATATATATATATATATTCTCATATTCATATCCATTCAATATTCAATATTGAATCTCACTCTCCTTCCACCCATCATCCTCCTCTTCTTCCTCCTTTTTACCTCCACCAGACGAGGTAGCAGCAGAAATCCCCTCACCACCACGTCCATTCTGATTCCTCGATGCTCCACCACCGCCACCAACTAATCTCCCCCCGCGCGCTCTCTTCACACGACACCACATACCCACATTCTCATCAAGGATAAAAGTCCAGATAACCCAAACCCAACTCCGATGACAGGGAAGCGGCTCGTAGAACTCCCTCGCCATGCGATGTAGGACGGGTAATTTTGTCCACGGGACAGCGGGAAAGTCGTGGTGTTCATTGTGCAGGCCTACGTTGTACGTGAGGATGTTCAGTGGGCCGTAATATGAATATGTTTCTGGCGGAGGGAGGGTGTCCATTGGATGGGACTGTAGTTTTTTATCGTCACCTGTTGAGTTTTTCTTCTGTTTCAATTTCCGTTCCTGGAGTGATTCCGTCCCGCCGGATTTGACGTTCGAGAAGAAGTAGTGTTCTGAGACGAAGTGGCCTGCGCAGGGGTGGAGGGAGCCTGCGAGGAAGGAGCTCGTGAGTAGATATAGTAGTGGTTGGATGGAGCCGTTTGAAAACTTGACAAGGGTATAGTCAAAGGTGAATTGGGTGATTACGTTGAGGAGGTGGATGGATGTGAAAGGGGGGCTGTAGATGAACATGGGACGGAGGGCGTAGAAGAAGATCTGGAAGGTGCAAAAGAAGGCCTTTCCGAGGAGCGAATCGAGGAAGAAGGCCTCCAGGGCTGTGGGGAGATCGGTGTCTAGGCCTGCAACTCCAAGGGATTTGTGGTGGGTAAGATGGTATGGCTTTTTTTTGGTTAGTTCAAGTACGAAGAAGAGTGTACGGTGGCATACCCGAAACGCAGCACTATATGGAATCCCAATGGGCAAATTGGCAATAATAGCCAACACCCTGTTGGCCATGGGAGATTTAAAGGCGAGATTATGCGAGATCTCATGGATAGCCAAGAACAGGTTCTGGTTGGCAGTGGCTCCCATCACGTATGCGGTGACGAGAAAGGGCCATGAGAGTATCGAGGTGTTGCGGAGGAGGTATGCACAGGTGATTTGCAGGAATACAACACCGAGGACGACATATTTCGTGAGAGGTTCCGGTCCGCAGAGCTTGATTACCTAGAAATTGGTTAGTCCACGGTTTTTGATGTACGAGTTTCCTTGCGGACGGTACCTCTGGATGCGCTTTAATAATAGCCTGCCGTCTTGATCTGTGCGGTTCATCCGAGTATGTCCAGTAGAAATGATCTGCGACCAGAGACGACTCCGGAGGGGGGACTCTCGGTGCAGGGAGCTCAGTCTTCTGGTTCGTCTTGGATGCAGACCGGAGCTGTGCGGAGTCTGTCACGTTGGCCGACGGCATGGTATATGAGTTGGCGGAGGATAACACAAAGCTGCCCGGATTCTATGCCATAGAGAGCAGCAAGGAAGAAGTGAGAAAGAAGTGGCAGCGTGCAATGCAATGGATTATGGCAGAGAGACGGTGAAACCAGGAGTTGCATAAAATAAAATAACCTGATGCGGAGCCTGAAAGTTCCACGTGGGGCCGATCGCCATTATGATAAAATCAGTATAATGATGCTCGTTACTAGGCATCACAATAAGACGATGATGATAGTTATGTATGATGATGAGTTTATTTACGCATTCTAATTCTGTGTTGTCGCTGGCCTATTTCACTTGTACATTCAACCATGCCAACACCGACATCAATCCAGCCTGGACAGTTCTCAAACACAACATCAACCATCTGATCTCACTCAGTAATCGTCTCCACGGCTGACGACCTCCTTTACGGTTGGTCGAAGAATAATAGTCTGCCCCGATCCGTTAGTTTCACACACCGGTAACACACAGGGAAGGTGGACAGGTCCATACATGTTCAAACTGAGCGGTGTAAGAGCCCTTGATGTCGCACAGAGGCGGGTAATCTTGGACGATGCCCGAAGACACCAGGTTGTTCAACTGCGATCCAGGTCAGCGTCTTTCAGTTTCCGTGACATGGGTATGATTCCCATCCACTTACCCCCAGCAGGTACTTATCCTGACCCAACCGGTCGATATAACGACGGCAGAAGGGAAGAGTACCGAAGTTCTTGTTGATCAAATTCAACAAATTCTTCGCCGAGGATAGCCGTAGAGGGACAACTGGCGCATCAGGGATCAAGGCGTAGTGAGAGGTTTCCATCTGTTTGGAAATCAGCAACCAGGGAAACTTTTTATACGAAGGAATAGATGCAAAAGGTTGACGTACATCCTCTCTCACGTAACCCTTTCCAGTACTGCCAAATGTTTCAATGGCGAATACCTCGCCTTCCTCCATCTTGGTCTGATCACCGCCCTTCACGATGGGTACACTCTTACCACCGTGGATAACGTGTTGGTCGATATTGTGACCATTGAGATTCCGGATGGGCTTTACCGGATACGTGGTTCCGTTGATTTCCACCTCGTAGCTTTCCATTGTCTCCTGGATGGCAGCGCCAATGTCACTCATGCGGACATCAATACCGGCTTCCTATAGTCAAGGTCCAATTAGCAAGGAATGTTTTGAGGATCGAAGGGAGCCAGCATACCCGAATACCAGTATTGGTAGCATCCTTGACAGCTTCCAGGAGAGGATCATAAACAGGGTCAAAAGTCATGGTGAAGGCGCTATCGACAATTCTGCCGTTTATATGTGCGCCAAAATCCACCTTCATCACATCACCCTGCTGCAGCACCATCTTATTCCCCGCATTGGGCGTGTAATGGGCAGCACAGTGATTGATACTCAACCCACAAGGGAAGCCCATCCCACCCTTGATATTGTCACCTTCCTCGAGACCCTGGTGACCCGTCAGCGCGCGCACGGCATCTTCAATACCCTCTGCGATCTCCGTCAAAGTCTGACCAGGCCGGATATTCTTCTGCGCATACTGGCGAACTTGACGGTGCACCTCCGAGCCCTGGCGGTATTCCTGTAGGAAATCATTCCTCATGCGATCAAGATAGCGTTTCTCCTCGTTGGTAGTGCGGTAGGAATTCTCATTCTTGTATTCGACAATCTCACCCTCGGGGAATTGGTGATTGGGGAAGAGGTCGGCTACTGGCACGCGAGGCGGGGAGGTTTGGACCTTGGGACTCTTCTTCTTCTTAGGCTTGCGCTTCTTCTTCTTTTTGGCCGCTGCAGGTTATTCCTGTTAGTATCTCCCCACTTTTCCGGTTCTTTGCGTGGATGAACATAGGTAGAGAACAGACCTCCAGTGGCCCCAGACTCGGGAGCGGGATTTTCTCCCTCTTTTTCGTCGTCTGAGTCTTCTTCTGCCTCTGCCTTTGCAGCCTGGCCGGTGCTAGAGGAGACCGCCTTTGCGTCGGCGCTCTGACCGTTCACTACAATAGATACATGTTATCAGATCAAGGACGGAAAATTCATCGAGATGAGGGGCAGTCACCACGGGTAGTCACGGCGATGGGGATGGGGATTCAGAACGCACAGTCAAGCTTCTCTAGCTTCTCAGTAGTCTGAGCAGCCATGGTGAAGGTTGATGGACGACGAGAGGCTGACAAAGATGATGCAGATAGATCGAGAGAAGAAGAGAGTTTTGTGGAGCAGATCGGGCGAAGTTTCGCCAAGCGCGGGATGCTGCAAGACAAGATGAGATAAGATCCAGTACGATGAAGTACGATGAATCAGAGAGTATTCTCCGTGATGAGTAAATAGTATTCTTTGATAATTCCGAGTATTCAGAATTAAACTGAGATCAATGCCGTGGTAGACACTGTAGACAGAGACGATGACGCATTCTGGCTAATTGATAAGTCTTGCATATCCTCTTCCTTTCTCTCTTCATACTCTCCTCTCTTTCTCCCTTCAATCAAGCTATTCATTCATATCGAGGTAAAAAGGAATGCCTCCTCGCCTGAAGACCTTTGCGCAGCTCAGAAACTCCATCGCCGTCACCCACTACAATCAACGACAGCATGCATTTTCCTCCTCCTCAGACCGGTCGGCATCGGCACGCGAGCCAACACTATACGAAGTACTCGACGTGCCGGTGACGGCCACCACATCAGAGATCAAAAAGTACTTAACCTCCTCACTGTATAACATTGAGACTAATAGCAACAGACAATTCTATTCCCTCTCCCTCCGTCACCACCCAGATCGCAATCCGCGCGACCCAACCGCCACCTCCCGCTTCGCCCGCATTTCATCCGCCTACCACATCCTCAGCAACGAAGCAAAACGCCGCACATACGACCGTGACCATGGCATCCACTCCTCCTTGCCCTCAACACATTCCTCTGCACACCCAATGGGCAGTTACAGCTCCTACTCTGCAAACCTACACACGAAACAGGGCGCATCCTACGCAGGCTCCAGACCCGCAAGTGGTCTGAGTAAACGTCGCAGCGCCTTTCGCGGTCCCCCGCCCAGTTTCTATAGACATGGTGGGTATGGGAGAACCGGTCGGACGGCGTCGAGCGCCAACGGCTATGGTCATGCACAGGGTGCCGGTCGTGGCGGTGCCGCCCGCGGCGCTACCAGTGATCCAGAGGATGCGACGGCGTTTGTTGATCGGAATCCCGTGTCGCATTTTAATGCTCGCGGCCATTTCAGGACTCAGTCTGCTGAGGATGAGAGGAGGGAAGCACGTCGTGCCCGCGCGAGGCGGGTGAGTGCTGAGGAGATGATGAGGACGGGCGGCCATTCTGGGTTGCGGTTCGTTGCTGTTTGTGCCATTCTCGTTGGGACTGGTCTTGTTACGGCTCTTTTTCCAGGTGCGAGGTGAGGTGGTTGATCTTGCAATGTATACGGAGTATACATCTGCTGTGTCACATATGATACCCTGATATTTCTCATACGGCCTGTGTATATATTCCCCTGCGTGGGCTTGCTTTACATGTTCAAACATCAGTGCTACCCATCCAGTTAACCAGGCGAGAACTGAAATTGATATACAATGTGGACCGTCCATAATGGCTACGATACACAGGAATTCATCATGTTTATAGAAATCTTCCAACCAGCATGTCTGCCCCCCAACACCTTTTACCGCAGTCGTCTCATCCGATTCCACCCGTCACCCTGGAGGTCCAAGAGGCCAAGAAAGGGTGACATAAAAAGAAATACATTGATCTACTATTTGAAGATGCGTTTTGCACAGAACGGAAATATGTTCGAATCACTGCTAACGCAGACATCTGATACAGGGCATTTAAGCCTCGAAGGTGAAGCTAGCACCAACCTTGTGGGCAGCCTGGTTCAAGTTCTGAGTGTCGAAGGAAGCACCGAGGCCAAGAGTGACACCCGGGCGGAGGAGAACGTTGTAAGCCAAAGCAGCAATGCCGCGGTCGTTGATCTTGGCCTAGATATTGTGAAAAAGACACAGGTCAGTTCTGGAATTATCATTTAGGGACGAACTCAATCTCAAAACCTCGTACGCACCTTGGCGAAGGAAGAGGGGTCGAGTCTGTACTTGCTGGCAACCTCAAGGCCAACAGCATTGCCGGCCTTGGAGTCCCAGGTAGCCTTGGCACCAGCCTCAACTTGAGCGTTGACGCGGTGGTAGTAGCTGGCGGAGAACAGAGACAGGTTGTTGCTGGCAGTGATGGCAGCAGAGTACTGGGGAACGCTGTAGCCGATAGCAGCAGAGTACTTGGTGATGGCAGCCTTCTGCACATCGTAGCCACCCTCGGCACCGACGAGGAAGCCTTCGTGGCCAAGAACGGCATCAAAGTTGGCGGTAGGGCCGTTGAGGAGGTTGAAGAAGGCACGGGCATGAACATTGGGCTGCTTGAAGTAGAGGTTGAGCTTGGCACCCTTGGAGTTCACGGCGGGGAGGTAGTTGGTGCTGATCTCAGCCTTAAGACCCTTGGCAATGTTGTTGTCAAGCTCAAGCTTGGTGTCCAGAGCGTTGGCAGTGCTCCATGCCTGGGTGAGAGTGAGGCCTGAACAGGGACAAAGCATTAGCAATATTGCATGGTCGGTAATGCGAGAAACGAAATGGAACCTCAGTAGACCGGTTGAGTATTGGCCGCATGAAAATGCAATCATGGACCGTGACCCTCGCAGTCTTGGGGGCTTCTTGGGCTCGGGTGGTTTCCGCTTGATGGGGCGTTTACCAGAAGGCGCGTCAACATATTTGGCCTCGAGCTATATCGGATTGGAAACTAGTCAGCAGCCCGTCATTCCATGCGACTTCTGAAATTTTGAGCCATGCAAGGGTAAATAAATGGTTAACTGACCGAGCCAGAGATGGGACCCTCGTGGGCATTCTTGCCCTTTACGGAGAAGGTAACACCATTGGGAGCCTTAGACTTAACCTCAAGGTTGGCTGGAGCAATTCATCAGCTCGGTCGCATAAAGGCACAGAACAGAAACGGATATGGAAGCTACCAGCGCTGGTGTGATAGAAGTCCTTGTTAAGGAGCTATTGCCGGGACAGGTCTTGCGTCAGTATAAAGTTACTTATTTGCCGTGGGTAAAAATCACAGAGCATACATCGTTGGCCGCCTTAGCGATGTCGGAGAAAGCAGCGGGGGCAGACATTGTGAATTGTGGAGGATATGAGACACCTGAAAAGGCTGAGAAAAGGAGAATAGAAGCAAGGAGGGAGAGGAGAGACGGCTCTGTTGGGGGAAGAGATGTGGTTGAAGTTGAGGTTGAGGAGAGAGCGAGAAGGGACGGGCGAGAAATCCGCACGGGAATTGTTGCCCGCGCTGATTGGTCAATGCCCGCCGGACACACCCGCCGGGTCCCGTGACCTGTCACTAGCTGTGTCGTATCTGCAAACAGCGCAAACGACGCAAATAACATAAACAGTAACCACAATGGATAGCGCCTTTCTATCAAGACATATCTAGCATACATGGAACCACGGCGCCACAATCTAAATACTCTTTGCGGGCTCTTTTGAAAAAGAAGACATCAAAAAGACAAGAGGGGTAAACTACAGTAAATCATTATAGATCACACGCCCACTTTTGCCTTGACCTGCGGCGAAAGAAACCCATACCCGCTCCTATGTATTCCCAAAAAAAAAAACCGAAGAGAACGGCGTATGAAACCGAAATCCTTCTAATTTACTCGGCATCTTCGTACTTGGCAATATGAGTGGAAATAGCTCTGTTGGAGTCCAGAGTCAGCTTAGCACATATACAGCGCATACTGCGTCCAATATTCAAGGTAGAAAGAATTTCACTTGCCTTCCGCTGGGGTCAGTCTGCTTGGACCACGTTGGTACCCACCGCTCGACGGTGCTGGCGCAGTAGGGCGGGAAGTGTTCGTCGAACATGAGACGGTACCAGTAACTAGCTCTTCTCGTCAGCTCGAATTCTCCCTTATGTGTATGAAGAATATCAACTTACGCTTCCTTGGTGTCTGGAATGTCATCTCCCCACTCTGGCTTAGGGTTCTTCATCATCTCATCCGTAACGTGAAGTTCAGCGTTGTCCTTGAGAGCGTCGATCCAGCTATAGCCAACTCCATCGCTGAACTGCTCCTTCTGGCGCCAGAGGATGTTGTCTGGAAGATATGGCTCCACACCGGGTTCGTCTGAGGTGTCAAACGCCTTCCGAAGAATGTACTTCTCAATGCGGTCCTTGGTGATCATCTTCTCCTGGGGGTCCACACCCATGGCGGTCTCAAGGAACTCCTTGTCCAGGAACGGCACGCGAGCCTCGAGGCCCCATGCCAATGTTGACTTGTTCGCTCTGAGGCAGTCTGCCAGGTGCAGGTTCTTCACTCGTCTCACCGTCTCCGCGTGGAATGCCTCCCGGTTGGGAGCTGCATGGAAGTAAAGGTAGCCGCCGAAGATTTCATCACTTCCCTCTCCACTTAGAACCATCTTGATACCCATAGCCTTGATCTTGCGGCTAAGCAGGTACATGGGAGTGGACGCACGGATTGTTGTGACATCGTACGTTTCCAGGTGGTAGATAACGTCGGAGAGAGCGTTAAGTCCGTCCTCGACGGTGAAGGTGAAAGCATGATGTTCGGTTCCAAGGAACTTGGCCACTTCGAGGGCTGCCTTGGTGTCGGGGGCTCCAGGGAGACCAATGGAGAAAGAATGGAGTTTCTGGAGAGTTGTAACGACCTGCAGCTGGTTGGAGTCATCAATGCCAACCAGATCAGATGAACCGTTCACTGCATGCGCCTCGCGTGCGCGCAGAGTCTCGCGCTGTGCGATAGATGCTACAAGACTGGAATCCAGACCACCAGACAGCAGGACACCGTACGGAACCTCAGCCATGAGGCGCTTGCGAACAGACTTCTCCAACGACTGACGGATCAACTTGTAGTCGATGGGTGTAGATGGAACGTTGGTGGGATCCCACCACTTGGGCTCGAAGTAGCGGGTAGTCTTGTCTGTCTTTGAATCGTAGATATGTCCCGGGGGGAAGGCAATGACCTTGTCACAAACAGGGAACAAAGACTTCAACTCGGAAGCGAAATACACTGTGCCGGGAGTTTGAGATGACCACCCTTGATAGAAACTGATGACACCAATCGGGTCCCGGGCGGCGATGACGCGGTTTTCTTTCTTGTCATAAAGAACGAAAGAGAACATGCCATCAAGGTATTTGGGAGCGTCAAGGCCATGTTCAAGGTACTGGGGTAACAGTCAATGATCCCGCAGTGCATGGGGAAAGAAATGTTCCAGCAACATAGACTAGGCAAGACATACCAGAGGAGTGATGACTTCGCAGTCGGAATGTGTCTGGAAGTTATATGGGGTCTTCAGTTCCTTTCGGATGATACGGTGGTTATAGATCTCGCCGTTGACGGCTAGGGCAAGGCTTCCATCTTCGCTGACAAGGGGCTGGGCACCGGAGTCTTCACGGGAATTTAGCAAATATTCAATTTACCTCGGACGTCTTAGAGAACATGGGGTGTTTCACATACCGACCCCGACAATACTCAAACGCTCATGCGCAAGGACTAGAGCACAATCAGGTTTAGCTTCAAGCAATGACACCAAACAACCCAAGCTAATTCAGACTCCAACTCACTTGTCTGGTTGTCCATATAGTTTCCACCTGGTGGAAGAGAGAAAGAAGAAATGTTAGAGACAGATCATGAGGTTCTTCCGGCGAGGACGATCCATGACTCACTCCAGTCGGGACCACGATGGCGCAAGCTGCAAAACAAGAGAGAACAAACAATCAGCACAATCAATTCCTTATACACAGAAAGAAATGGGTTGCTCACGCTTTTGCCATGCGCAAAGCCGTCGGCTTAAATTTCTGTATATCAGGATGACTGTGCCAGAGTCAGTCCAGACAAATCTACCCAGGTACCAGAAAGCCTACCGATGACAAGCGAAAATGCCACACATGATGAACGATGAGCAATTGACTTAATCCAGATCTCTAGAAAGATTTGAATCCAATTTAGACGATGAGGACAGGGGGAAGAAGGCCAAAGAGAAGTTCAATATATAGGTTGAACACTGGGAACCTTTTCCAGGGAACGAAGTGGACAGCGAAAGAAGAAAAGAAAACGAGGGGCGAAATCGGACCAAACCCGGTGACTCAAACCGATAAGATAAGCCATTAAATAGATAACGTAATCGGTAAGCGAACCGGCCACGTAAACGAACCGGCCACATCTCCCAAAAATAACTCTATATATTGATTTCAAATCCCAATTTCAAATCCACATACAAAATGTATACAAAAATCTAACTAGCATTACGATTAGGACATCTGTTAATTCGATGCCCAATAACTCCACAACCACTACACTGAAATTGGCGTCGTACAATTGTTTGAGAGGCTGGGAGCTCCGGCTCGGCCGGAGCAGTAGTAACAGCTTGAGATGCTTCAACCTGACCTTGTACGAGTGCTTGAGCTTCTTCTCTAGTAATCCCTTGCTCAGTAGATATCTGTTTCTTAGATCTTTGGCGTTTTTGCTTCTCTTTTTCATTCGCAGCTCGAAAATCATGGCTTTCTTTCCGTACGAGTAACAGATCATTCATTGTGATTTCATAGGCTTTTGACATCCGCGTAATTACTTGATCAATCACTTGATTTGGATTTCCTGTACATTCACTTATACGTCTCTTTAATGTAGTTGACTGGCGTAGGAATTGACGTATATTTTGAGGTGTCTGTAAACAGGATGATTGTGTATTGCTGGATTGACTTGGAGGGGGTTGGCGTTTTCAATTGAATATTAAGTTGTTGAATAACTCAATCCGGATTGAAAGGCACTAATCCAGTGGCTGTGAAGCTATTCCGGATAGTTTGAGCTTTATAGGCCATCGTACGAGCCTGTGGAAATGCTGTTAAAAAGTCAATTTTGTCAATATGGTTGAAGCCAAGCCTCATTCGCTGCTCAACAAGCTGCCCATAATGCCGTTTTAAAACAGCAAAACAGCCAACATCAAGAGGCTGTACGAGATGTGAAGAATGAGCTGGCATACAGACTGGAATAATACTATTCTCAGTACATGTACGGTCAAATTCTGGTGTTAAATGGCTTCCATGGCCATCAAGAATCAACATAGCATATGTTCCCAATGTATGAGCACGAACAAGAGGAATAAAATGGGTTTTAAGCCATTCTAATCCTATTTGATCTGTAGTCCAGCCATTTTCACTAATATTGATTCTCCAATCATCTGGGAGCTCATCAAACCAGCCTAATCGTACATTTTTTTGGCTTTGAAGATAATGTACGAAGGCAGGGCCCATCCAGTTGAATTTGTTGCTTCAATTGCAGTCACCCATTCTCGATTTCCAGGTTGTAAAAGCTTTGGCTGAGCGTATCAATCGCTTCCAGTAATAACCTTTGCAGTTGCGCAGAGTCCCATAGCAAAGCCAGTCTCATCAAAATTGTAGATATCTTCTGGTAGGATTCCGTACGTAGATATAGTAGTTTGTACGCGGTCAAAATATTCTTGAATAATCTTCGGATCTTCACATTTCGCACGTTCATAATTGTATCTTCATGAGAACTTCGAACTGATCTCTGGGCGACGTTTAACAAGATTATATACCCATTTTTCTCCAACCCGTTGATCTCCAGATTGTGAGAGAAGATAATTGGCCATTTCTCGTACGAGAGAGTGCCGGGGGGTAATCCACGTCGATCTAAATCGAGCACCCATTTGACAAGCGATTCCTCCTCAAATTGAGCTAATTTATGGTTGTTGGCGCGTATTAGCTGTCGATATTGTCTTCCCTTTAATCGATCCTGAAGAGTTGTACGAGGGATTGTATAGATTCGTGCAGCTTCACGAATACTGCGAATTTTTCCATTTTTCAAGTCGGAAATAGCTAATTCAATCTTTCCCTCTATTTGGGCTATTTGTAATGGATCTTTTTTGCGAATTTGTGGCATTTTGACGCGTTGAAATATAGTAAATCAATATATAGAGTTATTTTTGGGAGATGTGGCCGGTTCGTTTACGTGGCCGGTTCGCTTACCGATTACGTTACTAACTTATTATTACTTTACTATGCAGACATGCAGCTGCGTCTAATTCTGATTAATGCGCGTCTGTAAAAGCTTCACCAATGCATCTTTGCTTTTGACATGATTCCAAAAGTATGTGCTTCCTGTTCTCACTGTCCTGGAGGATTTTTATGCTCTTCCGCTCTTCTGTAGATCGTTGAACCCCACCTTGATTCGGAGGACTAATGAATAATGCCTGGAAATACTGGCAACAGACATATTATTATGAACGGGTCTGCCGGCTGAGACATGAGTCAGTGTCTTCTTCCCTTTGAACAAAATTGATTATATGAAGGATGTAAAATAAAAATTGCAGTCCACCGTCATCTAGCCCTCGTCGCTTGCGTGCAAAGATACCTCTGTGCTCAACAATGTACAGTAGCAGTGGTACTAAAATACACCGAATATCATGGCAATACCCCGTCTACTCTTTTCCACGGACTCGATGTTGTGGAGGGGAAAAAAAGAACAATAAAGATATTCTGAGAAAGTAGAAAATCGAAAGGAATACGGGGAAAACGAGAAGAAACGCCTGACCCAAATGGTTCCGCCAGTCCCATTGCACACATTTCTCAGACGCCAGGCAAATGGAGAAAAACAAAACAAAACAAAAAAAAAAAAAATTATAGAATTATAGTGAGATGGTCTGGAAATAGCAGCACAGTGCATCGCTAGTATAATGAGTCGCTCATCGCGGTTAAAGCGCTTTTCTTTTTACCCCTCAATACAAGGGGGGGAAGAGAAGGAGAGAGGAAGTGCATTCGTGAGTAGGAATCGGTATTCCATGCTTGGAGATTCCCTATGCTTCATAGGCAAATTTCCTTCATAGCATCCGAATACGAAAATATTGGCCGTTAGTCGATATATTCACACCGGCAACAAAAGGAGAGAAATCAAGCCTGGTCTAAAGCGGAGGATTCTCCCTGACGACCTGCTTGACCTTCTTCTCGTACGCGGCGCGGTCTTTCTTGAAGAGATTATAGGCGTCGGCCTGCGCGGGCGATTCGGGATTCGGATCATCCAGCAGATCCTGAACGCCAAGAAGAATCTGTTTGATTGTAATCGCTGGCCTCCACGCCTCTTCCTCGTTTAGGATCGACAGGCAAACGGTACCAGAAGGGTAAACATTGGGGTGAAAGAGCGGGGGAACGAATTTGCCTGTAGCGCGCAGTGAGTAAAGATATCAGAGAAAGGTAGTCATGGCTCTTTAGCGCATGACGCAAAAGAATGGCCTGTCTGCTGAACGTTTGCGAAATCGTGATAACGTACATTTAGGAGGTTTCGTAGGGTACTCTGTAAAATACAGAAGTCCAGGTCAGCAACATCCGCTCTCGCAAAAGATCTTGAGGAGGGGACATAACGCAACGGAGGGAAAACAAGACGCACCATCAGGAAAAATCATGTCCAACTTGAACAAACCACCATGCCAAATCGTGTTCTCCTTGCCCGGAATGCCACACTCCCATCGCTTCATGTCCAGCGCTCCTTGCGGTGTGCGATAAGGCTTCGCATAAAATCCATAGGGGTGATCTTTGCGCCACTGTTTGCTATCATGGACTCATCAGCTCGACTTCAGACTGAGCGACGTGGGGCTTTTCTCTTCTCATCCACCTACCGCTCCTCTGTGAGGCGATTCAGACAGAGAGATGACATCTTGCCGCGCTTATGACAGAATTATACCAACCAGAGATATTTCACTGGAGGTAAGAGCAGGTACGTATGTCCAGGATACTCTCAGACCAGGCTGAAACTGGGAGGAGTTGCGAATGATAAAGTGGGGAGAAATAAGACAGCGGTAGGTAAACGGGGGGTTGGGAAAAGAGGGAGAGAACTTCACAAGAACCAGAAGCTTAGAGAGAACAATTATATGAAAGTCCAGTTGCAGTCTGCACATTCACTGACAACTTCTTCACACAAAGAAACCTGCCATGAAAGACGCCTTTGAGGGATTCCAGAGCATCAGCCATGGCTGCCACAGCCAATGACTACCGCAGTAGAGAGGCGGGTCATGTGACTGGAATCTGGAGTACATCTACATCCATCAAGGGAACACGGCAGATCCAAGTGATAAAGGACAATTGTTGGGGCCGTGGCACAAAGGCTGAGCCTTTCATGCCATCAGAAAGAGCATCCAAAGAACCCTGTTACGGATAATGATGATGACAAGCTCCATCAAAGCGTCTTTCATCTTTGTTCCCATTTAACATTCAGCAAACGCACACAATAGAGTGAACGAACGACTTAGATCAGCTTCTCAGCAACATATATATTTACTATACGTGCTTATAAAATGAAATATAATGACAGAAAATTCTTGACTTGTGTCGAAACCACAGACAATACAATGCCCATTGAGACATCTATTTAGCGCCCTCTCACTGAAGAGAAGCATTCAGTCAATCAATCGATTTTGTTCAAAAGACCAACGCAGGAGTTTAATCATATTTCAGTCCCAAATAGAAGAACAAGAACAAGAGAAGAAAGATGTGCCATCAGATACTCTGGTACCATGTCCTCTGTCGGCATTCAACCCAAACCCACACCTACTGTATCCCGTGTCTCCAGAGCATCCAAAATGGATACGATTGTCTGGGCTATGAGTTTCTAGAAATCCCCATCGCTGGACTCTGTAAATATTGCAGTAGCACTGAGGGGTCTGAGGGAGATGGCATCGAAGTGGAGGGCGAAATGGGAAAGGGAGATATGTCGCCGATAGCGGAGGATGGCGCCGAAGAGAAATGTCCATAATAGATCTCTGTCAGTGTTAGAGAGCTGATATTGTCTCTATACTGATCGTGTCAGTAGTAAGGGTTAATATACCGCTTGACTCCTGTACTATAGTATACATGTATCTCTTGCTACCCGTCCATCATATAGCAAGTGGTATACTCGTAAACGATAAACCTCAACTCCATCTATGCCGAATTACCTTACAAAGTCGTCCTCATTATCACTCTTGGGCAGAGCTAAGTCAACATTCGACAGGTGACCAGAGTGGAAACAGTTCCATCACCAGCTCGGTCATCATTTTCATCAAGCTCCTATTCCTCATATATGCCCTGCTCAAACTTGTCTTTGTCAAAGAATCGTGCTGTGATCGCATTGCCGTTGAATATTCGACCCTCAAGAGCATTTACAGCCTGCGAGAATAACCACCAGTCAGTGACGTAAGTAATACAAGGATCATTTGTTAAACACACTCGTAAAGCTGATAACTGGCTGGTAAATTTGACGAAAACTGGTGCCGAATCGCCAGCATTTCTGTGGATAAAGACGCGTTCAACACGGCCATACTGTTCAATGATCAGCAAGCATATCCAAGACCGACCACATGATGGGAGTTCAATTCACCTTTTCCGAGCATTCTTCTCCAATCTCCTGCATTAGCCCTACATCCTCGTCTCCTTCCAGCTCCGCCTCCAGATCCATACCATCCAGCATGCCCTTCAGAATGATAACCTCACTCATAGGACCAAACTTGCCCTCATCTTCGGATTTCTTGGCACTGCCTATAATCTTGCCTCTGCCAGCGGGGGTAACAAAACCACCACCCTCCGAGTCGGGGCGTTTTTTCTGTTTTTCAACCTTGACCTGTAATGGTTTGACGATACCCGAACCTGTTGCACCCAAACCAGAACCTTTTGTCCAGCCATATTTCTCTAGTAGACGCTGAGCAAACCCTTTCTGTCCCGGACGGAGGGAACGCCCAGCATCTTCTCCTGCTTCATCCTCCGCGGGCTGCTCTTTAGCGAAGACCTCTTCGAGTTCTGCCTCCGAGGCTGGAATGTCGGCCGGAGGGGGAGGTAAAGTATACCGGACTGGTGCGCGGCATATAGTAGCAGATTCCGGCTGGAGGGCGCCAAGAGGGCGAGGTGGTTGCGGTTTGGAGGGCAATGGTGCTGGCGTTGGCGGCGCATGCTCTGCCGCTTGGTTATTTGGTTGATTCGTACTCATCCGGAGGCGCTGCGCATAAGCATCATCTCCGGTGGGAGCATCTGGGAATGGAGCAGGGGGTATATCCTCCGGTGGCGGTGGGGGCGGAGAGTGAGAAGGATGATCAGTACTTGGCATATCAGTCTGGTTCTGATTCATACGTAGACGATAATATGCATCATCTCCAGATGCATCATCTGGTACTGATACAGGTGGTTCGTTAAAATTCGGAGGTGGTGCGAAGCTGCTCGGGGGAGCAAATTGTCCTGCGGCCTGTGTTCAGCAAAATTTCGTCTTTCTTAGCGCAATATGGTAAGATGATAACATACTGTTCATAGGTCTAGAATATTGTTTGTCGCTGTCATAATCGCTGCTCCGTGATCTCATCATCCGGTGCGCATACAAACGGTCTTTCCATTCCCGAACCTCTGCGATCTTCTCGTCGCTGTGCCTATACTCCTCGTAGTTGTTCGGCCGTGACGGGTCATAGATATCATCCCAGTTCTGGACGACGGCTTGCGCTTCACGGTTCTTCTTGCGCTTCTTGCGCCCACCTCGTTGTCTCTTTTCGCCAACGTAGAACCCGTTCACATCGTCATCATCCGCGGCCGTCCAATCCGCAAGTGTAGTTTTAACGGGTGGAGCTGCGACGGGAGCGGGAACTGCTGTAGCTCCAGGGACAGACTTTGGTAATGCTGGTTTGGGCTTTGGCTTCTGTGCGGCCAACTGTGGTCTCTTGGTAGGCTGAAATCGGAGAGACGCTGAATTGACCAGACGCAAGGTGAGTAATCAGATCAGGATGAAGGGAGAACCTCTCAGTCACAGAAGGAGGGTATGAAGTCTACCGGCACTTAGCTGCTGCTTCTTCGCAGCGGATTCCTCAGGCTGCGAATCGGCTTCCGAAGCCTGCTTGAAGACAACGGGGGCGCGCGAAATGGTTCCGGGCGTTGAAGAGATATCTGCGGAGGGATCAAGCAGGTTGGCATACAGCGACAGCGTTCCGCCGCCTTTCGACGGGGCTGATTCCGGAGCCATCGTAGAGCCGCTAGTCGCCTCTGGGAGATAAAGGGAGGGAAATAAAATTCTGAGAAGCCACGTTCTGGTGATGGAGCAAGCTGGGTCGACTGAGAGCTACTGTCCGCTGCAATGGTGTTTGTCTTGTTTGAATTTTCTGTATCACATGACTTAACGTGGCGCTTGATACTAGCCAAATTAGGCAATACCGCTGTCATTCTCTCCTTAGTACGAATGCGTCATCTTCTAGACACTATGAGCTTCCTGTCCCGGAAGATTAGCCGACAACCGGACTCCCATCTCATGATTTCTCCGGTGTAGGCTCAAATGGCCACGCGTCAGTGCTGTACACTCAAAAAGGACACAGTCTCGCTCGTCTGAACATCCCTGACATACAGAAGAACGGTCATATCGTCATACCACAGGATGGCTACTTTGTCGCAATCCTTCTCCGCGACCAGCGCAAGCACCGCGGTGATCGTGCCCCTCAAGCCGACGCCATTGACGGTATCCTACCAACAGCTTCATTCCCATGTTGCAGCGTTCCAGGAGAAGCTGGCCAAACTTGGAATTGGCCATGGGGCGGCCGTCTCCCTAGTGTTCGTGAACTCGTACGAATTCATTGTCACGTTTCTGGCGGCATCGTGGCAGCGTGCCATTGCAGCTCCTCTGAATCCAGGATACAAGCAGGAGGAATTCGAATTCTACATCGATGATCTCAACTCGGCACTTGCCCTTGTACCTAAGGGCTCCTTTGCGGCCAATGTTCCTGCAGTTAGGGCTGCCAGGAAGTACAATGCTGCGATTGCGGAATGCTACTGGGATGGCAAGGAGGTCGTGTTGGATGTCAAGGAATTGGGGAAGTTGGCTGGCAAAGGCAACGGCAAGGTCGGAAAGGCTCAGCCGGATGATATTGCTCTCGTTTTGCATACCAGCGGGACGACTGGCAGGCCCAAAGCTGTAAGGAACTATGGGATTCCGATCACCTGCTTAAGAATTCAGACCTAACGAGAGAATAATTCAGGTCCCTCTCACTCACCAGAACTTAACCACAACCATGAGTAAGGAGACAACAGAGCTAGCTACATTATGCCGCATTCCAGAATAAAAAGGACAAGCTGACAATACGGTACAGAAAACATCCAGAATACCTACCAATTGACGCCCTCAGACCGCACGTATCTGGTGATGCCTTTGTTCCATGTTCATGGTTTGCTTGCGGGCTTCCTCGCACCGCTCTTCTCTGGAGGATCGGTGGTCGTACCCCCGCGATTCTCAGCACACGAGTTCTGGTCTGACTTCATAACCCACAAAGCAAACTGGTACACGGCCGTCCCAACCATCCATCAGATTCTGCTGAAGTCTCCCATCCCGAACCCCGTGCCAAGCATAAGGTTCATTCGCTCATGCTCCTCCCCTTTATCCCCTAAAACATTCCAAGACATAGAACATACCTTCAAGGCCCCTGTTCTGGAGGCATATGCTATGACCGAGGCATCGCACCAAATGACCAGCAACCCCCTCTCCCCGGCCAAACGAAAACCAGGCAGCGTTGGCCTCGGACAGGGCGTCGAAGTGAAGATCCTCGATCAAAATGGCAACGAAGTCCCCCAGGGCCAGGAGGCGGAGATCTGTGTCCGCGGCCAAAACGTGACAAAGGGCTACCTGAATAACCCTGCGGCCAACGCATCATCCTTCACAAAGGATGGCTTCTTCCGCACAGGAGACCAGGGCAAGAAGGACGAAGACGGCTATGTCATTATCACGGGACGTATCAAGGAACTCATCAACAAGGGCGGAGAGAAAATCAGCCCGATCGAACTGGACAATACCCTCCTCCAGTATCCCAAGGCAGGTGAGGCAGTGAGCTTCGCTATCCCTGACCCGGGCCACTATGGAGAGGACATTGGGGTCGCTGTCGTCCCGAAGAGCGGACAAACCGTCTCCGAGGAAGAGCTGAAGGCTTTTGTAGGATCAAGACTGGTTAAGTTCAAGGTCCCGAAGAAGGTAATCTCCACGTAGCCCCAAGTACAATACCGTTGTACTGACTAAATTTGAACACAACAGGTCTGGATCGTCTCGCAGATCCCAAAGACTGCAACTGGCAAGATTCAGCGGCGGAAAGTCGCGGAGGCAATGCTGAAGGAGGAACCAAAGGCGAAGCTGTAATTCAGTATTACGATATATATATTAACGAGGTGTGCACAACATGTGCACACCCATGCATATATTGTAGCTATCGACGCTGCTATATGAAATGAGACCACAAGTAGAGCTATCTACAGAAATCTAACTTCGTTATGTAACCCTATAGTTACCTAATCAGACAGTCCTTCCTACCTTAATATCAATAGCGGCGGAGTAGCACTATCCGATGACTATATGATTTTCCTATTAATTGTATACTCCGCCACAGCAGGGAGCTGCATATAATAGCACTATATAGATCTAATACACTCAGGTCCTAATACAGGTAGAGATAATTTCTTAAACAGGAAATCATGAAGCTATTCACATCCTTAATCCTACTTATCCGTACATCCCTCAAATTTTAAATGGCCAAGTAGCTGTGACGACCCGTCCCATGGGGGTATGGTGACTTGGGTTCCTATACCCGCCAAGGGCAGTTTGCTGTCGTGTTACCTCTCAGGTGAAGGTGAAGCATAAGTTGCGATGAAAAAGTGGAAGCAAATATCGAATCCCTCCAGCATGAACAAGCCCTCTATCAGCGCTTGGGAAGGTGTGCCATATTTGGTATTTTGGGTAATCTGGTGCAGTCAGGTAAGTTATTTGCCTTGCTGAGTTCCAAAGTTGAATAAATCTGAATACTCCCAGTAAAAGACAATGTATATTCTGTATATATATTCAGCTAGTCTGCAGCAGACAGCATATGATTTATCAACAACCCTAGAACCCTCTGATCAAACAGAATATCATTACCCTGCGTGGGTTGAACTGGGGTTCCCCCGGTACACTAGGGCCAGAATAAAAGTTCCTGAAAAGGCATTCTCCAAGTCAGAGGGAGGAAGGTTTTCAGTAATATACAATTAACCTGGGTCCCCCATGGAATGAGAGAAGACTCTGTATACTGAGAAGATTTGGATCTACAGGGAGCAGTCAGATAGTAGCAATAATACACTGTTGTAGGTCAGTCTGGTGTCTGCTGCTCCTGTCAAAGATCTGCTATTTCATGCAGTACAGACCTCACATGTTTTCAAAAATGCCGCCCCCCAAGTCTGCCATCCATGCTGTATACTGCTATAAGAGAATACTGACTAGATCACCAGAACCAGAACTACGCGTTGGAGAAGAGAACCGGCAGCTATCTACTATCATAGGCTCCCAGTCTATCATTGATAAGGATCAAGCAATTGAGGAAGCAAGTCTACTGCCGCCACCTGATTCTATCCCCCAGGGACAGACTCCAATCTTCCCCAGTTGCGATGAGCAAGGTAGACCTCATATAGATTTGTCAGTGCTGCCTGTGTCACTGGCGCACCAAATGCTAAGCTGGGGATCCGAGGTCCAAGATTTTCAGGCTTATATTCCCCTTTCATTGCCCGCGTCCTTGGCTTTTACTCCCCAGTTAAATACTACAAGTGAGGCTGCTCAACCATCAATGAATGGGGATTCAGAACTCCTGTAAGACTCTTCTCCGTTGCTTTTGCTGTCTCCTGTAGCGAGCCTGCCGGCTTTAGAACAGATCAGGTCTGCTGAACAGGGTGATATACGGACGCTCTCTGTACTCTTACCTACAGCCCAACCGGAAATTCTTTCAACTCAAGAGCCGCCTGCAACTCTCACCATCTGGATAAACATTTGGGTCAATGACTTGCCCATTTCACTTTCATGGCAGACCATTGCTCTCCTGAGGAAGCCTTCCCCAGGTCCATCAAGGCATCCAGTAAGCCGCAGCGATCAAACGGCAGGATCCCGGTCTGAATGATCCCAAATAATGCAACCTTCCTTGGTAAAACGAGGTCGCGTTTGGGGGGAGGGGGAGAGATAGGTGGAGAGAGGCAAGAGAGATGGTGAGAGTCGGGTGAGAGGTGAGAGGGAAAAGCGAACATTATCTATTGATAGAAACGAACGACATTCACTGCCTGTCTCTATTCACGGAAAACTCCTGTGGACTTTTCCAAGACCTCCTATAGATAATGGCAACTCCCTTTCCATACAACGGTCAAAGGTATCATCGTAATATCAAGGAACTATATATACCTTACTAGGAATTCCTAAAGCGGAAAATTCCTGGAAGGCTTTCCCAGCATCACCATGGGCTATATACCAATATATGGGTCTCTCTCACTGTGAGCAGCTGCTTTTTCCTGAGTAGTAGTACTGGGACATGTGGATGACACCTGGAGTATCTATATGTACATATAGAAAAGAAACTGCAACACTCCTAGATTGTGCAATAGCCAGCAAGCTAACCCCAAATACCTAAAAATATATACAATACAGAGATAGTACCTAAGCAAGCAACCACACCAGAGACAATCAAATCAATCAGATAGATAGATGGACTGTTTTAATGATTTCATCCTCAACTCCGCTCTCATCCCTACCCGAGAGGAAACTTCCCAACTGGTTGTTTGTTTTGTTCTCTTTCCCCTTATTCCATGCAAGATTCCCAAGATTGCATTGCATGAGGGGTACACGGCTCCCTTGTAGTGAAACCATGCAGGTAGTGAGACAATGAACAGACACATGATATATCGTAAAGCGTCCAGGCGCATTAAGGGTTGAAAAAGACACTGGGGTGTAAAGAAGGGAAAACAGAAAGAGATGGCAAAAAGGACAATTAGAAATTGATATACACAAGAAACACAAGAGGGAGAGAAAAAAAAAAAAAAAAAAGAAGCAAGAAGAAAAGTACATATAGGCTGATGTAAACTTGCTCATTAAAACGAGCCCCTTATGGCTTGAAGAGAAGGGAGATGATGCAACAAACTCCTCGTTTTTTTAGTGCCATAAAAGAAAAGTAAAAAAGAAGGAAAATCCCCATGTCTATCAATGCTCAACAACACTGAACGCGCTCTTCCCTGCATACGCCCAAGAAAACAGAAAGTGAGGCGTAGAATAACATCCCAAGGTCGCGGACACGTAAAGATTACCGGAATCATCGGCGTTCCCGTCTCGACCATACCCTTCCGAAAAAAGCAAACAGATAATAGCAGGAATCCTATGAAAAGGCCCAATTGGGACAAGAAATCCACCGAGAAGGAGTAGGTGAGAGATTGGGAAAAGCCGGAATGTAGTGGTGAAATAGGGTGTTCCATGTTCAAGGATTACTCTATTGAACCCCGAATAGCGAACCGGCCATAAGTAAATGAGTCGGAATCTGTATTAATAAGCTTTGCGATTCCCCAGGTTGCCACCTTTCTCCTCAGTGTCAATATGCCAGACAATGTAGTTGGGAAGGCCAACGACCTTGTATCCAGCTCGCTTGGCCATACGAGCGAATCCTTCGGTCTCTGCTTGGTTCTCAAAGGAGTACGCCGGGAAATTGACCCCTGTAAAGGCACATTAGAAGGATGGCTTAAAGAAGGTCTCCCCGGGGGGGGGAATACCTGATCGATGGACATCCGCTTTAACGACGATGTTCACACCACCAACCCCATCAAGTTCGATTTCTTCATCTTTGTCCTTCCTCCAGTCACCCATACTAACAAGATAGGTACGCCCAGTATCGAACTCTTTGTAGCCTTCGGCCAGGATCGTGTCAGGATCGAGAGACTGACGTAGTCTTCGGCCCTTGTCTGATTCGATCCATGAGTTGTAGTCAACTATCAAGAGGAGAGGTGTCAGTGATAATTCCTGGAGATAAACAAATAGAATGAAGCTCCACGTACATCGGCCTTCAATATCGCGACCCTCCTCGTAGCGATGAAACCAAATGTCTGAAAAAGGGGAGCGAACATTAGCATTCCATAGTTAACGGCAGGGGCTAGCAGAAGAATACATACTTGGGACGAGAACATCCTTGTCATGAGCTGTAAAATCCTCAATAATAGCTTCTGGGCTGTCAACAATATCAACGTCCCTCCAGTAGACCCATGAATGATCAGGCTTGAGAGCTGTGTATAGAAGGTAGTTGCGGGCCCTGGCAATCGCCTTACGACGTTCTCCCTGAACGGCATATGCGTGCTTGTCGTTAACCTCCATCGCAACATTCGATCCAAAGTCCTTCTGCACAATCAGCGCACTGCGAAAGGCAATCTTCTCTTCCACCTGGTCCTGAACTCGCTTCAACTCGGAAGAAAGAACTGCCAAAGTGTCATCCGAACAGTCACCGACAAGGAAAGCCAAATCAATTAACTCATGAGGATACGTCAGCTTGTAGAGCAGGTCGAAGTACTTGGGAAGATAAGCAGCGGCATCCCGTAGTGGTGTTAGAATAAGGACTCGCTCCTGATTCAAAGCAGCTTTCGACGTCGATTGGATAGGGTTGAGATCGACGTTAGAGATAGTGCTAGAGTTGATCTCGTAAGGCTCGTGGTGGTTGAAGATGACAGGAGTTTGAAGATGCGCATTCCATTCAACCATCTCATTGATGGACATTTGCATCGGCGACTTTGACGAGCCGTAGCAATAGAAACTATAGTAGCAAAGGTAGACAAGGTCAGCATTGTACATTATTTCTGGGGCGTTGCAGATAGACACCCGGAGACCTACTTTTGCATCTCGGAAGCCGACTTGCTAATCCCTCGCCATAGCAAAATCACTAGACCGGTAACCGCTAAAGAGACCAGGAATCTCGTCCGCGTCAGAAGCACAAGAATGGCCTTCCATGGCGGTAACCTAGCCTTGGCCGACTTCCACGTTACTCCACCCTTGGGAAGTAGCATGTTTCGGGTTCCTAATTAACCCAAGTCCCGACCCTGTTAGTAATAAATAATACCTGCGAGCAACAGGTATGAGACGGAAGGGAAGAAGGTAAGATATCGGAGGTAAACGATCAGGCGTCGAATAATGCGACGGTGATGGCGGCAACGGCGACCAGATTATCCCCCTAAGCCCCCGTTTCAAGCTGACACGCCCAACGCAAAGACCAGTCTTTGTGGTTCGTGGGAGATGGAGAATCGGTAAGGACGAGCGACCGGTGGGTGTTTAACTCGAGATGACGTTAACCGGTCGCAATCCGGGACAGAACGGGATGTAATCTCTGAGAGAAGTACGGCGACGTTGACAACCTCTGTTCGGCACGAGATCGATTTGACTCTCCGACCGACGACGATGGAATGATTTATTCAGGAGGGCCGGGCAGAAAAGTCCGTGCCGCACGGAGCAGACGACCAAGGCAAGAAAGAAGAGAAGTAAAAACAGCGCCCGAAAGAACGGACTGGGGAGGAGATGAATATGAAAAAGGGAAGCCAAATGGACGTTAATAGTGGGAGGAAGAGAAAGGAGGTGTAAGAATGTCCGGGGTGAGCCGTGAGAGTTCTCGACCTGTCAGCGAGGAGCCACTCTGTCCTCCGCCGATGATGGTTGGGTTCCTCTGCACGACGTTCCGCGTAAAGTAGCAGCTGGGGAAAATAGCACCAGATGTACTGTCGTTGAGAATGGAAGTCCAGACTAGCAACCAACTTCCCATAGCCTGCTTTGCGGTGCCCGTTGAATGTTCTGCAAGCAGTGTCCGCTGGCACCTGAAGTCCGGCAGGCTGCAGCGACCAGGGGCGCCGTATTGTTAATACAGCACCGTACGCCGAGCTGCTTCTTTTTATAGAACCTTCACACTTCCGCTGGAGTCCAGACTTGTCCAAGTTATGCGCTATGTCGCAGGTTACGATTACTATTATAATTACCAATCTGCTTAGCCGTTCCCCTCCACGCCTCCGAACCAACTTACTGAGATCTGGGAACTTGAAAGACGATGACAATAGCATCAGTGTGAACATGCAATCAATTATTACGTTCCTACAAGAGTAGTGATCACACACAGTAGAATCGAAAGTACAAAACAAGTAAAAGGATCGTCTATGAAACCGTAAAAGCAGATAGCGCTGGAACAAACTGTTAACTCATCGGAGTAGAATCGACATAATAACACAACCCTAAACTTGCACGCTGGCCTCCTGGTATGGGTAAGCCACTGGAACACCCAATAGAGACAAATTATCAGAGCGGCCAGCGGCGAGGAATACTTAACGAGATGGGAGACGAGGAATTGACCTTATGGCGAATCTACAGGACCATAGAACAGAAAACACGCAGAACCTTCATATCGACCGTCCTTTACAAAACAAACTGGAGGAGAGCACCAAAGAGAGCAGCCATTCCCATAGAGGGAACGTCAACAATATTGGCAATGGCAGCAGAGTGACTGG
Organism: Monascus purpureus; assembly: GCA_025999795.1. Classification (NCBI taxonomy): domain Eukaryota; kingdom Fungi; phylum Ascomycota; class Eurotiomycetes; order Eurotiales; family Aspergillaceae; genus Monascus; species Monascus purpureus. Next base: position 232,501 of record AP025346.1, on the reverse strand, counting down.
AAGTGGAGGAAGCGCTGCTGCTGGTGCCGGTGCTGGTGCCAGAGGTGCCAGACGATCCATCGTTGGTGCTAGGGTGTGCAGTCTCGTTGTGGCACTTGAACTGGCCACCAACGACGCCGTCATTGTGAAGCTTGCTGAAAGGAGCACATGAGAAGTTGCCAGTGCTCTGGATGTTGAGGGCACCCTTGACCTGCTTGAGGGCAGGGAGATCGGCACTGAGGCTGGGTTAGTAGATGCATACCACCAAACAGATTCCAGTCCAACTTACATATTGAATTCACCGCTGAAGTCAAGAGCACCTCCAATGGTCTGAAGAGACGGGAAAGAGATGTTCTCCAGCTTGTCGTTGCGGGCGATGGAGAATCCACCGTTGACAGTCTTCAGCAGAGGCAAGCTGAGGTTGTTGAGCTTGGAGTTGCCGACAAAGCTGATATCGCCAGTCGAGGTAAGGTTGGGAGCGCTGAAGTTCAGGAAAGAGTCGCCATAGAGGCCAAGAAGACCCTTAAGGATGTGGAGAGACGGCACGCTGACGCTGCTGACGTTGCGGAGAGAGATGTTGGCTGCAGTCTCCAGATTGGGAAGTTCAAGGGAAAGAGTGTCAAGGTTTCCAGCAAAACCGATAATGCCAGTAGAGTTCTTCAATTCGTTCACGTTGACGGTCTGCAGAGCAGGGTTCTCTGCGATGTTGAAGTCACCAACGCTCTCCAAGGAGATACCATCGAGGCTGGTGAGACCGGTATTGACAATGGAGACAGAGTCAGCCTGAGAAACACCCTTGGTGAAGGACAGGGTTTGCAGGAGGGGCAGAGCCTCGAATTCGATGCTGCCAACGCTGTTGAGAGAGCCGAAGTTGAGGGCAGTAAGTCCGGTAAGGCCGTTCAGGGAGAATGCCTCTCCAATGGAGCCAAGCTGAGGGGCAGTCAAGGAAGTGACGTTCTGAGCACCCTTAGATGTGAGGCTGCCAGTGATCTGTTCGACTCCGTTCAAGCTGATGTCGCCGGCAGCCTGCGTCACAATTTCAATATCACCCTTGAAGGTCTTGCAGCTAGCGAGTACACTAGCATCGCCGGAGCTCTGGATCTTGAGGGCACCAGTAGGTTGGCAGGCTGCGGCCAGTCAGCGAATTGGCACCATTGCTATCCCGAACATCTTGTACTCACCGTCGGAGGTTCCAGTAGCAGTCTGAGCCAATGCGAGATGGCCCGCTGCCAGCACAGGTAAAAGGTACTTTCCGTAGGCCATTGCGAATGAAGACCAGATGGAGGGAAAAGTTGCGAAATTAATTTGATACTATTTGAGGTAGAGAAACGACAGGGGTCAGTTTGTCCATTTTGAATCCGAGAACATGGGATACAATGAAAAAAAAGGGAAGCCAGAATTTGTAAGAAGCAAGGAAAAAAGGATAAATAAACTCACCAACGATAGACTAGAATGGGGGTTAAGATGCGAGTTGATGCTATAGTCCTTGAAACCAAAACAGGGAACAGGGGACTATGCGATGGCGCGTTCGGATAAAGAATGGGCAGATGAAAGTGGTGTTTGAAAGAGTGAAAGAAAGAAGGATGAAAGCTTTAACGAGGGACAAGGACGAAAAGGCAAGGAGCTGCCAAGTGTGACCTGTATTGGGCAAGCACTCACAGGGAATGAGGTTGGAAAGGAGGAGGAGGAGAGGAGGAAGGGAGGGCGGAGGGCGGACAGGATATTAGAGGATTTGGACGCGGTTCCCGAGCTAGCACCAATCAGGCATAGAGCCAAACAGGAAGCAGAAAGGGGCGTGGCCCGAGGGTGGGGCGTTTGGTTACTAGCGTTGTGACGTATCATAATGGCCGAGAATATAAGAGGTATGATTGGCGGGAGTCTGAAACTAGCACTGAGACTAATGAGTCCAGGACTAGTGCCTAGCATTCCTCCTGAATGCTCCACTCACAGCCGGCCGTCCTTCATATTTAATATTGAGATCTGCTGCGATCGTGGCTGCTGGAGGTATCATATTCATTCTATTCTGTCGTGCTCGCTCCATTCTCCCTCCCAGGGAAATGGAAGCTAGGCGTCTTCGTCCTCCGTGTGCCTGGAGATCGACTTTGATCTTCTTCCGCCCAGAGGCCTAGAATATTAGCAGGAGTGCCTGATTTGGTGGATACAGCTTTCACGTGGATCCGCCACATCTTGCCCTGTTCGAAACAACGGCAATAATAACCATACACCATTATTCAGGACTGAATAACATCCTGATCGTCACCTGTTATTTCAACGAACCTAATGCAATTGCCACAGTTGCACAGAGTTATCTCTGTTTGATCTACGCTGTACAATTGTACATATGGATCTTTGCACGGCTGCTTTCTGTCAGTGGCAATAACTAATAATAATCTGCAAAGATTGGCACTGTGCGTGTCTCTCTTTAATTACCTAGTTATGCATCCTCTATCTATCCATCATATCTACTGGTCATCCGATGTGGCTTGTCTGGACGTCCAGTAAAACATCCCTGCAGGGAGTACGACGACTGTCATAAAAAAACAGGAAAATCCCCTTGTAATATCCTACGGACATCCGTGCCGTTGACTGCCCACGACGAAGATTATAATTATCCATGACATGATTGATGCCCTTCCTGTTTATTTATTTAAAAATACTATTATTCCCCTCAGTTAAGATTTTACAATGTGGGCCGAATCCAGCTTCCCCTTGATCTTTTATCCGAATTCCTTATCTACTTTCCCTTTTGGTTCTGGTGGAGTTTGATTTTCTCGTACTGTGGTACGGAGTACAGCGTCCCAACTTACTATCATGAGTCAAAAAAAAAAAACATTACAACCTCTGAGGTTCTGAGGACCAGTCTATCACCAAAGCCATCATCGTCGCTCTCTTCGTCATATCCGTCGAAAACCTCAGCCGCACCGGACATAGAAACAATTCTATTAAGATACAACGCGATGCCGACAGGTCGTTTGAGTAAATCTGCCGAACTTTTCAGGTCGAGTATCGGTTTTTTGGCAGGTAAAGGCACGTGAAGAGGGTGTAGAGTGACTAAGCTTTCCTGCTGGAAGAAGGCTGTGTCGGAGGTCGAGCTGTAGGAGTGCTTGGATTCCTGAGAGCACTGTCGCGAGAGAGAATCACCTTCCGAAAACTCATCTGAGATGTAGTCCTCGGGGTCAAATCTAGCTGTAGGTATGGCCTATCTTTCAATCTCCATGGAATTGTCGGCATATCCGTCATCATACGCCATTTAAATCAAGTAAAGAACCATTCTCCGAGGAAAACCATGTTGCGATATAAGGCCGGGTTATCTAGATCCCTGGGTCGATTGTCACCGTCGCCTATGAAGAAACTGTATGGGGGACGAACAAGTTCAAAGAGCTGACCGCTATTGAGCATGTTGTTGTGCCCGTCTCTGAAATACCTGTCTGCCCCTTGTTCGTTCCGGTGCTTTGGTCTTCGGCCTTGGTGGATTCAATTCTTTAAATCCGTACGGATTCTCTCCAGATGTCTTCTGGTTCAAGTAAAAGCTTTGTAGCGGGTGCATTTGAGGGTTATGAGTGGTCAAGGTAAAAGTATCCCCGGACTTATTTGTCTTGAATTCCTATCTTCATTGACCGCATGGAGAGTGTTCCTCTGGACATGTGTTAGGTCTCGAGATGAAAGGGGTCTCGAGGATATCAACAGTATCGAAGCCGCTATGCGGCTGCTTTTGCTGCCGGTAAAATTCGTCTGTCAGGGCTTTCTCATCATCTGACAGTAGATAGAACTGGATGCAGGATGAAAAGTCCTCTTGTCCAGAAATCGTGCTCGTGGCTGTTCAAACATATCAGATTGTGGCAGCCACCAGATAACTTTATTAGGCTGATGGATCACAAAACAACTCCATGTGGCAGTTACTGAGATTGCTTTGATCAAAGAAGAAATATAACAGTGTCTAGAGAAATCATTTCGGGACTCAATATCAGAAGTCGAGAAGAGTATATTGCCATGGTGAATCCCACGTTTATATAGCGCTTTGGGACATTCCATTAACCTGATATGCGTACCAAACTACTATTCACTTCGGTGTGAGGTCTCTCTCTTAAAGTTAAGGGCCTGCTGCAATTAAATTGAACTTCCAATTGCTTCATTTTATTCTTTTATACGGACTGGGTTAATTAACTAATTAACTTAACTAACGTAGTTAAGAGTATAGATTAGTCATGGCTGTGTTGCAATGACGGCCAGTGCCAAGCCTGAGGCTGCAATAATGTCAAGCTTAACATCAGCAGCGGGACTACTCATCATTCTATTCTGTTGCTTTCTAGTTATGTCCATTATTTAATATTATCTACGGCCCTAAGCAGTAGTCTTCCAGTTTGTGAGCCGGCTGGCCGTTCCATCTTCCCCCACAACAGCAACCGGCCAGTTACGCACTGCTACGGAGTAGCTTCTACTCTGTCAAGAGCATATTCAGCTTACAACGAAATAGACCTCTACAATGGCCTTGCGGCGTTCAGCTCGCTTGAGCGCTATTCCAAGTGCAATGGCCGCTTCATTGCAAGGGAATCCAGAATCTAGGAGATTGAGCACAGGGAAGCCAAATGGGATCACGAAACCACCACACAGGTCTTCCAAAAGAGGGAGCAAAACTCGCAAGTCAACAGTAGAAAAGCCTCTGAGAGGAGGTAACCCCATTCGGATTACCAGAACCGCTTCTTCTAATGCTACTCTTATAGTGAACGCTGCACGAAGACGGAGCTTCGAAGGCGATCTTGATGACAGCAATGGACCACCCACTAGCGGAACCAGCAGACCACACACCCCTCCTTTACCCTCCATGGACAGACCTGTTGAACCCCACAGAACTAATGCCACCCTTCTGACTCCCGGTGGCTCATCGCGTGTGGCATACCCGCCGGACGCGGATCAGATCTCGCCCAGCAAAATCGGCCTGCCGCATCCAACAGCTACAACGGGCAATCTTCTCGAAAAGGCCGTGGCACATCTGATCGCGGCGGAGCCACGACTTAAACATATTATAGATCGACATCCCTGTCCTCTATTCTCACCCACAGGACTGGCGGAGGAGGTTGATCCATTCCGCAGCCTAGCCAGCAGTATCATTGCACAGCAGGTTTCAGGAGCGGCGGCCAAATCCATCAAAGACAAGTTCATTGCATTGTTTAACAACAAGGATGTTGAACCTGGTGATTTATGGTCACAAGCAGCTGCCTATTTCCCGACCCCGGCGGAAGTCGCTCGCTGTGACATTTCCACGCTCCGAACTGCGGGTCTCTCCCAGAGGAAAGCAGAATACATCCAAGGACTTGCTCAGAAGTTCGCCAGCGGCGAACTAAGTACCGAGATGTTGCTAAGGGCGAGCGACGAGGAGCTAGTCGAGAAACTAACCGCTGTTCGGGGTTTAGGTAGATGGTCTGTCGAGATGTTCGCGTGTTTTGCTTTGAAACGCATTGATGTTTTCTCCACCGGTGATCTAGGAGTGCAGTATGTTTCTATAAGTCTCCCTCCATTTGCACTAGGCTGGGAAATGTCCGAGATTATCGGAGAAGAAAGATGGGAACTAACGGTCCACCCACCTGGTCGAAAGTGAAGAAATGGCTGATGATAGAAAAAAAAAAAAAAAAAAAAACAGAAGAGGCTGCGCCGCTTTCATGGGAAAAGACGTGAACAAGCTCAAAGCCAAAGGTGGCAATAAGTTCAAGTATATGTCCGAGAAAGACATGCTGGAATTAGCCGCCAAATTCGCTCCATATAGGTATGTTCCGTTCTATGGTTGATGCACTTGTACTACACAGCACAGTTTCCTTCTAGCTTCATATTTCCTTCATGTTTGACGGAGCTGAAAATTGTCGATATCTCACATTCGAAATCCTAGGAGCCTCTTCATGTGGTACATGTGGCGAGTGGAAGATGTGGACATTGCTGTTTTAAACTGAATCCTTTGTCCGCGTTTGTTGATAATATTATATACCCTGTGGCCATTCAGTGCTGGTTTCAGAGTTTGACGAGCTTTACACGCGATACCCTTCTGCATGGTGGGTGATAATATGCAGAATTCGGATGGTTCTTTGCAGCCAGATGTTCGGCACTGTGCACACGAACACATTTTCTTATAGGTATTGCAATTCGCAACATGGATCCAATTAATGGAAGAGGCAATATATATCAACCCATGGAAAGAAAGACGAATATATATAAAGAACCATTGGATTGTACAAGTATCAGTACACAATCATGACAAGCACCAAGCAAATCAAATCAAGGGTATAAGTCTAGGTCAGAAATGAAATTTATCAGTAAGGACGGACATAACTGGACTTTCGACCTTCCCTTGAATTGAAGTGATACTGCATAGTCACAGAGCTCTATACTCTTTTCCCTCTCTCTCTTCTCGCAATATGAGGTACAGGAAAGCGTCCCGACATAGGATCTTCGAATCGACGAATAGGACCGATTCAAACCAAACCAAATCAAACCAAATCGATAATAAAAACCACCATTTATTTCTTGACAACAAGCAGGTCGAGCTCCTCGCGCTCCTTCTTCTCCTTCTCGACCTCGCGGATGATGGGGCTGAGATATTCGACGTCCTAGTTATTCAAAAGAGATCACACGGATACGTCAGTAAGAATTCTTCAGTTGTGTTTTTGATTTTTTTTTCATCTCAAATAGCTTGCAAGAGGCCGTTGTTCCAGCTTGCGGTATGTTGTATGGTGGGTTACAAATCCGCACCCCGGGATTGGCCGATCTGCTGATGCGGGGAGAAAAAGATGAAAGATTGAACTTACCTCTTCGGGCTTGGTTTGCTCCGCGGGAGGGAGGAGGGTATGGGAGATAGAGCACTGTTGTTGGATGTGTTAGACTATGTATGAAGTCGTAGGTATGTTCACGGTGGTCTCAATCTCGAACCTGGAAAGCTCTGCGGATGCGGAAGATACGGTCGTAAGCTTCCTTGGGAGGTAGGCGCTTGATGGCAGTTTGGACAGTGTCAGACTCCTCAGGAAGCAAGTCATCGAACCTAATTGTCATCTTGTCAGCAAACTGTCGTGTGTAGAAGATGAGGTACGTTGATGGTAGAAGGGGGGTCTGCGAAGACGAGATGACGGGAGAACGCGATTTTGACAAGAGATATCGTCCATTGACTGAGAGAAACCCTCCCTCTTCATCCTTTCGCTTTCATGCTTCGGATCAATTGAATCGAGAGAAGAGCAAAATCATACCTCAGACCAAGCTTCCTGTAACCAGCCGCATCGGTATACCAGTTAGCGATGGGGGTCAACCAGCGCTTCAGCAGGGGGCGCTTGACAATGTAGTTGGTAAGAGCCGACATGGTGCAGGATCCCAGTAGGGGCCTTTTAAATCCAATTGCGAGGCTGGCGTGGAGGGATGGGATCACAAAACGAGGTCAATCAAGCAGACAAGACGTCGTGCAAAGCGGCGGCTCCGAACAATTCCAAAAACATCCGACGATGAGAGCCTGAGGCTACATAATCACGTGGTTAATCACGTGGCATGCATGGTAACGCTGGTAATGCCATTACCCCATCCTGGTAAAAATACTCATGTGCCGTGCCTAAGGCAGGTATCAGATGAAGTCGGCATTGACCGGACATATCAACTCCACTTGAGATACATTCACCTCCCAACACCACCGCGCATGCTGTCTACCTCCCTCCCTTCCATCCGATTCCGCTCTTCCAATTGCCCAATCTTTGGGGATTGCTTCCCCGAGGACTATAAATTGGACATGCAGGCTGTTTGACTGCTGACAGTTGACCTGGATCCTGATCCGTTGTCTGACAGAACCCTTGTCGGTGCTGACTCGTGACACCCACCGTCTGTGCTCTTAATTAGGGTAAATCCATAACGTGTCTGCGAGACGATTACACCAGATAAACCAGACTCGACCCTCCGATCTGAATAGACCGGTCAAGTACGGACTATAACTGGGGAAAAAAAAAGAGGGGGAAAAAGCAAAAAGAGACAGTTCAAAGGCCCGTGGGTTCCGGGACGGGCACCGATATGCTCGGGTCCGGGAACCCTCAGTGCTAGAAAAGACGGACGGACAGGACAAATAGACCTGCGTGGGCGCTGGCTGCAAGAAAGGATGGTGTCAGGACCAGCCAGTGGCTCTCGTGAAGAGCGGCAGGTTTTCCCCCACGAAGACGGCCACTCCTCACCGACGAGCACCGCGCCCCATCGACATTCTACAACTTCGCCATTGATCACCCGCCTTCAACTTCTTTCGACAAACATACCCGAATATTATGTCGCGCCTTTTAGTGGGGCTTGTGCGGGAGTGGCGTCAGGGATCGTGACGTGCCCTTTAGATGTGATCAAGACCAAACTACAAGCCCAGGGAGGATTTACGCGAAGAGGAGGCAATGTTCCAGCAAAAGTACTGTATCGTGGCATGATAGGCACTGGGAAGGTCATATGGCGGGAAGAAGGTATCCGAGGACTTTACCAAGGCCTAACTCCTATGCTACTAGGATACCTACCCACCTGGGGCGTTTACTTGTCAGTCTATGATAGTTCCCGGGAATTTTACTACGATAAAACAGGTCAGTATCGGCTGTTTGAAAATATAAAATCGAAGAGACGATTATTGACTATTCATTATAGAAAGTTGGTGGCTATCAAGAGGATACGCTTCCGTCACGGCTGGCGCATGCTCCACAATCATAACGAACCCAATATGGGTGGTAAAAACAAGACTTATGACCCAGAGCCTCACATCCAGCACGGAAGGGTTCAGGGCTCCGTGGCAGTACTCAGGTGCACTTGATGCTGCTCGAAAAATGTATAAAAACGAAGGAATTCTTTCATTCTACTCTGGTCTCTCAGCGGCTCTGCTGGGGTTGACACATGTGGCCATTCAATTCCCACTCTACGAGTACTTGAAACTGGCATTCACGGGTTATGGGATCGGCGAGCACCCTGAGGATGGCAATTCACATTGGGTCTCCATTTCGCTTGCTACATTCCTGAGCAAGATCTGCGCGAGCACTATAACGTATCCGCACGAGGTCTTACGGACGAGGCTCCAAACGCAGCAGAGAAGGCTGCCAGTAAATTCATCCGAAGAACTCACTTTCCGTGGAGGCTTGGAACACCCTGGACCTCGTTCCGTGACAGCAGCATCATCGGATGGCATGCCCAACCGACCGTTATACAAAGGCGTATTCAAGACCTGTCAAACTATTTTAAGGGAAGAAGGCTGGCATGCCTTTTACATTGGAATTGGCACGAATCTCTTCCGCGCTATTCCAGCTGCCATGACAACCATGCTTACATATGAATATTTACGGAAGCTCATCCAGAATTTCCAACATGAAGGAGAGAAGCATAAGCTGCTGCTGCAAAAGGAGGGTTTTGAAGATATTCCATGAGGGAAGACGGAGATTAGTGAACAAGATTTTGAGGAACCATGATATATGTCCTCTCGTTGACTTCAACGGTCAGCAACCTCCTTGCCTCTATCTACGATTTCCATTCGAGGACCTCGAAAACCCAACATCAAGATCTTGACTACTCCTTACGACGCACTTAGAGGGACACGTTTTACCAAGGGCTCTTTTTATTTTCTCAACAGGATAGATAGCGTTGCTTTGATGGGCTTTTATGTTTTGTTGAGTAAAGGCTTTGAGATGCGCAAAGGGTAGTTTGCCAGGGCACCTGGTTTATCACCTGTTATCACATACAGATGTTTTGTTTTGCTTTGTTTTTTTTTTTTCTATTTCTCTTCTTGCAGAAGATTTCTAAGCCCCCTTTTACTGTGGGCATTGCACCTTTGCATTTCTTTTCGCCCGCTGCCTCTCGACGCAGAGCATACATATGTTTTCTTCAGTTTCTTATCTATTCATTGTGGACATACAAATATGACCAATACCGTGAACAGACCCCTTTTCTCCTTATAGACAATAGGCCGGGCGTAGGGATGTTTTGATTAATGCAACTGGAGGTAGAAGGTGTCAGTTGATCCGTGTTGCATCAGATTTAGGCCGCTCGCCCGAGACAAACCCACCAGATAGAAATAGAAAATGTAGATATACATTCATTCATGTACAGCACTTATGCTTTCTTCCTCTTTTCTGCCTCCTTACTTTCCTCAAGAGCCTGCTGCACCCACGACTCCGACCGGAGAGATACAGATGATCGTTCCCGATACGAACGCGGATGATCATCCTGGCCAGCTGGATGAGGATTCGCCGCCTCGCGACGCGCAGAGCGGATCGAACTGATGCAGTACGAGCAGAGGAGAATAGCCATGGTAAAGGCTGCTATGGGGGCATTGAGGGACTGGATTTGTTTGAATTAGGGTTAGGACCATGCATTCATTCTCTTCCTTTCCTTTTCTGGATTCTTTGCATTTCGGATGTCCCGGGTGTCCAATATCACACAGGGATAGGGGACGGGTAGAGCATCCAGCAGAGTAAACGAAATGAATAAAAAGAGAGGAGAGGAATCCGATGTCCTTAGGAGAAGCTCCATAGTCCATATGGAGGGCCGGGTGAAGGATACGATCGACTTACACCGGTAGTTCTACCAAGGACCTTTTTTGGTTCCGGCATTGTTCAATTGGCAGGCCTGCATTACTGGACTTAGTTTGTGCTTCTGGATGGAGTATATGTACAGGATTATGCTCATCTTACATGTGTCAGTACCAGATTCATAGATTGTTCCTTACGGATATGGACATATATTATTGTCACCAAAACAGTGATGTTCGACATCCTGGACCGCAGATGTTACATAAGCCGAACGTGGAAAATTATTCCTCCGTCAGAGGTTAACTCCGGTCGGAGTTATGTAATATAACAGTGTATCCTCCGCGTATCCTTCAGGTTCCGGCATTTTCGAAAGCTTATCAGACTACACGGCGTACGCACCGGTGAAACATACCTAATCCCCTGTATCGGCCGTATGAGACTGTCGAAACGGACCGAAACATACTGGTTTGCAATGATGGGGCCATGAAATCAGCACCGCGATAGGATATGTCGTGGGAGAGCACGCTGATATCATGGATGAAGATGGGATCCAATGGTGATGGATCGACCAGCAAAGCCTCGCAAAGCATATGCAGCAGCGACTGCCAACAAGGACCGGTGTGTCCAGAAACGCCCCTTTAAATTACAACAAGAAATACCGGTATTGTCACAGTTAACGTCATCAGCCGAGCCCGCGCGTAACTCCGAAGGGAGCGACGCCATTTACCGCAACAGGCATAGCGCTCCGGTATCGCGCTATCTGATTCGCATTATATAAGTCAAGCCCCATCTGTCGTATGCTGAGTAATCAAATCTGATAAATCCTAAATTCTCCTCCGTTACGACATCGCCCATCTTTCCTTCAACATTCCCCGGCTGCTTCTTCGACCTGCTGGCAACGCCCACACCGTCCTTTTAAAAATTATACCCTTTCCTTCCATTTTCTTGTGTTTCAAAGCGGATTTAGACCCTTCTTTCATTCTCATAATGTTCAAGCGTCTGGCTGTCGTCGCCCCGCGTGCCGTGGGCAGAGTCGTCTCGCCTCGTGTCTCGCCTGCTATCTCCAGTCTACAGGCACAACCGGCACTTCGGCTCCAGAGGAGAGGCTATCATGAGAAAGATAAGTACTTCCTCAAATTCCGAGTACCATGCCAGGGCGGCATTGGTGGCTCCAGTATGCCGAGGAAAATGCTGACCGTCCCTGCACTGCTAGATCACTATAACAATCCTCGCAATGTCGGATCCTTTGGTAAGGGTGAGGTCGATGTTGGCACAGGCCTCGTCGGCGCCCCTGCATGCGGTGATGTGATGAAACTGCAGATCCGCGTGGACAAGGACACCAATACGATCAGCGATGTCAAGTTCAAGACTTTCGGATGTGGTAGCGCCATTGCTAGCTCTAGCTACCTGACTGAACTCGTGCGGGGGATGACTCTTGATGAGGCTGGTAAAATCCGGAACACCGAAATCGCCAAGGAGCTATGTCTTCCTCCTGTGAAGCGTATGTTTTGTCGACCCCCACTTTTTGAGACGCATATTGATGCATCAAAGAATGCCATTGACTCGATGCTAATAACATCTTAGTACACTGCTCCATGCTTGCTGAGGATGCCATCAAATCCGCCATTTCCGATTACTATACAAAGAACCCCAAGGCCAAGAAGACCGATCTTAGCGGAACATCCGCTTCCCTTCCCGAAGTCGAAGCCGTCGCCGAGAAGGCAGCGGCTAGCGCCTAAATAAATTGAAATTGAAATTGAAACCGAAGATGATGAAACGGGGTTGATATCCAGGTGCATGTGGTTTTTCCTTTTCCCGAAAATGTCATGGGTGTTCCCATATTTCTACGTTTTAAGGGAATCTAAGAAATTCGACATTCGTTTCGACACACGGGGGAGTTGTGTTTCATCGCACCGAGCAACGGCTTTATTACCAATTTGCAGTTTGCACACTGGCTGAGAATGTCATGTTGCAGTGAAAATTGGAGGAGCGCTTGAAATACGCGCTTAATTGCCATTTCCAGACGAACGGGTTTTGTTTGGGTTGTACGTGTACAGAATATTTATCCGTCAAATTTCCTATTTTCTCTTTTCTTTTTCTTTTTCTCTCTTTTTCCTTTGTCTGGAAGGGCAATATTTCATTTATCGTCTTGTACATGATTGAGTGATGGCCGAGGCAATCGTCTTTTTTTCGTTTTATTTATAGGCAAAATGACAGGGCGCTTGCGTTGATACTTGGGTATAATTATCAGTCCTTGTATATCGTAGATCCTGCTTTTATACTAGGCATTATGCTTCATATATGGTAGCTAGCTGTAATGATTATTTACTTATATATCAAGTCTCCATGACTATGAAATGTACAGCGAATGCACATAGATAAAAAGAAGAAAAAAGAAAAGGAAAAGAAACAACCAAGCAAATACCACAAAAAACGATGTTTTAACACACTGTATTTACTTCTATTTTCACTTTCCTTTTGTCCCTGCCCTATCTTCATTCTCATATTAATTTCTCCTCCGCTGGCTTCACTTCAAACGGCCGTCCGTATCCCAAACCGACTCTTCAAAGACAACACACGCTCGTACACGGATAACTTCAGCTCAACACGCATGTAAGTAAACCATGCCTTGAGGAAGTTCCAGAGATTAGAGGGTCGGAAGAGCACACCACCGCTTTCGTGGATGGATTCCATGTTCTCTTCGAAGACGCAACGTGTGGCGTAGCGGGCTAGGATGAGAAATGTGCGGACGGGGCCCTGGCGAGTGTGGAGGTTTTCGTCCAGGCTGCGCGCTGTAAATAAGATGAATGTGTAAGTTTGAGCTTTCTATATAACAGAAAGAGAGGGTAACGTACTGAGATCGTTCGTCTTGAGAATTAGAAGAATAATCCGCGGTACCTTGCTGAGCAAATCAACTAGTTGCTGTAGCATGCCATCGCCAAGTGCACCAGTGATCTGTTCCTTCTCGGCAGCGGTACGGGAGGAAGTGACGTTTTTGTTAACCAGGACGCTGTAGTCTCTGCCCGTGATGGCGGAGGCGAAGAGCGGGAACTGCTCGTCCGTGATACCTGCGACCTCATGCGCGTACTTGCGCATTTTTGGTATATCTGCGTCGATGACTGCTAGCCACATCTTGGCATAGTTGCGGCGCATATCACGGGGGATATCGCGATAGAGGCCGTGGTCGTAGAGGATGATGTCGAAATTGGGATAACGCCGATTAGGGTTCTTGCGAATGGCAATGTTGCCGCCGTGCGGATCGCAATGCAAGGGGGCATCTTCGCCGAATATCATTTCGTTGAAGATATGCGCCAAAGCAGCGGAGACTTCGTCCCGGTCAATGCCGTTGGAGTCGAGGTATTCAAGATCGTCGGGGCGGTGGCCAGTAACGTAATCCATTACAACGAGGCGCTCCTTAGCCCATATTACTAAAAGGAAATTGTCAGGACGATGTCTTATGGCTTTTCAGAGAGAAATAAGAGACCATACCGTCCGGAATCACCAATGGGGCATTCGGATGCTTCTTGAAGTACTCTCTCGTCCTAGCCGCATTCCTCGCCTCATTCCGGAAATCCAATTCCTGCGGCAGAGACATATCCATTTCTCTAGATAGCCATTCAAGGTCGTACTCGGGGAAGAACCGCTTGAGCATCGAGAACGTAAACCGCGTCAATGCCAGGTCCAACGGCACCCATTCTGCTAGTACAGGATGCTGCACCTTGACAGCAACTTTATTTCCCGAGTCTTTCAATGTGGCAATGTGAACTTGTGCTAAGGAGGCGGCCCCGATCGGCGTGGGCTCGAACGTTTCAAAGAGCTCGTCCATAGTATGACCCGTGTCGGTGACGAGTAAGTTCTGAATGGATTCGATCGACGAGACGGGACAATTGTCTTGCAACGGGATGAAAGTTGTCGTCCATTCTAACGGAAGTAAATAACTCATGCTGCTCAGGTGTTGTCCTAATTTTATGAAGACGGATCCATTTTTCTCGAGAACGTGTAGTGTTCGTACCGCACAGCGCTTGTGACATGCCCGAAGAGTTTCTGCGTATTCTTCTGGAGGAAGTTGGTCCCGGAGTTTGAGAGTCTTCCGATAGCTGTTTCGCTCTATAAGCCAAACTAGCCCGATGAGAACAATCCAGGAGATACCTCGTCCAAACTTACTCATTGATACAAACGGCCAGCGCGCCAACGACCCTCCCACTTCTCGTCAGAGCATAATATACATGCTCAATCTGATCATAGAGAGTAATAGTTCCCACGCCCAGCACAGTCCCGATCACTGCATATTTGATATACTTCCGTCGAAGATTTTTAGAATCGGAATCCGTCCGCGTATACCCATTATAGTTGGCCCCGGCGCCTCTCGTAGCGTTCAACGTCGAAGTCCTCGTGGAATAGGTCCTAGAGAGGGTCCATCCCGGAGAACAATGCCAGTGCCAACAGGTCGTTGGTGGGGTCGTTATAGTAGTCGCGATTGACGAGCGGGAAGAAAAGAGCCTGAGGGAAACGGTCGACTTTAGCCGATTGTTCGACACGCCATTATAGTCGTATTTGTATTTATTTTTGAACACCGCAGCAGGATCACATATGGAAGCCCGCAGCGGAATGCGGAATGATGCTCTCATTCCGTACACAACGGCGCTGCGCAGAGAAGAACAGAGTGGGACTTGGACTTTTTTTCAGCGCTGCCGTTCCTGCACATGGGGGGGGGCCTCAGGCCATTGTACTCTGTAGTGCGACAGAGCGAATCCAGACCAGATGGATGAGAGTCAGGGCCTGAAATGGAACAGGCGAGAGGTTGGCGGGAGAAAGGGAGAGCTGGTTTCCTGTTGTTCTGGTGTATTAACGCATGTCTTTCCGTTGGATTTTCTGCGGCGGCTCTTCCTCGGCGCCAACCGGAGCCACTGCCAGCATTAAATTATTCGCCTCACGCTCTGGCCACCACGGTAGAAATACAGATAATAAACTACAGAATATATGGTGAAATAGAAAATATGCTACTACTAGGCCGGTCGTATTGGAGTTCTCTATGTATCCTATCCAGCGCGCAACCATCTCGCCGCTCCGTGTAGGTAAGAATCACCTCCGATATGCTCCCAATTAATGTCCGTTATCCAGTAACCATTGACCCAGAGAAGGGAGGAAAAGGAAAATTAAAGAAATAACTAGAGCTCCCAAGGCAAAAGCAAGTGCAGTTCGCATCAACGATGCCAAGAGACGGCAGTCAGTCGAGGAAGAGAGTGAAAACAGAAAATACCAGTTCCCAGAGTCCAGTACGCCCATATTATGCATGTACTCAACGGGGAAATAAAAGGAGAGATCGTGCATATGAGAGTCAGAGTGGGAGAACAGATCAAATGAGTGGTCAAATCACGACAGTTCGGCGTCTGCAATCGTTGGCCTGCGACGACGAGGTACCATCGAACGTCGACGGGAGAGAGAAGGCCTGGTGTCTTCATCCGGTGAAAGCTCAACCTGAGACAGCCTATGAGACAACCCGCGAATGACTCTGTTTCTCACTGCGATCGAACCGTTCGCCCCTGGGGAAAGAAGACTAGGGCCAATGCTGCTATCCTGGCTCCTAGGTCGCAACGCTAGACCAGAGCCACCAAGACCGTTACGCGAATGCCTTGGCGTCTCCCATCCATCCATAAATCCCTTCGACTGGCTCGAACGGCTGAGCTGGGGCGTAGACGGGGTAGACTGGCCGGATAAGGTCGAGGTGCTTCTCTGTCTCACGGCCGCCTTGCGCTTCCCGAGACCCAAAGCTTCACTTCGCTCACTGGATTTAATAAGTTTGCCAGCCATGTCTCTAACCAGAATGGCCGGGTCATCTTCCAGTTCCCTGATCGCGTCAAGGAGATCGTAACGAGCCAGAAGATCGCCATTTTCCTCGCTTGAATCACAGATGCTGCTTACGATTCGGAGCAAATTCAACCGTACCGCAGCTTTATTGTGGTGGAGCTTTAGTCCGATCCTCGTGAAAAGATCTGGCCGGGCGAGTGTCTTAGCAATCGCAGGGCTCAAACGTAGAAGTTTCTGAAGCGGTTCCAAAATATTTTCGAATGCATTAGCCTTGGAAATTGTTAAGCATTTGACAATGGCGTCAGTGAAAGACGGCTTGTAGTGGCTATCATCCAGAAGCTGCTCTTCAACCTTTGCCGTTTCCTCCTGGAGCCTACAGAAATAGTCAGTCGGGTCATACATGGGCATCGAAATGTCGCCGTCCCACTAACCAAATGAAGATTGCGTCCAAAGCAGTGACCTGCCAGTAGGGGTCCGAGAGTAGAGAAATGTAAAACGCCAAACCTCTGTTGCGCCACAGCTCGCGACGACCGACCTTGCCAGACTGCGCCATATCGCAAAGAATGGGCAGAGCGAACTCTTTCAGTGGGCGCTCCGTCTTGACAATCTTTTGAAGAAGAGGCACGATGCCATTCAATGCAGCGTCTTCTTGACGTGACTTGTTTAGACGACACATATTGTATATGGTATTTAAAATCTGATTAGACACTTCTCGGAAATGAGGACGCTTCATTGTTGATCTCAACAGGTCTGTCAACACGTCAATAGCGTTTGAGTTTTGAAGTGCATCGAGAGTCGTGGACAACATAGACAGGTTCTTGATGAATTTCAGCATGGTTATCTGATGAACCGGTGTCATGCGTTTCAATTCTTTCAGCACCCCTAGAAGCAAGAAGTCAGAGAATGTAAAAAGGAAGAGCCTCTGGATGAAGAATGATCGTCCTTACTGTGCAGAACAGTCCTTTCAGCAACCATTTCCTTGACATGATTCTCAGCCTGTGAGAAGATGAAGAAGATATTTGCAATACGACCCTCAACAATTTCGGCAAACTCTCCTCCCTCATCCAAAACGCGGCTCAAAACTAGAGACAGAGGGTCCAGGACAGAGTTACGAGACAAAATCCTGCAAAAATCATTTTTGGGAGTGGAACCCTTGAGAAATGTGTGAGTATGCATGTTTAGCCCAAAAGGAAATGGCTGAAGCCTACCTGCAATTCGAACACACTCCAAATTCCATTGACGCCAGTTAGGACAAGATCACGTTCATCCTCGTAATCGTCTTCCAAGAATTCAACCAGGACGTTTAGGCCGCCAGCGCTAACAAACATCTGAAGTGTAAGAGTCGAGGTCTGATACATCTGCTGCACGAAGGCAGCTGCCTCAAGTCGGATCTCCTGTGGATACTTTTTGGAGGCAAATTCATTGATTATCGGTATTCCTCCGATGAAGCAGAGATTTTCCTGGATCTCATAATCGTCGAAAATGATTGCGTTGACGATCTTCAGAAGGTTGGTGATTATATCACGTCGTCGGCACATGTCGAGGATTTCCAGTATTGGCAGCATTCCATGAGCACCGATAATGACGTTTTTTGTTTCAGGGAAATCGTAGAAAATGCCTAGCAGTTGATCGGAAATATCCTCGAGGACATCATCATCCTGTGATGTCTTCAAGGAGGTAACAAGACCCTCGACTTGATTCCGAAGCCGGGCGTGTTTATCTCGCGCGATGTTGGCCTCTAAATCCATCTCGTCAAACCCCTCTTCCAGCTGCGCAAACGGGTCATCCTCATCATCCTGGTCCCCAAGCCAAGAATTGTTCGAGAGTTTTGAATTCAACATCAGGTTTCGACCCGAGTTCCCTTGCACTTTAGGGTTGTCCAAAACAACCTCGCCGGTTCCGAGGATATCAGAGAAATCTTCATCCCCCTCGTTCTCTGCAAACTTTTCGATTTCGATCGCGGAACGATTGCGTCTAACGGATATCTGCCTTTTAAGTTGACCTTGTGACTCCACGCTGTCTTCTTGAGTGAACAATCTGCTAGGGACTTTGGTAGATGATGAAGAACCCTGTGAAGCTTGGCGGTTCCTGGAATATTCCACATCCTAGGACAGTTAGAAAATTGTGCATGCAATAATAAGACGACTGAGAAATGCTCACTTGAAAGGCACCTAGCTTCCGGTCCAAGACATCTTCATTGCCAATTACGAGATCCGAGAAGTCCTCTACGGAATTCTCCTTAAACAAAGATGCTGGACGCTGTTGTCGTCTTGGCGGCATTGGGCTCTGGTTTAGAATGGGAACGTTCTGCATGGAAGACACGGAGTTCTTGCTCGCCTGCTGACGTTGGAATGGGTATGGTCGTATAGTTTGTTGAGGATCTGTCTCACCCGGCTGCAATACCGTGTCATCGGAACCGAAGCTGTCGTCGTGTCTCGTCACCGTCCCATCTAGAGATGCAAATGCCTTAAGCTTCTCAGAAGATAGCATGCCACCGAAATTATCATGTGGCCGAAGGTGAGGCAAGTGCAATGCGCTAGGAGAAATAGCAGTGACAAAGTCGTCGTCCCAGTTGTCGTCCTCTGCGGTATCTAGGGATTTGAACCTATCTGTAACGCATTTAGAGGTAGCGGTCGGTAAGGAGTCCCTCGCTGGGGGGCTCCGAGAACCAGGAAAGTCCTGACGCAGAGGAGCTGGGCTATAATGATTTGTTCTGAAAGTTCTCCGTAAGTCACCTTTACCCGGTGACCGAAGAGCTTCGTTCCACTCCTGGACGCTTTTCACAGCTTCTTCATATTCGGTAGACTTCTTCGGGACCACTGAATCTGACCTGTGGGCATTGACTATCCAGGGATGTTTAAGTAGCTTCCTTGCAGAAACACGGAGGTTGGGGTCTTTCTGAAAACACTGCATGAGAAAATCCTTCACAGCCTATAGTAGAGTTAGAAGGGAAGTGATAGTGAATATCGGTCAAAGAGTCTCACCGGTGATGCACCCTGTGGCAGTGGGGGATGGTCATCATTCACAATGCGAAACAGTGCAGGCATCGGTTGAAGGTTGAAGTATGGGGGCTTGCCCTCCAAAAGCTCAATGACAGTACAACCAAGACTCCATATATCTGAAGCTGTGGTCGCACCTGAAAGCTCAATCACCTCAGGAGCCATCCAATATGGAGTACCAACGACGCTGTTTTCGTTGAGACCAGTGGTCCGACTGGCAACACCAAAATCCGCCAGCTTCACCAGACCTTCCTTGGTGGTAAGAATATTCGCACCCTTAATATCCCTATGGATAACACCTTGCTCGTGGAGATATAACAGTCCATTTAAGACCTGGGACATGTACAGACCGACCAGGTTTTCTGGAAATCTGCCAAAATTCTTCGCGATAGAATGCAAGGAGCCGTTTTCACAGTATCTGTATGGTTCGATCAGCTATCATTCCTGTCTTCGAAATCGAAGGACGCATACTCCAAGATGATATTTAAAGTTTCAGCAGACTTCACAAAACCATGGTACTTGACGATATTGGGATGCTATGCCACTGTCAGTACCTATTCTTGGAACCGGAACCCCAAAGCGTCTCGGGCGAGCCTCACATCCAGGTTCTTCAACAAATCAATCTCTAGCTGTATATGAAGACTCAGCGATACTGTCTCCACAGGCATGCTTGGAATTGGCGAGCATCCACCTACCATGATGACTCGTAGTTCGCTCTTCGGAAGGTCTGTCAGCTTTATCTGCTTTACAGCGACAGTCTCTCCGGTATTCCAATTTAAAGCCCTGTAGACGGACCCAAAGGCACCCCTTCCCAAGCAATCCCCCAATTGCTTGTGACAAATCAACCATCAGCATCCCGACAGGTCATGAACGGCGGGGGAAAGATATTGTATTCCTACGTAGTCCTGAAGCTCCGCAACATCCTTCGCTGAGGTCTTCCCCATCCTATCATCACGTTTGGTTGGGCTTGTCCCTAATCTCGCCATTTTGGGTCTGTTTGCCGTAGCTGGAGTTCGAGACGATGAAGGGGGAGGTAACGCCTGGCTCCCCTCGCGAGATCGGGAGACCATGACCTGTCGCGAATCGCGAGGTTTATCCGTATAATTTATCAAATACACTTGATCGGAGAGTCTGATCTTGTATCCCACGCGGCTTTCGGATGCGGTAAGCGACGCAAGGAAGGTAGCAGGAGTTAGGCGATCGGCTTGTCATTCTAGCAATACCTACGCATTGTCAGGCCACATTTCATCAGTAAAACTCCAAGGAACCGATCGCATTCAATTGGGATAGGAGTAATTCCATCGTAAGAGATGCAGGTAAACATTGATCAATGACATACCGGAGGGGAGCCTTGCTGACACCCATTGGGAACGGCGCTAGGCACAGGGCGCTAGAGGCGTTTCAAACAGCAGCTGGACTTCGGGATCGGATTCGTCCAACGTGCTTTAAAGAGTCATACAGACAGATTGAAAGGGGTGCTGCACCAGAAAAAGGAGAGCCAACTATTGACTGCAGTGGCTGATGGTCCAGAGCTGTGGTTTATCGGAGTGTCTTGGGGACTTTCAGATCCACAGGAAACCAACGCCGCACTAGGAGCGCCGATAGTGACATAACACACCTGCCCGACTCTTCGTAGATTCGCCAGCCCTACGATGGCCGGCCTCTAAAGCCTCTAGACAAGAATCCAAGGGACTCATGGTTCGACATTTATGGCTGGAAACAAGGAGCGCCACGGTGAACGCGTCACGGCATATTCCAGGGAAATCACAAATCGACAACGCAGAATCCTACACCTTGAATTTTTCTGTTTTTTTTTTTTTTTTTTTTTTTTCTTTGCATATATATTTATTCATTACTACTCCACTCATTTTCCACAACATAGACCAAGGGTAATCCAATTGGTCTAGAGAATCTACGGCTGTAATGCATGCCCCCTTTGCACATCGCGGAGGATACGCAGGAGATCTGATACAAGGTAAAGACTGCCCGCGACTACCAATGGGCCCCCGTTGGCCATTCCACAGGCCCAATTGACCGCACCAACGATATCCGCTTCGAAATCCCTCACTTCTCCGATTCCCGGAATAGATTTGACGCATGAGACCAATTCAGCAGGGTCTGTCGCTTTGACCCAGGGCATCCCATCTACAGGACCAAAAGAAGTCGTCGCAACATTATCACCAGGCTTGATAATCGAGTGGAACACTTCCGTCACATTCTTGCCATGAGATGCTGCAACAACCCAGGTAACACGGCTTCGAGACGGACGGAGTTTCCGGTCGACATATCTCCCGAGCACTTCAGCGGACTGCGCGTTGTGCGCACCGTCGAGTAAAATAGGCTCTTCGCGGGAGGTTAAAGGCCTGAGGGACACGGTCTGTAAGCGACCCGGCCATTTCACATCACGGAGACGCGGTATCAGAGTGTCAAGTTTGATCTCTGGATGCAGCTTGGATAGCGCAAACTGAAAAGCGGTGACTGCGCAGCACATATTCGTTTTTTGGTGGGGTTCAAGGTCCAGCTTCTGGAAAATGTCTGAAAGGGGCGGATGTTTTCTGACAGTCACATCAGGAGAAACGAAAACAGCATCCAGTCCGAGGTCTTCTATGCGGGACTGCAGGGTTTGGATGACCTCCGGTGAGTTTGTGCCGTCGACAACACAGAGGACCCCATGCTTCAGAATGCCAGCTTTCTCGCGAGTGATACTCTGAATCGAGTCCCCCAATAGAGACTGATGGTCGATCCCTATCTTCGCAATAACCGAGACAAGAACATTGTTCAAGATATTTGTAGCATCCAGGCGACCTCCAACTCCGACTTCGACCACGCCAACTTCAACCCGTTCCTGATTGAAGATTTCAAATGCCGTAGCCGTCAGCAGTTCAAATTCCGTGGCCCCAATGCCCAGTTTCTTGTCCCTCGACTTGACTTTTTCTTCTACCTGCCGGAAAAGAGACTCTTGCACCGCACTCTCGTTGATCGTGATGCAATCCCACCGGTCGATCAAATGAGGGGATGTAAAGCGACCGCAGCGAACACCACCAGCGGAAAGCAGGTGGGACAGGTAGGAGCTGATGGAGCCTTTACCGTTCGTTCCAGCAACGTGGACGGCATGCCATGACAGAGGGGTCTGCTGGAGGAGGCGAGATATGCGGTTGAGGCCTAGCTCAATCATTCTTCCTCCAAATATGTGGCGTTTTTTGGATGCTTAGGATTGCAAACTTCATGATCAGAAATAGCGCCTCAGCTAGATTGATAATGGAGCATCTTGGAAGGATGACATTCAGAGAATTCCAAAAATAGGCAGCTTCTTTGGAAAATGCTTGGCTTCGGTTGTAATTCGCACGTGATCAAATACCAGGAATAATATCAGTACAACATCTAGTACAGTATTCTATACACCGGTTAATAATAACCGCGGTAGCCTGTTACTATAAGTAACTTCATAAAACTGCTGAACACTTTCTGCAACAACAACAACAAAGAAGTTTTGTTGAATGTCTCCCGGCAAGCTAAATAGGCAACTTAGACGAAGGCCATTTAACACAAATAGAAAATGGCAAAGCTGCTTGTAGCTGATCACTCCATTCAATTCAAGTTCTAAACAACTCCAGGGTTCATCATTCAACATCACAGACAGACAACACCATGGACCCACGAGACCTAAGCCTGCCCGAATGACTCGATCTGCAGCTTTAGGAGCTGCTGCGCTTGTTGCTATGTTCTTATTTGATTCAGAATTATTCAAGTCAGATTTCCCAAACCCTCTAAATCGAAATTATCTTCCACATCGCGGTCCTCAATGATCACCCCAAAAACTTTACCAGTTTGTCGGCGGCTTGACTTCAATCTCGATGATAAGGACGATCAGATGAGCGGATAATTAACTTACTCGGTATTTATTAGTTGGTTCTATTTATTGCTACGATTATTTGACTGTTGCTAATAGGTTACGCTAGTCTGAATTAGAGGCCTGCCACTCCTACAGCTAGAAGAGAGATCGAATGGCGATACCGGTATCGAGCAACCCCCTGAATTGGCTATTGATTGAGCTAGAGTGTCTATTTGGTTGTTCATGCTGCCATTTGTCGGCGATCTAGTGGAGAAGTTTGGCTATAGATTTTAGTGAACAATATTGACCCATGTAAGAGCCGTTCTCCAGATATGTACATATTATATATGAAACGGACAATTGGACTTCACGAGAAATCACTTTTCAACTGTTCCACTGGTGGTAGAATCTTTTCCTTTTCCAGGATCCCAAAGGCCGCTTCCAGTTCCTCTCAAGTGTCTGTGTACCCTGTCTAGCCAAACTTTCGGGCCTTGGTCATATTGCCCACGCAGCCCCAGTTTCTGCCGAAGGCGAAAGTAAGGAAGTCCCGTTGCATAGTCCCATGCGTCGTGATCCAGATCGTACTTGTCCCGCAGCTTGTGCCATGCCTCTTTCACGTTTGCACGCCTAGCCCATTTTTCTGGATCTACTTGGAGATGAAGCGTCACCTCTTCGTAAATAGAGAGATCTACAGACAGGCCCATATCTGTTGCGTGAGCTGAAAGCGGGTTCTTCGTGCCCATTTTGATGATGGAAGCTTTGTAGTCATTGTAGCCACCAGTCAGGAACATGGAGTCTGGTAAAGTCCATTTAGAGAGCTCTCTGGGATGTCAAAAGCAGTCTCGGTTATCCCAGAATCTGGAAGGGCTTCCCAGCTGCCCACATATATATCTGAATAGAGGCTCTGAATTTCCCAGATAGAATATGAAGTTCTGGCAGTGGTAGTTAAATGGCATGATGGCTATAATGGCAGTTTAGCAACTATGTCGGACGAATCGATACCATCACGGACCATGGAAAGGCAGACCATGGGACGAGCTGAGAGTCCATGGATGGAGCTGAAAGCCATTCTTCTGGCACCAGCCACATTACAGGGGCCATGTAATTACCAGTAATGACCAGTGTACTGTGGCTTTCCAGACGATTGCCACAAATGGCAATAACGCCACACCGCCAGCCGATGTGCAGCAGCCGACAAACAACGCCCTCGCCCCATCTTCTTTCCAACCTCGCTCTCCGCCAAAATAATCCAGCGGCTGTCCTCCCCCATCGCGTTCTTTTTAGTCCCGCGCATAACTATTCGCGTCGCACTCTCTGAAGGATATTATTGACAGCCCCTTTTCACTCTCTCCCACGAAGCCATTTCGTACAATCGACCTTCGTAACCATGGGGATTCCGTAAGTCGATCCGTCGGCGCTTTACTAGTGCCGGCGCGCGTTGCGTTGTCGCATCACCGGCCGGAAGCGAACAGTGTCGCTGACATTGCTGCAGGATGTTCCGTGAACCTTCGCCCTGCGAGACATCGAAGAATAGCACTACTATTAAGGATCCGTCTGCCGCTTCACGGTCTACGATCCGCCGCCAGACTTCAGTTCGTCGCCCAAATCGCTACAGTACGCGTGGTGCGCCTTTCCGCTCTCACTTTCCTCGTCAAAGTGCAGATGATAATGAGCGCGACCTGCTTGCAACATGGCGCCATGGGCCATCTTCTGTTCCAAACCGTGGCTATGGAAACGATGCGTTAGACTTTTCAACCGGCCTTGCAGACCTTAGCAGACGCGACGCCGGTCGGAGGATCCTATCAGACGTTCTCCGCCAGGCACACCCCGGCCGGCGGCTGAGGATTGCGCGAGAGTCGACACTTCGTCCGGATCTGACCAGTCCCTTGTTTTCAAGTGATTTGCTTAATCACCTGTCGCCTGGGGATGACGCGGGCAGTCAAAGAAGTTCCGAGCATCTGCCCTTCACGCCGCGATTTGCGCCGGCCATCGCATATCACAGTTCAATCTCCTCGCAGCCGCCCCCGGATGCCACCCGTGCGCAGTCGTTCCCTCGCGTAGACGGGCCTGAGGATGACACGACGGCGCCAACAGTACCGCTATTACAGGGAGCCAGGCCGCGGCCTGATAATAGAGGAACCAGGCAGAGGCGTGAGCCGCTTGTCGATGGACTTGGGGATCGACAACGGAGCTTGAGCCCAGATGACGAGAACGATGCTTGGGAAACCCTTCTTACCACAATAACCCCAGACGCCAATCTCCCTAGTGCCGAGTCCTCGTTTGCATCGGGCTCTGTATCTGCAACGACGGACCTGCCTAGGCTTGGGGTGCGTAGAAGTCCCATCACCTCGTCACAGACCCTGCCATCCTCTTTCGATTCCTCCGGGACAACAGTGCCGGTGGTCTTGGATCCATATCCGGAATTCTTGAATCCTTGTGACTATCCGTCTTCGTCTGATTCAGAGCCGGATTCGGATTCAGAGGTCAACTATAGGACCCTTTACCGACGCAGTCGAGACCGGTTGCGTAGGTCCCATCATCTTGGATCGACCATGGGCAGCCAACCGCCGATTCCTACTATTTCCGTCTCTTTCTCCCACTCATCGGCGAACCCAGAACTCCAGCAGATGCAGGCCATCCTGGACCGGCTTTCTCGGAGGGAGGATATTCCAGATGATTGGTGGGCGGCGGCTGGGCTGTCTCGCACCATGAGTCGTCGTGTCCACGCGAACGATGACTCCCCAGATCTCGATATTCCTGATGGACCGCTGAGAGAGAGACTCTGAGAGCTCTTTCTCCCCTCTTCACTTCTTCTGGCCTTGTTTTATATTCATTTTTCTCCGTTCCCATTTCCTTTGCCATTTTACACCGATCGAACGTCCCTTCTGGAATGTAAATAAGCACTGTATAGGGCGTTCTTGATGTTCTCTAGCCGGGCTCCTTGCGGATTTGCGTGGACTTCCTGCCCAGTCCTTGTAAATAGTTATGGATACCTTGCCCACAAACAGACTGGGACGAGTTTCTCAGTCCAGCCGCCGAGGCTAATACTACGTTTGACACGGTCGCTTGCCGTTAAAGCTGAGTTCAGAGAGACCGAATAGTAATGCCATCACACGCCCGTAGAGAAACACCCCCCTCAGGGGAAATAAGCCTGGTGTCCACTTTATCTGCATTCTGCAACCCCCTGTCCCGTGGGTGAATTTTCTTCCGGTCATTCTCCGCGCGGAGGAGCTTGGGCCGACCCGCCTATTACGTCGGGGCGCCCACTGTTATCATTAAGCCGCATGTCTCCTAGTTGCGGAAATCCGCCATGTCGGTGTGCAATTGATTCGACATGCGTCTTGTTCTCTTATCGAAAAGACCCCGATGAAGACAATCCTGACGGTTCTGCTGCCCTTTCATCGTCTAGTCTTTCATAGCCCCGCGACACCGACTGTTAGCGTACTGCGACTCCGCACTGTACCACGACCGATCGAACGAACGTCACGTTAGGTCGCAGTCTACGCGCAGAAATTGCTTGTTGCCTCTCATCTGTTTTGTTATTTGCTTGTCGTTCATTGATTATTTATTTTAATATTCGTCATGGACCAGCAGGTAAATAGACTGGTTGAGAAGGTCTGGGGTAAGTGCTGCACTGACTGGTCACGAGGACAGTTCCGGACCCCTGTTCGGCGTGAAATTTCTGGAGAAGATGGACGAGACCCGTATGCATATATAGTGGATTGGATCATTATACTGACTTTGACCAGCTGAATTCCGCTCCACGCCGAGTAATGCCCGCCTGATGATCGCAATAAGTGGAATCCCAGGTTCCGGGAAGACGGAGCTGGCCAGCGTCATGGCCAGACGGGTTAATCAAATCTACACTTCCGAGAAGCCAGGCCCTGCCCCTATTGCAACTGCGATTCCCATGGACGGGTACCATCTGACACGCGCACAACTCGCTCAGATGCCGGATCCCGAGTACGCTGCTGCCAGGCGGGGTGCGGCTTTCACTTTTGACGGGGGAAAGTTCCTTGAGCTTGCTCAGTCACTGAGACGAGAAATTACCGCTGAGACTCCAAACCTTTATGCACCGAGTTTTGATCACGCGATTAAAGACCCCGTAGAGAACGATATCGCCATTCCTCCCACATGCCGGGTCATCTTCTTTGAAGGGAATTATTTGAGTCTGAACCGGGAGCCATGGAGCACAGCCGCAAAGGTCATGGATGAACTATGGTTTGTTGATGTGGACTTCGAAATCGCTCGGAAGAGACTAGTCCGAAGACACCTTCAAGCTGGGCTTGCAAAGACAGAGGAGGAGGCGGACAAACGGGCCACAGAGAACGATCTGGTCAATGGGAAGGAAATTGTGGATAATAGGTTGGACGTTCAAGAGATTGTTGTCAGTCACTATGACCCTGCTTGGGAAAGATGATTCCTGTTTGCTTTAGCGTTTCCCCCTTCTTTCTGAGATGGGCTGAGATTGACTGCTTTTTTTTCTCTTTGCAGAATGGCAATGCCTGAATAGGACATGGAAACACCTGTCCGCTGCGTTTGGAGCGCTGTGATTGCCGTGCATTATTTCCATGCGTATCTCCCTCTCCCCTCTACCTAATCCTTGTCCCCGTCGGAACAGCGTCCGTCAGTGTGTCCTATAGCTGGCACTTTCGACTATCATTATTACATCACTCGCATGCTCTGGACGATATTGGAATCTGGAGATACTTGTTTCTGGCGGTATAGAGAAAAGCGTGGTAAAAGTTCACAGCTTGGTACTTGGTTGAAAAGTGAAGAAGCTACAGATACGCGGAAGATGTCACCCATGACCTCTATTTTAGCACCCGTATGTCCTAACAGTGAATAACACAGGACATTTTCTGTCAATTATCCTTCGTTCTCAGCACGGGAAATTGACGATTCAGCAGTATTGTCTGATGTGCATAGAACATATAGTCTCACGTGGACAGCCCTAGCCCCGGACAAACCCAATTAGGGACTAGTATTGAAGCTAACCTTATTTGGGGAAAGTAAATGTTCCTAAGTATATGACGGCTATTATTGGCTCGATCTGGTTTCAACACCATGCCCCTTTATGATCTCCCAACTTTGCTTCGACCTTCAAACTTGAACTTCCGACTTCATCTCTCTCTATCTTCCCTATACACAATCGCTCTATTCGTCGCTCTTTTGCCCTAAAAGGCCTGTCATTCATTTTTTCCCCTTCATATTCTCTGGATTCTCACCAGTAGTCTTTCCTTCTCTCCCTTTTTTTTTTTTCCCTTTGCTCCTGCTACACGTTCATAAAGTCATCCTTGACTGTTCGGTTGTTGTCTTCGAGATCAGATCACCTGAGAATCTTTCTAATTATTCAATTTTCCACTGTGGCCAAAATGCTTTTCTCAAAATCCGCTGTTGTTTTCTCCCTTCTGGCGCTCACCCGCGTCGCAGTGGGCGCTCTCCCACCTGCATGTCTGCTCGACGTCGTTGGGTATGTTTTTTAATGGCTAAACCGGATATACGGACCTTTTCAATGACTCCGGCTAACGATGTTGGAAATAAATAGTGGCCAACCCAGCCCGTCTGATCTCAATACTATCTGCGGCTCAAATGCCAGCAAGATCCAGTCCCAGATCTCCTCTACCTGCAAGGGTAATGCTCAGGCAGCATTGAGCGCGTTCTCCAGCACCTGCTCTTCGGCCGGTCACAAGATCGGTAGGTAATCCCCTGGGCCTCTGTGATTGGGAAGCTATCTGTTAATGCTTACTTAGTCACTCATTCATCTACCACATCTGGCGCTGAGACTTCCACAACTGGCACCCACGGTACTCCTACTTCTGGCCCTACCTCTGCCACCCCAGCCATTTCAGGATCAATCGTTCCGTCAAGCTCTGGCTTTGTTACCGCTGTTGCTACGCCCTCTCCTTCCGGTTATCCCAGCGGTATTCCCGTTGCAACTCCAAGCCAGACTCCCTCTAGTGCTTTTCCCCTTAGCAACGGAGCTTCTTCGCCGAACAAACAAATGTCTGCCGCTGCTTTCGCCGCTGTTGTATTTGTCGGATTTGCGGCTACTCTGTGAGAATATGCTGATACTGCCTTTGTATCTTTGGCTTTGGATATCGACCTTTGACCTGCCAACTCTCGAGACAACATCTTATATTATTATCTTAAATATACAATTTCTATAGAAATACAAATTGGGTGTATGCAGAATTCTTGATGACCAATATGTTCGTAAGCACCCGAGTGCTCCGTAGTCCGTAATAGACGTGTCCCAAGAATTATTAATGAAAGTTGATATTAACCACGTGACCGTGGCGTCTGCGCGGTGAACATTTCGCGTCGCGGAAGACGCGTTCCACGAGAGTGCCTTTCTCATTAATATTTCCTGCTCGTCTGGTCTCTCTTTTTCTCCATCCTCTTCATCTCTTCCTAACATCCTCTCGGACATCCGTATGTCCTTTCCCTTTTTTCCATATAGAAAAGTATTTCTTTTTTGTCTCTTCAGTAATAACTAGATCATTATACACTCACCGCTGTGCCCCTCACCGACTTTTTGATTCTTCCAACACTTCTAATTACAATTCACCATGTTCGTCTACAAGAGAGGTGAGTAGAACCGAGTTAGTGTCATCGAACTCGTGAAACCCGACGTTGTATCCGGCACAACCCCTATTGTGGTTAGATTGCCACCTGCGTCCAATCGAGTGCTAACCACTTGCAATTTTACAGATGGACGCAAGGAACGCGTACAATTTGACAAAATTACAGCCCGTGTATCGAGGCTCTGCTATGGACTAGACCCCGAGCACGTTGACGCTGCTGCCATCACACAGAAAGTCATCTCGGGTGTCTACCAGGGAGTCACCACGGTGGAACTGGATAACTTGGTAAGCCGTTCGTGCGTGCATTGCTCAGAAGGGACCGTGAGCTAATGATTTTTCTTTTTGTCTTTCTCATAGGCTGCTGAGACGGCGGCGTATATGACTACAACACACCCAGATTATGCTATTCTTGCTGCTCGGATAGCTGTATCCAACCTTCACAAGCAAACCAAGAAGCAGTTCTCTCTGGTCATCTCAGACCTCTATTACTATGTCAACCCAAAGAATAATAAACCAGCACCGATGATTTCTAAGGAGACATATGAAATAGTTATGAAACATGCTGATGAGCTTAACTCCGCAATCGTGTACGATCGCGATTTTAACTACAATTTCTTCGGTTTCAAGACTCTTGAGCGTTCATACCTGCTACGAATCAATGGGAAGGTGGCAGAGCGTCCCCAGCACATGCTGATGCGGGTTGCTGTTGGAATACACGGCAACGATATTGAAAGGGCCATTGAGACGTATAACTTGATGTCTCAGAAGTACTTTACCCATGCCTCGCCGACCCTGTTCAATGCCGGCACTCCCCAGGCTCAGCTGGCCTCATGTTTCCTGGTCGATATGAAAGCAGATAGCATCGAAGGTATCTATGATACCTTGAAGACCTGCGCGATGATTTCCAAAACTGCAGGCGGTATTGGTCTCAACGTCCACCGAATCCGTGCCACGGGCTCTTACATTGCCGGAACCAACGGCTCTTCTAATGGAATCGTCCCTATGCTCCGTGTATTCAACAATACTGCGAGATACGTGGATCAGGGTGGCAATAAGCGGCCGGGTGCTTTTGCTATCTACCTGGAACCTTGGCACGCTGATGTTTTCGAATTCTTGGATCTCCGCAAAAACCATGGAAAGGAGGAGGTCAGGGCTCGTGACCTTTTCTACGCTCTTTGGACCCCAGATCTGTTTATGAAGCGGGTTGAGGCGAACGGCGACTGGACACTTTTCTGCCCGAATGAGGCACCTGGCCTGGCTGATGTCTATGGTGACGAGTTTGACGCTCTCTACGAAAAGTCAGTTCTTTTTCTTAATATACTTTTTTATGACATACACTAACATCTTTGCAGGTATGAACAGGAAGGAAGGGGTCGTAGGACCGTCAAAGCCCAGAAGCTTTGGTATGCTATTCTCGAGGCGCAGACAGAAACTGGAAACCCCTTTATGTTGTATAAGGATGCTTGCAACAGGAAGAGCAACCAGAAGAACCTCGGAACTATCCGTAGCTCCAACCTCTGCACTGAGATTGTCGAGTATAGCGCTCCGGACGAAGTTGCAGTTTGTAACTTGGCATCTCTTGCCCTTCCTACGTTTGTTGATTCTGTCCGCGGTGAATACGATTTTGGAAAGCTGCATGAAGTTGTGCAGGTTCTTGTCCGGAACTTGAACAAGATTATTGACATTAACTACTATCCTGTTCCCGAAGCCAAGAAGAGCAATCTCCGCCATCGTCCCATTGCTCTTGGTGTCAATGGTCTTGCTGACGCCTTCCTTGCCTTGCGTCTGCCATTTGACTCGGCCGAAGCGAGACAGCTGAACATTCAGATTTTCGAAACCATCTACCACGGTGCCTTGACTGCGTCTGTAGAACTGGCCAAGGAGTCTGGGACGTATGAGACGTATGAAGGCTCTCCCGTCTCCCAAGGGATCCTCCAATACGATATGTGGGACAGGAAACCCACCGACCTCTGGGATTGGGATTCGCTCAAGGCCAAGATCGCAGAGCACGGCGTGCGCAACAGTTTGCTGGTGGCCCCTATGCCGACGGCAAGCACCAGCCAGATTCTTGGCTTCAATGAGTGCTTCGAGCCGTACACTTCGAACATTTATTCTCGCCGAGTCCTTGCTGGAGAATTCCAAGTTGTCAACCCATGGCTTCTCAAGGACCTCGTCGACTTGGGTCTCTGGTCTGACAACATGAAGAATCGCATTATCGCGGAGGGTGGCTCTGTTCAGAACATTCCCAATATTCCCGCAGACATCAAGGCCCTCTACAAGACTGTCTGGGAGATCTCTCAGCGAAACATCCTGCAGATGGCTGCAGACCGTGGTGCATACATTGACCAGTCTCAGTCGCTCAATATCCACATGAAGGAGCCTACCATGGGCAAGATTACCAGCATGCACTTTGCTGGGTGGAAGATGGGGTTGAAGACTGGCATGTACTATCTCAGAACCATGGCAGCTTCTGCACCAATTCAATTCACGGTGGACCAGGAGAAGCTCAAGGTCGCTGACACCAATGTTGCCCGGTCAATCCCCCTACGGAAGAAGGTCGGAGGCGTTGGCTCAGCGTTCAATTCGCATTCGGTCGGTGCCCAAAATGGCAGCAATGAGCTTGGATCGCCAGACTTCCAGAGCACGAACGGTGTGAAGGCCGGGGGCAGTCCTCGCACTCTTGCCGTTGACCCCTCGTCCCCTGTTCATCCAGATGAGGAGCTCTCTCAGCCACGGCGTAATGGCAACGGCACTTCTCAGGAGGAGGACGAGGAGAAGGAGAGCGAGGAGCGTGAGAATGACATTTATTCTCAAAAGGTGCTCGCTTGCAGCATCGAGAACAAGGAGGCTTGCCTCATGTGCCAGGGTTGATTTGGTGATTTCCTATTTCTGATGAGATTGATGTTTTCGTTATGTTTTTATCGGCTGCTGCGGCCTCTGCTAATGCATACAAATGGATGGTTCTCTGTACTTGCGTGTTGGATTTGAGCCTGTTCTTCTGTTTTGTTACATATGGTAGTTAGGGTATTCAAGAATGCTACTGGTTCTTTTGTGCATGCATAGAGTGGACTTTTAGTTCCGAAACATGATTGACCTTCAGTTTCAAGCATCGCTGTATTTTCTAGGCCAGTCTAACAGATACTTGGTTGATACTCCCTTATGATTATTATTACATCATTAGATGGTGGCCAACAAGCAGGAAATGCAGACAAAATCGAACTTGCTTTCGCAGGAACTGAAAGTGAAACAGCAACGAAAAAATGGCAAGTGTAATATTGAAATTGGTGGTATCAAGCAAGCAAGCAGGCAGGCGTTGTATCGTTTGTTATTCCTATTGTTACAGGGTGATTAATTATTCAGGTTATTCGGATGTATGGAGGATGGACAGTGAAGACTTGGTGAGATGGCCTAGACAAAACGTTGTAGACACATAGAAGTCGCCGATTCAAACCCGCAGACGTTCGATTTCAAATCGGTCCAGATTCGAATCGATCTGTTCTACAGACTCCGGAGTATGTCAGCATGGTTGTTGCCAAAGTCCCGCACAAGCGATGACATGCATTAGTAGTCACTATTCCACCTTGCGGAATAATTTCAACGCCAGATTCAGGCAGGCTGAGGGATCTAGATCGGAGGGGGAAACAGATTCATTGATGGGTAGT
This sequence comes from Monascus purpureus, assembly GCA_025999795.1. Taxonomy (NCBI): domain Eukaryota; kingdom Fungi; phylum Ascomycota; class Eurotiomycetes; order Eurotiales; family Aspergillaceae; genus Monascus; species Monascus purpureus. The sequence continues at coordinate 199,135 of AP025346.1, read as the reverse complement.
GTTAAAATTTTTTCTTCTCTCTTTCTCAGGATTCTGTGGATTCCGGAAGGATGAGGATTTGGATTGTAGCAGTCGACAAATTATAATGGTGGATCATGTTATCCGTCTCTTACCTCGTCTTGCGGGATTCAATGTGGGTTATGGAAAGGTTCTGATGGCAAAATTCTCCTTCAGGCCATTCTCCTCGGTGCGCTACGATGGGGATCGATTAAGGTTTTTTTTCCCCTTCGTTTCTGTCGGTACGCTGGGTACGGAGTAAGCCTGTGAAAAAAAAAAAAAAAAAAAAAAAGAGAAGTTTCGTTTCCAGACACTGATTCTGGACTCTGGACACTGGACAGGACAGGAGAGGCAAACCTTGCGGAATCCTTCTCCACACGGTGGAATGAGTATCCGCCGTGTTGGGCTCGTATTGGCTTTCCACGGCCGGTGCCACAGGGACAGAAACGAGAAAAGAGTTTCAAGGGAAAAAGCGGAGCGGATTACACGACTCGTGGCTTCAAAGTTCGAATGAATTCCACCACACGCTCCATTGTCTAGACCGTTTTTTTTTTTTTTTTTCTTTTCTTTCTGGTTCCCTTTGGCCACTGTCTTCCCAGAAACGAGGGAAGGTTTCTTGTGGATCGACTTGGTTTGTCTTTCGGGAAGTCGATTTGCGGACAGTTCGAAGGCACCGCACATGGAATGGAAGTTCCAGATGAAGAAGGGACGGTCGAGGCAGCGGTTCAGTCATCCCTTGCCCGAGGCGTTGACCATGTTGGACGGCGAATCGGCCAACCCACTGGTCGAGACCTTCAATCTCGTTTCTTCTTGGTGAACCATCCAGTACGAAATAATGGACATGGCGTTGTCCAGACTGGGACTGGGACGACTGCGGCGTCTCGCCTCGAACCGGAATATTCTGGGATGATCTCTGGAAACAGCGGAGGTACTGTTAGGAAGAAGTACGGAGTAGGTGTGATAGCAGTACAACTGTACTTACCTTGTATGCCACTGAGTGCGGCATGGTATCCTGAGGCAGCAAGTAGAGAGTCATAGAGCTACAGAGTACGTAGTACACACCCGGGATGTAGACGCTACACACGGTTCCCCGCTCGATATGACGCAGTGAATCCCGAATCCTGCTTGAAACAAAACAGCAGGCTCAACAGCAGACGGCATTCAGCAAGGATGTCTTTGTGATGGTGACTATTGCGACGAAGCCGGCCGACAATCCAACCTGAACCCAACCGACTCCGGGTCGGGCAGCCTATGAGGACAGATCCAAGGGAGGATGATGTTGATGTGTCTGGCCTGACCACCAGTCGATGCGATTCCTGCTGACTGCTGACAGGATGAAGCACCAGTGGTGAGGGGCAACGTCGAGCTGGCAGGCTGCAGGAATGCCGGTCTGGACTTCTGACACGTATATCCACGCATTCCGATGGCAATCGGGCAGAAGCAGGACAGAACACAATAATAATGCAGGGCGGGTCCAAGACTGGTTCTGATGGAGCAGTGAATAGCAATCATCCATGAATCCATTATTTGACGCTGTGCTGGATTCATCCTGCTATTGCGCGGTTGAGTCTTGCTCCTTTTGATTTACAGTACTAATATGTATTCAGATCTATTATTTGTTACATTGCTGCGCCTTGCGATATCATACCAATTAATTACCATAACAACAATAATAATGATGATGATGGTAATATAACAACATAATATAACAAAAGGCTGACTGGGCCGTCCCTGCCAGGAACCAAACTCTGTACTGCCCTAGCCCCCATTGGGACGCCCTCGGGACGGCTTCGTTACGGCCCTGTAATGAACCGCCCAGGAGACCCGCCAATCGGGGCGCCCGCACGGCGCCCGTTCCTGGCGCCAACCTCCGGTAGCTTACGGGCTGGTACTAGCGGGTACCAACACGAAACCGCTTGACTGCATGCGGTCTAGACAAGGGGCAACAGGGCAAAGCGTGGCCCTTTAGGGCACGACGCTAATACTTAAAGCTGCGCCTCCCCCCGTTCTCATCGCACTTCTTCTTCTTTCCTCTGTATCGCCATTCCTTTGTCAGTCTCTCTCTGTCTCTGGCTGTTCTTTTCAGTCGCCCTTCGGGTCTCGTTCTCTCATCATCGCTGCTGTGCAGTGCCTCTTGACTATTCGTCGCCGGATCTACACCCTCCTTGTGAATCGGCAACAAACACATTCTCTCTCCCCATCCACCACAATCCTTACCATCCTTACAATCACAAACTCGGTTCATACCTGCGGTATACCAAAAACAAACCATCACAATGGCCCCGATCACTAAGACTCTCGCCCTGACCGGCGCTTTCTTCGCTGCCCTCAGCTCTGCTCTTCCTCTCCAGAAGCGTGACAACAGCCCCGTCGTGTGGGAGACCGTCACCAACGTTGTCTGGACCACCGTCGATGTGACCACCACGGTCATCCCGAGCCAAGCTCCCACCGTCACTGCCCTGCCTGTTCCTGCAGAGACCACCAAGGCTGCCCCGGCGCCGGCTGAGACCACGTCTGCCACCAGCGCTCCCCCGGCTCCCCCGGCTCCCACCTCCGAGTCGACCAGCTCCACTTGGGCCCCAGTGCCAACTTCCCAGGCTCCCCAGCCTGCTGTCAGCGTTCCGTCGGTCAGCATCCCGGCTCCTGAGCCCACCATCATTAGCACCACCTCGGTTGCTCCCGCCCCGGAACCCACCTCGTCTACCTCGACGTCCACCACCACCTCTTCCACCGCTGCTCCGGTTCCAACCACGCCTGCCACCAACACCCTGAGCACCAGCTCCGGCAGCAGCAGCGGTCCTTGCTCTGCAGGCTCTCCCTGCTCCGGTGACGGTACCTACTACGATACCGCTACCACCATGACCAACCCCAGCGCCTGCGGTACTGCCAATGATGGCAACACCGAGAACGTCCTTGCTCTGGCTCACGGTATCATGACCGACTCCGACTGCGGAAGGTCCGTCACCATCAAGTACGGCGGCAAGACTGCCACCGGTACCGTCGTCGACAAGTGCATGGGCTGCGAAGGTGACTCCATTGATCTTTCTCGTCACCTCTTCTCGGAGCTTGCCGACGAATCCGCTGGCCGTCTCCACGGCGTCGAGTGGTACTTCAACTAAAGCGTCGATCGCTTGAAGAGTCGGCTTTATTTTCCCCCAAGAGAAACAAACAAGTATATGAAAGAGACAAATCTTTTTTCATTTTTTGTTTTGACGTGACCCCTGGTCGACCAGACTGGTCTGGTCCTCCTTTGAAGGACATGTCTGTTTGTCCGCTTCTTTCACTCTTTCGGATCTCCGTACAAATTTGATCATGTCACGCTTCTTTTTCTCTCCCACGCATCAGTGGAGTTTGATTTCGTGTCCATAGATTCTTTGTGGCCTTGGATCGAAAAGTCTTGCCAAGATTTGGCGACCAGGTCCCACGAGTAACGCGCAACGGGTGTTGGTATGATGGCAGGAACGGAGTCTGGAATTCCAACCTGCGTTCAACGAAACGGGTTGCCATTGTGTTTTTCTTTTTTTTTTTTTTTTTTGGATAGGAATAGCAGAACTTGCATTTAGCAATGAACGTAGCCGATCATCCCACGTCCTCGCCTCATAACAACTGGTATTGAGCCGTGGCGCTCGGTCCTCTGCCGGCCCGCTCGGCACATTATTAGAAACAAACTCACCCTCGAGTTTTCTTCTCCGCCCGTCAAGCCTGTGCCTCTCGCCTTGTCCTTTCGCTTGGGCCAGCTCAATTCCATCACCCACTTCGTTCCGCTCATTTCACCCAGTCCCCCGCCTCTCGTTGACTTCCTCTGCCTTTTCTTCCAGCCTGTTCTGTCTGTTCCCAGGTCCCCTGGTCCTGCTCTTCCTCCGGTCCCGGCAGACTGGATTTTACCCCGGATTTCTTTTCTCTCCCGCCTCGCATTTCCCCTTCCTGGAAGGACATCGCATGCTCCTCTCGTAAGGGCCATGGGACCTTTCCGCTCGTCTGCAATGGAACCAAACCATCCGCACTGGCCTACTATGCTCTAGCTCCAGTTCCTACTGTCTGCGCGTCTTCATCTTCGTCCTCCAAGGTCAGCATGGGCGACCGTCGCCCCGCCGTGCTGGTCGTCTCCATTGCCCTCTTCGTTGTCGCAAGCTGCTTCGTCGCCTTACTCTTCGTCTCTAGGATATTTGTCGTTAGGAGAGTTGGGCGGCAGGATTATTTAATGCTGTTGGCATGGGTATTTCTCCTTCCCCCCACCCCCCTTTTCTGCCGGTTGTCGTCTTCGTTCTCGAATGCAGTTCTAACTTCTGACCCTGCAACAGCTGATCGATTCCGGCTTTTCCTTCTCCCTCTTCTATGCGACACACCTTGGTTTGGGTCTTCATGCGTCTGATATTAGTGCCGATGTTAAACCGGGTCTCAATCGTGCTGAGTATGCGTTTACTGTGCTCTATGTGAGTCCCTGCGCATCGGTCAAAATAAAACAACAAAAAGCAGCGCACCCAGACTAAGACGTTATATCTATTAGAATCCTACCCTAATGGCCGTTAAATCGTCCATTCTCGTCTTCTACCTCGCCTTGACAAAAACCGAAAGACTCTTCCGTTGGGCAAACTACGTGACTCTCTTCGTCGTGAATGCAGCCGGCCTCGCATTGACCTTTGTCAATATCTTCCAATGTAATCCCGTCGGCGCGGCGTTCATCTCTACGCCCCTAGCGGATGCGGAATGTATCGATATAATCACACTGTATCTCTCCTCATCGCCGGTGAATATCATCACGGACTTGGCTATTCTCTTCCTCCCGATTCCCCTTTTGACTCAGATGCGTCTGCCGCGGAAGCAGAAGATCATTCTTGTCGTTACTTTCGGATTTGGATTCTTCGTCGCTATCGTCGATGTCATTCGTATCGCGTACCTGCAGGGTGCGGCGACGTCTCGTCAACGAGATCTAACGTCTATTCATTTTCAGGACTCGGCTGATGATGACTTTTCATGTAGGCAGGCCCTTTTTCTTTCTTACTGTATTTTCTTTTCCGTCCAGCTAATTATCACCAGGGTACGCTTCGCTATCATTCATGTGGTCCGTTGTCAAGGTAAACATGTCCATCATTTGTGGTTGCGTGCCCGGCCTCAAACCCCTCGTGGCTCGCATCATTCCAAAAATGATCAAAGATACCACCGGATATTCCCAGAATACCGCAGGAGCCCTACCGTCTGGATCTCGCGACGCCGCAATGACCGCACCCAACGTACCGCAGTTGCAGCCACAGCCCCAACCCGATACCGATCGGACCAAGTCGTCCACCCAGACGACGGAGGATGCCAGCCGACAAGATGCAGACGGGCTGGTGGACATGGTTGATTTCCTGACAACGCCCGGAACACGCCCGTCAGAACTAGAAGCGGACGGCGGGACCACTAGTGACTCATACCAAAGCATCACGTTCTTTGATTTTGTGAATATGAAGAACCCGGAGAGCATGCTGAAACTGAGCACCAAGGAGTCCGTCGCACCCATCGCACTGACCACCATCCTTTTCTTCCTCTGGGGGTTCGCGTACGGATTACTCGATATCCTCAACAGCCAATTCCAGCTCATCGTCCATCTGAACATGTGGAGGTCCCTGGGCCTCCACGGCGCGTACTACGGTGGCTACATCGTCGGGCCAGTCCTGGCCCTTTTCATCCTCCGAAAGTGGGGCTTCAAAGCCGCCTTCATCGTGGGACTCTGTATCTATGCCTGCGGGACGTTGATCTTCTGGCCCTCGGCCGTGCTGACGTCCTTCGCCGCCTTCACGGTCTCCAACTTAATCGTGGGCATCGGACTGGCCGTTCTCGAGACGGCTGCGAACCCATTCATAGCCCTCTGCGGACCGCAGGAGAATTCTGAAATCCGCCTGAACATCTCTCAAGGTGTACAAGCAATTGGCAGCGTCGTGTCGCCGCTCCTCGCGAAGAAAGTCCTCTTTAAATCCGTCAATACCATCTCGTCTCTCGTCGACGTCCAATGGACGTATCTCGCCATCGCGCTCTTCGATGTCCTTCTCGCCGTCGCCTTTTATTACCTCCCCATCCCTGAAGCGTCGGACGAGGACCTCCAGGAACTCGCTAATCGTCGTCGGGAGGATAACTCCAGAACAGTCCTGGGTGTCCCCGTTGTTTGGATGACATTGATGCTAGGCGTGTTCTCACAGTACGTCTGTGTCGGCGCACAAGAGGTATTCTCGACGGGTTTCATGTCCTTTGTCGAAGCTTCTGATACACAAACATCCCTCCAACCCTTTGACTACCTAATAATCGGCCACACCCTCTTTGCAATAGGCCGCTTCCTAACAGCCCTAGCCCAATATATCCTCAAACCCCGCTGGACCCTACTGATTGGCTACATCGGCACAATCATCTTCTCCGCCCTCTGCATGTCCACCACCGGCATGGCAGCCATAACAATGGGTCTTCTCCTTTACCTCTTCGAAAGCAGTCTCTTCAGCACCATTTTCGCCATCTCCCTCCGTGGCACAGCCCGCCACACTAAATCAGCCGCGGCCCTCCTCGCCATCGGTGCGAGCAGCGGTTTACCCTTTCCGTTCGTTCAACACGCCATCGCTGTGTCACGGGGTGTTGGATACTCGTATTCTGTTGTTGTGGCTTTATTCAGCGCTGGCGCTGTGTTCCCTATTTATCTTAATGCTATTCCGGTGGTGAGGAAACAGGTTGATCCTGTCCCGGGGGAGTATCTGCGTCGACCGAGACGGTCGACACGGAATTCTAAATCGAACATTAAATCAAAACCAAAACCGAAGAAAAAAGGCACTCTACACGGAACAGGAACAGGAACAAGAACAAGAGAGAACCCCTCACGAGGCGGCGTCCTTTCCCGTCGTCGCAGTTTTATCGGTGAGGTGCCGTTGTCGACGGTTGGGAATGAGAATAGGCTACCTGATTCCTGTTCCTTTTCGCAGAATTGGAATTATGGCTTGCATCAGCATCAGCGTCCGTCGTCCATTGATACGGGGAATCATAGCTATAATCACAGCTATAATTCTAACTATTATTATAATGATGAAGCTGAGGGAGATGAAGTCTCCTTTCGAGATGGTGGGATTATGCATGAACTCGCTCCGTGGACTGGTGGTAGCGGTGGTGGTGGTTCTCGTCCTACTTCTGGTTCTGTTTCCCATTGATTTTTCCCCAGTAACTTATGGTTACTACGGACCATTATTTCTTACATATTATTCTCTTACTTGACCTTCACTTGGACTTGATATATACCTACCTTTTTATCTCTATTCTGTTCTATTCTGTTCATTGTTGAAAGATACCCATTTCGAAACTTTTTGTATAATATTCCCTTCTCTTTTTACTTCTTTTTATCCATCGTTATTACTGGGTCACTTACTGTATATAATATATCAAAAGCAGGGCGGATCATCCATAAAGATGGATGCGTACTGGGCGAAGGGGCAAAAAGGAATTTCAAAAGTTATGTGCTTTTATTTTTATGATATTTAGGTTATTCTTGCGCTTATATGGTCCCAGCCTCTATTCTATATGTATGTCCTATCCATGGCCTGATCTGATAATAATATCTTTTCTACTTCTCAGTGTCTCGAATTAGTTTCTACTCTCACTGCTAGTACTCCCAGAGATATATAACAATGTTAGTATAACAGTAAACTACAGACTAAAACATCCCCTCCATATCCAAATCCAAAAACTCCGGATTCCCAACCGCCATATCAGCCGCATTCAACACATCATCAATACTCGTGTCCAACCCCGTCCCAGCAGCATCACCACCACCAGTGGCGCCACCCTCCCCTCCCAGTCCCAAACCATGGTGCACCGTGCCATCTATATCCATCCCCGCAGCCGCGGCTGCAGCGGCATCATTGAGCATCCGGCTTATATTCTCCGGGTCGTTGTCATCGTCTGCTGCTCCTTGTCCGTTTCCGAGACCGGACTGGTCGAGATGAGATGAAGGATGGCCGTGTTGTTGCAACTGTGTGTTGTTCTCTGCGTGGCCATCCAGTTGCATTTCTTGAATGATGTTGATATTATCGAGATCTAGATTCGGGACTTGTGGCGATGGTGGTGCGAGGAGAGCGTTCACCCGCCGGTGTAGCCGGACGATCACTTGTGCGCGTAATGGTTCTTTCTCGGAGATCCGCGGCACGTTTTCGTGTTCCAGGATCAGTGCGTCTCGGAGGGTTAGGATGGGGCAGCGGGGGAGGATCTCCTTTGCGGATTCGGGGATATGTTGTTGCCGACCTCCTTGTTGCTGGTGCTGCTTGTGGTAGTTGTATTGGTCCACTGCGAAGGACTCGCCTAGTGGAGAACAGACCAGCGTCGCCGCCAGGTCGAGGGCAAGAGGTCCTGATCCGGCTTCGGTTTGCAACTTTAGCTCTTCGATGAGTTCTGAGAGGACCCGACACGAGCCCAGAATTCGGATGCCTGCTAGGATTTGTCGATGCGTGTACGAGTGCGGTGCCATGCTGATCTCTGGGTTCGTGCTCCAGAGAACGAGGGATTGGAAGGTGCTGCGGATGCTGCCTAAGAGACCGCCGCCTCCAGGGTGGCCCGTCCAATTCTCGAGCTCGGAATGGTGGCAGCTACCCGTACGATGGAATGAATGGTAGGGCTCAAGTGTGTCCAAGAGGGGCTTGATATCTGGACCGCTCGGGTGGCGGTTCCGCACGTCCTTCAGTTGCTCCTGCAAGGTGCGCGAGACGATATTCAAGACTGTGCTGTGGATGGCCTGCGCATCGCCGGATATTGAGTTGGGTTTGACCAGTGAATAAAGCGTTCTCAGCGGGATCGTAGGGTAGCTCTCTGATTCCCAGATATGGTTTCCTAGCCAGGCCAGAGCGATTATCAGAGACGGAAGAAGGAAGGGTTCAAGGAGATCTGCGACTGTTAGCATGCAGACATGAATTTCTCAGAAGACAAACTCACATTCGAATCCCCCTTTTAATGTCTCAAATTCCAACTTCCCAGCTTCACATGCCCCTAGACTCTGACTGAACAAGGTAGAGACGAGAAGATAAAACTCCTGAGGGCTACAGGCCGACATGGTTTCCTCACTGATTCCTTCGGCAATAAACAGAGCCCCAATCCAGGCACCGAGATTTCCATTCTGCTTTTCACTCAGTTCCTCGAGTTTCTGGCTATACGACCCGCGATCCAGTAATTTCAAAATAAACGAATCTGTTCCAGTGATTCCAAGGTCGTAAGGACTTAAGTCATACCGATACTTGAAAACAAGGACAAGTAACAAAACACTTCCGAATTCATCGTAGACTGGTTGGTTTTCGCCTTGGTCTTCTTCATCCCAATGCCATGTATCGATCAGGGAGCAAAGAGGCTGCAGAACCTGCTTAGGGCTTCGGAAAAGCAGGATAACATCCAGAGCCAGTGGCCGGCGTGACAATGAATTGCAGATGCCTTTTAGTGTTACTGTTTCTTTCTGGTTACAAAGGTTATGCATGACCTATTTCCATGTCAGTAACAGTCAGCCACTGGATTTCAACAACATACCTCAGTAATTGCACCGACTATCGCGCCAGCATTGCCTTCCATGGATTCGAGATCATTGATCAATTGCTCCGTACGGTCAGGGCTGACATTAATCTGTGATACGAGATCATCCTTCAAATATGGGCCGCCCATGGGCAGAGTCTGCATGGGATTTTCTCCTAGAAGACGCTCGATGCTCGACTCGGGTATGAGTCTATGAGAAGCGCAAGAAAACAAAAATTCCTGCCTTACGTCCGACAGGACCGTGTTGCCTTGCATGGCAAACATCTGAGAGAATGAAGGAAACGTATTTGGATCTAGCCGGTTAAGAGCTCGACTGATACATAACTCCATTGGGATAGGTATCATTGACGCTGCAGTCATGGCCGCAAAGAAAGTAGGGAGTTTGTTTACTAGGAATGAGCGGAACAGGAACATCAGCCGGCTAGATTCGTTTCGATACATCGCGTTTGAAAGGACGTCAAATGTGGCTGTGATGATCTCTTCGACGAGAACTTCGTATTGTCCCTGAAAGGTGTTAGAATACATGGTCAAGGAAAACTATATCATGATATCATGGGCGTGTCTCACTCCATATCGATTGTTTAAATAATTAACGAGCAGATTGTCGTCGACTAATGGGCGTCCCACGAGCTAAAAACTAGTTAGCATGTAGAATTTTTTTTAGAATAGTAAATTTATACACGTACCATCGCATTTACGTATATATAGAGACCAGCTCTGGAGTTTATAACAGGTTCATCCATAACGGACGCTTCAAATTGAAGAGCATTCACATTGACACCATCCATCATAGAATCCTCCAAAGCCTTAGCAGCTGGGTCCCTTGAACCCTCGTAAAGATGAAAATCCTTCTGCAGAATATCCAACCTGTTGCGAAGTGGCAAGGATAACCCAGCACAAAGGGGTAAATAAGCAGAGAGTGCCTGACCGAGCTTGACCTTGAGAGCTACATGATGGTTAATAGCCAGGGAGATAGAATGACAACGGGGGCAAAGTACCTTCATGATTATGAACAGATAGAACCTCCAACCCCTTCCTGCTTCCAGACAGGGCAGCAAGAAGAATTCCCAGAGACTCAAACAATGATATCGCATCCGCAGAACTCATAAACCCACCAGTCTGCTGCTCGTCATCCACAGTACCATGATTCCAGGCGACAACAGCCAAGATCCACTCAGCGATTGCAAAGAAGATACCAACGGCCTCTGCAGACGTTGCAGGGATATGACCAGTCGAGACGGATAGCATAATGTCCTGAATAACCCTGATATCCCGCATAAAGGTCGAGTAGCCATTCCCCCCCCTAGGCTTCGATTGCTGCTGTGGTGGTTTCCCTTTCCCCTTCTCCGAAGACTCATCTTGCAAAGGTGACAATTTCTGAGCGGGAACCTTATCTAGAACGGAGGAATGTTCCAAAAGGGACACCAAAACAGTAGAGGCCTTTAACTTGCCCAGCTTGCGCAGACAATCTATGTAAAGGGGTAGTAGAGGGTCCCATTTCAAATGTGTTCTTGTCGGGGATTCTAATAGTAAATCGAGCAGTGCTAATTCAGACACGGGACATCGAGATAGCAGGATCTTCGAGAGGTCTCTGAACTCGAGCACATCTATGCGACGCTTTAGACATTGGTGGAGGAAGACTCCCCATTGGTCCTTGGGGGAGCCCATTGTTCTGGGAAGAGCTATGCTAATCAGTGCATAGCATTAATATACACAAAAACGCTCGAGGGTACTTTCTTTTAAAATAGACCACACATGGTTAAGTGTATATTGTACATGATGGTTGAAGGCGCAGAGCAGCTCGAGTATTGTTTGATTGTCTTGTTCAGGCAGGTTAATGGAGGTGTATCGTTAGTTGGTCACTAGCTAGATAGGCCTACGTGGTGAAAAGGGTCAGCGAGGGCGGACCTATGCGGCAGAATCCCACGTGATCCAACACCCCCCCACGCACGAGCTGGCCTAAGACTAATCTAAAGAATTTAAATACAAAAATCGGCCTCTATTCAGGCCTTCAAATGAGAGAATAAAAGCAAAATTAAGCAGAGAAATGAGAGGTTCCGCTTTGGCCAATCAGAAGCCGTAAATCAGAATAGAAAGTATAACCAAAATGGGGGAACAAGCGCCGCTTAATGTATGCCGGTGAGTTCCAGGAAATGATTGAATCGTTCAGTTTGGAGAGGTTTTGTTAGTCCATCTGCTGCCTGTTCTTTGGTAGGGCAGGTCTGAAGTTTAACAATGCCGTCTTGGACCTTCTCCCGAACGTAATGGTAGCGTATGTCAATGTGTTTGGATCTCTTGGTGGTGAGCTCGGCTTCAGCCATGGCGTGAGCACCTTGATTATCGATATGAAAAGATATTGGTGGGCATTCAGTTGGGAGCACATTAAGCTCGTTGATGAGATTCCGGAGCCAGAGGGCATCACGGCTGGCTTCGCTTAGAGCCATATACTCAGCTTCATTGGAGCTAAGGGCAACGGATGTTTGCTTGCGGCTTTTCCAGGCAATTGGGGCTCCGGCAAGCAGAAAGATGTATCCAGAGACTGACCGGCGGTTGCCTGTCAGTTGACCACCCCAATCAGAGTCGGTATAACATTTTGGCATGAGGAGGTCAGATGTAATGGACTCCGTGGGTTTATGATAGGTAATTTGCCGATTGATGGAGCCTTTAAGATAGCGTATAGCGTGTATAAGGGCACGCCATGCTTTTTGGGTGGGTTTGGCGTTATATTGGGATAGTATGCCAACCGTCTGGCTAAGATCTGGCCGGGTTTTGGTGGCTAGCCAGGTAAGGCAGCCTACACCACGTTGATATTCTTTGGTGTTGACTGTAGGGTCTGGTTCATCATCAATTATTAGGCTAGGATCCATTGGAATCCTAACAGGATGTGCTTGGGCTTGACCAAAAGAGGCAACAACATCTTCAGCGTAGTCGGCTTGAGATAAAGAAGATGAAGTCTCAGACTGGGAGATGGTCATGCCAAGGTATTTGGTAGAGTTTCCAACTTCTTTTATGTCAAATTTGGCGGAGAGAGTCTCCATAAACCAGATGGCATCATTTTCATGTTTAGCATAGACTTTGAAGTCATCCACATGGGTGGTCACATAGAGTTGGGTCCGGGTAGTGTGGATCCATAGACCAGAGTCATATTCAGAGCATTTGAAGCTGATTTGGCGTAGAAAAGCACCCAGAGTATCATACCAGATGCGGGCAGATGGGACCAATCCATAGAGGGATTGAAGGAGTTCACAGACAAGATCTCCAGAACCTTCTTTGAATCCCTGAACTTGGGTCATAAAGACACGTTTGTCCGTGGGCATTTTCCCATTTAGGAAAGCAAGGGTGGCATCAGCTTTTCGGGTATGCCAGCCAAGCAGGGTGGCCAGTGCCGTGAGGGTTCTGGTAGTATTTTCATTTACCACTGGTGCGTAGGATTCCATGAAGTCCTTATCAAGTAGATTGCCACGAATGACCCAGCGGGCTTTAGCCTGATAATCCTCTGAGATAGGTATGCCGGGGATTTCTTTCTTTTTGTATACCCACCGGCCAGGGATGACTTTGGTCCCTGGTGGTAGGTCAGAACGGCGAATGAGTTGCCAGCAGCCTTTCTCTTTAAGTTGGTTGACTTCCTTTTGCATGGCAGCTTGCCATTTAGCAGCATCAGGATGGGATATGGCCTGCTTATAAGAAGTAGGCGTGTTGTCTTCTGATGAAGGAATGGTTGAAGTGGCAAAGTAAGCTAGGGACATGCCTTTGGCAGGTCGGAGCCATATATCTTGGTCATTGAGAGGTTCATCTTCAACTAATTGAGTTGGATTTTCTTCGGTAGGGGTGCTGGGACCTTTGGGAGTGGTAGTTGTAGGATCTTTGTAATCCTCATCAAATATAACATCATTGGTGACAAAGACGGTGTCAGTTTTAGGGTCCCAAACACGATATTGATGGCTACTAATTTGGCCAATGAGGAAACAGCAGTGAGAACGCGAATCAAGCTTATTTCCAGGTTTATCTGGTCCATGCTGATGGACCCAGGCTGGACACCCCCAACGGCGATATCCGGGGAGTGAAGAAATGGATGAATTAGTCCACGCTGCCAACGGAGCGCGATAAGGGCTGGGGTGTATGTCCTTGTTGATATTCACCCCCCCAGGAATTTGGGAATTGTATAGGATGGTAGATGTAGGGAGCCGATTTGTAAGATCTGCGGCATATTGGAGAGCATCTACCCAAAAGCGTTCTGGTATATATGGGGCATCAAGCATCATAGCTCGGGCCCGTTCAAAAAGGATCTGGATGCCACGTTCACTAACAGCATTTTGCCATGGTGAATATGGTGAGCTTGGTTGCCATTCTATGCCTTCCTGACGGTAGGTTTCCATCCATTCAGTGGAGCGGAATTCATTATCAGAGACTAGGTAGGCAGGGGCAGTGAAGCCATGGTTCTTCATATTTTGAAGCCAGTTCTTGAAGGCGGTAATGGCTGCACTTTTTGTCTCAAGGAAGAGGATCCATCGATAATGTGTGGCATCGTCGGTAATAAGTAAGACATATTTTGCCCCAATTCGGCCAGGGACAACATCGTTAGGGTTGTCAAAATCAAGAGTTTGTCCACCGCCGGCGATATCTAGATGGACTCGGGCAAGGGGTTTGGTAACTCTGGACCTAGGGACCTTGCTATAATAGCGTGTCTGTCTAGCCTGTATACAGACTTCACAAAATGGGAGTTCTTTAGGGCCTTTGATTTCGATGCAAGACTCAGGATCTCGGGCGAGGCGGAGGAGATCAGCTTGATTGAGATGGCATAGGCGTCGGTGCCAGGCCATGATAGGTAGGGATATCTTAGTAGTTCGCGGCTTCCCTAGAACCGGGGTCTCTTTTGGAGTAGGAGCTTCAGCTGGTGTTTTAATTGTGGGAGCCTTTGCAGGTGGCTCTTCTGGGCGGTTAACTTCTTTGCCAGACCGGGTGGTGACAAAGGCATAGGAATTTTCTTCTTCTCCAGGAGATAGACAGTCTTCAAGGAGGTAAACATTGTTTTTGAACAATCGGGCTTGGAATTCAGCTCCAGATGGTGTGGTAATCAGCTTGACTTCACAATCTAGTGTATATTGAAGCCTAAAGCCTTGTCGTACAAGCATGCCTTCTGAAATGAGGTTGGAAGTAAAGGAAGGAACATGGCGGACGTCTCTTAGGATCAGAGATCCGTGACCAATATCTATAATCACGGTGCCAATGCCTTGAGGCATAGAGATATGGCCTTGAGCACCTTCCATATAATCTGTCTCCACCAGATCGTGCTTCTGCAAGGCCTTGTAGGTTGCAAAAAGTGAACGGTCAGGTGTAGAATGGAAAGAGGCACAGCTGTCAACAAACCATTGATTGGAAAATGAGAGAGTCTTTGCAGACTTCACAATGGCAGATTTGGCATTGGAGAGTTTCTTATGCAAGACAAGTTCCTGTGAAGCAAGGTGATCCTGGTTTGGTTGTGGGTTTGCTTCAGATTGTTGCTGAACACGGAGGGCATTAGCCATAGTAGTATAGAACTTGCGTCTATACTCTGGTGCTTTCTCAGGATGTTTAAAATAGCATATAAGTCCATGGCGATTTCCACAGTGATCACAGTCTATAAGTGTATGACGAGATCTATCTTGGTTGTTGGAACGTTGAGGAATTGTGTATTTGGTTCCAGATGCTTGTTTTGAATAACTGCGGTTCTGGGAGTTCTCTTTCTGTTGGTTTGACCGGTCTTGAGAATGAGTATCACGGAATTTAGTGCCGGTTCGAGTAGATAATTGGGTCTGGATAACCTTAAGATCCAGGTTGGTAACCGGAGCACGGCCAGTAGAGTAGACATCATCTAGTTTACTCTTGATAAAGGCGCGGTTCCAGTCCCGGAGACCTATAAAGAAGAGGTCATGTTTGAGATTTTCAAGAGATTCTTCTCCAATAGCGTGTAGGCGGTCAAAGATTCGATTGAAGGATGACTGGTAGGTGAGATAATCGTTATCCTTTATATAGAGCTCTTTGAGCTCCATGGTAAGAGCCATTCGCTCTTCACCGGTGGATTTGCCAAAAAGTGTGGCAGCTCGGTCCCAAAGACCATGGGCAGAGAGGTCATATACGGTGCCTAGTTTATCAGAAGCAGGGGTTGTCATGGCATTGAGCATACGGGCTCTCATGACAATGGCTTTTCTGTGCCAAACTGCAGCATCAAGTGGAGATGATCCAGCAGGAGGAGAGTCCTGGTGAAGAGTTGTAATAGCATTGAGAATACCAGCTTCTTTTTGTATGGCAGAGCTCCATGCATCGTAATTATCCAGTGTCAAGATGACACGGCATCGGTCAGGCAGTAGCGTATCAACATCGGCTTGGACAAGGGCAATAGCATTGCTGATATTTGTGTCTGAGGCATCACGCAGAGGCGGTTGGATATCCATTGGCGTAGTATCTTGGGTTGTATTTGAAGGCAAGGAAGCTTGTGGAGTATTAGACTGGATGATAGATGCCAGTTTTAGCTCCATTCTAGCTTCACGGTCTCGCATATCTTGTTCCATCTGATCCTGGCGAGCAAGCATTTGTTGTTCCATCTGATTCTGGCGAGCAAGCATTTGTCGCATCATATCAGCAAGATCAGGGGTAGGTTCGTTTGTGGAAGCCATGTTGGCGGTATTGGTAGAGCTCAGATTGGCTCCGGAAGGCGTTGGGGTCTCTATCTCTTCAGAGACAACTGATGAAGAGGTCTCGTCTATATTCGAGGACTTGTTTTGGAGATTTCGGCGACGTGATCGTCGTATAGCAGTAGCGGGAGGCGTAGTAGGTTCTCCTGACATGCTCAGGTTCGGACCGTATCTGGGATCCTGTAATTTTTTGGAATCTGGGGTATGGAATTTTGGTTCAGCCAATCGGAGGGCTTAAATTGACCACTTATACGGGCCTAAAATAGCTCATATTTCCGAGCAAGAAACGGGCTCATAACCTAATGGAGGTGTATCGTTAGTTGGTCACTAGCTAGATAGGCCTACGTGGTGAAAAGGGTCAGCGAGGGCGGACCTATGCGGCAGAATCCCACGTGATCCAACACAGGTGAGGTGCAGGTCACATGATGGTTATATAATCTTATAGTTCACGTGACTGTTTGTCCCGTTTGCATTTCTTCTTCCATCTAGTTATCACCATTCATAGATTCAAGTCATCTCAGTCATCCCTCAATGCTATGAACCATCAATGTATACCCCGTGCAGGGCACAAAATATGCTGGTTGGCTCATTTAATGGTATTAGGTGCGGATTCCCGGACAACACCTGTGAATTCCGGATGGTCCGCCCAGAGGTATGACTGCCTCCTATTGGCAGGAATTCTATTCCTGCCGAGCTTCTTTGCACCCTCCAGTTGAGTCCAAAGCACTCCTGGTGAGCGATTGAAATTATCAAAAGACTTGAGCTGGACGAAGGAGATGCCGTTTCAGTTAGAGGGTTTTTAACTATATTCCGTCGATCCCAGTTGATTCTCCTCTTGCAGCGAGTTCCTGAACAGTCAGGCCCAATATACTCTTCAAATCTCGACGAGAGAGAGAGAGACTACTCATGTAGATCCAATGGAATCGGACCGGGACCAGGGAAGTGGTTGTTATGATGACATTCATCATCATGCCGTCGAGTATGAGAGCCCCGAAGGTCACAGACGGGGAGTGAGAAGAGACTTTATATCGACGATGACCTCAGACATGTCCCATCATAATGTCGTCGGGACCCTATGGAAGCAGATAATCCTGCTATCAAAGACGCTCTGTCTTCCCATATTATTTACCACCGCTGGATCCCAGTCTGCAGCTCGTCCACCTTCTCCACCTTCCCCAGCCGCTCTCCTGCCTCTATTGCTAGAAATTCATCCACTGCCGAAATTGACCTGTTTGCTTTTTCACCATGGCTACAGGGTACCCTGCCATCGAAGACTACGGAATCATCGGGGACATGCACACTTGTGCCCTGATCAGCAAAGATGGGAGCCTGGATTTCATGTGCTGGCCCGTTTTTGATTCCCCCACAGTCTTTTGCCGACTGCTTGATAAGGATAAGGGTGGCTATTTCAGCATTCTGCCAACGTCCAAGGTCGAGAACCCCATAAGCAAACAGCGGTATCTTCCTTTTACCAACATCCTGGAATCACGATGGACCAATGAAGACGGTGTGGTGACCTCCATGGACTACTTCCCCGTTTCGAGCCGCAAGACTGCGCATCCCGAGCGTACTTTGTCTGGGTACTGCCCCTGCACTGACCCGGGCATATCCCGCTTCAAGTCTGGCCTGAAACATTCCTCCGTGATCAGGAAGTTGGAATGCTCTCGTGGCTCTATGGAGATGCAGGTCGAGATCTTCCCAGCCTTCAATTACGCCAGGGATTCGCACACAGCCCGCGGTAATCTCGACAATGACCTGGGTCGGAGGCCGCTGCAGACAATGTACTTTGAGAGTGAGATGGAACGGCTGCAGGTCTCCATCTTCGCTGAATCCAAGGAGCCCGAGCATACTGGATTGCCTGAAGCCAAGTTCGAATGGCAAGACAGACCCAGCATGAAGGGCCGTGGGATTGTGGCTACACTGACGCTACGTCAGGGACAGAGTGTCACGTTCGTCGTCCACAGCCCGGATAAAGTCATCCCTAATGCAAACGTCTTGGGGGCGCATCTCTCCAAACTGGAGGGCGAAACTTTCGAGTACTGGACCTCGTGGACCCGCAAGTGTTCCTTCCGAGGCCACTACCGCGAGACAGTCGAGCGCTGCCTCCTGGTGCTGAAATTGCTCACCTATAAACCAACGGGTGCCATTATAGCAGCACCGACGTTCTCCCTCCCAGAAAAAGTAGGCGGGTCCCGGAATTGGGACTACCGATACTCTTGGGTGCGGGACACGTCATTCACGCTCTACGTCTTCCTCAAGATGGGCTACCGGGAGGAGGCTGAGGCGTACGTTAGCTTCATCTTCGAGCGCATTTTCCCGAATGCCACGGAGTACAAGGGTGAAAACAGGCCTTTCCTCCCGCTGATGTTCACCATTCGCGGTGAATATGAGATCCCCGAATTGGAACTTAACCACCTCGAGGGATACAAAGGCAGTCGTCCTGTACGCGTGGGCAACGCGGCCGTCTTCCACACGCAGCTGGATATCTATGGCGAGCTGCTGGATAGCATCTACATCTACAATAAATACGGGAATCCTATCAGCTATGAGCAGTGGTGCGCGATCCGCCGCATGGTGAACTACGTCATTGAGATGCGCAACGAGAAGGACATGTCCATTTGGGAGTCCCGCGGTCAGGTACAGAACTTCCTGTACTCGAAGATCATGCTCTGGGTCGCCATCGATCGCGGCCTTCGCCTGGCCGACAAGCGGTCCAGCCTGCCCTTGCCGGAACGCTTCAAATGGATAGACGTCCGCGACAGGATGTACGATGAGATTATGGATAAGGGATACAACGAGGCCCGCGGTCACTTCTCTCAGAGCTATGAGAGCCCGGACGTTGTGGATGCCTCCATTTTGATTGCACCACTGGTGTTCTTCGTTGCGCCGAATGATCCGCGGTTCATCAGCACGCTGAAGAGAATCATGGCAACCCCGGAAAAAGAGGGACTAACCAGTGCCAAGTTGGTGTTCCGATATGACCACGTCAAGGCGAACGATGGTATGATTCTTCCTTTCTCATTTCTTTATATAAGTTCAAATGCTGACTATCAAACAGGCGTGGGAGGCCGCGAAGGAGCCTTCATCATGGTAACCTTCTGGCTCGTCGAAGCCATGGCTCGCGTAAGTTCTTCCTCTCCTCCATGAGTACAATATCAGTTCAACGCTGATACTGACATATATATGAAACAGGCCGCAAGATACAGCACCACCATCCCGAACCTCTATAAAGTCGCCGTCAGCCACTACGACAACATCCTCTCCTACGCAAATCACCTGGGGATGTTCTCTGAAGAAGTTGCCATTTCCGGTGAACAGATGGGCAATACTCCGCAGGCGTTTAGTCATTTGGCCTGTATTAGCGCCGCTATTAACCTTGAGCGGCTGGGTGGGGGGGGCTCTGATCTTTAGTTGGAATCTTGGTATTCTGGCAGTGCCCAGGTTAGGTTGTTTCTGTTTACTTTTTATTGTCTTTGTTGTCTTTCTTTGACTATGGTTTATCTTGAAGAAAAGACGGAAAACTGTCACAAAGAACAAAAAAGAAACAAAGGAGGGCGGAAGGAAAGAAAAAGGAAAGGAGCAAAGCTAGTTGTTTTCTTGTCATTATTTGGTTAGTTAGAGTCGAATCAATCTGTTCTAGATCTCCTTGCCAGCTAGGAAGTAGAAACTACAGAGTACTCCGCAGAGCTACAGAATTTTGTATAGTTTCTAATATTGATAGGTGAATTGTTGTCATTTCAATTTATAATTACACTCCTGACACCCTCATTAACTCGTGACTCAAGTAGCATCCTGAGTCGATTGGAATACCTAGCTGTGAATCACTCCCGCATTATGTATCGTCGGTTGCTCTTCTATTGCTCCGTCTTTCCGAGTGTCAGTGAGTATAAAAATTAGGCGCACCTGTTTATTCTCCTCTACGTTATCCTGATTTCATGCTGCTCAGTCGTTCGTCGTTCAGAGTGGACAGGGTTCTTATTCAATCCGTCAAATGAGCACCCCGAGTCGCAAGCAAATACCTGGGTAGGCACAACTGCGAAAGAATAGGTGTCTCGACAGCACCTCATCCGCCCTTCCTTTGTCCGGCAGCACCTGGTCCTGCGGATACGCTGAGGTTACTGGGAGCAGGCACGGCCGAGGGCACAGCACCAGAATTGCGGGTGAAAGTGCTGGTATTACCAATTGCATTGCTGGCGTTACGAAACTCGATCTTTTGACGTTCCACTTGGAGCTGTTTTGATGTGCATTCGTTAGCTGCAAGTTTATTTTCCAAGAAATTGTCTCTTGATCGAGTTTCTCTAGCAAGGACGTACCACTTTGCGGACTCTAGCCAGAGCAGCCTTATCCCCCGCCACCAAAGGACGGCAATCATCTACACGATAGGGTGCCGGTACGACGACGGCGTCCGCGACAATGATGCTTGTTCCATCCCATCTTGTAGGCATAGTCCGGCTAAATCGATCGAAAAGCTCCTGCGCCTCGTGCGTCACGCCCTTTCCGCGCCGTGCCTCGCGATCCTGTAGCTTGGCAACAACGGTCGCTTCGCGCTCCTTCAGAGCGCGGATATCAAGCGGATGCAATGCGGGTACGGCATCGGTAAAAGAATGTCCGTCAGAGGCATTGGAGGATTGCGCAAGGGAAAGGAGCTGGAATGACTGGATGCGCGACACAGGGAGAATGTGGTAGTCGCCTGCGAGATGCTCCGGTTTGGAGTCCGCAAAGCCAGTCGAGGGAGTAGAAGAAGGGGCGGTGTTGATAGCGACCAGGTTAGTAATGGGACAAGCCGTAAAAAGAGTCCCTTCTACGGTAATCGCGGTGGGAGGGGCCGTGGTAATGCGAACCCTACGGAGGGGGACGAGAAGGTCGTCTCATCAGCCAGCGTGACTCAAAAACGGGAGACAACAAGAACAAGGTAAATATGTTCTCATCAAGACAGAGCTGCTTACCGGGCACCGATTGCGCCGCTTAATGCCGTTTCCAACGGCACGATAGCAGCTGCCATTCCGGGAGCTGTAGTTGGACAAGATGAATCCTCTTCCCACGCTTGTCACTTGGTGCGTGCTATTAGGCCTGGACGGTCAGAAAGCACGTGCAAACGGGGTCGGCAGCAACCAGATGCCAACAGCGAAGAGACGAATGGGATCAACTGCTTTGCAATTCGAAACAATTCAAAGGGTAAAACTAGGACATTTGGAAAGAAGTGCCAGGATACGGCGTGGATTGATTTGCAGGGTATAACCAACGAGCCAGCTCTTCTGTCTTCCTTGGCGGGCTTTCCAGCGACCTTCCCAGCCGAACTTGAGCTATGCGGAACCCAACTACAACCGGGCCCTGATAGCAGTAGATGCTGGGATCGAGGGTGGACGAAAAGGGGGGAAGAGATGGCAGGAGGAATTGGTAGTGCGGCGCAGACGAAGGATGGAGGAGAGACGAACAATGAGTGACGACGGCAACCAGGAACTCGATGACTTTCAAAATAAACCGAGACAGTCGAATTGAAGAGACGCAAAGAGAGAAAAAAAAAAATAAATAAAATAAAAAAACAAAGAAAGAAAAAAAAAAATCACAGCTAAGGAGGCGAGAAGAAGACGAGGATGTCGGGAACGCGCAGGGAAACGAACAGAGAGCGCTTGGGAGGGGGAAAAGCTGAGGCTCGATGGAAGCAGCCCCGAGCTGGGCGTTTTACAAAGCAGCACAGCGCCTTGCCTGATAGCGATGCTAGGAAGACAAAAGCCAGGAAGGGGAATTCCAGAATGCCTGCTCTCTTACGGGAAAGTACATGTTATCATTCCCCATGTCCGGTCTGGTGCTGTTTTATTATGCCCAGCCATGCTCACCAGACCAAACCCATGATATTTTTTTTGACAAAAACTAAATATGCATAAATATGACAAGAAGCATCTAGGTAGATACAACGTTGGCTCATCAGACAATAGATATTCCTATTTCACCGTAACCGTTCTATTTTCTTCCACGGCCCTCCACTTTGGAACCAACGTTTCAAAGCGGGCAGTCTGTTCCCACGTCCAGCGTAGTCGCATAAAACCCCCCCATTAAACCACATAGGTCGAAGCAGAGACATCACCGCCGTGTCCAGTCCAGTTAACGTGGATATCCTTGCCCTCAGGGTAGTTCTCGTTGGCGTTCTCGGGCTTGATGCGGAAGGTATGCGCACCGAAGTAGTCACGCTGAGCCTGCAGCAGGTTGGCAGGAAGGTTGGCGCTGCGGTATCCGTCGTAGAAGCTGAGGGCAGTGCTGAAGGCCGGCATTGGAAGACCCCACAAGGCAGCCTTGCTGACAACGTTTCTCCAGCCGTCCTGGGCCTTGTGGATGGCCTTGTTGAAGAAGTCATCAAACAGCAAGTTCTCCAGCTCGGGGTTCTTGCGGTAGGCATTGGTGATGTCCTTGAGGAAGACGGAGCGGATGATGCAACCGCCACGCCACATCAGGGCGATGGACGGCTTGTTCAACTTCCAACCGTACTCCTTAGCCGCCTGCATTGATTGGGGGAAAAAAGACGAGTCAGTCAATGGCACTGTCATGTATCAATAGAGACGAATTGACTTACGTCCTGGATGAGCATGAATCCCTGGGCATAGGAGATAATCTTGGAGGCATACAAGGCCTGCTCCAGGTCATCGATGAAAGCCTGCTTGTCACCGGTGAACTTGGGGGTGGGGCCGCCGAGGATCTTGCTAGCCTTGACACGCTCATCCTTGATCGCACTGAGGCAGCGAGCATAGACCGCCTCACCAATCAGGGTCACGGGCATACCGAGATCCAGAGAGTTCATGGCAGTCCACTTGCCAGTGCCCTTCTGGCCAGCCTTGTCGAGGATCTTCTCAACAAGAGGAACGCCGTCGTTGTCATTATAGCGGAGGACGTCACGCGTGATCTCGATCAAGAAGGAGTCAAGGACACCCTTGTTCCACTTGTCGAAGACCTCAGCGATCTCGGAGGGATGCATGCCCAAACCACGCTTCATAATATCGTATGCCTGACAGATAATAAGCGTTAGTGTGGTGAGGACCGGGTTGTCTGAGGTATGGAGGTGTACTCACCTCGCCAATCAGCTGCATGTCACCATACTCGATACCGTTGTGGACCATCTTGACGTAGTGGCCAGCACCCTCATCTCCGACCCAGTCGCAGCAGGGCTCACCGTCACTCTTAGCAGCAATGCTTTGGAAGATGTTCTTGATGTGGGGCCAGGCCTCCTCGTTACCTCCGGGCATCAGAGAGGGACCATAACGAGCACCCTCTTCACCTCCAGAGACGCCGCTGCCAACGAAGCGGATACCCTTCTCGGCCAGAGATTTGCAGCGACGGTTGGAATCAGGGAAGTGGGAGTTACCACCGTCAACAATGATGTCACCCTTCTCAAGGTGAGGCAGAAGAGACTCGATGAAAGCGTCCACAGGCTTGCCAGCCATGACGAGGAGGACGATAACACGAGGGCGCTTGAGCTTGGAGACGAATTCCTCGACCGAGTGGGCACCGATAATGGACTTGCCTGGAGGCGTCCCGAGTCAGTCAGGGGAAAGCCACGAGCGCAATCAACAGAATATTGGTCAGACTTCAGACTTACCCTTGGCCTCGTTTTCCAGGAAGCGATCGACCTTGGAAGTGGTACGGTTATAGGCGCAGACGGTGAAGCCATGATCGGCACCATTGAGGATCAGGTTCTGACCCATGACGGCCAGACCGATGAGGCCAAAATCAGCACTAGGCAACAGAGGCGCTGGGGAGCCGACATTGATGCCGGCCAGACGTGCGCTTTAAGTCAGCCGTGTAGTCTACGAGTTAACAGGCGGGTGCGCAAATGAGGGGAGGGAGGAGAAGATAGCTCTTCCACGATGAAATCCCCAGGAAGGGGTATACGGCTCAAGTCCGTCTCCCCTGCAGGAGGGGATTGTGCAAGAAACCACCAAAAAAAAGGCGATGATGCTTCGAAGCGGAGGAGGGGTTGAACTTACACAGCTTTTTCCGCCATGATGAAAGACAAGGTGGGGTAGTGGGACAAGCAGACACAGGCGAGTAGTTTGGGACGGTCTGGGGAGCTGGGAGTCTGGGGAGATGTGGAAAAGAGGAGCGAGGATGGGGAGAAGAGGATGAGGAGGAAAGAAGAGGAAAGAAGAGAAGAAAAGAAGAACCAAGAGGCGAGAAGAGAAGAGAAGAGCTGTTGCTTTGGGGAAGCAGGGATTACCTAAAGATGCCTAATGCGTTATGTTATGCGTATGTCCTGGCGTAATATTACCAGGAGCAGAGTGGTCCGCCCGGTGAGATCCGGCAGGTTTAAGCTTGAACTACGGAGTATATGGAGTAGAGAACAAGAGAGCAAGAGTCGGCTATTGACCTGCCGCATTGGCATCTGGATCGAGTTCC
This sequence comes from Monascus purpureus, assembly GCA_025999795.1. NCBI lineage: Eukaryota > Fungi > Ascomycota > Eurotiomycetes > Eurotiales > Aspergillaceae > Monascus > Monascus purpureus. The sequence goes on along the minus strand of AP025346.1, from coordinate 174,563 downwards.
GTCTCGAGTCTGTAGTTCTGCTCCGTCGTGTTGTGTAGTGTTCCTCCATGCATCATCTACCTATAATCAATATTACTTCTCGCATGACGATCCTGCGAGAGCAGGATGGCGGGGCATTGATTACATAAGCCGGTGAGGAAAGCAGGAAGGCCAGCCAGCGGAATTGCTGATATCACCGGTCGGGGCCCTGGAAACTTGGACTGGAAAGTTGGAAAAGAATGGACTGGACCTCTGGCTATTATCAATTAACCTACCCGACCAGCATCTGGCAAGTCTTAAAACGAGAGAGCGCATTTTATGATGAATTCTGCTGGAGCTGGCAGTGATAGCCGTGTAGTGATCCATGATGCATGCAGCAAGTTAACATTTACCTCTGCTGCAGCCCTGACGTCACCACGTCACACCCCCACACCGCCTGCCCATCCCACGTGGGGGCGTTTTGTGGCTGGTGCTTGCTGACTCAGTATGCGGCTAGTGAAGTACGGCATGGCGCTCCACCCTCCTGCGCATTTCGATCTTCCAGTGTTTTCTCCGTCAAGGATCAGGTTTGATACGTTTCACCACCGCCAGCAGCTCAACCAGACCAGGCTTTTATCGCCATCTCACTCCTGAAGAGGGTTTTTATCTCGTCCCCTTCTACTCTTTCTCCAGTTTGCTCGGCTTTGGGACCTTGACCGCTTGCGTCAGGCTGGCCCTGAAGGTACGTCTCTGCTGCTAACTCTGCGGCGCATTATAATCGTCCGTCGTCTCTATTCAAAACGTCTCCGTTCATCATGTCCTTTCCGCCACCTCCAGGTCTCAAACAAGCCCCGTCTTCGCTACCTCCGAGGCCGCCCCCGCCTGTCAGCTCAGTGCATGGCGCAACGGTCAAGCCCGCCTACGCCGCCGCTCCCTCGTACTCTCCCGGTGTTAACCCTGGATATGCGTCCGCTGCGTCGCGGGGGACTCCCGCCCCGTTCACTGCATTCCAACCACGTTCCGTAGCCTCCAGCCAGACCCATCGTACTGCTAGTCCTGTGGTTTCTGCTCCGCCCACCCCTCTATCGGGGTTCCCATCTTCTACTATGAGCTACGGAGCGGACTACCAGCAGTCGCCGCAGGCCTACCAGGCTGGCCCTACATACTATGGACAACCGCAATACAACGCCAATGCATACGGTCCATCTGTGCCCAAGATTCAAAATCCATTCACTCCCGCAGTTCCAGACCAGTCGAACACGTATGCAGCGCGCGGGAGAAACCCTGGACGCCACGACCCCAACTTCGATCCAGAAACAGAGGCCCAGATTGCGCAATGGCAGAGTGCCTACATGAGCCGGGAGGAGGCTGCGCCGGTAGGCAAGGGAACCGGTCGTCGGGAGGGAATGCCGGCGGCGATGAGCGTCAACACCATGGGATCCAGCGTGCCAACCGGAAGCACCAGCAACACGCCTGTCAGTGCGCCGACGCCGGTTTCTGCTAATCCGGAAGCACCGCAGAAAACGGTTGTCCGCTCCGGTGGCGGACAGACCTGGACCGATCCAACACTGCTGGAGTGGGATCCAGCGCATTTCCGGCTGTTCGTAGGCAACCTCGCGGGCGAGGTGACCGACGACTCACTGTTGAAGGCGTTCTCTCGATTCCCCTCTGTCCAGAAAGCGCGAGTGATCCGCGACAAGCGCACGCAGAAGAGCAAGGGGTATGGATTCGTCAGCTTCAGTGACGGGGATGACTACTTCAAGGCGGCCAGGGAGATGCAGGGGAAGTACATTGGCTCGCATCCGGTCTTGCTCAGACGTGCAACCACCGAAATCCGACCGAGCTCAAATCAGTCTGGGAAGAAGCGTCACGGAGGCGGTGGTGCGGCCGGTGCCGGTGGGAGCGGAAAGAAGAGCAGCGGGGGAGTGAAGAAGCACGAAAAGACAAGGGGAGGATTGAAGGTATTGGGGTAGTTCGCCCAGGACAGCATCCATGCTATAGTGAACTATGGTAGAGGTTCGATAATGGCCTTCCGACTAAACGGTGTCCCGAGAGGCATTGCATGTGCATTATCCATTTCACATAAAGTGATGCTTGAGTAGCGGGTATATATCCTGGCATATTGTACAGCATATACAGCAGAGGCCCTTCGCCAAGCCAAAAACAGAAGACAAAAATCAGAAATCACAGTCCCAAACAGTCTGCATGGTCATGACGACCCAACCAAACTCCTGATAACTAACTCCGAACCCAAACCACCAAAGACAATCATATCTCGTCTAGCAGCTCGTACCCAACGTCATCGTCGCAAAGGAGTCGATTGCTGAAGGAAAGTAACGTAATCGATCGATCGAATGGTCGAACTGAACCGCACCGAACTCCGTATGATATTTTCGTGATATGCTCGATCATCGAATATTCCGTTTTCTTTTTCTCATTGTTCAACCGCTCGTCAAAAGAAGAAGAAGAAATAAAGCGTATTCTCATCTCCGAGATTATCGTTGTCGATCGTAGCCATAGAACCGTGTTTGGTCGTCGCCCATCCCGATATATGATCCGTATCATATCCATGAAGCATGGACTCGACAAGATGATCGGAAGCATGCATGCACAGATGCAGATAGCCATCTATGCAGCCTCCTCATCGCCCCCCTCCTTCTCCTCTCCGAAAAATGCGCGTCGGTGCTGGATAGACCAGATGATGTATCCAGCCATCGCTAGACATAAGATGAGGATGACGATGATGATGGCGATGACTGCGTTTCCGTCCATGGCGATTGATTCAGATCGAGCGTTGTCCGGTTTTGGAACGACGAAGTAGGAGGCAATAAATATATCGACAGGTCAATCTGTTTGCTTGATGTTGTCGTACAATATATATAACTCTGGTATATAGAACTGCTTTTGTGATAGCCCTGTTACTCGGTAACGGACGCTGTACCACAATCGTTCGAGGAAGATAACAATGAATGCAATGCTATCCCTTCCCACGAAGAAGCAAGAAAGAAGAAGAATGCCATGCCACCATGCTCGCTGGAAGGAATATAATAATAAAACCTCGACGCAGCCCAGCCATGCATTTTCATACCTGACGGAGTGGCTGGGCTGCGTGCTGATTGGTTGGGCTGCTGTATGCGCACGTGACCGCGAGGAACAGCGCATTTCGATTGACAGGATTAGGGGTAGGAGTAATAAATAATCATACTGATGATCAGATCTAGAGAGTTAACGTGGGCTGCAGCTGAGAGCCATGCGAGTACCTATGTTAACACCGTTACTCGAGGTACTGCGTTGTTGCGGTGATTCTTACTCGGATATGCAAACAAGCCCCAGCCCTATACAAGTCGACTCTTCTCCCTTCGTGTCTCATATTTCCCATATTCTGCACAGACTACACCGTACCCGACGGTCTGAGGGTTCTAATTATGGATCGATCGACTGCAGTTCGGTTTGCGAAAGCTTGATTGGCCGATATAGCGGCCAAAAAGACGAAGTCATGACATCTACTGTAGCATGGACTCGAGTCAACATATACAACTGAAAGTCGTGTATACAACGAAGCGTCCTTGACGCTATGAACTAGTCCTCCGTCCTCGTCTATAGCCAAATCAGAGTGTACATAGCTAGCTATCATTGTTATATGGAAGAAACTCGCACGAAGCAATTCACCTGTCTTCCAGGTCGGGTACCGACTCTGCTGTCCTACCACGGCATAATGACAACACATCATGTCCAACCCTTCCCCCAGTCTGATGTCAAATACCCCAACACGGACGCAATTGCTGTGATACTTTTCAATTACGCCATGCTGATGATCGCAATGGTCAACCTTAAGAACTTCTGACCTGCTACTAGCATCCTGTCGTGACTGAATGGTGGGCATCGCGTCTCCTAGTCGATCAGATCTGCTGCAAACCATCCCACCATTTCCCACGCACGATTCTCCTTGAGACCTGCTGAACGCTGATCTACGCCTGCCAAATGAAATCCTATCGGATTCTTTACCAGAAGATCCTGGGCTTCTTTCACCTTTTGCCACCGCCCCCGGCTGGCCATCCCGAGTGTGTATAACTTGCCTCGTTGTTGACTTCCGATATACTCCTCGAATTAAACTGATCGGTATTTCCGCAGTAAACCCAAGCCCAGAGGGCCCGTTTTGCTGAGTACCAGCCCGGTCGCCGAGGAGAAGAAAACGCTCCCCCCAGAAGGTCCGGCCCGCCTCTCCGCCCACTCGGACTCGGACTCGGGCTGCAGATTCAGGCCCACCAGGCTGCTCTCCCGCGAGGAGCTAGAGGCCCGGATCGTGGAGCTCTGGAGGACGGTCTGGCTGGGCCTTTACCAGGTCCACGATGCCCGCGGACCGCGACACTACGACCGCATCAAGGCGCTCTGTCTCGGCGCCGGATTCACAAGCAAGGTCTATCCCTACGCGGGCATCGTGGAGCTCGACCGGCGGTTCTGGCGATGCAGCGAGAACAAGGGCATAGCCGGATTGAAGCTGTACGCGCATCTGTCCGTGTCGACGCTGGAATCGGTGGTCGAGCTTCTCGAGGCGTATGCATGTGAGATCGACAGTCTGAACGATCTGTACAAGATCCTCCGCGAGGAGCAGGTGGATGTCTGGTCTTCCCCGCAGGGTAGCAGTGCATATCGCCGGTACATGGATGTCGCGGAGCCGTTGGCTAAGAATCTTTGTTGGTATGATGTTCGCATGGCCGTGCTGGATATCGAGATCTACGATGAGGCGATGGCGTTGCATGCGGATGATCCTAAGCTGCAGAAGGGATGGTACATCTATGACAAAGCCTTTCCTGGCTCTGGAGAGATTCGAGGCTGTTGATGTGTCCGAATCCTTCGGCAGGGATACCTATACTATACTGCTCAGAATTTGTTCTTTTCCATTCGGACAATCTTGTTATTACATTGGCCTCCGGTAACTACGAATCCACCATAAGAGCATCCAGTGAAACTGTTCAGGATCAAACCGCATGAAGAAACATTTCCGAATCAAAAAAGCTTTTCTATTCTTCTTTCTATCTGTACGACAGCCAGGAGAATCCGAATCTGCTCCACTATGTAATATTGTACTGATTTGGCATCACGGAGACAGCATGCATTACACGACGACAACACGAAGACCAACCGTATGATCCACGACAAAGTCATGACGCGGTAGAATGTGCTTGATTCGGAGCTTCACGCAATCATTAATCCTCAAGCTCGACGACCCAGAACAGTGTACCATCCTATGACTTCATCATGACCGATCGGCACTGTACGCCGGTCCACGCTGTGTACACTGCATCCACGCCCAACCACGCTCAACCATGTCCCAAACTTGAAACTCGATATCGTACGTTCGCGAGGAAGTGGGGTTGTATTGCATTGGTGATTGTAGAGGTACGCTCTCCGAGAGACAGACCTGTCGGTGTCAAGCATGCATATCGCTCTTCGGCATCGAGGGCATCCGATGGCTGTTGTACACGGGCAATCCTCGCGTTGATCGGTGATGGGCATGCCGAGCAGGACTATAATCGATATGAATATGTTCATGAGACAGCTCCCAATCCACTTGCCCTTGACGTAATTGATGTAGATTCCTTCGATGCCATGCCATTCCGTGAGACCTGGATTTCATTCTCCTGGTGATGATAATCCAGTGGAGGGTACACGAACCCTCTATCAGACAGCTTCAATGTGACAAGTATGGACACGGGCAGTGCCCGTGGTGACAGGGACAGTGAAGCCGGGAGACGAGAATCGGCTTCCCATACATCTGTCCAGCCATCAGCAACGTCCAGCATGCTGTCGTCCGCGTCTGAACCCATCACCACCCTCGAGCCAATCCGCAGTGCCACGTCGTCCGTTGAGTCTCGCCGTGCAAGGTCAGAGCCATCGTTGAAGCGGACTCCCACGCCATTGTTGCCGGCCAGCTCCATGGAACATACTGAAGGAATCAGTCCTGTACAGCCCCAAGACGATCTCCATCACGCCACGCTGACAGTACGCGACACCCTTTTCTTCGCTCTTAAAGCTCGAACACCAGACAAAGCGTCTCGTCTTCCGGGCGAGAGTCGCGAGGAGTATCAACAAGCCTTCCTATCGGCGATTGCCCAGTTATTCCGGATCGAGCACGCGCTGGACACCAAAGTTGGCAACGAGATGATCCGGGGCGTTTCCGGGGGAGGGAAGAAACGCGTCTCGATCGCGAGGCGATGGCCACCAAGGCGAGCGTGCAGTGTTGGGACAACTCGACCAGAGGCCTCGATGCAAGCACGGCTCTCGAGTATGTTCAGAGCCTGAGACGCTTGACGAATACAGCCAAGGAACAAGCGAGGAGGGAGAAAAACAAGAAGAACTTTACGATCCCCTTCCATGAACAGGCCATGATACTCACATGGAGGCAGTTCCTCGTCATGCTCGGCGACAGACAGTCGCTCGCTGTGAAATGGGGAGTGGTCACTTTTCAAGCCCTACTTATAGGGAGCCTGTTCTACAATCCCCCGAAGACAAGGTGGGATTCTGACGATCGTCGCATTACAAGCCCTCCAGGCTGATAATCGTACGGCATCCAGTGCTGGAGTTTTTACCCGAGGAGGAGTAATGTCTTGCATACTCCTGTTCAACTCCTTGCTCGTTTATACCGGTATGTTCATGCTCCAATTCCTCAATGTCATCTTCCCCAAACAACCCTAAGAACCGCTCAGGCTACCTCATCCCACCATGGAAGATGCGTCCCTGGCTAAAATGGCTGGGTTGGCTTAACCCCCTGCTAATCCCCTGCTTCTTCACCTTCATCGTGTCCTTCTGCGGTGTCGCCGTGCCCTACCAGGCTATGACCCATTTCTGGAAATGGTGGATGTACTGGCTGACGCCGTTCCATTATCTTCTTGAGGGTCTCCTGGGCCTCATCATGCATGAGGCGCCTGTTCGTTGCATTGAGAGGGAGGAGGCGGTGCGTACGGCTCCGCCTAATTCGACTTGTGAGGGGTATAGTTCTTTGCAAGGGAGGCTGGTGGGTATGTTTATACTGCATCTGATGGGTTGTGTCGGTGTTGTCAGTTTGCTGATGGGGATCAGTTTGTATGCTTCTTTTCTTCAGCTGTATGTAGCCCAAGTGCATTGCTGACTTGTTCTACAGGCTCAAAACTTCAACGTCTCCTACTCGAGTAAATGGCGTGACTACGTAAGGAGAATGATCCTACCAAGTTCTCTCCGTTCGTGATCTCTGACAGAAGCGTTTCTAGGGAATCTTCTGGGGTTATGTCGTGTTTAATTTCATCGTGTTTCTCTTCTCTTGGGGCTATCTTCACGGCGTCCAGAAATTGACGAAGCGGATCAGCAAATGGAAGACAAGGAAGTCAAGGAAGGGCATGAAGATATGAGGGAGGCTTATATCCACAGTATGCTGTAGAGCAACGATGCCATCTGTCCTGTTACGGCTGATGTACGGGTAGGATATATGCACGATGTGACTAGAGCGCTATATATGAAGGTACATCAATTAATGCCTGTAGTGTACAACTGTTTCATTATTTATATGCAGGATAAAATCCTACCCCGTGTAGATACCAGGACTGCTTCCAACCGGCAGGCTGGCTACAGTAACCATGATTGCCTATTGATGGATATCCAATCATAGACAGGAGAGAATGCAAGAAGGCACTGCCGTGCAAATGGATAGGATTGATGATCCCGAGGTCTACTATATCGTTCTTATTATGTCTCCGTGCCAGACGGCTCACTCGGGCCCGAAGGGGAAGCCAGAGGAGACTGGTGCGGATTTCATGCACTAGACATGCCGGCAGGATTCTGACTAGTGCTCGTGCTCATACTGTTCCCGGGCGGAACATTCTCGCCGTCGACACCGTCGACGCCGTGGTTGTTGTGGTTGCTATTCAAGTTGCCGTTCATTAGGCGTGGACGCTTGGCCGGAGGGCCTGCTCGTGGGCTTTGATGTACATTTTGATAAGTCAAGGGTGGCGTCGTATTGGAAGGTGCAAATGCGGAACTTGCGCCTGTGTGCTCTGGACTGACATTCGCCGGAGGCTGAGCTGTCTTCGCTCGGTTTGCAGTTGAGGCGGGGGCGGTAGAGCGATTCGTTGAATCGTCACCACGCCCTCGTGTGTTGTCTGGATTGTTCTCATCCGCGAGGACGTTCGAATGCCCTACTCCAATACGGCCCATGCTCTTGTTATGCATCACCACACGCTTCCACTTGGCAACAAGGTTGTCGTAATCCCACCTTGCGGAATTCGGACTGGCCTGGCTTTCCTTCGCGTCCAGCTCCCTAATAACATCGCGCGGCAGGGGCAAAAAGTCCGGAGGGAAGAGAGCGAACTCCCTTGGCCATTGGCAGGAACCCAGCTTCACCACCTGCGCGCGAAGCTGGTTCGCTTCCTGCTGCACCCGGGCCAATTGTTCATCTGATGATTTGCGCTTCTCGGCCTCTCGCACAAATGCCCGAGTGATTTCCAGTTGCCACTGGTTCCTTCGAGCTTCCGGAGACAAGGACATCCAATGATTAAAGGACAGATCGAGATGCCTGGAGCTCATGTCCTCGTGCTGTTGCGCACTTCGATTGATCATATTCGCATCCAGACCGATGCCCGCCTGCCCAGATTGGGAAGCGCTGGACGCATCAACCGCTAGTTGATCGGAAAGCCACTGTTGAATCCTGGAACGGAGTGCCTGTCTGACAATCTCCAGATGTTCAGGCCCAGGGGGCTGGAGTGGAAATGACGAAGGCGACGGGAACGGATGTGTCGAGAACAAAGTCGGAGGCGCTGGAAGCAATTGTAAACAAAGTGAGGGAAATGTCTGCGACTGGATCTCAAAGTCAAACGGGGATAATCGTGGACGTAGACTCGTACTGCTGTGCATTGACGTAAAGTTTAGTACTGGAGGAGCATCAGGGAGAATGGGAAGGGGCGCCGACGCACGCTGCAGCCTTAATATTGTCCAACACCTCGCGTAAGGCCAGTTCGAGAGAGCGCAAGGTATCCTGGCTGGCTGTATCTGAACTCCTGTTTGCGTAATCCGGAAGAGTAATTGACGCGGCGGACTGGGATACCGAGGGCCGATACGATCCGGCGAACTCGCGCGTGCGGTTCGGATTGGGAATGTCGTTGATCACGCCAGTCGCGTGCCATGTAGGCGTGTTAAACATCATCCTGACTCCATCTCGAGATGCCCGTCGACCTTCCCGAGCGCTGGCAGGCGAATCCGGCTGGCCCTTGCCAGTGCTCCGTTCGAGGTTGTCGCGTTTGGTGGACGAGGTTCGAGCCTGTCGCCTGGTGATCCCACTCCGAAGGCGTCGGATCTCCTCGACATCATGAACCCCATCAGGCTTTTTCTTGAAAAGGAATTGATCAAGATGTCGACCGAGAGAGGACGAGGTAAAGGCCTGGTGACAGTACTGGCATTTGCGATCCTTGACGGCCGGGTATTTCGCGGAGGACTGTCCGTGTCCTTCGTCCCCTGCAGCGGAGCCCTCCGGAGTATCCACCGGACGAGTAGGCGTGTCTTTGCCTATGGCTGAAGACATGATGAGAGGAAATTCAAGGGCGCAACGCGGTCAGCGTGGTGGGTAGAATGACGCGGTGGGAGCAAGGCTCTCAACAAAAACTGGGCGAGCTGCACGATCTCAACGCTGTAAGCTTGGCGAAATCAGCTCAACGCATTGCCGGGAATGCTGAACCGCCCCGATGGAGATTCTGGGGGAGATGCTGGCAGAAGCAGAGCAACAGATGACTCCTGGGAAGAAGAGGAAAGAAAAGAAAAGAGAAATTGTTCGCGATGCCAAGCCTCAGCTCGACGGATTATTCAGCATTTTCGGCTCTACTCAGCTTCATAGTAGAACTTGCTATGGCCTGTGCTTCCTTCTGCTACAGGATACTAATTAACATCAGAAGAACCATCAGCCATTTCGAATCTCAGCCCCAATGTGCTCCGCCAGAACCAGCATCTTCTCCTCTTGGAACCGCCGTCCGACCAGCTGCACTGCTACCGGCGCCCCGTCATAGATCTCCGCGTCGTCTGCAAGGCCGTTAGCTGTTATTCCTGTTCCCTGGCTGCAGGGCGACTCACATCCTGCTTGCGTCCTCCTGTCTACCTCACCAAAGAACTCGTTGTTGGATGGAGCCACGTCCACTGTCTTGTCCGCGTACGTCACTGGGATCACCACGCTGGTGTAGTCCAAGACATTCACGAAGCTGGTGAACCCGACATCGTTGAAGCCTCCCGGGGTGACGGCGGCGCTGGGTGCTACAGCACAGATGAGACCGTCGACGGGTCGTCCTGTGCCCGTGAGCTCTGCGGTGCTGTTCCAGTACTCCATGTAGAGCTTCTGGTATTCTCGTTTCTTGACGTTCAGCGCAGCAATTTCGAGCGCGTTCTTCTTCTGATCCTCCCTGCCGATAAGAAGCGGCCACTCGGGCACCTCTCCGGACAACCCAAAGTGTATGCGCGCGTCCTCCCCACCGTCCGCCGTGAAGGCTTTGCTCTGCTGCAGGTCAGCATCTGCCTAGTTGAGGAGTTGTATGGGATTCTTTCAGGCGTACTGCAATATCTTCCGCAATTCTGTGAGACGGCGGCTTCCACTCGATGACCTGGTTTCAAAATTGCTCCAAGTTAGACCAAATCCTGGCATTTAGGCATTCTATCTATCCTCTCGAATCGTTTCACACTTGCCTTATGTCCTAGTCGTTCGAGTGTGCGCTCGACCATCCTCAATCCCCGCGCCACGGGTGGATGCGGCCGGGTTAGGCCATTATGGTACATAATGGCAAAGGAAAGCTTGGTAGGGTCGGATTTCGACTCTTCGATCAGTGCACGCGTCTCTTGTTCGATATCGTCCCGCCATGGAAGCTCCACGGCAAGCGGATCATGATACCACGGCCGTTGGCTCAAGACGGCCTTGAAGAGCAGCTTCACAGATCGTGCCGTGGGCGCAAGTGGCCCGATGACCGACAATATGGTGTTCTGGCCGTCCATCGAATTCGCTGCGCCTTGATAAGGTATTCTCCCGGACGATGGCCGCAGCCCATATAGGAAATTGAAAGCAGCCGGAATGCGAATACTACCCCCAATATCCGTGCCGAACCCCCCAGGAGACCCCTTCAATGCAATCAGCGCACCCTCGCCGCCCGAGCTGCCGCCGCAGGAGAGGTGTCGATTCTTGGGATTCCACGTATACTGGATGATATGGTTGGCTGTTTCCCCTGCCATCAGCGTCACGGGCACGCTGGTTTTGCAGTATAACACAGCACCCAAAGCCCGGAGTTCTCGCACGAGTTCACTCTCGAATTCGCCTCTTCGTAGATCATCTCTTCTCCCCTGGAACGTCCCCATCCATCCCACATATCCCATGGTTGTCTCGACGCCTTTGACGTGGAACTGGTCCTTGAGACTGACCGGCAGACCATGCAAGGGTCCCACGGGCTTCCTGTGCTTTGCGTAATACGCATCAAGGCGCTTGGCGTCCTCGATAGCTGCGTCGAAGAATATCTCGTGCAGACAGGCCACCTGTAGCTAGGTTAACCACGTCCTTGTCATGATATGTAGCGTAGGCATACAAGCTGATGGGCAAGAGCAGCCCGATGACAAAATGCCTCTGCCACTTCTACCGCAGTCCAATTCCCCGACGTCGTCTGCTCTGTTATCCCCAAGGCGTCTGTCTCCGTGATCTCGATTTCCCGCGGCGTCAGGAATTGGTGAATGTAGTTGCTCCCTGTGACATCTCGTAGCTCTTCTGCTGGAGGAATGGGAGCGTCGATCCGCCATTGCTGTGGAATAGCATCAAGGATCGCCTGGCGCTTTTCTGCTGCTAGGGTTCTCCACTCTGGCTGCGTATCCATGCTGGCACTCGGTGAGTAGCCCAGCGGGAGGAATTCTACGAGTGTTTCGAGTGCTTCGCGTGATGACGATGGTGTTGATACGGTAATATCTGCTCTTTCTCAGCTTGCGGCGTGGCTACTGTTATATAGGATCCTGCTTATCTCCCAATTCCATAATTATAATTTATCCCGCTTCTGCTTAGCGGACGATGAGACCGATGAAGCCAAGAATGGGATGATTGATAGCTAACTACCAAAAAACACGGTCTACGGTGGGGTTGCACCCCCGCCGCGGGTGGATGTGTCGATCTACCTCGAACCACGTCACAGATTTAAGGGGTGTTCGGAGCATGCTAGAGCTGGTAGATATTTAATCGTGGGTTTCTAGCTGTGTATGCGGCCTACTTCAGGTCGAGGTTGGGCATCACCTCTTGAAAAGCCCCGCTATGGATAAATCAGTCTGGCTGGAAAGAGCAATTGGTAGGAAGACAATGGCCCTTTTAGCTTCACCGCATCTGCTGTCACGATGCACGATGCTTGTGGTTCCAGGTTAGTGGAGCATGCTGCGCTCGTGTCCTCGGACAACGCGCTATCGATTGTCTCTTCTTGGACACTCGACAACAGGATCCTGGAACCGCTACGCGAGACAACTACATCGGGGCTTGCGGTTAGTATTCAAGAGCTTCAATTTGGGAAGCAAGGACGCCTCTTCGTGCTGTTGTTGTACTATGTTTGGGTCCTGTCCGGTTACGCAACCCGCCGCCATAGTAGGCGCAGAGAACTTGCGGGCTCAGAGAACCCCAACTCTTCTGGGAGTGACGATGCATATCTCGTCAGGGACATCTCTCCGAGATGTTTCACAGGATAGCGTGATATTGTGGGTCATTAATCGTTGTCCGGGGAGACTGCTCACACCCTATCTCAGTGCCCCGTGACTACTGATTCAGTAAGCCCGGCCATTTGTCGCACGTTCAAGTTAACCCGTTTGCCTGACATCCAACCCTTCCAGACGCGGTACGGGTCTTCATCTGTCTCGTTGGAACATGGCCAATCCACCAGCCAGCTGGGACAAGTCGACGGAAGAATCTTTGGTACGCCATGCCACGCAAATCGAGAGTGGCCGTCCATGTACACGGCATCGCCTGAGTGGAGTCTGATGATTTCGCAGCCGTCGCCGTTGTCATGACTGATCATGAACAACCCATCACAGCCGAAGCTAATACTAATAAGACCAGCATCGCATTCTTCGCTGACGTCACGGTGCATGCTCAAAGTGTCACCAGCGGCATAGACATTGACTATGGCAGCCTGTGCGTCCGTTTCCGGGAAGGCCACACGCAACAGGTTGGCGATATCCTGGGGGAATGGTGGCGGGGGGCCCAGGGGATATTCTTTACTTGTCCAGTTGTACTGGCCACCCAATGTCATCCAGCGCAGTTTCTTATCCAGGAGACTCTGGACAGTGATTGGCTTGTGTACCTCCGGGTTCTTGGGATGGAGAATGCGAGTAGGGTCGTCCTCGAAGAAAGAGATGGAGGCGCTAGTCTCAGCAGGGTAGGTGACATCGTAGTGCAAGTGTATGTTGGTCTGATGTTCCTTATTTGGCAAATCGCGATGGAATAAACGCGATAACAACTCGAACTGAACCGTCGGGGGAAGTAGGGCCGGAACTATGCGTAAGCCTGTCGCCTGAATTAGAGATGGGTCTCCTTGGTGTATGCACCACACGTGGCATCGCAGATTGAGTTCAAAACGGACCGGTCACTGCCTTATGTGAGAAGATAGGCAGATCCTCAACCAGACGGCCTTTCCCTGAATGCGCTGCGTCCGCGGTCGTTCCCTTGATAAATTGGTCGAACGCCAGTCGTAGGTCCTTGCTGGACATCATACCCACGAGGAAAATCTCCTCGGGCAAAAAATCGGGATCCAATGCTCGAGGATCGATTATGCCAGGATCGAGCTCGACCTCCGACAACGGCATCTTGACGTACTTCTTGTATTGCTGCCGGATGACCTCTGGAGGACGGTCGTGGGCGTTGAGGCCTCTAATCTGCGCCATGACGAGATGATTCACTGAGGTGGATATGGCACAGCGATGGGTCCATAGACGAGAGAAAGTCGTTGATTCGGTGTTGCATCCCAGGAGACGAGGAAGACAGAACTCTTGCAGCACTCTTTTCTTCTTTGACGTAACATGTGCGTCACGTGTAACAATCACGTGATGTGGCGCTCACCGCCCCCCAAAGTGCCTGTTTGTTTATTTACCGCCTTGGGCCCCTCGTTGAGAAACAAGAGCCTCTTCTCTGGACTCTACGCATACTCTGTAATTGACGCTGCTTCTATCTCGATCATCGTGCTCAATTGACATCCAATTGCTTCTGTAAATACCCTCGCTGGAGTTCCTCTTCAAGCCGTTCGTTCCACCTGGCCCAATCGAGAACCCGTGTCGGACCATTAAAATTTTGCCTTTTCTCTCCCTGGCAACGGTCACCGCGTCCCTCGCTCGGTGTGAAGCGGACAAACGCATTCGGCCTCTACCAACTGCAGCGACTGCCTCTCTTTTTTGATTTTCATCGCTCGTAGCTGGTGACTGTGTGCGGTTGCATCGTCATCATGGAGAACTACCAGAAGATTGAGAAGATTGGAGAGGGTAAGTGCCCATGGTCCCGCGGCAGCAACGCACAGTGGCCGTTGCTCCAGTCGTAAATATGAACTGACATACAATTCGTGTGAAGGAACATATGGAGTGGTCTACAAGGCTCGCGAGCTTAGCCACCCCAATCGTATAGTGGCCCTGAAGAAAATCCGGCTGGAAGCAGAGGATGAAGGCGTTCCCAGCACTGCCATCCGCGAGATATCCCTGCTCAAAGAGATGAAAGACCCGAATATCGTGCGACTACTCAACATTGTCCATGCAGATGGCCACAAGCTCTATCTTGTTTTTGAGTTCTTGGATCTCGATCTCAAGAAGTACATGGAGGCACTTCCAGTCAGCGAAGGAGGACGGGGCAAGGCCCTTCCCGATGGGTCAAGGCTGGATATGAACATGGGTCTGGGAGATGCTATGGTTAAGAAGTTTATGGCTCAGCTCGTGGAAGGAATCCGTTATTGCCATAGCCATCGCGTGCTGCATCGAGACTTGAAGCCACAGAATCTTCTGATTGACCGGGAAGGCAACCTGAAGTTGGCTGATTTCGGTCTGGCAAGAGCTTTTGGAGTGCCATTGAGAACATACACTCATGAGGTAATGCCCCAGCACTAATTTTGCATTCCTTGGGCAGTTTGAGCATGGGTTGACTTGTTGGCCAGGTCGTCACATTGTGGTATCGTGCTCCTGAAATTCTACTTGGCGGACGTCAATACTCCACTGGTGTCGACATGTGGGCAGTCGGTGCAATCTTCGCTGAGATGTGCACTCGCAAACCCTTGTTTCCCGGTGACTCCGAGATTGACGAGATTTTCAAGATCTTCCGGTAATGTTCTTTCTGTTGTCGCCCGTCGTGACACTGGTAGACTAACTTTCCGTCTTCGCGTCTGCAGACTCCTTGGTACTCCTGACGAACTTACCTGGCCCGGTGTTACGTCCTTCCCCGATTTCAAGCCGACATTCCCCAAGTGGAGACGTTCCGAGTCGCGAGCACTTGTCCCTGGTCTAGACGAAGATGGACTGGATCTCCTAGACGCTCTGCTCGAGTACGATCCGGCGCGACGAATCTCAGCCAAGCAGGCGTGCATGCACCCTTATTTCCAGCACGGGAGTTCATATTATTCTGGCCAGAGAAAGGCTGCGTACAATTAAGGCAATGATTTTCAGTTGATTATTACAGTCTTACATGCGGTGTCAGCTTTCGCACAGTATCACCGAATGGTTCGGTCTGCCGCCTGTGGCTGGTGGTAAACTCTACCCGCATTTATTTCACTGATATTCGCGGATTGACCCCTTTCTTTTCTTTTCTTTTTTTTTTTTTTTCTTTCTCTTTTTTCTTTTCTCTTTTGTTCACGGCGTTATGTGGGGAGTAACATGGGGAGAGGTTAGGCTACTGGGTGTCAAGGAAACTCTTTTGAACGAACCCGAGCATGCATATCCGTCCGTTCAAGTATGTTAATTATTTGTCCTAATGGAGTATTGCAGTTGCATGTACTGTCGCATCTTGTCTAGCATTCAGCTCGTGTCTGCAAGGCTGGCGAACATTCTCGAACGAGGATGACACCGGTTGGACCAGTCAGTTATGGGCTTCGAATAGTAGACGTAACTTGCCGAGAGCGAGCTGCAGTGAGGTTCTAAAAATGAAATGCGCTGCCTCTAAACATCGCGAGTGAAACGTCGAAAATTGCGCACGGCGTCTGGCAATAAGAAAGATAATCTGTCCTTAGCGATCCTTCTGCGCCTGGGTCAGCAAAGTGTCCGAGTTATCGTGCCGGTGCAGCAGTTGATTCGACCATCCCTGCAATAGTGCTTACTAGGGAACTATTCATAGTAATGATAGTATGGATGTAGTTTCGCTCAGCCTCGCCCGGGAGTTGACTTTGGAGTAAATGAAATTTCAAAGAAGAGATGTTAAAATGATCGAGACCTGCCGTATTTCAGCCTGATATGCCAGGTTGTGTTTCCCATTGATTAATTGACCACGGCCGTTCAGCTTGAGTCTCTGGAATGATGAAACTTATCTGAATTGCTCTTAGAGTTCTGGAGTCTTGAGACTTTATCTTTTGTCTTGATCGTCCCTCATCTTACCGAGTATCTATAAAGTCTGAGCCCGCGGCATGATCGAGACGGTAACACTCCTCCTACACTACACTCTGGAAGGCCTGCAAACATGAATCGGATTCAATCAAGAGTATCAAACCCCCAAGAAACCGTCCGACGATTCTGGGACCAATTCAACTCCAAGTCTCCCGGAAAAGTCTTCACCGTCCTTCCCGAGAATCCATATGCCCTGACCAAGCCCCCAGCCTCGGGCTTCATCCAAGGCCAGGATGTCGACAAGTCGTACGAAGAGGCGTGCAGGGAATGCCGGCGCGCTGTGCTGTGCATTTCTGTCGAGTGTGAGCGGGTGAATCAGAAGTACACGGATCCGCATTTTAATCTCGAGGTTGATCTGAAGTCCAACACGCGGAATTACCTGGATGGGTTGGAGGAGAGGAATGATGAGATGTTTCCCAAGGGTGTTAAGAGGGTTACTGTCAGTTAGCTCCTTATAACGCATAGCGGGATGAATTTGCTGATGAACCGAATCTAGGAGATCTTTGAAAACCCGCAGTTCTTCGTCAATGGTCCCACGGCCGCAGATGTACGCCAGGGTCGTGATGGCGACTGCTGGGCCATGGCTGCCCTGTCGACCATGGGGAATAAGAGGGGTCTTATTGAGAAGATATGCGTGGCTCGCAATGAGAAAGTCGGTGTTTACGGTTTCGTCTTCTATCGAGGTATACCCGTAGACATTCACCTAGGTAATCATTCACGCTCGTCCGAACCATGCTGACAGCAGGCTAGATGGTGAATGGAAACACTGCATTGTCGATGACCAGCTGTACATGCGAGCTGCCGATTATGACGAGTCAATGGATGAGCGCCCTGTATGGGACGATATCAACCGGTCCAACGCAGAGGAAGAATACCGCAAAGCCTTCCAGACGGGCTCGCGGGCTCTGTATTTCGCTCAATGCAATGACGAGAATGAAACGTGGCTGCCATTGCTTGAAAAGGCCTATGCAAAGGCTCATGGTGATTACTCTGCCATTGAAGGTGGACTTGTAGGGTAAGTCCTACCAATATATGTATATGTTTAAGTATTGTCTCCATCTCACAGAATTGCCATCTCCAGAGAGGCTGTGGAAGACTTCACCGGCGGCGTAACCTCAGAAGTACTGCTGAGCGACATCTTAGACAAGGACAGGTTCTGGACCGAAGAACTCATGAAAGTCAACAAGGAGTTTCTCTTCGGCTGTGGAACTGGTTTATTTACAAACTGGCTCTATCCTTCGTACAAGGGTCCCCCGAGGGATAGACAGGGTATTGCCGAGAATCACTCCTACTCCATTATGGAGGCGAGAGAGGTCGATGGCCAGCGTTTACTCCGGCTGAGGAACCCCTGGGGGAAGAAAGAATGGAAGGGCGCGTGGAGCGATGGCTCAGCGGAATGGACGACGGAGTGGATGGAGAAGTTGGGCCATACATTTGGCAACGATGGGGTACGATACACATTCTTTTACTTACGCAGACTCTGAAGAGCGTGCTGACGTTGGTCTGTGGACGGCCAGTTCTTTTGGATCTCCTACGAGGATTTCCTCAAGCGGTACCAGCATCTCGATAGAACGCGCCTGTTTGGATCGGACTGGAGAGTTACTCAGCATTGGACGACATTGAATGTTCCCTGGTCCGCTCGATACCACAGCACCAGGTTCCTGATCGATATCAAGAAGACTAGTCCTGTCGTGATAGTCCTCTCGCAGGTGAGCTTCTTTGCTTGCACCCGTGGCCAAGCATCCTTACTAACCGAATCAGCTGGATACGCGGTACTTCAAAGGACTGGCCGGAGAGTATAACTTCTACCTGAAATTCCGAGTCCAAAAAGAAGGCCAGAAAGGATACCTCCTTCGCAGCCAGACCAGCTATCTGATGGCTCGGTCTGTAAATGCCGAGATCACCCTTGAACCAGGACGCTACTACGTTCTCATGAAGGTCATCGCGCACCGAAACGAGGGCAGACCGACTGAAGACATCGTGCGGGAGTACGCGTTAACAAAACGGCATAAGCTTTTCCAGATCGGATTGTCGTATGACCTCGCACATCTAAAGGGGTTGAATGCGGAGACCGACAAGGAGAAGCGAGATCGTGAAGAGCACGAGGGCAGTCGGAAGGAAGCTGAAAGGAACAAGCTACGTGATGATATCAAGCGGCAGATGCAGAAAGAGTGGATCGTGGAGCGGAAACGCGCAGCTCGACAGCGAAGACATGCAGATATCCTGGCCGGAAGACTTCCTTCGTTCAGAAGTAATGGACTGGACGGAGATTCCACACAGCAGCAAGCGAATGGTAATGGTAACGGTGTGCAGTCGGCCATGAACGGCAACGGCACCAACGGCGTTCGTAAACGTCGACTTACCCTTCAAACAGACAGCTCCTTCAGCTCCAAGCGCATCAGGCTCGGATTCGAAAGGAGCCGTCCCTCATTGGACACCCGTCTCGCAACGAACTGTCTTGACAGCGAGGACGAGGAGCTACTAGAAGGGTTTGAATTTGATTCAGATATCGACATGCCCCCGGACAATCCTGGACAGAGCCTCCCACCAGGCCCATCCGGTGAGATCCAAGAGACCCATGACACCCTGTGGAACGCTATCTGCGTCGTCGGGTTGAGGGTCTATTCTAAGGATCCACAGCTGTCTCTGCAGGTGGTTCACACTGCCGAGCAGGACGATGGTATCGAGGCTGAGCTGGACATGGACGATCCGGCTGCGACGGCGACGAGTGAGTTTGCGCCGTGGAGTCGTCGGGGGTTTGGATGATATTGGAGCATGTATATGCATCCTACCATTCTATACATTCCTTTTCAAACATGAACCAGAAGGGAAGCCAAGCTACCTCCGTCTTCATTTTTAATATTGTCGATATGAGAGAGTATATACACAATGATGAAACGAAGTTCGTGAACGTTATGCCCACGCCCGCCTCATGGCAGTGACATTATCCTTGAATACATCCACAAAAGAATCCAGCACGGAATTCGTTTTATGCTGCATACTGTCCCCCGCTTATAAGGTAGCTGGGAGACGCACTGTTGGCCACAGTGACGGATATTCCTGCTTGATCATATCTGCATTCGGGTTCCTTCGCGTCGTCTTTATCCATCCATGCCAAATCCATCTTCTATGTCGCACTCGCTCTAAACGAGATTAAACGCCCGGCCTGGAGGTGCAATTTTCTCGACGCTTACAGCGTCACTTGAAGCAGGGATAGTTGTGTAGGTGAGCACGTATCAGGGCTATTCTGATCCACTCGAGTCAAACGCATAGCCCCTTCCAACCCGGGCGACGATGAAGCTGGCGTTCGCGTTCTGCGCCATCCAGACAGTCCGTGCCAGAACGAGAGCAAGGACGAGGCTCGCACTTTGTCCTGTCTAGAACCAAGGGTTCGTGAGAGGCGGATGAATCTATCCCGTACTTGCGTCACAAAACGTCACCCTCGCGATGCAGTCAACAGTGGCATCATCGGCCATATCTCTCGTGCATTCTCCCTCGATGTATCTCCTCCATCCTGTAACTCGTTTCCACAATGCAGTCAGTATTCGGATCCATCATCGGTCCCAAACAAGAACTTCACAGTCTGAGTGGGCGAGTGGCCGTCATCACAGGGGGATCGCAAGGCATAGGGTGATTCTACCGAAGCAAGCAGCCCGTACTAAGCCTGCTAAATCCATCCACAGGTTCAATGTCGCACGAGGCTTCCTCAAAGCCAACGCCAGAAAAGTCATTCTCGTCAGCTACGACGAAGGACGCGGACACAATGCCGTGCGGAAGCTGAAAGAGGAATTCGGGCTCGATTCGCAGGTGGAATGGCATCATTGCGATTTTGAGAATCTGAAGAAGACGAGAACCGTTTTCTCGCGGCTTTGTGAGATGGAGAAGCGGTTGGATCTGGTACGTCATCCCCTGCTGGTTTCGGTACCAGTTGCTAGCAGATGATGATGGTGGTGATGATGTCCAGTTGGTTCTATCCGCCGGGATCAACGCGGCTCAGTTTAAACTCACCGAGGAAGGACTTGATCGTCACTTCTCCGTGAACTGGCTGGGTCAATACTACGTGATTAACCTGTTATATCCGCTGCTGCGCAAGACGGCCTCGCTGCCCGGAGCCCCTGCGGCACGGATCATACTGGAGTCATCCGAGATGCACCGACTAGCCCCGTCGTCTGTCGCGTTTGGGTCGATCGAGGAGATCAATGACCCGAAGCTGGGGCCGGTGCAACTGTACGCACGGTCGAAACTAGCCATGATTCTCGGAGTGAAGTATGGACTGCACGAGCGGGTGATCAAGCCGAATCGGGATAACGTCTATGCGATTGCGCTGCATCCGGGGGCTGTGAGCAAAGAATTCCAGAATGGCTGTGCTTCTGAGCGATGGATGCTGAGATCTAACAGGTCAATACGGCCATGCTGCGACACTTCCGAGAAGCGTATGCCAACCTCGCCGGGGAGATTGTGACTGATATCAGTATCCTGCTGAGCCGGAGCCCCGAGCAGGGTGCCTATTGCACCTGGTACGCTGCTACCAGCCCGGAAGTCGAGGAGAAGCAGTGGAACGGGGTATACTTGAACAATCCGGTACGCTCCTGAACCCAAGGGCCAAGGTCACGGAACCCATGTAATGGCATGACTGACCGAGACAGGGCAAACTCGGCAAGGAAAGCTCCCAGGCCAGCGATGGGGAGCTTGGGGCGCGACTGTGGTCTCTCAGCGATTGCCTTGTCAGGAAGACCGTTGGCGACGATGCGCTGAACAGCTGGCATTCCTAGACAGATCGCTAAAGATGAATTGAGGTACTTTATCAAACCACAAAAAGGCCGTAGATTCTTGGGCTCACCTTCCGATCCCATTCACTTTGCATGCTCCCGGCCACGCTGGAAGGACACTGAGCCAGGCGACGTCAATCGTCCGATTCGTTAGACAAAGCCCTCACACCGGCAGCCATCGCAGCGC
Source organism: Monascus purpureus (assembly GCA_025999795.1). Taxonomy (NCBI): domain Eukaryota; kingdom Fungi; phylum Ascomycota; class Eurotiomycetes; order Eurotiales; family Aspergillaceae; genus Monascus; species Monascus purpureus. The sequence continues at coordinate 153,068 of AP025346.1, read as the reverse complement.
GCCGGACAGGCGCATTTGAGACAGTGGCGCTGGTGGCTGCAGTGTAATTCAGAGATAGGCCATCCCAGAGCGAGGAATGATAATGAATAACGACAATGACAAGCATCCCGTATGCGGCATAATCCGCGCACGGTATATCAGGATACGACGGTAGCACTGGAAACCGGCAAGGAAGCTTTCGCTAAGCACACCAAGCATCCGGCAGTGGCTTCTAGCGGAGTATCCGCTGTGGCAATCAGGCTTGGCTTTCTCCCAGCACAGATCTTGCGCATCGTGAAGCCATCCAGGCTCGATGCCCGAGAGAGAAGCACGCTGAAGGATCCCCGGCTCAACCAGATCAACACGGGCGACATTCTGCGGTATCCAGCATTCTCACAGGAATCGAGCAAGCCAGCGCAAGCCAGCGCAAGCCAGCAGGCATGCTCCGTGGGTGCCCATACTTATCGCAGGCGCCATGCAACCCAACGATCGGCATGCGCTACAGCGAGTAGCCTGGCCCCAACCCACACCGGCACAGGGGATTTCTTATCCTCGGCCGTCCATTGGAATGTGAGAAATGGATCATAGCCATTCCCGTCGGAAGTCCGCGAGTCGCGATCACTGGTGGCATTCATGGCACTTCCGGGGAACGAATGCCCCGTAAACGATACCATAGATGCGCCGCGGAATGTTCGGTGCATGGACACTTGAATCAGCCGGCGTAGTAATGGGATGCTCGTCTTATCTCTGCTGCCAGGATCTATATAATATAATAGCCGTAGTGGTGCATTCGATCCGGTCTGCTTCCTCCCTCCCAACCCCTGGATCCGGAATCTGGCCGTCATGGAGATGCCAGAAAAGGACGTCAAACGCTTCGCCACGGCCGACAGTGTCGTCGCCGATGGCCAAAACTCTTCAGACTCGCCCAGTCTTGACAGCAAACAGGAAAAGGGCCCCCTGGGTCAGGTTACTGATATCGAGGGCGGCACCGGCCGCCGGGCCAGTGTCCTCGAAGATGCGAAGGATATCGTTGCGGAGGTCATCGCCGTCGATGATGATCCCTCAATTAGCCCGTGGACTTTTCGCATGCTCTTCCTCGGTATGTCTATCCTCGCCGCTTGATATTGGAATGCGGCGCTGACTGGCCGCGTGGCCCAGGCGTTGGCTTTTCCATCTTCGCTGGTGTCCTCCAGGAAATCTTCTACTTCAAACCCCAGGTCATCCTCGTCTCCCAGGTCTTTCTGACGGTCCTCGCCTATCCACTCGGCCAGGCCATGGCCTTCCTCATCCCTCGCAGGGGCCGTATCGGTCGTTTCCTGAACCCCGGCCCCTTCAACGGCAAGGAACACGCTGCCATAGCCCTGATGGCGTCTGCTGCGGGCCAGTCGGCGCTGGCCACGGAGGCGCTGGCCGCCCAGGAGCTCTATTACGGCGGTTATCCCAGCAGGGCGGCTGGTGTCTTCATCACCTTGTCCTCCCAGCTGATCGGATACGGTATTGGCGGTTTGCTGAGGGATATCATCGTGCGTCCGACGAAGATGTTGTACCCGATGACTATCCCGATTAGCAGCTTGCTAGAGTCTCTCCATAAGGATCGAGCGGAGTCCAAGAAGCGAATCAGGGTGTTTTACTATGTCTTCTTTGCTATGCTTCTGTGGGAGATTGTGCCCGAGTACATCTTCTCCGTTCTCGAGGGGTTCTCTATCTTCTGTCTGGCCGACCAACATAACCTCGTTTTCACCAACCTCTTCGGCGGTGCGTCGGGAAACGAGGGTCTGGGGTTCCTGTCCCTCTCCTTCGACTGGAACTACGTCGCTTCTCTCGGCTCGCCCCTGTGGTATCCCCTGCAGGCCATGACCAACACCTTCATCGGCTATCTGGGCTGCATCATCCTTTTCATGGGCCTTTACTACGGCAATGTCTGGCGAGCAAGGGACTTCCCCTTCCTCTCCCAGCTGCCGTTCTACGGAGACTCGAACTCGACGTACTACCACCAGTACAACCAGTCCCTCATCCTAGGGCCGTCCTTCGAGATCGACGACGTGAAGCTGAAAGAACAGGGTCTGCCGTGGCTTACCGCCACCTACTTGGCGAGCATCATTACCACGAACGCAGGCGTCACCGCCACCTTCGTCTACATGCTCCTGTGGAACTGGGATGATATCAAATCCGGCTGGGAATGGGCCGCTCCCAGCAGAATCAAGAAGTGGCTCACGCCCTCCACGTACAAATTCTGGGCGCAGGAAGAGCAGGCCGAAGACGAACTGCAGCGGCAGCTTAATGACGAGAATCTCGATCCGCACTACCGGCTCATGCTGCGCAACGGGTACAAGGACACCGCACAGTGGTGGTGGGCTGCCATCCTCATCATCAACTTTGCCGTCGGCCTGGGGTGTCTGTATGCGATGAAGTCTACCCTGCCGTGGTGGGGGTTCATCGTCAGCAACCTGCTCACGCTGCTCTTCATGCTGTTCTTTGGGGCCCAGTACGGGCTCACGGGCTTCCAGTTTAATGTCCAGCCAGTGTGTCAGATGCTTGCTGGTTATATGTTTCCAAAGAGGCCCTTGGCTAGTAAGCTTGTTTTGTTTTTGCCCTCGAGTTCGGTTCGTGTGCCCTAACACCATCATCATCGCAGATTTATATTTCACCTGTTACACGTACAACTCGCTCCAACAGGGCCAGGTGCTGGCAAAAGACCTCCGACTGGCACAGAATACCCACGTCTCTCCCCGGTGCACATTCTTCGTGCAAGTCCTGGGGTGTCTGATCGGAGCGTTGTTCAACTTTGTCATGATGTTGACGTAGGCCCCTTCTCTTCCCTGCGATAGTGCGAATGCACCGTCCTTCAACTAACACGGAAACCAGAATTGTCCAAGACCAAGGCCCCATCCTGAAATCCATCCAAGGCACCAACATCTGGAGCGGTGCACAAGTTCAGGCCTTCAACACCCTAGCGATCGCCTGGAGCATGGCCGGCGACCTCTTCTCCGTCGGCGGCCGCTACCAATGGGTAACCCTGTCCTACCTCATCGGCTTCGCCGTGCCACTCCCCTTCTGGATCGCCAACCGTATCTGGCCGCATCGCGCGTGGTCGTACATCAACCCATCTATCATCCTGTGGTATCTGGGTTGGCTGTGCACGGGCATCAACGCGTCGATTCTGTCGTATTTTATTCTCGGGTTCGGGGCGCAGTTTTGGCTAAGGAGGTATCATCCGCATTTGTTTAACAAGTACAATTATATTGTTTCTGCGGCCTTGGATGGGGGGACGCAGATTTGTGTTTTTATTTTGACGTTTGCGGTTTTCGGGGATGGTGGTTCTGTTCATCCTTTCCCGTACGTTTTCCTCGCCCTGTCGGGATCTTGCGTTCTTTGCTAACGGTGACTAGGACCTGGGCTGGGAATCCCGATCAGAGCGTGCATAATATCGATTACTGCATGGTTAACCAGGCGAATAATGGTTGAGTGGTATGTCTGGTGGTATACGGGCTGTCCAACTTCATGCTATTTCCCGGATATTCTTTCGTCGACGAACAGACGCCGGCAGAGAAGGGTGGATAAGGGCGTCTTCCTCTTGTATATCTACAGCTTCTCAACCGGTCAATTTTAATGTTTACTACACTGACTATAATTGGCGCTGGACGGCTTCACATGTAGTCCAGATCCCGGTAACTGCTGCAAATTAGCTCCAGGGGGGAGCGTCTGTAATGGACCAGAATGGCTGAGCTTAGCTGCCGGATGAAAGAGTCATAGGCTTGACTTTCTTCTCTGTTTCTGTCACTTCGGTTAGAAAGGACAAATCCCAGGTAGACGGATCGCACTGGTTGACAGTCGTAATGCACGCTGTATACAGACATCCATCGCCATGGCCTGCGTTTTGGTCTGAAATATACTAGAAATTAATATTAAATACTCATGTATCTCCCCATATATACACGAACGGACCATGCCCTGCAAGCATATATGCACTCATCCGGCTATAACAATTATTCTTCGACAGTCTCCAGGGCTCAATTTTGGCCAGGAGAATCACACACAATCGGCCAGTTATCCTGCGTCCAGCACAGATAATTCCAGCCGAACTGGAAATCGGAACGAGAGAGACCGATGTTTTCGTCTGCGTAATGATAGTACAAGATGTAGCCCAGTTGCGGATGCTTGTAGACGCCCCTAGATGCGATATTGTTAGTATATTGTCCTAAGATGTGCCTATACATCAGTAAATTGGGTCCTTACTGTCCGCCTGGACCGTAGACACGTCCGTCGCTTGCGAGTAGGGTTGTCCCTCCGCTTTGCGTGCATGGATGGCCGCTCGCATCGACCTGAGAAGTCAGCAAGGTGTCACGTCATAAGCGTATCAGGCTACATAGACCGAAGAATCCACTTACAAAATCACCCGTTCCGGTTGTTGAGCGGCAGATGACTATACGATATTCTTCCCCCCTTGGAACCTTGGCGTTATTCGGATACTCGTTGATGCCCGACGAAAACAGAAGGTAGTAAAAGCCATCACGCTCAACCATGAAGGATGCCTCCTCCTTGCAGCCATCGGTCGTGTTATATGCTATCTGGTGCGGAGTCGATTCTGCGCTCCTGTTCAGTGCATCCAGCATCTCCACCTGCTGAAGGCCGTCGAAGTACGAGCCGAAGTTGAGATAGGCCTGTCCTTGAATTGAGATCCAGTTGGCGTCGATGGCATTGTAGCGACTGTCACTGTTGCTTCCGACACCGATGCCGCCGTGGTCTTCCCATGATCCGGCCTCCATGGATGGGGAACTGGCTACGCCGATGGCCGAGGTCGATTTACTATCGGCTGAAATGGCGTAGTACATGTAATATATGCCGTTTTCATAGTGGACATCTGGTGCCTGGGAGAAATTGTTAGCTGTAGTACAGCGGTTTGAAGATAGAAGGGGTCATGCTCACCCAAAGGTTGTCGCTGTCAACCCCCGAAATGTGGATGGAGGAGCCGTTGGGCAATGCTTCGCCCTGCTGTGTCCATGGCCCTTCCAGCTTGCCGGCTGTCGTGATAGAGACGCCTCCGCCGGTGGAGAAGCGGAAGTACTTGCCATCACTCTGTCTTTGAATGAGAGCTGGATCAAGTGCCTGGCAGTCCCCTGAACATGGGCCCGGGGAGTAAGCGTTTGCGAATGTAATGAACAAGATTACGATGAAGGTCAACATGATAAACGGTGGATGTAAATAATCCATGACTCGATGGTCCCTGAGGAAATACTCCAAGGCATCATATTTGACTTATATACACCAGGTCACTCTGTCTATTTGTTGAATCTGGCTGGGTCACCACAACAACGCCCACACCTGTCCATTAGTATGGAGGACGGGTAAGCAGTGCTGACATGAGATTCTCAGACGCATACACCAGTTACTGCATCAGCGCAAGGATCAACAGGAGGATCATAAGGAAGAACAAGGATGCGCATACTATGGGAGATCTGCGTATAGTTCAGTATGATCAAGTCGGCGGATTGGACAATCCTTCTCCGCAACGACCGGACATGCAACGGTGGTTGGACGAGAACATGTCTGGCGGGCAGGATCTGAATATTAAGAAACGGAGCCTGCTCTTGCTGCTATCGGCTTGGGTTCATGCATGGTTGTTTAATTAGATGCACGTTGCTGTTACGAATCCAGGACGCTGCCTCGATTTTCAGTCCCCACGAAGCCTGCCTGTTCCGCAACAAATAAGTTCCTGGATTGGAGCCGATCGACAAACTTGAAAATTAGCACGAGGAAAACACTGGAGAGTGGAGACGTGGAAGACATTACGACGTATAATACAGCTGCGGCTGCTATGGCGCGTCTTCTCCTGCAAGGAGCATTAGGACTCCAGCATTCCTGCCATTCTGGGAAACCAATGGAAAATCCCAGGGATGATATGAAGGGGACCAGACGTGGTGTCGTCGCATCTATATGATGAACATGCTGGAGGCCTATCCGACCCACTACAGGAGATGTACGCCGCAGGAGAACTCCAGGATTGTCGATCTAGATGATGAGCCTGTTGACGTAAGAAAGTAGGGCGATGGATAGCTAGATTGATTGATCGATTTGATGAGGATATAGCAACTATTTCGGACAGGTGGATTATCTAATGATCCAGCCCCGGATCCGGAGTATATATGTTCCGCGAAGAAAGGTGCCCACGCATTGTAGTGCAACTGGCCGTATAAGGATCTCAAGGACATGCCCTCTACGATATTTAGATGTATTATAATCAGCTTAATGTAACAAGCGTTGGAATTGGTGCTCTGGAGGCATTGGAGTTGGTGTTGCTTTATCGCAGGCCGGTGGTTGCATTTTTGACGATTACTTAATCATGTAGATTACATAAGCACGCGGACCCATCAGTCTAACGTAATCACAGCCGAACCGTCCGGCCAACGAGCTGACCGTAGGACACCCTTCTTGATACTTTTTAGCTATACAACAATGAATCCCTTACCAAAGGAGCAACGGCTGCAGCTCGCGCTTGAAGCTTATAAAAAGGGCCTCTTCTTGTCAATTACGAAGGCAGCATTAACCTATGATGTTCCTCCCTCAACCTTGAAGGACCGTATTAAGGGGGTAGCTCCCCGAGAGGAAAAAATTGCCAATTGCAGGAAATTGACCGATACTGAAGAAGATACTCTCTCAGCATGGATTCTGGACATGGAGAAACGTGGTCTACCTCTTCAAATATCTGCCGTGCGCCATCTGGTTCAGGTATTACTATCGGCCCGAATCCCATCTTCCTCCAAACCCATTGGTGAGAAATGGGTAGCACGCTATATAAAACGCCGTCCAGAGCTCAAATCCAAATTTAGTCAAATGCATGATTACCAGCGAGCTAAATGTGAAGATCCAAAGCTTATCAAGGACTGGTTTCAACGGGTTAACGATGCTGTTGAGAAGTATGGGATTCTGTCAGAGGATATCTACAACATGGATGAGACCGGCTTTCAAATTGGCATCATCTCCACAGCTAAAGTGGTCTGTGGCTCTGATATACGAAGAAATATTGATGCTAAGGCTGTACAGCCTGGGAATGAGGAATGGGCGACTGCAATTGTTGCTATAAATGCTACTGGATGGGCTCTTCCTCCCCAAATCATCCTTGCTGCGGAGAGTCACCAGTCTAGATGGCATCATGATATCCCAGGCAACTATACAATCAGCATCAGCAAGGATGGCTGGACAAATGATGGGCTTGGCTTTGAATGGCTTCAAAAAGTGTTCGAGCCGGCTACAGCTTCTCGCACAGTTGGACGATATCGGCTTCTTATCCTTGATGGGCATAGCAGTTATGCTACAGCTTCATTTGATAAATTCTGTACTGAGAGGATGATTATCCCTTTATACTTACCCCCTCATTCTTCACATCTTCTCCAGCCACTGGATGTTGGCTGTTTTGGACCAACAAAGAACTTATATGGTCAGAAGGTCCAGGAATTAATGCAGCAAGGGATCCAATCAATCACCAAAGAGGACTTCCTATATCTTTATCCGACAGTCCACCAGCATACTTTATCGGCTTCAAATATCAAAAGTGGCTTCACAGCAACTGGCTTGGTTCCTTTATCACCTGAGCGAGTCTCCTCCAAGCTTTATCTCCAGCTGAAGACACTAACACCACCGTCTACGGCGAATAGCGCCAATTCGAAGTCTTTTAGTATAAGGGAAACCCCAGCCAATATATATGAGCTGGAGAAGCAGAAGAAGCAAGTTCAACATCTTCAGAGCTATCGAGCAATGTCTCTCACTACCGTGGATCAAGCAGTGAGCAAGATAATCAAGGGTGCTGAGATGGTCATGCGGAATGCTATCTTACTGCAGGAAGAGCTCCATCGGCTTCGGGCTGAATCTGCTCGTCAAAAGCAGCAGCAGCAGCAAAGGCCTGCGCACTTCATTCAGAATGGTGACAGCTTATTAGCCGCTGAAGGGTTGCCAAGAGCTCGAGAAGAGGAGGAAATACGACAGCTGCCATTAGGGAGGTCTCGCAGGCCCCCAACATGCAGCGATTGCCACCAGATCGGCCATAATCGACTCCAATGCCATAAGAAACGGTCTATATAGCTCCATCTATATTGATGTTGGAAGAAATGTTGATTTGTTAATGTTTTGAAGACGGCGAGGTAGCCGATTATCTTGGTTAAACCAACCACCTACCTTGGGAATTCTAGTCTCCTGTTCCTACACTACCTGAAGATGACCGATCTAATGCCAGCTTCCAGCGTTCAGGACCATCAAAAAAGCCTGTCGTGCCGTTTCCATGTACCGCATGCTATCGGAAATAGCGCAAATGTGACAGGCGATTGCTGTCTTGTAGTAGGCGTTCGAAACATGCCTCGTTGCGCTCAGCGATAGACTCACCCTCGTCTATTAACACATAACGCAGCAGTAGAAACCAATCCTACTACGCCGTCCCCAGACAGTCTTCGCGGGAGGATCACTCGCCCCAGTCCGTCGGCGTCGCATAGGGCTATCCGTCTTGGCATCGGCGGTGGCTCTCGATCGCCGCACCGTCATCATCTCCTTTAACAGACAAGAGTAGTCGGGGAATTTGCTCTCTTCCCCATCCCTATCATCACCAGGGCTAGCCAAGTCGGCATGAGTAGCGCTTCCTCAACTGTGTCCAAGGCCGATGTGCCTCCTTGGCCACCGCATTCTCATCCGCGCAGCTGTACAACCTGCCGGCATCGGAAGGTGAGCTTTACCCTCGTAGCATCCAACAGCATCCGTCATTTTGGTTTCGGAGCTGTCATGAACTCAATGTTAATGCGACAAGCATCAGGTAAAATGCGACCGCAAACAACCGTGTGCCATATGCGTTCGCGCAGGGATCCAATGTGTCTATCCACCCGGGCCTGGGAGAGCTCCCAAGCGGCTCTGGACTGCGCTGGATGCGCGACTGCTCGATCGGCTGTCGCGGTTGGAGACGATGATCAGGCATCTGGAACGACAAGAAGGTCAGAGGATGAAGGGTACTACTGCTACATCCTCTGAATTGAATCAGCAGCTACAGATGCCGGACGACCACGATCAAGATTCCGAATCACTCTCGTCTCTGAGCACAAATACACGTATCGAACGGCATCCAGGCCGTCTTCTGATTGATGAAACACGAAGTTGCTATATTAGCAATTCTCTCTTGGCGAGTATGGGTGATGAGGTAAATTGGACGCCTCCGTCCCTTTCATCACGGCACGTCTGCTCAATATCAACATGCTTAGATTGAAGAGATGCGTGATCTACTCTTCTATGAACCACCACTGGAGACGGATAGCGATACGTTTCTGGACGAGTCAGCCCCCGAAGAAGCCATGCCATTCGATGCCAATGCGGCCATCATGGGCTTTCGGGCAGTCTGTCGCTCGCTCCGTGAATACCACCCGCCTCTGTCGCAGTCGGTGGCACTCCTTGAAGTATTCAAGGAGAATGTCGCTCCAGTGGTGCTGATCTTCCACATTCCCACCCTGGTGAGTATCTACTGGGATGCCATTGCCTCGTTGGATTCTTTGGACAAGGATACAGAGGCCCTTCTATTTGCTGTTTACTACTCTGCCGTGATAAGCATGGACTCCGAGCAGTGCTTCAGCGTCCTTGGAGTATCCCGCAAACGTGCCCTGGTGACTTATCATTTTGCTGTCCAGCAAGCCATGGCCCGCGCTGATCTGCTGAATACGCAAAGCATGGCCTTGCTCCAGGCTATGGTCATCTTTCTCACGGCTTTCCGAAACGAAGATGAATCTCGAACTGTGTGGTCGCTGACTGCATTGGTTTTCCACATCGCGCAGGCCATGGGTCTCCACCGTGACGGTACTGAATTCGGTTTGACGCCGCTAGGGACAGAGCTTCGTCGGCGTCTCTGGTGGCATATCTGCTTCCTGGATAATCGATCCAGCATATACCATGGCTGCGAGCCTATCGTGAACAGGTCCTCCTTTAATACTAAATTTCTCCTGAATATCAACGACAGTGACCTGACCCGCGACATGACGGAGCCTCCTCCGGAACGGGAGGGTGCAACAGAGATGACATTCTGTCTGATTCGATGTGAGATCCTGTTTGCTCACTGGAAGATTTGTTATGTGCCGCCGAATGTGAGATGCCCGAGGCAACGACCTAATAGCATGTCACTGCCTGAGCGCGAGGCGTTGGTTCAGGAGCTTAAACAGCGACTTGAGGACCGTTATTTGAAACACTGTGATGACTCGATTCCTATCTTGTTCGCCTGTTTAACCACGGCGCGCTTATCCTTGCGAAAACATGGCTTGTCCTGTACTATCCCCTGAGTCGTCAGGACGAGGCCAATCTGCCGACAACAGTACGAGACCAACTTCTCCGACTCGCGATAGAAGTCTTGAAAGAATCTATGGCGCTTCTGAAGGACAAACGCAATTCAAGATGGGCTTGGCATGCGAAGACTCATATCCAGTGGCAGGCAGCAGCCTTTACCCTTTCTGAATTTGCTCCCGTCCACCTTCTGCCGAATGTGATCGCGCATGGAACTACATTACCATCCTGGCTGATCAATGGAAGCTAAAAAAGGAGAAGGACACCATGTGGCGACCCGTCAAGCGGTTGCTGGCCAAGACGCAGTATGTACGGGAAAGGCAGAAGGCCGGTCGTCCTGGCCAAGTTTCCCAATGGAGAGGCGGAGGTTTGTCCACTGCAACATTTGACGATGATGCTCTGAAGGAGAGTCCACATGCCCGACCTAGTAGCCCACGATCGAGTTCCACTCCTGCTCTGGTGCCTTCAGACGAGACCAGCATGGCTATGGCCGGTCTTCAGATCCTGGGTGAGCCGTCGGATATCTTTGCAGAGCCATTATTCATGGACCGACCGGTCGCAGGGCCTGAAGATGCCATGTTTGAAGACATGCTGAACCACTTTGAGCTCCGTGATATTCCTGGCTACGGGACAACGCCGTGGGTGGATAGTGTGGAAGAGATGGCTGCGCTGAACGATTGTATTCCGGATAGTTTTCATACACTCAAGTAATTAGCCTTCTGAGAAGGAATAATAGTACAGCATATAGGAAAATAGGAAAACAAGGCTTAGCAAGTCGAAAAGTCGTATGTCCTAAGAAAGAAAAGAAAAAGATGTCACGTGCATCCCCTCAACCACAGTTGATTGCATCGCGACTTGCGACTGCGAGGTACAACAAATGGCTGCCTGGTTGACGTTGACCTGTCTGCGCCCGTGGAAGGGCCCAGCTTCCTCAGTGCATCTTCTGCATCTGTTTCCTACGTACATACCAACGTAACAATGGCCTCGTTCGTGGATAACGACGACGACGATCGCGATCTTGCGGGTGAGTTGCAATCCGGTGATAGCGCACGCGTCCAGCTAACATCTTTCTTCGATTCCTTCGCTTCTAGGCTCACAAGATGGGAGCTCTGAAAATGACAATGATAATGATATGGATGTTACAATGCAAGATGCCGATGATGCAGACGGTGATAATGAAAACAACAAGCCCGACCTGGACGCTGATGCGGATCCGGATCAAGATGCAGAGAGCTCTTCCATCACAGACCAGGTTTCCGAGGCTCAACAGAACCCTGCCATCCCTCCCAGCACGGTGAATGCTACAGCTGCCTCGATGTCCGTTTTCCATCCTCCCGTGCGCGCCGAATGTCTGACTGCCACCACCTACGATATAGTCCCGACAACTGCCGCTCCCCATAGCACTTCGATCAACGCGATATCCGCCACCGCAGACATGAGATGGGTATTCAGTGGAGGCTCCGATGGATATATCCGGAAATTCAACTGGGTGGAGTCGGTCAACGGCAAGTTGATGCTAACTGTTGCACAGAGGCATCCCTTTGTGGACTGTGTGATAAAGGCCGGTGTGGTCATGACATACTGGGAGAATATGGATGGCAATGCTTTGTCACCCGTGTATTCATTAGCCTGCCATAGCGAGGGTCTGTGGCTTCTTTCGGGGTTGGAATCGGGCTGCATAAAGCTCCAGTCCGTCCGGCATGAGGAAGGCAAAGAGATTGCTACCTTGCAACAGCATAACTCTGCTGTATCGGTTTTGACCCTGAGTTCTGATGAGAAGTCACTGCTATCTGGTAGCTGGGATAAACGCGTTCTCGACTGGGATCTGAATACAGGCCAGATCAGGCGCTCATATGGAAGCAGTGCCAGGCAAATTTCGGCTATAGAGTTCCGGCCAGAATCGAGTCTTCCGGTCCCCAGAGACACTGTCGAACCTCAACTCAGCAATGGAACATACTCATCCAACAACGAAGCTGATGGCCTGGGAGCATTCAGTTTTATGGATGGCGGGAACACCCACGATGAATTTGGTGCTGGCCCCAACCCGCAGGCGGGTTCTCCGGTGGATTCACTCTTTGGTGGAGCTGATTCTCTATTTGGCGATGGAGATGGCGGTGTTGGGGATGGTACAGGCGCGTCTGGTCCCTTTGGAATGGACAGTTCGTTTGGTGAAACTCTCACCAACGGCATTGTACCTGAGACAGGTCTTCATGAGGAACCGAACCATACGAACGGGCTTACAAACCTCAGCGGTTCCCTGGAAAATACGAATCCTGACGCGAACGCCCTGTCTGGCATTTCAAACACCAAAGCAGAAGCAGAGGACCCTGGAATGGGACTCCCAAATGGGATCTCGTCCGAGCCCGCCGTCAACCATTTGCCGCATGCGGAGGATCTAGAGCAGATGCCCCGGCAAACGAGCGATGCATCCCAACCGTCGCAGTCTGCCGGTGATACAACTTTCCTTGCTGCATCCATTGATGGAACGATCCGCATATGGGACAGACGGCAACCGGATCCAGTTGCGCGCATCAGCCCTCACAATGCGCCTCCTTGGTGCATGAATGCCTGCTGGTCTCCAAACGGTGACTACGTCTATGCTGGCCGGCGGAACGGCACGGTTGAGGAATTTAGTCTGCACAAGGGCCTGCGAAGCGCTGAACGGGTCTTTAAGTTCCCTCAAGGAAGCGGACCAGTTACCGCGCTCAAAGCGATGCCTAATGGGCGCCATCTCGTTTGGTAAGTAGTCTTTTCCTCTTGTACTTGTGGTGCTTCTACTAAACCACCGGAATACAGTGCATCGCATGATATCCTTCGTCTATACGATTTGAGGCACGAGCAGACGTCTCATCGTTCAACCGTGCCCTTCCTCATCATCCCAGGGCATCGCACGGGACTTATTTCCCAACTGTACATTGACCAAGCATGTCGATTCATGATCTCAGCTGGCGGTCACAGAGGCTGGGAAGGTAGCACTACGGAGGTGCTGCTGGGATATGAAATTGGTGTGCCAAGATGACTGTCTTTTTATTTCTCTTGGGTATTGGAATATTTGGTTCAATCTGTTGGCATGTACTATACTATATATACCTCTGTCTAGTTTGCTGTCTGCCTGTCCTGGATAATAGGGACGATGACTTGGATTTTTCTTACTGATATATCCGTAAGCATTGTTTTGGTTCAAATGAGGGAGATCGGGGACTTCGAATCTAATAATACCAGCATCTATCAAGCATCTACCGCGTGTTGCGATTATATTAAAATGAGATGCAAATTGCAGTTCGGGGACGCCTACGCGCAGCCGGTGCGGATAACCTTATGCGCCCCGTCTTCAAGGCCAACATTCTTATATAAATCGCCATGATCCCACTAACAGGGTGCAGCGACCAGCTTATTGCTTTTATGTCCTTGACACTGATAAGCGATTACACTGAACAATGGCAAAAGAACTCGGAAACACCTCAAAATGCCGGGAAACATTGTCCTGTCCCACCCCCTCCTATACGAAGCTACCTCGTCAAATGCCCTAGTTGATTTCGACGGTCCCGACGATCCATACAGACCCATGAACTGGCCGTTGCGAAAGAAAATCGTCACGACGGTCCTGTACGGACTGACGACGTGCTGGATCACCTTCGCGTCGGCTGTGTATTCTGCTGGGATCCGGCAGATTGCTGGGGAGTTCCGTGTTAACACTGAGACGGCTGCGGCGGGGGTTAGTTTGATCGTTTTGGGGTTTGCGTTCGGGCCGTTGGTTTGGGCGCCGCTTAGTGAGGTTTATGGACGGAAATGGGCTGTTCTTGTTGTTCGTTTCTTGTTTTCTTTCTGTTTGAAGACTGACTGCTAATGTTGGGTTTGGCTAGCCCTACTTCATAGCTGCTTGCTTCTCTTTCGGCACGGCTGCAGCGAAGGATATCCAGACCGTCCTGATCACTCGGTTCTTTACCGGACTCTTTGGCAGTGTCCCGGTGACCAACACAGGCGGCACAATGGCAGATATCTGGTCCCCAGAGCAAAGGGGGGTCGCTGTCGTGGGCTACGCGGTCACCCTCGTCGGGGGACCGACGTTGGGCCCTGTCGTCGGCGCAGCTCTCACGTCTAGCTACCTCGGTTGGCGGTGGATGGAGTATTTAACGGGAATCCTGATGACGGCGCAGTTTGCAGTTGATGTTCTGGTTATTGACGAGAGTTATCCGCCTGCCCTGTTGGTGAAAAGGGCGCGGAGGATGAGGTTGATGGGGAAGAATTGGGCCCTTCATGCGAAGGTTAGTCTTCTCCATGCATATATGTATATTAACTGACCGAATAGCATGAGGAATGGGACGCATCCCTGTCTGAACTACTGCAAAAGTATCTCATCCGGCCGTTTCAGATGCTGGGAACGCCGATTTGCTTTCTGATGTCTATCTACGCGGCCTTCGTCTACGGTATGTTTATGTCTCAAAAAAAAAAAAAATAAATAAATAAATAAATAAATAAAAATAAACTACTACACAGCAATCATCTATGCAAACCTGGAAGGCTTCTCCATCGAGTACAAGAAAACCGCGGCTGGGGTGCTGTCGTAGGAAGTCTACCCTTCATCGCGCTGCTCATCGGCATTCTCTTCGCTGCAGCCGTCAGCATCTTGAATAATCGATACTATTTTCGCAAATTCCGCGCGAATGGCAATAGGGCTGTTCTAGAGGCTAGATTACCACCGATGATGGCTGGTGGGTTTGCTTTTACGGGGGGATGTTTTTATATGGATGTAAGATCTGGAGCAGCTATACTTCATAATTTATGTTTGTATTAACTGTCTGGTGAACTGATGATAGGGACTTCTTCAAAAAATATCAACTTCTGGCCCTCCATCATCGGCATTTCCTTCATCGGCTTCGGCTTCACAACCATCTTCCAAGCAGCCCTGAACTACCTTATCGACACCTTCACCCGCTTCAGCGCCAGTGCCATTGCGGCGAATACATTCCTGCGCTCCATCCTCGCGGGCGCGTTTCCTCTTTTTATCATTCCCATGTATCACCATATGGGCGTGAGTTGGGGCTCGACGGTTTTCGGGTGCATTGCTGCGGCGTTGACTCCGGTGCCCTTTCTTTTCTTTTTCTGGGGGAGGCGGATTCGTGCTAGGGGTGAGTGGAGTAAGCATAGTATTTGATTGCTTTTGCTTCCTAGGTTGATGTTAAGTACTGTCCGCAACTCATCCTGGTGTAGAAGGGAGTAATAGATTGATATGCACCTTTTATACGCATGAAGTATGGATAATTATGCAACCAACTCCCATCCTGCAACGAAAAACCGAGCAACCAAAACAATACCTGCACCAGCAAGCGCGCAAACACCAGCAAAGATAATGCAAGCATTATAGGTGCCGTAGTCATTGATCATCGCCCCCGTAATAGGCGTCCCCGTAAGAGCAGCCACGCCCAAAACACCCAGTGCCATACCCATATACGAACCGATCATATTGGGCTGCGGCGCGGTCATGGCTATAGTCGCCGTAAACAGCGCAACAAACGTCCCCGAGAAGAAACCGAAGAGGACCGAGAACACGATCATCCCTCCGTGCGACTTGATGGGTAACCAGCACAGAATCAAGATGCCGCAGATGGCCGACGTGCCCACAAGCGTGTTCATGCGCCCAATACGGTTCGCCGCGGCGCCGCCGAGGAGTCGACCGAACATGGAGCCCGCGTTGAGGATGGAAATCAGATAGTTGGAGAGATCGACGCCGATGCCGACTGACTGGGCGTAGACGGGGATGTAGAAGAAGGGGACGAAGATAGCCCAGACGATGAGGAAGAGACCGATGACCTGCAGTGTGTAGGCGGGGTGTTTCCAGGCTTCGACGAGAAATGGAGATCCCGAGTGTCGTTTGGGCGAGTTTGAGGTTACTGTTAGACAGGCTGTGATGCTCATGGTGAGCATGATGAATCCGATGACGCGGACAGACCAGCCGAAGCCCAGGGTGGTCTGGTTGAGCATGCGGCTCAGGGCGATGGGGATGATGATGCCGGAAAGAGAGGAGCCACTGGACGCAATTCCCATGGCGAGGGGGCGTTTTTTGAAGAAATACTGGTTCACTGCGGTCAATGCAGGGGTGTATGTGAGGCCGTTCATCAGGCCGCCGAGGACGCCTTGGGCGAGGATGAACTGGTAGTACTCCTTGCAGAGGCTGGTGAGCATGACAGATAGGATAAAGAGGACGGAGCAGGGGATCATGATGACCTATGGCCCTCGTTAGTCTGCCTCGGAAGAGAGTTAGGGTCGAGGTGGAGGATGTCACTTTGGGACCAAAACGATCCATCATCGGACCAGAGACGAGACCAGCCGCGAACATGAAGAATGACTGCAGAGATCCGATCCAGGCGATATTGGCATCGCTTTCATGTTTCAGAAAGGTGCTCTTGTAGTAGGCCTGGTAGATTCTGTCGCTGTCAGTGCTTTCCTTGCAACCCCGTCTTATCTGAACGTACCCAAAAGCATTGATGTATCCAAAGGTATTGAACATGACGCACCAACAGGCCAGCACAGCCATCCATGCCCTGAAGCCGCCTTCTGGGAAGCTTGGCCTTGGAGGAGCTGGTTTCGACTTCTCCGCGTCGGCCATATTGGCTTATATGGAAGAGGGTACTCTGGTGGAGGGTATTCTGGGGAAATAGAGCCAGGGGAGTTTGAGACTCAGGAGTCGGGGTGAGCCAGCTGCCCCGAGGGGAGTGAAAGCAGCCAGCCATCATGCTTTATATCTCACTATCCCAGGCACCGCTGTAAGCACTGCGTGTGTACTTCGTGTACTTTGTAAACTGCAGGCTTTCGGCAACTGATGCCGAGGATCAGCTACCGCCGACACTAGGCCGTTTCCAGCACTGGGGACCGAGCCTCCTGGGGTTATCTCATATCTCCGAGCGATCTCTCGGAGACCGAGAACAAGCACCGACAAGACCGAATCTCGGCGTGCTTACTTCGACACCTGGGAAATAAGGCATAACTTTCCGTGCATGAGGCAGCAATGCAAACGCAGCAAACAGGCTCGTGACCGTCAACCGCACTCTGAAAGCACTAACCCGATATGGGTTAGTGTCATAGCATGCGGGGCCACCAGGCATTCGCGATCAGCCAATCCGCATGCGCAGATAGGGTATCAACCCACCGCAAAAGCAACGTTAATAAATTACTACATACGGAGTGCATTTCCTAGGGCTCTTCCGTAGTAATTCATTACTCCTCACAGTATTATTATTACTATGCTTAATTAATATTCCGGAGAGAAAAAAAAAGGATATATAAGCTTGGCTCCCTGCTTCCCCCGCTCCTCCCGCTCCTGTCAAGCTTCAACGGAGTTTACTTTGCCTCCGTATGCTGAATGCATCTACCTATCTATCCGTTCATCCAACGTAGTGCTGCCTTGTGTTGCCCATCCCTAACGCGCCTCTCTTCTGCCCCGTCCATGCCATCGGCCATTGCTTGACCCCACGCAGCCCTTCCTGTGCCCACTGGCAGCTCCTTGCTTCCATCTCCCGCCAGTCAACCTCCCTGTAGCATGGACCGTCGACAGTCCTACATCTCCGATGACCAGGAACTGGCCCGTCTCGGAAAGAAACAAGTCCTCGCCCGTCGCTTCGGTTTCTGGTCCCTGTTCGGTTTTGCCGTCTGCGAACTCATCACCTGGGAGACGGTCCTGGCCCTGTTCGGCCAGGGCTTCGAGAATGGTGGCCCTGGCGGTCTTGTCTACGGCTTCATCATCGCTTGGGGCTCCACCCTGTCCGTGTACACGGTCATCTCGGAGCTGGCTTCCATGGCGCCCATCGCTGCCGGCCAGTACTACTGGTCGTACATTATGGCTCCCCCGCGTGCTCGTGTGTTTGTGAGCTACATCATCGGCTGGTTGACCACGCTTGCCTGGATCGCGACGGTGGCTACCGAGTGCATGTTCGCTGGTACCATGTTGCAGGGTCTGCTTGTCATCGACTACCCAGACTACTCCCCCAAGCGCTGGCAGGGTACCCTGTTGACCTGGTTGGTGGTGCTGGTGTCTGTTTTCTTTAATGTCATCATCCCCGCTGCCCTGCCGCGTATCGAGATCGGGACTGTCGTCTTCCACATTGCCGGGTTTATCTCCATCATCACCGTGCTCTGGTGCTTCTCCCCGCGTCATTCGGCGGATTTTGTCTTCGCGACGAGCATGAACGAGGGCGGATGGTCCACGCAGGGCCTGTCGTACTGCGTCGGGTTCATGGGTAATGTCGCGACGTTTGTCGGTGCCGATGCCAGCGTTCATCTGGCTGAGGAGGTCTCCGATGCTGCTGTCAACATACCCCGGGTTATTACTATCAGCATGTTGATGAATGGGATCATTGGCTTCGCGATGATGGTCACCCTGCTGTTCTGTCTGGGCGATGTCGACACTGTTCTCAACACTACGACTGGGTTTCCTTTTATCCAGGTTTTTCACGGTAATCCATCCCCCAGGAGAAGAAGAAGAAGAAGAAGAAGAAGAAGAAGTCCTGACACCAAGTAGACAACATCAAGAGCATCCCCTGGGCCACCGTTATGGGTGCCATCATCCTCATCCTCACCTGGGCCTGCGCAACGGGCATCACCACCTCCGCCTCCCGGATGACCTGGGCCTTTGCGCGAGACAGAGGCGTCCCCTTCGCATCGACACTGATGAAGGTCGACCGTCGCACGCGCGTCCCCATCATCGCCGTCGGAGTCGTCGTCATGTTCGCCTGTCTCCTCTCGCTGATCTATATCGGCTCGTCGGTGGCATTCAACGATGTCATCTCCCTGACGATCACCGGTTTCTACGGGTCGTACCTCGTCCCGTCTGCGTTTCTTCTTTATCATCGTGTATGGGGGCATATCCTCCCGCACGAGGCGATGCTCGTCGACGGACAGCCTACCACGGCGGAGCAGGCAGGGGATGCTCAATCCCTCAAGACCCCAGTTATAGAAGAGAAAAAGACATCCCCCTCCCCCTCCACCTCCCAACAACCGGATGAACAAGACAACGACAACAACAGCAACAGCAACTCGGATCTGATAGCCTACGCACCGGGCCAGCTCTTCTGGGGCCCCTGGAAAGTCCCGGGTCTCCTCGGCACCCTCAACAACGCCTACGCATGTCTGTACATGATCTTCGTTATCTTCTGGAGCGTCTGGCCGCCCTCGCAGCAGGTCACTGCGTCGACGATGAACTACAGCATTCTCGTCACGGGTGGCGTGATTCTGTTCAGTGTGTTCTGGTACTATGTTCGTGGGCATAAGGAGTATGTTGGTCCGTTGGTGGAGAGGGAGGTTGTGGCTCTTTCGGGGATTCTCAGGGAGGTTGTATAGCCTGTCCATATATGCTCTGTATATACTCTGTGTATATCGTAGAATATTAACTCATTAGTAAGATTATTTATGTCTTTCCGTGTAATTTTAGGGTACGGAGAATATACTGCCTACCAAGATAGAAGTGGAGTAAATATCTACCGTGCTATCGGCACTTCTGAACCTTGTTGGAACTCCGTCAGGATCTGTTTCAACCTTCAAATAGATAGCCAAAGTATACCTGATCAGGAAACATTTCCCAGGTTCCTGGAGCATTCATGCTACATATACGACATGGGTAATCGAGTGCGTGCTCAGCCTCCTTTATGACTCAAGCCAACTGCCCAAAAAAGGCATCAAACAGAGCAACATCCAGGCCCTGCAGCTCCCATTCATTGCGAAAAACCTCCCCAAAAAGGAAGTTGACGGTCCATCTCAATCAAGTGCCCGGGAAGGGATATAGTCGCGAAGCCCACCTTGAACCCAATCGTCCCAAAACTGGGATGCAGTCCCTGTCCGCCGTTCGTCACGGTACCGTCACACTCGCGAGCTCCTCGTCTGCAGGTCCAGACGAGCTCATGCTGTAGATTGCTCCGGTAGCTGCGTTGGCCTCCATTGCCCGCAGACGGTGGGTGATCGTAGTTAGTTTCGGCGCTATCATGTCCATCCCAGAGCAAGCCATATTTCAATGATCGTAAGCGTGCGCCCCGTCATGCCGCGGTCGCTGGGGCAGCTGTGCGCGGTTAAGTAGAAGATTGTCCCAGTCCCGGGTTCGGCTGAGCTGCTGCCGCCGCTGCTACAAGGATCGATATGAGCAAGACACATCACAGTAATAGCCACAAGGGCAAGAAAACCCGTGCCGCGACAGTAGAAATGTGCTGGGTTGGTGCTGCGGCCGAATTCTCTTGACAGTACTCCCGCCGAGCTCGTTCCTAGGCGCCGGGTGGGTTCGAATTGTCCATAGAGTTTGATTTTGTGTCTATCACGGATTGTTTGATGCCTGCTTATATACACGGTCTAGCCGTGAGAGTCATATCTTGCTTGCCCGGCCTGGGACATCAGCCCGACTGACCACATCTGTAAAAGCCTTCTCTACATCATGCTCCGATAGCCAGGTCGTGTCAGGCTTATTCTTGAATCGGTGCACAAGCGCACTCTCAGACGGCTCAACCTGTGCTTGACCGATACCCTTAATGACGATATTCAACAGCCGCTCTGTATGTGGCCGACGTGTTTTATCGTATAGCCTCAGAGCATGTTCTATCCTCCCCGCTGCGAAATCGGCTTGATTCACTGAGAAGACATGGTTGAATGCCAGGTACAATGCATATGCGTCGTCGATAGCCAGCGATCCTCCCGCAGCGAATGCCCCGCCGTGTGTATGCGCTGCATCCCCGACGAGTGTCACGCGGGATCCGAAGATCCATGTGGGCAATGGCTCCCCTGCGAAGTTGGGATAGACGCGAGTGTAAGGAGTTGCATCTATTAGAGCCCGAACGACCGGATTCCAATCCTAGAGGTAACATTAGTTCCGAGACAAGCCTATATAGCAGTTCTGGAAAGTGACTAACTTTGAATTTGTCTTTCAGGAACTGCACGTTTCCCTCAGCGTTCCAATCCAGATTCTTTGACACTTTCTCGGGAATGTCTGTGACATCAAAGTTGGCAACAGTTGTGTATTGATTTTTCCCTGTCTACTGTCAGAGCCATGTAGCGTCTCCGACGTAGGGAGAAGACACCCACCAAGTCGAGATGCGAAGAAGTTTTCAGTCGGACCCCACTATGCCCGAATGTGAGTCTAGGAATAGAGCTATGATGGTGCAACCTACCCAGTGCGCCGAATCCCGCGGTAAGTCAGATATACCCTCCACCAAGGATGTGTCAAACGTTGAACGGAAGAAGACCTTGTTCGTCCATTTCGGGCGGTGGTCTGGGAGGAAGGATTGGCGAACTTTCTGAGATCTCCGTTAATCTTTATTGACTACGGATTCTACGGATTCGAACGAGTATCCTACCGAGTGAATCCCATCTGCGCCGATCAAGATATCCCCTTGGACAGAAGTACCATCGGCGAAGAATAAGGCTGCTTTCTCCGAATCTACAGATGCGGAAACAGTTTTCTTGTTCAAATGAATCTGCTCCGATGGGACATGCTGCAGCAGTGCTGCGTGCAGGTGTCCGCGATGAAACCTGGCCGTCTGGTGGCGATGGACTGGCACGTCCACAAAATGCTCCTGGTGCACGATCTGGTTTGTCTTCCAATGGCTGAAATGACTCGGTTTAGCATCTTGACTTTACACGAAGATGTATGACTAACCGGTAGATCATCGGAACGCCGCTGGGGCCACGGAAGGCGACCTCGTCACCAAGGGCGTTGAAAACACCAAGCTTCTCCAGGGTGCGAAGTCCCTAACTGCACAGTTAGCCGCCTGTAGCTGCCCATAAGTGAAATGCAGGGAATATGCACATTCGGACTGAGAGCGATGCTGGCTCCGATTTCCTTCAGCTCGGGTGCTTGTTCATACAACTCAACATCCAGATAAGGGAGCCGTTGTAGGGCAATTGCCGCGGAGAGACCGGCAATACCAGCACCCGCGATAATGACCTTCAATTTCCTGTCCGGAGGCATGGTTGGTGTCTAAGCTGTGCATTCACGCAGGCGCACCAGGAACAAGAAACAAGAACAAGAAACGATTCACATTGTGGAAGACGCACGCGGGGTAGCAAAATAAGCGGCCTTTCAATGGCCGGGTCGCCTTATCGTCTTGCGTGATATCTGCTTTGAATGACCAAGCTTTGTTTTGTTTTCGGTGAAAACTCTGAATATGAGAAATAGATTTTGCGAGTTGCACTCATTCAGGTCGGTCAACCTGGTTATGTTGTGTTTCATTCTACTGTTCTGTGTAGGCTGGACCTGACAGCATAACATCGAGCTTGTGCCGACAAATATCGCGATGGAAACTACGACAAATTGCAATTGTTCCAGCCGATAGACATCATCTTGATCTTATCTGTAATACGCTGAAGCATCGTGCGCATGTTTCCGATGGAAGAGAGTCATGGAGAGTAGAAAGATGCAACGATGCTGCAGTGCGGATTGCGATGTCCCCAGCACCATCAAGGTAACTGGCCATTGTCAACCGTCGATCCAGATTCGACTGGTGGTAAAAATGGTGGCATGTCTCGGGCTATGTCCCGGTAGGATGCTCCAGAACAGCTGCTCCAAGGCAGGAACAGTAGAAGTGCCGACCCACCCCTGAATAATGAGGATCAGTGGGTGTTCTGCGTCTTCGCGAAGCAACGGGAACAGCCCAGAGTACATCCAGAAGAGCAAGCAACCATCACACGAAGCGGCTAACTAATTGATGTCCCTAGTAGACCAGATTCTCGTAATACCGTCTATCCATTCCGGCCTGCAATCTAGCTTCCTCATTGAACGGTTCTTTGATTCCACCCCGAAAATGCTTCTGCACGTTTGTGCGGAAGACCTGCACCGCATCCGTATCTTCTTGCTGGCAGATCCACGTCAGCCATCTATGACCGGTTGTAACATGCGTAATCTCGTCGTTGTGGATGATCTCGAGAGACTTGACACTCTCGTCGTCGCGTGCCCTTCGGAACTTTGCAATAGTCATAGGATTAACATCTAGACCGCGAGCCTCATGAACGAGGCAGATAATGCAGATCCTCGCGCGAAGATCATGCGCTGTTTCGGTAGCCGAATCCCAGAGTCCATGATGCACAGGCAGTGCGCCAAAGTAGGAGCCCAGCTCCTCAAGCCGTACGCGCAACAGAGAAAAGTGCTTGGCTTCATCCGCAGCCACCTTTAACCAATCATGGAAAAAGGTCCGCGGTAATTCGCGTGGAATTCCCGGCGTTGGTGGTTCTGTCTGGAAGGTGGCAAATCTAATGCAAATATCAATTGCAAGATCGATGGCCCAGAGCTCAATGTTGGCCAGGGCATGTAACATGGCGATTCTGCTTTTCAATGTCCCACCTTTTCCTGTTTTCGGCATCAGCCACGGCTGAACGGTGACCAGGCCTTCCCGCGGCGGTCGAGCAGGGGCTGTGACGGTTCCGCTCCCCAGAGGCATGGGAGAAGATGAACCCTCCCTCTCCACAAAGGTGGAATACAAATGAGTTGTTAGTTCAATTTTATGTTCCGGATTGGGCGTATTCAAGATATGGGCTGCCCATTCACATAATGTAGCTTCCTGAGCAAGGTACTTAGGCGGCCCTGCTGGATGGGAGTCCTGCTGTGCTGAAGCAGGACGCTGTGGCTCTTGGCAATTCTTCAACTTCACCGTTTCGCTTACTGGTTCGAGCTGGACGAGAGAGACGTCACCCACGGTATAATGCAACCGCACAATGCCTCCACGGACATCCACGGGGAACGTGCAAGTCTTGATGCCAACACTCGATTCGCCCGTCTCAACGTTGAAATCGTATGCATGCCACGGACACGTCACGATATATGCGGAATCTTCAATGTCTACATGAGAATCTTCCATGGGCCCTCCAGCGTGCGGGCATTCAGCTTCCATAGCAAAATAACACCATCCATCGTCGGTTTCATTTGCGGAGGTGCTCTTTGATCCGGACGGCTCAATCGATGGCAAGCGGAATAACACCAATCGCTTTCCATTGGAAAGATGGATCACGTATCTTGGTTTCTGGAGGCCTGAGACAAGACCGATTCTGATGGAGGACATTTTCAGTCTTGATGCGAGGATGGGTTGTCAAGAAGGAAAAAAAATTAATTCAGCAGCTGTTGCCAAAGGAAGGTCACGTGGTAACATCAGGTGATTTCCGCCGTTCAGTGAACTCACCCAGTACAAATCAAGGGTGTCATGACAATCTTTTTAAGCTCGATTGGCAGAGTTTTGTCTGGATTACTAGTAAGAGAGGTGCTTTTCCAACATACCAACCCCTACCCTAGGATGAGGTTCTGTTGACTTAAGAGATCTCAGTCACGTGATTCAACTACGCTTAGTTAGCTGCCTCTGAGTTCATAAACTTGATTACCTAGCACACTGTTTCCGGTATGGTGTAGTGGCTAACATCGCCGTCTCTCACACGGCAGCCGGGGGTTCGATTCCCCCTACCGGAGTTTTTTTTTCCTCAGACGCTAAGCTAAATACAATCAATCAATACTCAATCAATACACTCATTTTTGAAGTCGTTAGGTTCACCTAAACTACTCCTTAAACCATCCTATGCTTATCGTTATCGTTATGAGTAACGAGTTGCAATGAACATCAATTGCCTATATCCGGTTCTACTTTCTTTCGAGGAAAAGCAGAATATCGCAGCGTGACAGAAGCATCCTCTCTCGCTCCCACTAAACGGTCCCTGGATAAGGAGGGACGTCCGACTCGGTCCCCGGATAGGTCTTCATGGATAGTATTTGACAATCACGCCGGGCAACTCTAGTATGATGCGTACACGGGTCAGACAAACAGCGGGATCCACGAGAAGTGGAAGGAAATGGACTCACTTGCGTATGTTCCCAGCACCGCCGATGCCAAAGTGCACATACTGATACCGGACGGGTGCGAGAGTGTAGGGAGGAGGACTCTCTGATGGCAAGAGGTTCGTGTCACTGTCGTTCTCGTCTGGGTCCTTGGACCTCAGGTGGAGAGCAGCGCTGATGGAACTGAAGCCAAGCATTGCCGAGAAGAGCTAAAAGAGCCAAGAAGAGCTTGATTGTGAGGAAGATGGGGAATGCGGCTGTGCCGGATTCGGATGGCATTTATTATAACAGCTCTACTGCATTATCAAGAAGAGCGTACGGGGCGCATGCCATTTTCCTCTCCTCCGCACACTCCACGGCGATGCACACCGACTCTCCCTCGGTATGAGAAATGAGAAGGAAGGGAAAAAGCACTCACTGGTCACTCAATTGTCGCATGAAATCACACTGCAACAGAGCGTCTGCTGGTCGAAGCGCCGTGCAGCAAGGCCGAGATAAGCCATTGTACAATTATTGGACCACAACCGGAGAGATGCATATCCTGAAAGTCTTCCAAGCTGCCCTCAGGCGAGAATAGGATCATCCGACGGCTCTGCTCACGAGTACGCGTGGATGGAGATAGCTGTTTCTTCTCTCACTGGCCGTAAACAGCCTTCATTATCCAACTATCACCGTTTCTGTTCCATATCGGACGCATTCAGCCATGGAGGTGCTGCTATCGCTTTGCGACTCGGGGTATACGAAGTGCCATGCCGTTTATAGGCCTGGATTGATACGATGAGAAAGAGGCGCTGTTCAATGTATTTTCATTTCCGAAGTACATGTACCCTACGATGCCCGTCCCACTCTCGCTCATTTAACACCGATCGTACGGACGTGGTCTTACGTACTCTCCACCTGCGTCTTTTATAGCGCCAGTGACATTCCCTGCAAGCCGTTCCGGTCCTCCTTCTACTCGTGGGGCTCAAGCCCTTTGCATCCTTCGATAATCTGTGCCGGTCGAGTTCGGTTCATCATGTCCAACTTCACGGAATTAACCAACCCGGCACCGGAGTAAGACCACTATCGACCCAGCGGTGGATAGAAACTACATCTACTGACAGACATCTAGCTGGCTGAACAAGGGTGATCAAGCATGGCAGCTCACGGCTGCTACGTTCGTGGGACTGCAGTCCATCCCCGGGCTGGCTGTGATGTATGCGGGGATGGTGAAGAAGTGCGTTTGGATATTGCCTCTTTCACGCGATTGTATGCAGGCAATCGTATCTGACATGACTGTGTGCATAGGAAATGGGCCATCAACTCGGCCTTCATGGTACGTGCTTCCCTCCCACCGGCAATTACTCCGGAATCGTCTCGCTCAATCCAGCACAGGTCTTCTATGCCTTCGCTTCAACCCTCATCTGCTGGGTCATCTGGGCTTACAAAATGAGCTTCGGCAAGCAATGGGGCAAGCTCCCTCTCGTCGGCATACCAGGTCCCGTTTTGACCATGCAGCAAAACCTGGCCCAGTCCGAGCTGTATGCCGCCGGTTCCACGCAGAACTTTAACCTCTCCACCATGATCTACTTCCAGTTTGTCTTTGCCGCTATCACGACAGTCATTCTGGCCGGTGCGTTGCTGGGTCGGATGAACTTTCTCGCTTGGATGGTTTTTGTGCCGTTGTGGATTACGTTTAGTTATGCTGTGGGTGCTTTCAGGTTTGTCCTCGATTTCCGGCATGCTTCTCTGCTGTTTCCTGTTGACGTACGTACGTAGCATCTGGGGTGGAGGCTTCCTGTACACCCGTGGCATCCTCGATTATTCCGGCGGGTATGTCATTCATTTATCCTCTGGGACGGCCGGTAAGACATCCTTATACACTTGCGGACTGGCTGGAGGATACGTTCTCACTGAAAGTAGGTTTTGTCGCCGCGTTCTGGCTAGGGCCCCGCGCCCAACGCGACAGAGAATCCTTTTACCCCAATAACATGATCATGATGCTCGTCGGCGCAGGCATCCTCTGGACCTGCTGGAACGGTTTCAACGGCGGAGATCCCTACGCCGCGAGTCCCGACGCCGGCGTCGCCGTGCTGAATACCAACATCTGCACTGCCATGAGTTTGCTCGTCTGGACCATCCTGGACTACATTTTCTTCGGGAAACCGTCCGTCGTCGGGGCTGTGCAGGGCGAGATTACGGGCTTGGTTGCTATCACTCCCGCAGCGGGGTTCGTAGCCGGATGGGGTGCTATTGTCATCGGAGCTTGCTCTGGATCCATCCCGTGGATATCGATGAATGTACTGGGGAGACACCCATGGTTCAAGAAGGTGGATGACGTTAGTAAGTTTCTCCCCTTCTGCGCTCCGTCTTGTCGAAATCCGGCGGCCTAATGAATGAATCAGTGGGCGTCGTTCACACGCACATGGTCGCCGGCTACCTGGGCGGCTTTCTAACCGGCCTCTTCGCGACAATCGAGGGCTGCGCGGCCTTTGCCCTGACGAACCCCGGCGGTGCCATCGACGGCAACGGCCACCAGGTCTGGATCCAGATCGTCGGCGGGCTATTCGTTATCGGATACAATATCTTCATGACGTCGGTTATTATGTTGTTCATCAAGTATGTGCTGCGGATCCCGCTGCGCATGAGCGAGGATGATCTCCTTGTTGGCGATGATGCAGTGCATGGCGAGGAGGCGTATGCGCTGTTCTTTGAGGGGGAACGGAACCATGTCACGCTTCATGCTGTGGGTGTGGGGAGTCATAGCCATGTACCGGATGAAGGGAATGGAAGTGGCAGCGGCGAAGAGCAGACTGCAAAGGCCGGGTCGAGAAAGAGTGATTAATTCGGATGACTTCCTTGAACGGTCAGCCAGTTGGTGGATGGATATGCTACAGTTCATTTATCCCCTGCAGGTAGGGTTAATCATTTCCTATAACCTCAACTCTCGCTCAGCCCAGCATAGCGATTCCCCAGTCCACAGAAACACTCCCTAGACTTCAAAATCCTGCTGTCATCATCATGATCTGCATCTCTGGATCCCCCGAGAACCTCTTCAAGACCCCAAGCTACCCTCTCAGCGCCCAGTCTTGCCCCTTCTAGATTCGGCGCCCCCGGACCGAGTCTCAGGGCTGCCAGTCTTCCCGTCAGAAACAGCGGGACATCACTCCTCCACATCAGGTCATCCGTGAGGCACGGCAGTCCTTCTTTCGTCTCGATGGGGTACTCATCCTGCATCCGCCGGAGCAGGGGGAGTTCCGTAACATCTGTCTTGACGCCGGTTGCGAAGTAGATATAGTCAATCGGAGGCAGGTCGGGAATCGGTGGGTTCGTCGTCAACTGCCAGGTTTGTGTCTCTGGGCAATACTTGTGATCTGTTATTGTCGTGTGGGTATGGATGGAGAGTCTGCCGTCGTGGACGTGCTGTTTGAGGATTTTGTGGTAGGTGGGTGTGATGCTGCCGCCGTTTCTGGCTACCTTGATCATTTCAAGGCGTTCTTTTGGGTTGTCATGGTTATTAGGAGCTATCCATATTCCCCTGAACGTGTATGGGCTCACCTTCATCGGTGTCTGCGGACCAGAACGCTGCTTTTTCGTAATTCTTGAATTTTCCCATCCAGGTCAGATCGATGTCGAAATGCTTGACTATCAATCAGAGGTTAGCTGGATATATTGGCTAATTCCAGGAAGATACTGCTCACCCTTTATACCAGATCTCAAGAGAAACCACACCTTCCGCACGCCTCTTCGCACTGCAATGTCTGCAATCTGCGCAGACGTCAACCCACCACCGACGACTACGACGTTCGTTCCCTCGTGTCTCCGGATCTTATCCTGAACTGTCTTGCTGGGGATCAACTTGATCTCCATGGCATGGCAAGCTCCCATCTTCTCCTCGCTGGATAACTCCCAGGGAAAATTCTTAGGGTTAGCCGACGCCGGTCCAGAACCGGGCCCAATTGCCAGCACGACGGCACGGGCGTAGAACCTTATCCCACCGTTCGTAGTGATGGTGAAAATCCTGTTGTCATTGTCATCCCGATTGTTGCCATGGTAAGTGGATGGTGACAGGTCTGGGTGAACAGAGTATTCAATGTCGCTGACTTCACACTGATGGATCTGGTCTGGAAGATCCAGACTATACCGGGACGCGATGGCGGAGCAAAAGTCAGCAAATAGCTTTGCTGAGGGTGAGAAATAGTCTTTTCGATCTCGTTCGTCGATTTGGACTTCTTTTACTGCTCTGGGTGTTTCAATATCAGTCAGCCCTGGTGAACAACGGACGATGGCGTTGAGAACAACAAGACAAGGAACTCACTCGGCAGATTTAAACCCCCTCCGAGCCTGTCTTTGCTTCTGCTTCTTCCTCTGTTTATGCTTGCTTAACTCCTTCCCAACACACCCCGGAATCTCCCAGAGATCCTTTCCCAGCTCCTCTCTCCCCGTCTCTCGCGTGTACGCTAGCATCCCATCCCGATCACCAGGATCAACATGAAAGAACATAGGGCTGCGTAAGTGCTCGATCTCCAGGATGCGAAATAGTCGATTCCACCTCTCCATCCATCTGTTCCCGGAGCTATCCAGGACAAGCGTTGATATTGACGATGACGGTGACGAAGATGAACGCGTATGCGTGGATGTATCCTTGCTTCTAGTATTCCCGCTCCCATTTCCACCGTGCCATTTTTCCGCTTTAACGCCTCGAATCCGCTTATTATGCGCTCGCACCAGAGCCATCCGGCCGCTGTGCTTGTTTATCCAGTGGTACCGCTGGTGTTCCTCGTCGGTGAACATGGCTGAGGGGGTCTCTTCCTGCAGTCTTGCGGCGACGGCGAGCCCGCACGGTCCGGCTCCAATGATTATCACATCGAGGAGGTCTGGGAAGGTCGGTGGCTTTTGGTTTATCATTGTACTAGCCCTGAGGGAGGGAAATAGAATAATATAACGATCCTGTCTCTGGGGTATGGTCAGTGTACTTTTATACTATGGAGGCCTGAGAGTCTGGGGGTTATATATGCTTTACAGGTGCCAATAGGCAATGAAACTACCCAGGTACCTATTCCCAAGGTCCTTATTCAGTTGATCTGCAAGGATGGTTGACGTTGTGTTTTGTATGGCTCCCAGGGTACTGGGGACCTTCGGTGATGGCTGCATCTTACTCACAACACCTTTGTACAGACAGAAGCCAATAGCGGAGATACTTCAACAATTCAGGTTCGTAGTTTTAATAAACTAAAAATTGACAGGAATCTTCCATGATAACTCCTTGCACAGCATTCTCCAATTTCATAATTCAGCACCAAACGATGTAGTTGGGAGCTTTCAGAAACGCGTAGGCGGCGAGCTGGCTTAGACTTTCCATGAGGGCGAAATGAGAGTATTCGATGAGGCACCGATTGAGATCACTTTTCCTCTGGCCTTCGCCCGTATACGATACGGACATTGGTATAGAGGTGATTCGACAGGTCTTTCAGGTCATTCCGTGCACCCATAAGAAGGACCTCAATCTGCGCCCTTGACCAACCCAAAACACGAGTGAAGAGGGCATATGTATAGGAACCCATGGCTTCCATAATATTGACTTGATTATAACGGCCAAGCTCTTTGAGCTTAGGATCCTTGGGCCAAGGGCTCTGGGGGAGCTGCAGAATTTCTTAGCATTAGCATATGCATGACGTCGGAGGAAAGGGCCCAAGCATATCCCACTCAACTAAAAGTGAGGTACAATACTGGGAACGATCAGACGTCTAACGGGCGTAAAACAAACAACCTACCTTGAAAATCTTCTCATGGACATCCTCAAAGCCGGCTTTGATCAGCTTTTCCTTCCATGTATGTGAAGAGGCAAAAGATTTTCCAAACTTCTGAGAAGCCTCGCAGACAAGCTCATGGGCCCGGACAAAATCTTTAGCCTTCAGGTGCGTGCCATCATCTGAGGTGCTCTTAACTTCAATTGATGCAATTTCAAAATAGCCACCAGGGCTCAAATGCTTCAGGACCTGGCTAAAAAGCTGATCAACGTCTTTCACGCAGCCCTCAAGTTCCCGGCCATGGATATAATCGAAGGGGCGAGAGTAGTGCCATTCTTGCTCGTAGTTATCAATTTCAAATCGGCAGTTTGGAGGTAGCCTGTCCAATATCCCGTTAGATCACAACCCTGAATGATCGGCCTTAAGGCACGGTAGATAAAAAGATAAATACCAGGTCGGCTGGATAGGACTGAGATCATTGCCTAAACACATCAGTCGGAACTCGGCCTAATTTCACAAAGGAGATAAGAGCCTACCCAGTACTTCTGCTTCGGGATGTTCACTAATATATGGTCAGTCATGATGGCCAGTGAGAACAAAGGCATAAAGGTTTCCCATACTCCGCAAAGTCAATGGCCCATATGCCAGTGCCGGTGCCAAGGTCTAATACCCTCCTGGGATCTTTGATAGGCGCAAGATTCAGTTCACCGTCAAGCAGCAGTCGGTAGATATGGTGGCTCTGGGGGGGTAGTTAGATCAGTGTCAATAACCTAGTAAATCTACTGTATAAGACATGGCATACAAGATCCAATCGATCCTGTTCTTGTTCATCATTTGGCTTTTCGCCGAGAGTCAGAAAACACTTCTGGATAAGAGCATGGAACGCAGTATCGGGATTTACCAGCATGTATTCGCCATCGTGAAAGGCGTGGTATCGGCGGCCATTTTCGTACCTTGATTGGATACAGATCAGCTTGGGCCTTCCCAACGAACGAAGAAGATAGAAGCATACTTATAATTGAGAATACTCGACGTTATGGAGCTTGTGTAGCTTGCATCGCCTAGCCTGTACATAGCAATGAGACACAGTACGGTAGGACAAAGCGCAAGGGATGGTACGCACGACCCCGCATATGTAGAATCGGCATCACCGTAACTCTCCTGTAGTATAGAACAGACACGATTTAGCGGGACTCTAACAGAATTAAAAAAAGATAATAACGGCTGCATAGGAAAGGCTCACGTCGGCTTCCAGAGGCTCGTCGGGGTGACTTTTGGCATGGGTGTCAGGCATCTTGCAGCAGGACTCGGATGAGTAGAGGAAGATTCCGAGACTTGCAAAAGCAGGAGGAATGCGTGGCAGCAACATTATTAAAGACTCCGGAAGGATGCCACCCCCATGCTAGCATGGCTAGACGCAGATTCATAACGGACGGTTCGTGATCGGCCACGATGATTCGTGTTCTCCTCGCGCTATGCACTCGTAGCGTCAATCACTGCACGGGCATATTGGCGTGATGCCGCTGTTTCGAGTCTCGATACGGATACGAGTAGTCAATGTGACATTGCTGCAGCTATGAAAGATGTATCCCTCTTCCACAGAGATATGCATAAGCGAGTCGAGCGCTTAAGAAATCACTCCAACAGAGGGCGCTGCCATCAAAGTATATTTATCAGTAGACGTATGGATACAGATGTCTCGGCAGAGACATACATACTAACACATTGCTAGTAATTTTACCTTTATCGAGGCATTTGATCAGAGATACCAGCCGAAGTCATGCGAGTGAAGCCTCCCTGGGAAGGATGTTGTTCATAGTCATTCCATATTGCAGCGTAAATGACGGCGTTGTTGCCTCAGGCATAATTAACTAGTTACTAATCAAGGGTTACATAAGCTGTTCGGAGTTAACCCGGCAATAACACCATGCACGTGACGGAAAATGTCGCTGGCTTCTTCGTCGACTTCCGCTGCTCTGCCAGATCGACTGCTGTGGTAGACAGCCATCCAGCCTGTGACCATGGCGTTCCGAGCACGATCAGTGGCTCTTTTCCGCTGGGGCTGCAGTCCTCGCTCAAGGGTGCTGTGGACGTCCCGTGGATTTGCCACTGTCTCTGACAACTCGCGGTATGTATGCGTTGGTCGAATTTTTGGTTTCCCTTGCAGACATAGTACTGATCAGCTCGGTATAGGCCATATGATGTCGTCGTTATTGGGGGCGGCCATGCGGGCGCTGAAGCATCTGCTGCGGCCGCACGATCGGGCGCTCGAACCGCATTGATTACCCCTTCACTTTCCAACATCGGCGTGTGCTCTTGTAACCCCAGTTTCGGGGGGATTGGAAAGGGCACGATTATCCGCGAGATCGATGCGATGGATGGAGTCGCTGGTCGCATTATCGATAAAGCTGGGATAATGTTTCGGGTTCTGAATAGATCAAAGGGTCCTGCTGTCTGGGGTCCACGCGCCCAGATAGACCGTGATCTCTACAAGAAATACATGCAACAGGAGTTACTTGGGACGGAGGGATTGAGTATCCTCGAGGGCAAGGTAGCTGACATCGTGGTTTCAAAGGAAGATCTGGAGGATAAACCTGGCATTCAGGGCAAGATTGTCGGCGTCAGACTCGAGTCCGGGGAGATCATACCCACCGGCCGTGTTGTCATCACAACAGGCACGTTCTTGGGTGGGGAAATCCACATTGGACTGGATGCTTTCCCTTCAGGTCGTATAGGTGAGCCGCCTACTTATGGCCTGAGTAAGTCACTCCGCGAGGCTGGCTTTCAGCTTGGGCGTTTGAAGACCGGAACTCCTCCCCGACTGGACAAGAAGACAATCGACTTTTCCATTCTGGAAGTCCAAAAGGGTGATTCCCCTCCGCAACCGTTTTCTTACCTGAACAGAACTGTTCAAGTGGGCGACGAAGGCCAACTCACATGCTGGATGACCCATACCAACCCTGCGTCTCATGATATCATCCGTGCAAACCTGGATAAGTCCATTCACATCCGTGAAACGGTTCGTGGCCCCAGGTATTGCCCTTCTTTGGAATCAAAGATTATCCGCTTCCACGACAAGCCACGGCACCAGATTTGGCTGGAGCCAGAAGGGTTTGCGCCCAACGAGGTCATCTATCCCAATGGCATCTCAATGACTGTACCAGCTGACGCACAATTCGCCATGCTGCGGACTGTGCGTGGTCTAGAGAATGTAAATATGCTTCAACCTGGCTACGGAGTGGAATACGATTATATTGACCCTCGCAATCTCCGACCAACACTCGAGACGAAGTTGATCAGTGGCCTCTACCTTGCTGGCCAGATCAACGGTACTACAGGCTACGAAGAAGCTGCCGGCCAGGGAATCATTGCTGGTGCCAATGCCGGCTTGGCCTCTCAAGGCCGTCCGCAGTTCACACTGACTCGTTCGGATGGTTTCATCGGTATCATGATCGATGACCTCCTCACAAAGGGCGTGTCCGAGCCGTACCGCATGTTCACCACACGTAGTGAATATCGCATTTCCACCCGGTCAGACAATGCCGATTTCCGTCTGACGCGCATGGCGCGCGACGCGGGATTTGTATCAGACAAGCGATGGAACCACTTCACAGACTCGGAAGCAGAGATTAAAGAACTCCAAAGTCTCCTAGCAAACACAAGACTCACTTCGTCCGCATGGTCACGCAAGGGCTTCAAGGTCCGCGTCGATACATCCTTCCGTTCAGCTCTTGACCTCCTCTGTCTCGACGAGGTCGACATTGACTCCCTCATCCCGCATATTGAATCCCCGTCCGGAACAGCGTATACCCCATCCTCCTTTGCGCCGGAGATCAGAACCCGTGTCGCCATTGAAGGCCGCTACGCGCCCTATGTCAAACGCCAAGAGGCAATGGCGAGAAAGTTTCAGCAGGACGAGAACCTCCTTCTCCCGGCAGACTTGGATTACTCCAAGATCCACGGCATCAGTTTCGAGGAGAGACAGGCTCTTGAGCAGGTCCGTCCCGTTAGCATTGGCATGGCGAGGAGAATTGAAGGCGTCACCCCGGCCGGTGCATTGAGAATACTCATGCATGTGCGGAGGAACGCGGGAAACAAGACGACTTCTCCGTCATCACAGGAAGCAGGGGAGACATCGGAAGAAGTCTTTCGATCTTCCTTGACCTGATGTGCGGCTTTATAATTTTAGGATGCGTTTATATCATGTTGATAATATTCTACAGATTGAGACAGGCGTTGCATTGGTGGAATGTATATAGGGAACAGGGTCTAGGATTACTCTTCAAATCTCAACGAGTCATGACGTAGCGACGCGCAAGCTACGTCATGAGGCTTCTGGAAGGATTCGCCTCCGGATAGTAGATACGGATATGTATTATTAGGATTATAATTAAGTAAGAGACGTCTGCAGCCGACCACTGGGATCTTGTTGCTTTCAGGGGCAAATCTAGTCTGCGAAAGGTAATCTCGTGAAACCTCGGATATACGAGATCTGGAGATCTGGACCATGAATTCCATGTAAGATGTTACTATACGTACTTTTTTTTTTTTCTATCATCAGACTTTCCCTTTCGGGATGCCACCAGAGCTTCTCGGCTCCTCTATTTTGTGCAGGTAACTCAATAACGGTGTCAGATTAACCACTTTCAAGTTACCCCAACCCATTGTCCCATGAGAAGAATGACGCAAGCAGAACTGATGGGGATCAAGTGATCTTCAAGGGGCAATCCTCCAAAGCGAGAGTTGACTGGTAGAAAAAGAAATAGAGTCTCACTAGCTTGCTGGATTGGAAAGCGTCACGGAGCTCAGCTAGAAGATATATAGGATGCTATTCGACTATCCAAGTAGCTATGAACGAAAACTTCAAGCCTGGGGAGAAAAGAAAAGAGGAAAAGATGTATGTGAAGTTCGCAGGTATATGCAGTGATCCGCTCAGGTTGCTCAGGGCGTGTTCAGATCTACCCAGCGAGCAAAAGGTGCCAAGACTCCAGCACTACAATGGAAAGGGAAAGACAATGATGATGATTGGAAAAATAAAATCTGTATGTTCATTAGAAAGGGTTGAAATACCGCCCACGCTGTGCAGTTAGGGTATTGTCGAATAGAAGCATAAACACTCAAAACACAAAAACACGCAAATAACTCCTCTTGTTAACCATGCAAATGAACATCAATGTCATCACCGATATCT
Organism: Monascus purpureus; assembly: GCA_025999795.1. NCBI lineage: Eukaryota > Fungi > Ascomycota > Eurotiomycetes > Eurotiales > Aspergillaceae > Monascus > Monascus purpureus. The sequence goes on along the minus strand of AP025346.1, from coordinate 117,088 downwards.
GTCTTTGCGCTTGACTTAGTTCCTGGCTGGTTTCTGCGCGACAATGCGGTAGCTTGTCGTGGCGAGTCGCATGTTATCCATCTTGATGAAAGCGAGTCCGTCCAGACAGAACCGGTTGATGAGCGTCTTGAAGTGGTGTGGGATGAGATGTAGTTTTACCAGACCCAAAATAACCTGGCGCATTGCTCGGAAGTAGCCGTCGACGGTATCTATGAGGGGCGCCTGCAGGCCGTCGATGCTGGCGTTGTCGGATTTGAGAACCACGAAGCCGGCGTCTGTCAGGGCCTTCTCCAGGCTCTCGGGGGTGGGCGTCCCCACGGCGCCAATTAGGGGCTTCACGCGACGCATGAGTTCGGCATGTTCGGGGTTCTGGGGATCGTATGCCGGCAGGCTGACCCAGTCCAGGGAGGAGATCTTTGCGCCAGGCTTGACAACGCGGTAGATCTCGCGGAAGAGGGCGGGGATGTCCTTGCACAAACTCAGGGCCTGGATCTGGTAGAAAGCGTCGAAGGTCTCGTCCTCGAAGGGTAGCGGGAGGTTATTGAAATCCTGCACCACGAAGGTGTTATTCGAGAATCCGCGCTGCGCGTTGAAGGAGCGCCGGAATAGCTGGACATGTGCGCGGCGACGCGGCCACGACCGCAGCCTAGATCCAGTACCTTGTCGCCGGATTTCAGGCCGATGTCTTGGGCGATGGACTCTTCGTACAGCAATTGATTCTCGCGCACGGTCGCCTTTTTACTCATCCAGGGCGGGATGTACATCTTCTCGACATCGCCCAGGGCGCAGAGGTGGTTCAGGACGCCATAGTAGGCCTTGAGACAGTCGCCGACTTTCTGCTGGTAGTCCTCGCCCAGCGTCGCGATCATCTGTTTCTCGTCGGACCAGTCCAGGTTATAGATGACGTAGGAGGCCATGAAGTCATCCACTTGCTTCGGAGTCAGTCCCTGCAGGTACCGGAAAGCAGACCAGAACGTTTTCCACCGCTTGGAGGCAGCCGCGTGTTTTCGATCAACGTGGGCATGGCGCCCACGGGACAAGCCCGTCGCGATGTTCCGCTTCGCAATGTCAATGTCGTCCAGGGAGCTCTCCGTATTGCTCTCGGAGCTTCTCCCCGAGTGGCGTAGGGATTGTAGTGTCATGACGGCAAGGTGCGTTCGTTCTCTCGAGTCAAAGCGATCAACGGGGAACCAGAGCCAGCAAGACAGTCAGCGAACAAGCAGCAGGGAGATCCGGATCCATTCCAAGCAGCTAGCAGGGGGGAAAGGGGGCCCGGAGCCCATTTATAATAACGCATGATCGGAGAGATTTGGATCCTGCCAGGAATTTCGCGGAGGACCTCCCTGCGAGCCGCTGACTAACCTCGTTATTCATCTTGCCTCTTTATTATCATATTTTTTTATTTTATTTTTTTATCCTTCGCTGGAGCACGAGGTCCGCCGGCAGCCATGTATCCCTGATGCTTATGGGTACGGCCTCTGTTTCGCGAACGGGATCGTCATAGGGTGGATTCTGCGGCCGTTTCTTGTCTGCACCGTTGACTGGCGGATATTCGATTACTCAATGCGGAGGGACCGGATGACCCGGGCTTGGCAGCTTCGGGCTCGTTCTTTTTTTCTTTTCTTTGCTGAAAAAGATTTGCGGTATGTCGCCGCTACGAGATGGCTGCGTCTAGCGTGCCAGAGGGAAATGAAAACCCTTTCGCCCAGCCGGCCCGGCCATGCCGATGATCCGAACTTCTACTTGCAGCAGGGTCTTTTCCAGTGTTCTCGACATCGTTGCGCCGCATTAGCCGTGGTTGGTGGCGGCCCTGCCATTGCTTCAAGCATGGCCAAGCATGAAGGCGTTGCTTGGGAGTGAGCTGGCCATCATACCTATCTGTATGTACATAGTATGTATCTGTCCTCGGCCGGCTGATCTGCTGATCTTAATCTATCGAGATTATTATTGCCTGTGCCGGCCAGCATACTTCCAACCGCTCGAGCTAATGCAACCATCATGCTCGCTTAACCCTGGGCAATCGGATGCTGCATGTTGATTCCACGCACCGGGTCAGATGAGAGACGTTGAGAGGAGTAGCTGCAGCCGAGATAAACAGATCATCGCACGCAAGAGGCCGTGAAGGGCCATTATCAATCATCTCTCCGGGGAACTATGATGTCAGGAGGAGAGAACAGATCTCTTCTCCGCGCAAGCTTCGCTTGTTTCCGACGCATTGTTGATTCTTTTGTATCTGGGGATGCTAGGATTGCAGATGCAGATAAAATCCTCTGCATCTGATGTTGATCCTGGTCGATACGAGCCTACCGGTGAAAGCCTCGCTTAGATAGTGTGAAGCTCTGGAGATAGCAGTTACTACGGTTGTATCGAGGCACGCGGGTGATAATATCGGTTGTACTCGTACCTAGATAATAGCATAGAAGCTGCTTCTCGAAGAACAATCCCCAGATACGGCTATGCCTGAGCTGTAGGGCATTCGCCGTTCAATTCCATCCACATGCTTGGAATCCAGGTCGTCTTCTGGGCCCGGAAGTCCGCGGCCTGGTTCTGATGGACACTTCCGTATATTTTAATTATTATTATCATTATTATTCCGTACCAAATATTCAGTCTTCCGCCAATATTCCTCCACTAGTTCGCTTGGCAGGACTTCCGGTTTCAAATTGCTTTCCACGCGTCGGCAATCATGGTGTTGGACCGTGGTGTCGTGACGCGTTGCATGTCTGGAACTTATAAGAATGCTGTTTCACGGACGCCGCTATCCATTTCAGCAGTTGACAGCTTCGATAGGAGATCCGTGTCATTGCCAGTAAGGATAATAATCGTCCACATCAACACACACTACTGTATAATAGTACCATGTACAATGACATCCTTCGACGTTGTCTGATGGATTACCTAATCCCTACTAACCCGATCAGGCAAGATGGCATTCCAGCCGGAAATAACCAGAAAAGAACAAGAATGACTCAATACTTGGGAATCACCAGAAACCTCAGCCATGACCACTCTCACAGTCGGGGTTCTCGCCCTGCAAGGCGCCTTCTACGAGCACATCCAGCTCCTGAAAAAGGCATCCGCCGCCAAAGCGCAAGCAGACAAAACCCCATCTGCCCCTGCCGCGCAATGGGAATTCATCGAGGTGCGAACCCCGCAGGAACTAGAAAGATGCGATGGCCTTATCCTGCCCGGAGGTGAAAGCACGACCATTTCACTAGTTGCTGCTAGGTCGAATTTACTCGAGCCTTTGCGGGACTTCGTCAAGTGCGTACAATGTGCCCCTGCTCCTGACTGACTGACCACTTTCGCACGAGGCTAATTGATTTCTTCCTAGGCTCCATCATAAACCAACATGGGGAACCTGCGCCGGTCTTATATTACTAGCAGAGTCTGCGAATCGGACGAAGAAAGGGGGCCAGGAGCTTATCGGGGGTCTTGATGTGCGCGTGAACCGGAACCATTTCGGTCGTCAAACGGAGAGCTTCCAGACGTTGCTCGACCTGCCCTTTTTGAGATCCGATACCGCGGAGCCTGCTGCGCCCTTTCCTGCTGTTTTTATTCGTGCACCCGTAGTCGAGAAGATATTGGCTACTCCGGATGATGCCCAGAGCAATGGTGATAACACTGTCACGGCGCCTTCGAGACAGGCGAAGGATGAGCTGGCTCGGGAAGCTATGGGATCCCGCGTGGAGGTTTTGGCAACGCTCCCTGGGAGAGCGGCCAAATTGGCCAGTGAGGGTGTCGATATCCGTGCCGATAAGGAGGCAGGGGACATTATTGCTGTTCGACAGGGTAATGTCTTTGGGACAAGTTTCCATCCTGAGTTAACGGGCGATGCAAGGATTCATTCCTGGTGGTTGGACCAAGTGCTCGAGGCTGTAGGGAAAAGCCGTCAAGCTGAACAATGATCATCTATCATGATAGAGACTCGCGTCTGTTTATAGATCGAACATAGAGTGTACATGTCATCTACTGTTTAATAGAGATCATCTGTACATTAGAATATATCTTTACCTATATATACTGGAATTTCTTGAACCACATTGATTTCCCCCTTCTGGATGCCCATGCTTTCACGAGGGCGCTCAGGGAGTGCCCAGGGAGTATTTTGTTGGTGGTCCCCATGGTTCAGCTCCTTAGTTAGCATAGCGTAGATAGTTAACTAGTTAACCCTAGCTAGAACAACCAACTCAGCGAGTTCGACCTCCATCAACATATTTTACATCAGGTGAGCGCTCGCCTGAGTACTCATGGTCTCAGTGAGCGGTCACATATTCCCCTTGGGCTGCTCACCACCTCTATTTTATACGGGCAGTTCGACAATGGTGCCTGGTTAACCACTTCCAAATTACCCATGCCATTGACATGCCCATCACAAATGATGCAAGCAGAAACCTGGTGCATATTGAACGCCCTGGAGTGGCAAATCCTCCAAAGCAAGAATCCAACCCCCATAGACTCAGTGGCACATGACAAAATCCACAATATAACCATGCTAAAACTCACTCATGATTGCTATCAAAGATTAATTGTAAAATAATCCGAACAAAGCGCACCATACTCATTAATATCCAAAACTAAACAGCCCCGACAGGCATCCTGTCTGCCCCCCAAGTCCTCGACCTTTCGCTCCTCAATGCTGCATCCTCCTCTTCCGCCCATGCCAGCCACTCACTCGGCAGCATGACTGCCCGATCAACAGCAACCGGAAGACCCCGGTGTCTTCCCCTCAATGCAACCGCCGCCAGGATCAACTTGCTGATCGTATGCCACGCGCCGCAGAAGGAGTAATTCTTTCCGGGAAAACCCACGCTTATCCCCACACACCCATAGGCGGAGACAGCCTCGAAGATGATGTTAAAGGTTGAGAAAGCCATAGGGTTGTGGTTGTAGTTGGATGACTCCGCGATAGAGATAAACAGGACCGCGACAGCAACCAGCCAAATGTCGTGGCTGAGTTGGGAACGGACCTGTTGGCGAACGAAGTAACCGCGGGAGGATTCATTGGCTGACGTTGGGACGTCGGAGCGCCCAAGGAGATGCTGACGGATCAAAGCCATAAACAGCTCACTGGAACTGGAGCTCGAGGATTCTTGGTCGTATGCGTCGTCGTGGGCGTAGATACCCAACGACCGTTCTTCGTAGACGTTTGTGTTCCTTTCGGGTATAGACAGTCAGTGGAGTCCAACAGAAGTGAATAAAATGGTCGACGAACCTTATAGTAATCAATACCGGAAATGCTGAAACATACTGGATACTTATCAGTTGGCTATCACGGTTCGTGATATACCGAATCAAGAGTGATACTAACCATCATAAGCACTAGAGACTATTAGCATTGTGTTGCCCTACAAAAAGGTGTCGTAGGTCCTTACCATATAAGACAAGCAAGCCTTGGCGAAGTTTGGAGATGGTCACAACGTAGAATCCTCCAGAGCGCACGGCTGAGGATGAGTCAGTAAGCGATTCCAATCATGAAGACACAGACATCAAGAAAAGTATCCGCGAACCTAATGCCTGAAACAAGCCGTCCAGGACTCGATATCCCGTTGGCAGGCTGTCGATTTCATTATTGCCGATTGAGAGGATTTCAAAACCAGCCCAATCGATTCCATTTAGAATGACTATGGTACCCAGCAAGTACCATGTGTGGCGTGCCGGGAAGAGGTTCGTATAGACCTTGGGGTAGGATACGTGGTTAGTCGTTACACCCAGTACAGAAATGGAGTCCGCAATATCATACCCGCCTGGGGTGCTTTAGAATAAAGTCCAGCGTAATCTTCCATTCGTCCCAGGTCGCCTTTTTCGGCAAAAGACGCCTCATCCCCCAGATAATAAAACGTAAGAAGCAGGGATACAATGTATTTCCCGCTAGGATCAACATTCCCATCGTAATAAGGGGATATGCACTGTTGAGACCGTCAATATTGGTTTCTCACTGCTCATAAAAGAATTGGTGGCAGACTTAGTTTGTAATGCAGTCATGTTTGCGTCCAGAAGAGCCATTCCGCTATTCCCAAACGCAGAAACCGCAAAGAAGGCGCCGGTGAAGAAGGGCGACAATCCATTGTCCTGGGCAACACGTGGACGGTTCACAGTGAGCCAACTTCCTACACCAATGGCCCCGAGGATAAGGAAAGAGAAGAAGTACAATGGCACGATGATTGACAGGAAAGAGACCGCCCTGTACTCGACTCCACCTAGCTCTTCACGCTCTTCAGGGGTGAGACCATGGAACTGTGAGTTACGTGATATGAAGGCTTTCGAGGCCAAAATGAATTTCTGAGTGCCCTTCAAAACGCCCTTAAACCCAGCAAGTTCAGTTTCGTCATATAACGAGTGATTTGGCGGGACGTCTCTTGGATCATTGTTCAGATCTTTTCTGGCCCCGACTCCCGCCATTGGAAAAACACGATGATGGTGGCATCGTGGTTTCACATTGCCGATCGTTATCTGATCATCTCCAACCCAATGTATATGATTTAGATCCGTGGGGTCTGTGGGCGTAGTTTGGGCCGCTGAGTTCGATTGATCACATTGGTCTCCGCCGTATGCCCCTGTATTGCCAGGGCGAGAATAGCTAGGCAAGTCAATATCCGACCTTGCCTGATGGTCGAATACAGAATTGTGTCTGGACCGTGCGCGCTCTTGCGAGATCCCTTTAAATTTGGACTCGAAGGCCCGCTTTCTCACATAGAGAACGGTACTCGAAATTATGATAGGTGACCCAACAATGATTAGGAAAAACAATATAAGCTGCTGGAAGGTATTCAGGGATGACAAGTCCACCTGGCTCGTACTGTCAGTACTTGGGAGCCCTATACGGGAAAGAGAGAGGGAAGAAATACTGTATTGAGACCAGCCCCAGTTATAGCACTGACGCACATGAACAGTGCATCAGTATAACTCACACTACGGAAGGGAGTTGAGGAGGCCCAGAAAATGACACTGCAGATCAGACAAGTCGCGAAGAAGTAGGTATAATGCAGTGTCAGGAAATTGAATGGCGGGAGCACCGCAATGATGCAGCGGCCAAGCGACTGCCGAAATCTTTGAGCTGTAATAAACATCAGTTATCTATGAATGCAACCATTTCTAGTCCTCTTGCTGTTTTTCATTTAAAGAAAGGGGATCTAAAAGGGGGAAGGGAACCATACAGAACATGACGAAATCGGCAATCTAATTTTTCCCGTGAAAAAAGGACAGGGAGACAGAGGGAAAAGATAGGAATCCAAATAGTTCCTGAACTAGGGCGTTTTTATGAAACGACAAAAGAGAATTGTCCTCCACGATGGTCGAAACCCCAGGAGGGAAATAGATAGACGGTGGACGAATCCTGGAAAAGTCTGAGGCAAGGCGCACACCGCTACCCACGCAGATACGATGATCTTCGAGGTAGATGGAAGTATCGTAATCGGACTCTAAGGGCCATGGTTTGTATTGCGCGTTGCCTTTGAGAAGAATGCAGTGGTTTAGAGATGAAAAGTATTCGACTCGCGATCTTGTGTGTGTAGCTTGGAGAGATTTTTCCAGGCAGAACAGATAGTGCAGTAATTAGGGAACCTGACGGGTTATTCGAACATCATCAAATCGTTCTTGGAGTATTCAGTTGATTTGACTTGGGGGTCTGGACAGATGAGAATTGATGAAATCGTTGTGCTTATGCTTATGCCTGACAGTGAAGGTGAAAGGAGGAAGAAATGCGGCGTGAGGCAACAGAGTTTGGCTGCCAGCTGCATGAGGCTAGCATCAGACCCGCAACAACGGTCTCAACCCTCCGTGAGCCTTGCAGTAATTAGATCAATTAAGGACTTTTAGGGCCTTTTCTTCCATGCATAACACTAGCTACAAAAAGCTGCTATTGCTGTTATTGCTGTTATTACTTCCATCAGCCTTCCTCCCGAATCCAATGCCCACTCTTGCCGCACGCCTGGCAACACAAATAGAGACGGCCCCATCTCCTGTGCAGATTAAAACGCCCTATGAGGCTGACTCTAAAGTCTGGACTCTGAACTCCGCGGTAGTTATGCCGCGATGACTGCAGGAAGGCTCCCTCCGCTCACTACCGCACGAGAAACGGCCGAGCGAATCCTGCAGAGACGGACCAAGTTTCCGAACCTGGCGGGTCTCCGCGCTCTTTGCCGGCAGCCGAAACCTTCGTCTGGGAATTGAAGGAAGGATCCGAACAACTGCCGGAGTGGTAGCAGAGAAATGTTTAATGTCGTCTGACTCTTTGCCACCATCTCAGGAAACCGAAGGCAACTCGGGGGATCATCGGCGTGGTTATTCTGCGAAACTTTATTCACCAAGGGCTCTGTGACTGCTAACCTGAATCCGAGGACTAATAATAATAATGTGCATGGCAATGCTGGTATTGGTCAAGGCAGCCCAGCAGCAGCAGCCAACGCAGTCGAGAATAAAATAACAATTTAAGTTGTAAGACGAGGAAGATCAACGCTGCGGCTGCATGGCTGACTCCGGCAGGCGGTGTCTCCACACGTGATTCACGTGATTGATGACTAATTGTATCCACGGCCTGAATCGCGATAAGCACGAAAGTGGAAATCTCAAGATCGACCATTCTTCACGTCCTGCCATCGGCTTCGAATTTCTCCTAATCTATTGCAGATGCCTTGATTTATTTCTCACTAGCCCAATGGCTTCTTGATCCACGTTGTTGCCCCGTTGCGCTGACAGTCATTCTGCATCCAGCATCGCGCCGGGTCTAAACGCCCACAGCTGAGACCGGCCGTTGACCGGCAACTCCGATCCTGCGATTGGTATGTGCGCTATAGTCTGTTGACCAGGAACATGCTTATAATGTCTCATCTTGCCTATTAGGGGCCCAACATGCCACAAACACCAGCCCAACGAGGCTCCACCGCAAAGCCCCCCTCTGCAGGTTTCAATGCGGGGACACGACCGTACAGATCGCACAAAGTCAGGGCCTGCGATTTATGCCGGAAACGCAAATCTCGATGTACTGTGGATATTCCAGGCCAGTCGTGCCTATTGTGTCGGGTCCAAGGCGCAGAATGCCATTACCAGGAGGAGTCAACCCTTGAGAATGGTACGGGGAAAAGTGGTTGGTCCATGGAACAGGCTGCAGGAACTCCCATAGCAGGACGGAAGCGCAAGTTCTCGCCGGATATCCCCTCCAATACCAGTCGCTCTTCAATGGATTTCACGTCCGGCAACATTCGCGATTTCCCCCCATCAAAGTCAGCCGATGGCAGCAGTCGAAGAAGCGAGTCCAGGCGTCGGGCACCTGAAGACCCCAACAACGAGTCGGTGCTTATTGTTGGGCCCGTCGTGGCAGAGGATGCACAGGTCATCGAGAAATTCATGCCACCAGAGCCGTCTAGTGCAACACCACAGCCGAAAAACCACCCGTACAACGTCTATTCCAGTGATCCCAGGAAACCCATACTATACACTACAGTATCCAGGCGAAGGCAGGGTATGCGCGTTGGCATCCCTCCCGGGGAAAATCAGAAGGAGATCCTTGAGCAAGTCCTAGGGCCTTTCAAACATGACCTTGTAAGATTGTAGGTTTTCCGTAACTTGCACAACATGCATCTAATCTCCTATTTTCTAATTTTTCGTCCACTTCCAGGTTTTTGGATAGGTTCAATGTAGCATTTCCGATTTTTGATGGTGAAAGCTTTTGGGATGCCTACATTTCTGATTCCTCGCATGAACCACCAGCCTCTCTGCTTTGTCAGGTTTACTCAATGTCACTTGTCTATTGGAAGCACACACCCAAACTCGCGTGTCATCCGAAACCCGATGTGCGATATGCTGTTAACTTGACCGTTGCTGCCCTCCATGAGGAATTCTCTGCGCCAGGCTTATCAACAATAAGCGCTGCTTTGGTTGATCTGACCGGACGGCCAATCTTCTCTATGATCGGCAATGCCATCAGCTGCGGTCGGACCGTTTCACTCGCACATTGTCTCGGTCTCAACCGGGATCCCAGCAACTGGAGACTTTCCCAGCAGGAAAAGAACAACCGCATCCGTCTCTGGTGGGGTGTTGTGATACATGATCATTGGTGAGCTTTCTTGTGGAGCCGTTTATTTCATGCCAATGTCTTCCTAACATGTTATCAGGGGAAGTTATGGCCATGGGGTACCGCCCCAGATTGCCAAGAATCAATATGATGTCCCTCTTCCCACAGTGGATGTGCTCGTCCCACAGGCTTCACGCACCCCGGAGCGTGTGAGAGCAGCTCATTGCCACATTGCTCTCTGTCAATTGACAGAGATTCTGGGCGAGTTGCTACCTCTCGTCTATGGGTTGCAGCTAAAATTCCCACGAGAAACGACAAAGAAACTCAGGCAAATAAGGACAGATCTGGACATGTGGGAAGATTCCTTACCTGACTGGCTAAAGGACCCCGTTGGCAAAATGGATACTCACATCTCGGGTCCTTGCAGCTTACAGCTTGCATTCCTGGCCGCCAAGATGCTTGTTAGCAGAGTGGAGCTCAAGGTGAGATATTCATTTCCACGCTTTGAGACAGGGTAAAAAGTGCTCACGTGTCAATTACAGGCTGTCAATAATGATACTGACAGTCCCGAGGCTCACCATTATTTCCAGACAGAGTGCAGGAGATCTGCGGAGGAAATTGTGCAGTTTATATCATCCCTGAGAAAGGAAAACTTCCAGGAGTTTTGGCTACCGTGTATGTGGGAACTTTACACAACCTTCAGTATGTTTTTCTCCCGGGTACGATGGCTGACCGTTCCATTAGACAGCGCCTTCCATCTCACATCAACAGCAACGCTACTTGTTCGCTGCGCCCTAGAAACAACAGATAAGAAGGTAGCGCGGTCTTGCCTTGCCAATGTTGAAACTCTCCGCAGTGTCCTCCGTAGGGTTAGAGAAGAAGAGGACTGGGACGTGGCAGATATGTGTCTGGATCATTGTGAACGAATCCAACATACACTGCAAGGGATTGGCGGCAACTCCGATGATAATTTAAGTGGATTTGCAATGGACAACGCCTGCCTAGTCAACCCAGCTGCAATCTCACTACCCGAGACGCAGACGAATAACGAAATCGTTGACGACATGATGTCTATTTCGGGAACGTTCGGCACCATGGATGGCTTCCCATTTGACATGACAGGGATCTGGGATATCACTGCCTTCCAGGATGTTAATCTGACGTGACATGACATTGGATGGCCGGCCAGCTGCGGCTAGTCATTCAGGTATATATGTGATATATGAAGACATGTAGATGTGAATCCAGTTACATGGAAATGAAACGATAGGCTCTCCATGCTGCTACCAATGTAACTTCTCCGTGAGATTATACATCATCGAGCTAAATATTTACTGAATATGAACGAGAGCTCCGCTAGCTAACCGCCGACAGTGTAGGAATAGCAATATACAGCGCTGGCATAGACATTTGACTCTCATCGTTAATTCTTTGTCAATTTCTGGGATTCCCCGTAGTCTAGTATTGTCGGCCCTGGACTTGTGTATCCGGCTGCAGCGTGAGAACCAGCCCACGTCTTGTGGATTGAGGTGGGATCATTCGCGATGATAGCAAGGTCAGTCAGTGGTTGTGGCATCCCACACCAACTGTGACGCTGTTGACGATCTCGGGGAACCCTTGCCCGGCAGCATTCCAAGTTACAGACACTCTGAACGATCTAGTAAGGAAACGATATAACGAAAGAAGAAACACAACGACGATGGAGCCTCGCTCCGTTCTATACGACGATGATGACGAAAACGATACTAGTGGAGCAACTTAGAAACCAAAAGTATTGCTCCATTTCTCGTAACTATCTGGGAGAAAACCCTCCTTAGTACTCTCCGGCCGCGGGCTCCACCATACCTAAGTATGGCGGAGGCCACGGCTCTACGGCGTTCTAAGGTAGGAAATATGAGAGATCTGGGGGTGGGCAGTGCCCCCGGCACAATATTCCAATAATGCTTCTGAACCTCCAGCATCCATGTGGCGGTAACTGACGACCGTACCTGAGGTATGACCGTCAGCATGTGACCCTGGCACTGGCACGTCTTAGAAGGTGCCAGCAGATCGAGCAAGTAGGGCACAGGGCTAGGGCTGAGGGCAGGCAGCTGCCCTCGCCTCCTATTTCCTCCCCACCACGTCTTCCACCTTTTTTCCTTTTCTTCTTCTTCTTCTCCTCATGTACGATATTCCTAAATAGTACGGCCAAATAGCGAGTTGCTTCCCTCTTCTCATCCCATTATAGCTGATCGTCACAGTGCCCTGCCCTCATATGGTGGGATCTCGGATACCATGATTGAACTGTTCCATTAGGTTCTGTGCTAGCTGTTAATTTCTGTAATAGCAGCTCCTGCATTACATCGTATATTACAGCAAAGAATGCTCACCGGAGGGCGTTGGACCTACAATCTTCTGATTCCTTGGGCATGTATAAATTATAATGATATTCACGTGGTAAAAACGTTTGAAAAACCCCAAAGGAACTCACTAATCTTTTTAATCGTCATCTGGTTCAATTAGTGATGTAGCGAATTGTCCCAGCCTTCTCGAGGCCCACGGGGGATCTGGAAAGCATTTCATCACACAATATAGCCATATCCACGAGGCCCATGTTGAAATCACTTGCCATACCTGGGAGAGAATGAGCCACACCCGCATTCATTCTTCCAGCATATGTCCGCGTTGACGTTTCCAGGAATTCCGGCATTGATATCATATCTTCAGTCTTTGGCCTCAGTGTATTGAAGAGCACCAAGTCTGAGTTTTGGGGTTATATCAAAGACAAATACACGACCTTTCCAGAAACGTGGGACCGCATCCTGAGTGATGTGGATATCAAGTGGCGATGGAAGAACTTCAAGGACGTGCGGACGTTGAATCAAATGTTACGCATTTCAACTCGGGTTTTGCAAGTGCGAAAGATGCAACCTTACTGACGTCCTGTCTAGAGCGACTCAAAGAAAAATGTTCTTCGGACCCTAGACATGTTGGATCCTGGCATTGGCCATTCGATTGATAGCCCAAGAATTGACAGCCCCTTAAATGCCCTCACTTTACCGCTGGACTACCACCGGTTGTTCGGCAAATTCTAGATATTTTTCCAACGCGCTGGCATACCACACCAGGACAGGACTGACTCGACGGAGCACAGTGTTTTCTGGGTGACCCTTTATTCCCCATCATTCGCTCGCTGACTCTTAGCCCTCGCCGCACAATAGATCTGCCACCCGCCCAGCTTCTCGATGTCCACCGTGCTATTGCGCTTATCATGAAACTGAGTGGCGCAGGCGAATATATCGAGAGAGTCCTTTGGGATATGGAGAAATTGGATGCCAGAGATGGCTCAACGCGTTTGGGATATCTTTGCGGGTCTACGACTTGACGGGTGGTTAACAACCGTACCTGTGTGTAAATGTCAAACCCCTGCTTTAATCTCGTTGATGCGATTATAGTGATGTACTCACGAGTCTCATATGCTAAATCTCCATTGATCCCTCGAAAATCTAAAATATTGCGCGGTTTACAATGGGGCCCACGAAAGAATTCACCAGGGAGGATAGCTTTAAGCTCGGCAAAGAATTCCTCAATAGGATTTAAGTCTGGAGAATATATATTACACTGATTATACCTGTTATTCATCAGGGAGCCTTGGCACACTTTGCCACAATCGTCTGGAACTGATCGTTCCGCTCCTTAAAGGACGCGCCGATGCTCTTGATCTCGTCCTCGGTCATGCCCCGACGCGCAGTGCCCATCTGGTCGAAATCGCCCGGATTCCTCATGCCGTACATCAGCAGCGTTTCCAGAATCGTCAGCGGCGCCATCGTCGGGTCCTCAACAGCTGAGTAGACCGTCATGGCGCCCATGCCTGCCTCTCCAATCATGGTGATGATCCGAGACATGCCGAGCAAGGAGTCGGAAATCACGTCCAGCTCCCCCAGAAATGGCAATACCAACAGTATGCCCATGAGAATGTCATTGATCATCTCCTTCTTCTTTGCCTCTTCGTACTTTTCGGCCACGTCGACTACATTCTGCATGTTGATCACGGCCTGGCTGAGGAGGAAGACGGCCATCGAGAAGCTCTGTACCACGTCGTCTGTCAGGCCCATCCACGATCCCAGAGCCAGCTCGATCTGCGCCACGACCATGTTTTCGGTGAGGTTCTGGATGTGGGGCATGGCTTGTGTCATGATGTCCTTTGGGTTGGCGACCTTGATGTCGCTGTCAGGTGCTTTAACAGGGAAGCCTTCGTATTTGCGATGCAACGCCAAACAGCCACCCTTGTCCATTGGCGGCGTGCAGGTCAGATCCAGCTTGCTCTCCTTGAAGACCACCCAGTCCCGCTCAATGCCGTATGTGGCCGTCAGGTTGCTATAGAAGCCGTCGGGATCGATCAGATCATAGTAGACGGTGTAGGTGCCCGATTGGATGCCAATATCACCGGGGCAGGAGGTGGGCGTCTCATTCCTGCCAGATTTGCTGTATGTGCACCGGAAAAACTGGTTGCCAGGCCCGTAAGGCTCATCAGAGCTCATAAAGTCCTCCAGCTGGATGTTTATGACCTCCTTGACGTACTTGACGTAGTCGTCAAACTTGGAGTCGTAGCTGCTTGTGATGTGCGTGTAGTTGTCGAGCGTCTGGCCCATTGTAGTGCCGAGCCCGTCCAGCGTGTAGAAGTCGACGCATGCCGGCTCAATTGTGTCGAGAGCTGCTTCCAGGTCATCCAGTGTCGGGTACGACTTGGTGAAGTCGCACACGTCAACCTCTGCACACTCTGGGCGTGGATCGGTGCCGTCGTCCGCACAGGCTGGGGCCGGGCTGTCCTTGTCACTGACGCACGTTGGAGATGGGCAGTAGCCCCGGTCGCAGGCAAAGGTGCAGAGGCCGCTGTCGCCTCCAACGGTGGAGACGGCATGGATGCTCGCGTTTGCGGCTTTGGGGACATTCAGCGGACCTGTCGCCGTGCAGGTGCAGTTGTGGATTGGGCAGTATCCCACGTTGCAGGCGTAGCTGCAGAGGCCGGCGAATGAGCCCTCGCCACTGCCGGCCGTGCAGGTATCAGGAGTGAAGGGGGACACTGTGGGGATAGTGAGAGGGACCTTGGCAGTGCCGCAGACGCCCTCAATACAGCCGCCGTAGTTGCAGGCGAACGAGCACAGGCCGCTGTAGCTGGGGCTTTCGCCGGCCGTGGGATATCCCTGGATGCCGGTGGCTTTGGGCTTGGTTGGCGGCGGGCCCATCTTGGTGCACACGCAGGCGCCCACCGGACAGTATCCCAGGCCGCAGGTGAACTCGCACAGACCATTGAAGTTGCCCTTGCCCCAGCCCTCAACGCAGACCTGGTCGGCCAGCGAGGCCGGTATAGCAGAGACTCCGTTTCCAGCCATCTTGCTGCCCACCCACGCGTTCCAGTTCTCGATCCCAAGGGTGTTGGAGCATCCGCTGAAGATATCCTCTCCCAAGACCGATACCACTGTGCTGCCTCCTCGCGTGACGGTGATCTCAACGCTGCCAGAGTGCCCTGTGAAGGAAACGCTGCCGTGATAGATGCCGGCATCACCGCTAGGCGTATGCGTCCAGGCGGCACCCAGACTGACGCCATCCACCGTCACCACAACGTCTGCTGGGGAGGCCAGCAGCGCAGAATAGAAGATCTTGTCCTGGGGGATGTCCTTGGGCGGGTACTCAAGCTGGAGCTGGCTCACTGTGTTCCCCGTCGTGCCGCCGTCTGACGCGCACGACCCGGCCGCATTCAGACGGTACCACGCAGTCAGGCCCTCCTCGGTGATGGTCGAGACGTTGTACTTGTAGGTATCGATCAGGAAGGGCAGCAGAGCACGCCAGCCGCTGTGGTCATAGCCAGCGACGTAGTTGTAGGGCGCATCGCCCTTGTCCTTGTCAAATGCCGCGTAGCTGGCCGCGGCCAGGTCATTGTGGATATCGTAGATCGGCCCAATGTAGTGGGACTCGCCGTAGTCATTCCACGAGATAATCTCAATGAACTCGGGAGCCAGGTACATGGCCTGCTGCCAGCGGTCGTACCACAGATCGTCACCGCGCCACAGCCAGTTCTTGTTGTAGCCGGGCATGTTGGTGAAGAACCACGGCGACACAGGCATCATGTACGGCTTGCCCGCGAGATACTGCTGGTACGAGGCATCGATGTAGGTGTCCATGTCGTTAGGCCCGTACGGCCAGGCTGCCCAGCTGAACAGACCATCGGCAACTCCGCCGGCCTCGGCCGCAGCCGGTTTGGCGCCGAGAGAAGACCAGTCTGGGATAAAGAAGCAGTTGGTCTGCTTCTTGATGTCCACCCAGTCTTCAGCACTGCCAGAACCTTCAAAGGTGGAGACCAGGGGCTGAGAGCCATGGTGCCAGTAGGCCTTGGAGGATCCAGCATAGGCGTTAATCAGGGCAATCACTTTGGCCTTGTCCCAGGCACCGTTGCCGGCGTAGTCGAAGGAGAAGAACAGGGAAAAGCCGACGTTCTCGGCGGCCAGGAAGGCGTTGCCTAGCGAGGTGTCGGTGGTGCTCTCGTCGTTGGCTATGTTGAGGGCGAACGCATCGATGTGGGCATTGATGGCCTCCGTCATATGGTCCTCCCAGTCCGACACTTGGTAGCCGGCCGTGTTGGAGACCTGGAAGAGTCAGCCAGGTTTCTTTGAACCGGTGTAATGTTCCACTCTGGATGGGCCGACGACTGACCATGAAGTGCGCAAACACTGCCCGGGCATGAACCTCGCAAAGCAGGGTGCACAGTGCGAGCACGATGCACCTTGACAGCCACATAGCCATAATAGAGAGCGACAGAACGGGTTGGATGGAACCAAAGAAACAGAAAGGGAGTGGAACAAGCGCCACAGCACTTTTGAAGGAACGAAAAACGGGAGTGAAATGGAGCTGGCTCAATATGCGGGAGAAAGGGGCCTTAAATGGGCCCTTCTGCATTCTCCCCAATTGCCTCTGCCAGCCCTAATGCATGCCTGGCCTTCTCTAGCCTGCTTCGTCGGCGGCCGCAGCGTTTGAGCTATTGAGATGCACTCCACTAGCGTTACATCAGCCGTTGAAATGTAGTCTTATATAGAGAGAGGCTGGTGCCATAGAGAAGTGCAGCAACCCTTTCCTTTGCTCTTTCACACATACCTTCGTTTTGCATAGTTTTCTGTCCTCAAGCACACTCGTTTTCATCTTTTCCAGCCCACAGAATGCGTCTTGTTGCCATCTTCCTCTGGCTGTTGTTTGCGTTCTCTCCCATCACGGAGGCAGCATCCGCGCTCATACACAACTATGAAGCCATCTACTTCTACTACGGCTACCTGGTCGACCTGGCCATCAACGGGGACAAACGTAGCATTGGCCCCAGGTGCACTCCCGATCCAGAAAGCCACAGAAGCGTTTGCACCGTCGCCGAGTTTGTCAAAAGCATCATGAGTGACTATGACGCCGCGCGGATGCGACCCAGCACGCTGGGCGACACAACCAGCCCTGGCGATCTGGACGCGCTCGCTGAGGACATGCTCAACTGGCACTATACCAATTACGCGCTTGGCCGTCTTGTCAGGGGCAATGAAGACAGACACAGCGTGCTGCTGCGGAGAGTGACCAACATCCTCAACTACGCGCGCCATAATCGCCCGACAGTGCTGTCTGGGAACATCCTCGCCCAGGCCAAATTGGCCTTGCTATCGGTCCACGCGGAGCGCGAAAAGGACATACTTCAGCACAAAATCAGGGAGTTTCGCAGAATATTTCCTCAGGCCGTGGTCCGCAAGAGGACCGTTTTCTTGGAGAACATCGTTGCATTCGAGGACATCGACTGGGCCGCCACGGCAGAGGCGACAGCGCAGTATACGAACGAGAACTTAGCTGCCCTTCTGCGCGAAATGAAACGCTGGTGTTCCAACCCAGGCGGGCAGGACCGGGAATTTCTGAACCATTGGCGGCTTCTGGGAAGCATCCGGACGCAGTCCGATTCATTGGGCAGTCTGGCTTCGTGTATGGCGTTGTAGTGTCTTTTTAAAGTTATCACTGCGCTTGAAAGACGCCATTAGTGGCTTAAAGAGCGTATTGAGTAGTTGGTTGCGCTGGAGCTCAGGAGTAGCAACAAAGTGTTGGTGGTCTCCATGGTTCAGCTTCTTCCTAGTTAGGCTTAGCCCGTATTAGTCAGCATAAATGATAGTTTGCCCGACTCCAGGCCTCCTTCGCTAGGTCAACCAACTCAGCGAGTTTGACCCCCGTTAACAGACGCCATGTAACCTCAAGTTATCAGGGTTTCTTAGTATCCATTCTCCGATGCTTGGATTTGCAGGAATGTCATCTCGCATCTGGTCCACCTCCCCCTTCCATCCAAGGGCTATCGACGAGATATGAGCCCCCCTGAATATAAGCCGTTCTGTGAAGCTGCACTTCACCTCTCCCCAACAAGATGGCGTCGTTCGACAACAGCGGCAATGGACCCCTCCAGGTTCCGGGCTTTGGTTCCATCGCCCTGGACTACGACCTGCCCCGCGAGGCTCGCTTCGCCCACGGGCTCGTGGAATTCCGGCACACGCCTCGCTTGACGGCGCGTGAGATGGCCATGCTGCGGGTTATGCAGCGCATCACCGAGCAGCCTGGGTGGCATCAAGCATTGCTCGAGCACAATGAAGCCCGTCTTGCACAGTGGCATCGCGAGGCACAAGCAGAGGAGGGGTTCCTCCTCAGCGCGGCTGCCTGGGACTGGTGCGTCGCCGAATTGCGCGACAAAGCCCAGTCTTGGGAGCAAACCGGGCGCATGGTGGTCTTCAATACCTCCACCACCGTCTGCCAGTCAGACGTGCGGCCAGTGCAGCCTGACATCCAGCGGGAGGTGGCGCGGCTATGGCAGCAGACAGGTGCCCCTGTCTGTGGCACTGCTGCTGTCTGGTGCCATATAGTGGATCCGTCGTTGTTTCCTCTTATCTATGGCCGCACACGGGTGCTTGCCAACGGTGGAACGGTGCGTCTGGAGGATCCATGGAGCATAAGGAGACAACAACCGGTTGAAACTGCACCCACTCATGTCCACCCGCTCGACCAGATGCGCTTCCCAGCCGAGGTCGACGGGCGGACTGGTCAACGCATTATTTGGCGCTCCATGGGGGCCGAGGAGAGCTGTTGGTCAAATCGATTTCAATGGCTGCCCTGCGAGGTTGAGTTTGACGCGTCAAGCACACCAGATGCACCCAATGTCCGGATCACCTCCTATGTCAATAATCTCCATCCACACCACCATCAGGCTATGTATGCGCAGCTGGAACGGCTCATCTCCCTCTCGGTGCCCACATGGAACGAGGTGTTATCCTACGGGATTAGAGGCCGCCATCCACCACGCATCCTGACCTATGGCTGTCACATTGAGTACCAAATTTGCCCAGACTGGACCAAAAGGCTACTGGCATTCTGGAGCCCGCTGTCCGATGAGGAATTGCAGGAGATGCGTGATCTCATCCGCGACTATCTCGCTCGCCCAGAGCCTCCCCGCTGGAAACAAGCAGTACCTCGGGGGCGTCGACCGGCAGACCTACTCAAGTATCTAACCCCGGAGAAATGGGCCATTCAAGACGAGCTTGCCGACGCAGTACGAACAAAATGTGATCGACTAGCCTGGTTTGATCACCCAGAGCCAGGCGTCTCGTTTTCCTACGAGCAGTGGAAGGAAGGCTGGTATACCGGCCGCGCTATTATCCCACAGGCGGCTGGAAGATACCCTGATCCGCTGCACCACGGTGATGCTTCAGTGACGCTGGAAGAGGAGTTTAAAAAGGACGGTCTGCAGGTCGTGGTTCAGATCTCACGCATCGACCTCACGCCGGAGAAGCCAACGTACGAGGGAGAAGCTCATTTCCACACAGAGGGGCTACGCAATGAGCACATTGTCGCCACGACCATGTACGTGGTTGAAGCGGAGAATATCACGCAACCCCGAGTGTCATTCCAACATGAGGATAAGACACATCCGATTGAGTACAAGTGTGAAGAGTCAGATGTGATACAATGGATTCTGGATGCTGAATGGAATCCTGATTGGGACCCCTACTGGGAGAATTTCGACTGGAATACTTTTGATGACCCTGACTGGAACCCTTTTGAGGACCCGGAGCCTAAAGCCCTGCACACATTTGGCTCTGTCCCGGCGTCAGAAGGCCATCTGCTTAGCTGGCCAAATACTCTACGCTCAAAGGAGGAGTCGTTTTCCCTCCAGGACTCCAGTCGTCCTGGGCATCTGACCGTCATTAAACTCTACCTGGTAGACCCGCATTACCGCATCTGCTCCACAAGAAATGTGCCCCCTCAGCAGCACGACTGGTGGGCCGAGGTAGCGCGGAGTGCGGCAGACCTTGACATCCGTCTGCCTCCGGAATTGGTGTCTCTGGTGATGGAGCAGACGGACTGTTCGCCTGTATCCACGACGGAGGCACTGCGACTTCGCGAGGAATTCTGCCGTGAGCAGGAGCACGTACGGCAAGTCTGCGAGGATGCCGTTGGCCACCACCAGCTAATGATTCCTTACTCTCCTACCGTGGTCAGCGAATATGCGCGAGTATACGAGTCTCCGTGATGGCCGCCGTGGAACATTCTAATTGCAAGGTTACATCAAGAATGCTACTTCAGACCCACTTGGGCTGTTTTCCTAATAGAGCCATTCCTGCACCAATGTACGCTTTCCAACAGTTCTTTTGGCCCATCTTTTAGATTGCGCGTGCAGCGCAGTGTAGTATCAAAACCGAGACAAGGTCTTGGCATCAGACGACCCCCGAAGCTTGATATAGTAGACTTCCATCCACTACCATAAGTAGGGCATGCCATCTTCTTTTCTCCGCAACAGCTCCATTGCAAAAATATTCTCCCGTGAACAATATGATTCCCCCCCTACTTACCCTCCTCCTGACCATCCTCCTAACCCTTCAAGCAACACCAGCAACCGCGCAACAGCCAAAAATCTGCACACAATCCGTCAAAGACAACACAATTGCCTTCTTCAGCCATGCCCCCCTAACCTTCTCCTTTGAAGTTCCCACCGCCGAGTCCTGTGCCACCAAATGCGCAGACATCGCTTCCTGTCGCGCCTGGTTGTATTCCACCTCCGGCGAGGAGTGCCAGTTATATCGAGACGTGCCGGTGTCGAGGGCGCCGAATCCACTTTTCGTCTCTGGGGTTTGTGACGCATCTTCCTCTGCATCTTCTGTATCGAGAGCTCCCTTGGGATCGTCATCTGTGGTGGTTGTCCCTTCGTCTGCGTCGTCTGTTGAGGTGGGTTTTTGAACGAACTTTTTTTTTTTCATTCTCGCCATGAATGGTTGATTTATTTTGGCTTTAGGTGGCGATGCGTGCTTCTCCTGCGGTAAAATGGGCGGACGTTCATCGTCATGGGCATGGTCATGGGCATCGTCACTTCTAGGTTGTTCGATTAGAGGTCTCTGTTCGGTGTGTAGTTGTGTAGATGGAATAGAAATGAAGTTAATAAGGTTATTTAACCTTTCCGTGCGGGGCTATTAGCGCAGATGCTTATATTGGACCCACCTAGCGCGTTGGCATGTTAGTTAACGTAATTCCCGGGTAGGTCGTCAGCATGTGACCCTGGCACTGGCACGTCTTAGAAGGTGCCAGCAGAGTGAGCAAGTAGGGCACAGGGCTAGGGCTGAGGGCAGGCAGCTGCCCTCGCCTCCTATTTCCTCCCCACCACGTCTTCCACCTTTTTTCCTTTTCTTCTTCTTCTCATGTACGATATTCCTAAACAGTACGGCCAAATAGCGAGTTGCTTTCCTCTTCTCATCCTATTATAGCTGATCGTTACAGCAGGGTCCGCTAAAATAGCGGTTGCCGGTGGTGAAGATGCCAACCCCCTACGGGCACTACTCGATGAATTCCAGTGTATATTTGATGAGAAACAAGCTGGAGTACTACCTCCTCATGCAGCGCATGACCAGGCCATCGAACGAGAGCTAGCCATGCTACGAGAATATATTGAAGGTGCACTAGAGAAGGGTTGGATCAGCCCATCAAAGAGCCCGACCGGAGCACCTATCCTATTCGTACCGAAAAAGGATGGAAGCCTACGACTGTGTGTGGATTACCGGGGGCTAAACTCGCTGACCATCAAGAACCGGCATCCACTGCCACTCATTTCAAAGACCCTGGACCGGCTCTCTACGGCCAAGGTGTTTACTCAGCTAGACCTCCGGGACGCTTACCACAGGATCCGCATAAAGGAAGGAGATGAATGGAAAACTGCCTTCCGCACTCGCTATGGCCACTACGAATACCTGGTAATGCCCTTTGGCTAGCCAATATACCCGCCACATTCTAAGCTTATATCAACTATGCGCTCAGCGACCTACTCGATGTGTGCGCGGTAGCTTATTTAGATGATATCCTCATCTACTCCGCAAACTTAGCAGACCATGAGCGGCATGTTCGCCAAGTATTTGAACGACTCCGGAAATATCGGTTTTACGCTAAAATGAAGCAAATGCCGTTTCCACGTGGATACCGTGAACTTTCTCGGCTTCATGGTGAACCCTAAAGGGGTATTTATGGAAGAGAGCCGGGTACAGAGCATCAAGGACTGACCTGAGCCTACCTGTGTACGAGACATCCAGGTCTTCCTAGGTTTCACCAATTTCTACCGCCGATTTATTGAAGAATACTCACGTATCTCTGCATCGTTAACTGAGATACCTGTGGTAGCACCATGTCCAAGAAGAGGTCGCGAAGTTCGCACTGCGAAGCCCGCACCCCGGCATGAGGAGACCGTCGAGATAGGGACAGGTAATGGTACGCATGAGACCGCGCCATGTACCCTAACAGAGAACGCCAGGCAAGCGTTTCAGAAATTCAAGAAAGCTTTCTTAGAGGCCCTACGACTGGCGCATTTTAACCCAGATTGATTGATTGATTGATTGTATTATTTAACGTCTGTGATAAGGATATAGTTACTATTTCGGACAGGTGGATTATCTAATAATCCGGTCCCGGAATAAGGAGTATATATGTTCCGGGAGGAAAGATGACCATACCCGAGTATCCCGGATCCTGTATATAAGAGCAAGTATCTAAGCGATTAAGCGCATCAATTAGAGCTTCACGATGTACTAGAGACGGCAGTATATTGGTGTAGAGCTTCCACCACAATCTCTACGAATCCTACGGTATCCTCTTAGTATCTGGTATCCAGACGTCGCACCCCTGATCCACATCACTGTAGATAGTGTTGGAGGTCACGTGCTGTATGCCAAGTTAGACCGCCCTCGCCTGTATGTAATAGTTTCTGGTGTTCTTCCTGATCAGGAAAGCCTCGGCAACGGGGAGATCACGTGTCAGACGGCCGCAACACCAAGCTTCGCTGTTATTCTCAACAAGAAGAATGTCGACTTTCTGGCTTGTTGATCTATCCCATCGCAATCCGACTAGCACATGAAAGGACCCTTCTTCAAAGCCTTGTATTGGGCTCTCCCTTTTCATGCTCCATGGATCCGATTTCGCTTTTTGAACCGTCCACATAGGACCTACAAACTGTCACGGCAATTTCGATTTCCCCCTATGTCTGATAGCTCAATACGACATGGGAAACGATGTTTTACTTCTTCTAGAAAAGTGAACTCTGCGCTGGATGCAGAGTCCACCATTTATGCTCTTTCCACTGCTCCAGGGCGAGCTGCAATTGCTGTAGTGCGGGTATCCGGCCCTGCCTGTGTGCAGGTGAGTCAAATCCCTCCAATTTATCCCTTTCTAGGCGATAGCAACGAATTCATCCTCTATTCCTATGGACCAGATATACCGCAGCCTTTGTCCCAAAGCACCTCTTCCGAAACCGCGCGTTGCGGCTCTCCGTACTCTGTACAACCCAACACAGCACCCGTCCGGTAACAGTGTGATCGATTCCGGCGCCCTTGTCTTGTACTTTCCTGCACCCAAAACGGTTACAGGAGAGGATGTGCTCGAGCTACACCTCCATGGTGGTCCGGCCATTGTTAGAGCGGTTCTCACGGCTATCTCTTCCATTAACCGACCAGACTCCCTGGTTCGGTATGCGGAGCCTGGCGAATTTACGCGTCGCGCTTTCATGAACGATAGGCTAGACCTACCGCAGATTGAGGCGCTGGGGGATACTCTCTCTGCTGATACAGAACAACAGCGACGCTTAGCTGTTCGGGGAGCTAGCGATGCTCTTTCAAAGCGCTATGAGTTCTGGCGCCAGCTGTTGCTTTATGCGCGCGGGGAGCTGGAGGCAATGATTGACTTTTCAGAAGACCAGCATTTTGATGAGTCTAGTGATGAGCTCGTTACGTCGGTTGCAGAACAGGTCCATGCTCTGCACCGGCAAATCAAGTTGCATATCCAGAATGCGTCCAAGGGCGAGCTGTTGCGAAATGGAATTAAGGTCGCTTTACTGGGCGCTCCAAATGCGGGTAAAAGCTCTCTGCTCAATTTGATTGTTGGCAAGGAAGCGGCCATTGTTAGCACGGAAGAAGGTACTACCCGTGATATTGTGGATGTCGGTATCGATCTTGGTGGATGGTATTGCAAGCTTGGCGATATGGCTGGTGTCAGATCAGAACCTGGTGGCTCCGTCACTGGCGAATCGGTCGTTATTAGCCCTATCGAAAAGGAGGGCATCCGACGCGCCAAGGCAAGAGCCCTGGAATCAGACGTGGTCCTTGTGGTCCTTTCTATTGAAAGGGACGCAGAAAATGTACCGTACAGACTGTCCGTTGAGAAAGAAGTTCTCGATGCTGCCAATGACTGTACTCAGGCGGGAAAATGCCTTCTTATAGTGGTTAATAAGTGTGACAGGTTGCCCCTAGCAGACCGACTTCCATCCGGGCAACCCCCAAGTGAGATAACGGAGGCCATCCGCCCGTTATTTGAAACTGTTCCAGAAGATCGTTTCTTCGCCATCTCCTGCCATGAAGCGCAAGAAGGATTGTCCCCGGGACAGAATGAAGTCGTAGACCCCGGCAACATCCAGGGATTCCTCAGAGGGCTCATTTCAACTTTTGAACAGATAGCTTCGCCTCTGGGCATCGAAGGCGATGAAGGCAGCCAATACGACCTTAGCTATTGGGAGGATTCTCTTGGAGTCACTCACCGGCAGAGTTCCAATCTTCAAAGATGTCTTCAGCATCTGGAGGATTTCTTAACGCAGACCGCTAAGATCCACGGTTCTCACACTTCCGACGATGGCTATCAGGGCATTGAAACAGAAGTGGATATTGTAACTGCTGCAGAGCATTTGCGTTTTGCAGCGGACACCCTGGCTAAGATCACTGGCAAGGGCGAGAGTGGTGATGTGGAGGATATCTTGGGTGTTGTTTTCGAGAAGTGAGTCATTATGGGTATCAATGATACTTGCAGTGTTACTGATGTTTCTTTTGAAACAGATTCTGCGTTGGCAAATGAGCGCCTTTGCTGTGGTCTTGAGAACCTCTATTAGAACTAGGTCTTGTTACGGAATACCCGAAGAAATATTTTTGAAGGATCTATTTCATTCAAGACGTGATCCTTGGAAGTACAGACGTAACCATCACAATTAAGTGACTCCATTTCAAGAACCCAACCCGTTGTTTCAGTAGAATTCGCTATGTCCATAGTGACTTCCACAGTTACCAATATTTCCGGGCAGCTAACTTGTTTCTATCAAAAGCCGATAGTCAAGAGGCCGAATCCATCTGTGAGCCCGATCTTTAGAGATAGAACGAGAACCTGGAATGGTAGCCTCCGGGATTTTACATCCATCACCCGATTGATGAAGCTGCACGGTTAGCAGCCAGCTGTTGTATGTTTATACCTGCTGCTTGGTTCATTTTGACCACCCTGCGCCGCTATGATTCTGTTATTTAGTGTTTCTGCTTCGTTCGCGTCTTCTCGTCCTGAGTATGGCTAGGCATCCTCGACGCACATTCCCTGACCAGGAGAAGAGGCCCCGCTTCGATGATAGCTAAAGCATTATTGGGCCATCCACATGGGTTCCAGGTAGAACCTCAAATATGAGTGGAATGGGAAACATCGCCTTCCGCTTGGGGCTTTGGTAGGATAGTAACATTCTGGCCTGTGAAGTAGCCGAAATCAAGATACGGAAATACTCCATGTCCATATCTCAAGAAGCATGAGTCTGCCTACATATTATCCTTTGGGCTGCGGAGCCTGCGATATCAATTCGCTAGGCGTGTCTGTAGCAGGAAACATAGGGGCGCTCACGGATAGATTCCATGGGTAAAGAGGATCGGACAAGGGTTCTAGCAACAGGTCCCATGATTCCGTACCAGGCATACTTTGCGTGGTGTAATCCATGCCCATGCCAATTCCACTAAAGGTTGAGCTATCAATTGTATACCGTATGGACTAGGTTCCAGGCATGGAACCGGGGAGATAGTTGGCTTTGAAGTCAGCAACCATTGCCTCACGCCGCATCAGACAGAAGGTCATGTCACACATTCCGAGAGGGAGGAGCCACGGTCATATCCAGAGTCACGTCATTATCATTTATATGCAAAGGCAACCGCGTATTGAAGGCAAATTCACCGGGTACAATAGGATCACAGCCATTGTGCTCTGCTGACCTGTTATCCAGGCAACATATATGATACCAAAGTCGTCGTCGGAGCTCAGTCTCAAATAGATTCGGCTTAGACACTGATTCATCACGGTGGAGGCCCGTCGCTCGGGCAATATGAAAAATAAGTGCAGTGAGTGACCATGCTGTCCGGCTATTGTCCTCAGTGCGTAGAGCCCAGAGGGATGAGACTGCAGCCTGGAGGAGAACAATACTCTGCACATTGAGCAGGTCTGCACGTGCCAATGCTTGCTCCACGACAAAGCGGTATTTTCCCAGTGCTTGTTCACGAGGTATGCTGAGGATATTCAGATATCAATCATCAGACGACCCAGCTCCGGATCAAAGGGAGGCGCTCGCTCTCTGCTCGGAGACTGGTCCACCATCTCCCTCTGCACCCGTTAATAATGGTCGGCCAGAGCTGCCACGCGGTAGGCGTTGTAGGATAGGTTCCAGCCTTGAAAGCCGGTCGACCAACCGAGCATTTGTCGCTTGGCGACTCCCTCATGGGGCTCTGCCTCGTCCCGGAGGGCCAACAAGTCAGGCCCCAACAGGACACAGTTTGCACATAGTCACTGGTAATTGCCTCTGATCTTACGACTGCGGCAAAGAGCACAGGGTCCTGGAAAGAAAATGGTCAGAACGCATGCGGTTAGATCATGGGCTCGTCGATTCGGGCATACTTGGAGGCTCAGATGATGCGGACAGCCGTGAAGACTCCACAAGAGCTTCCACGAGCTCATCGCAGATGAACGAGTCCGATTCCACGATGATGTGGGAGAATGGAGGATGGAAAACAAAGATTACTTCCAGTGCTTCATTTCGTCCAACGCCGCCATCGGGACAACAATAGCCCGGCAGGCTAGAAAAGAGCGAGACGATGATCTCCTGCAATGATGATGTCGATGCTGATTCACTATGGCTTAATTATATATTTCATACAGCTATCATATGGTCATAACATGCTTCTATCGGGGGGAGGGGTGAAAAGTGATTCGGGCATCGCTACGTCTGTCATGGCCAGCATGAGACAGGTTGCAGTTCAGTCCGGCTCTCTCCACGGCCATGCTGATGACAGACAGATAGCATCCATCCAGCGTGCTGGGAGAAGAAAAGCAATTGCTGGATATCAAACTCGTTTATGTCACCGGTTTGGGCCAGCCAGGAATATCCCCAAACCACCGTGATCGATATATCGCGTCGCCCTCGTTGATATCCTGCTTCACCCCGTTCACCACCATATTGGTATGATTCCCCCGAAATTCCCTCCAGAGAGACTGCACGTATAGGAAGCTTCCGTCTGGAGCGAGACTGAAACTCTTCAGATCCCCCCGGGGCAACTCCTCATACTGCCCCTCGCGGTTGTAGCCATGCCGGTCATTGGACGTCACCTCAAACCCGCGAAGATACGTCTGTGTCAGCGCCTCGCCTTCCTCGGTGAACTGGCGCGTGGTAAGATCGAAAGACCGCAGGTCGCGATCGTCCGAGATGAGGAACTTCCGCTCGTGAGGAACGGGGACGAGATCATGCGGTCCTACCCACCAGCTGTATCCCTGTCCCCACTCGGTGTCCTGATCGTACGGCTGCGCGTAGCGGTAGCGAATGGAATCGTCCTTGCGAAGCGTGCCCGTCGTGGCGTCGAAGGGATAGCCCTGCAGCGTTCCGTAGGCAGGGATGTTATCCGATCCATCGGCCGCTGCATCCGTCCCTACGGCCCAGAGCATCTGTTCTGTTTCATCCCAGATCATGCCGTGGATGGCACGGAGGCCGGTGATGTTCTGCAGGATAGGGGGATCGTCAACGAGGGGATTCCCTATCGTCGCGTCATAAACGAGGATACCGTCCCATGGTCGTTGACCCGTGGTGGCCACTGCGACCCTGTTCCCCGGTAGCAGTTCCAGGGTATGTGCGTTCCAGAGAAACTCATTCTCTCGACATACGGCAAACGTGATCTGTTTATCCGTCGCCGGGTTGTCCGGCGTGTGGTTTATGATCAGGACGAGATTGCTGTAGATGGCGGCCACACTGGTCCCGTTTCGGATCCATTTGAGTTCGGTCGCATCGTTCGCGTTGCTATAAAGACACCGTTTGATCTGAGGGGGGAGAGGCTGGGTAACATCGCTTCGACCCCAGGTCCATTTCACGATGCCGTCTCGGTCGTGAATCTTCAGCAGCGCCGGCACTCCGTACACGCCGGTGATGATCTCATCCCAGCGCCCGGGAGGGACAGCGTGCGGATGGCCCGGACTCAGCTGCTCTTGAACGGGGATAGGAGGAGGGGAGAGCGTGCCCAGCGGGCTGAAGAGGGCGAGCAACCAAGCCAGAAAGCCGCCCACCATGGTGCCAAGCCGAAGGGAAGGTTCTTCATATACATTTCTACGGACGGGAACGCCAGGAGGAGGGGGCGTGTCATATAAATAACTACGGATAGATGCACGGCATCAGTGGCATCGCAACCAGGGAACATCGAGTGAGAATGCATTGCCAAGCGCCAAGCATATCAACGCGTCTTCCGGCTCTAGGGTCTGGGCGTGAAGCTTTTTGCCGTCTGTACGGAGTATATCAACAATTGACCCCAAATCCCTGCCATGGATCAATTCGAATACGCAGATGAAGTACGGAGTACCTTGGAGTTATCCCATGAGCCAAGTACAGAGAGAATTCCACAGGCTGGCTCGCGGGTTGCAGCAGCCTTGGTTTCTTCAGTGTCACTCCACCGGTGGAGACGCTTCGTCATGCATGATAGCAGACCAAACTCAATGCGCCAGCCACAATGTCGTCGGAAATAATAATAATAATTAGCCGGGATGCATTATCTAATGCCGGGATATCCTTCTCTCGCCACGGCTACCGTTTTACACAGAATATCTCTGTCGCCCGGAACATCCCATCTTGCCCGAGGCATGAACGTCACATAGCGCCGGGTCGATTTGGAATGCTTCGGTCCCTGAAACCACTCTGGCTTTTCTGGGTGCAAGACGCTGCAGCATTAGCCGCCCGTCCTGATTGAAAATAGCATGTTTCGCGGTCTCGGCATTCGGGGTGTTCCAGCGGCTGTCGTCTTCATGAACGGACCACACGTCTTTGCATCAGGTTCTACCCTCCACATGTGAGCGGGTTCCTCGCCGTCTAGAAAGGCTTCTTTGAAGCAATCCGGACTATCGCCGTACTCGGAATTGAATGCTCAGTTGTCCTGAGAGTGGCCAAAGACGGTAGCCCCTTTCTTTGGAACCGCTGGATCTGGAGCTGAATGTCCCCAAGCCCAAGCGATCGGGGTTACAAAAGGAACGCTGGCTAGATAGGCAGCATATTCCCCTTGCTGACTTCCCGATCATCCATTGATTCGGTCTGTTGGGAAATAATAGCTCTGTCCACCACACCCAGGAGGCGAGACAATCCGTGGACCGAGCGCCTTGAATTGGGGATTCTCAGCGAACACGACAGACGCCAACTCCGGCGGTTGAACGTCGCTCGGCAGAGTACGATGGTTATCCTCAAACGCTCGCCGTTCAGCCTCGAATCCGGTGATCACATCACTCGGTCGAGAATCTCCTGGCTCAGCGAGTTCACGCCTAGGCAGCTTCTAACGATATGTATTGTCGTAAAATCTGCTCGTTCACAACTCCAATCTTATTGACTATATGCTTGTATTAATGAATGCGATAATCAGATGACACCCGTAGCCCTACAGACTGAAGAGTATTTATGAATGCCTTCAACCGTGAAGCTCACCGCAAATCGTGCTAGCAAGTCGAGAGTCTTCTCGGCTATTTCCCCAGGCCCTGTCCTAAGTAAAAGACCTCAACCTGGTGGAGGCTGGTCCAGCTGTGTCAACTGCGCCAGATCCAGCCCATTCCCCTGCAGAATCGCCATGATCCCCGTCATCCGCAACAGCGTCAGAAGGTTCCCCGGCGCGATGGACGTTGCAATCCCCCCGACCGTGTTGCCAAGGACTCTGGAAAGCGGCACCTGCGAGTATAGCTGCAGCTTGGAGAGGGCCTTTTCAAAGTAGACCAGGTTCTCGCCGTTGCGACGCGTCGACTTCCCCGACACTTTCACCCCGAGCTTTCCGTGGCGTAGCAGTTCTTTCTGCGACTGGATTATCGTTCGAAGATTCGACATGGCCGTCTTCGTGTCGAGGTGGACACGCGACGTGACGATGTTCGGACCGGGGGCGAACGTGACGTTGGGAATGAAGACTTCGCCGACAACAACGGGTCCAATGTACAGATCCAACGTGAGATCCCCCTGTCAGTTGTTGTCAGCTTTCGGGCCATATTCTACGATGCTAAGGTTGGCTGGGCACATACCATCTCGATCGTGGCCAGAGAAGGATTCGGAAGATCCAGAACGGCCTCCAACAGGGCCCCATCCGGAGCTTTAGGGATGAGGAGCTGACAGGACTTGATCACATAGCCGGGGAAAGTGTTCAACCCTGAAATAGACATGATCCGTCAGCATATCCCGTCATTATCACGCGGAAGAGGAAGAGGAGCCTTGCCTGTCACTATAACATGGTCGTCCATCTGCAGGCGAGATCGTATCCCACTGAAGTGCGCTTTCGCCGAACCACAGACACGCAGCATGACCGATTCATTGAACATAAAATCGCCTATGAAGTCGCCAAACTGTGCTATGTTGAGTATCCTAGTCGTCTTCCCGTCGATTTCGATATCCGTGGAACGTCTGATTTCGCACGCAGGCAGCGTCAACTCGAGAAACGGATCCTCGGGAGAATGTCCATCGCGATACAGGCGGACGAGCATTGACTCTATCAGAACTTGAAAGGCGACAGGGAGCGTCAGGGTCATGCGCATTGAGAAATCGATCGTGCTCGGCGTGGGATTGTACAGGGACGAAGAGAGGAGAAGGAGAGAAGCTTTGGCGAGAATTGGCTGAGCGACATGTTTGGCGATCAGAGCGCTTCTGTGCTCGAGGTCAGCTTATGCCGGCTGCCAGCAGTGTCCGTCGGCGTAGTTGGCTCCAGGGAATCTCTTGAAGCAAAAGAAAAAGAAGCACTTGCGCTGGCCGTTTACAGCGTTTCCACGTTTTCTTCAGGATGCCCACTTTCCCGCTTCCTTCGGCATAAGGAGGACATGAACTGAGCGAGTTCCTATCACTGTCGTTGTCAGCGCTGACCAGGACGCTGCTCGCCCTGGATTTCTTAAAGGGCCGGATCGATTCGAATGAAGGCATGATTGCAACAAGACGAGCGATGTTGCACGGGGATTCCAAACATTTTGGGCATCCGGCCAGATGAAATAAATACCAACAAGGCAGAATACAAACGAAGTAGCCTACTCCTCGGTGGGAGAATGGCCCTTTTGGTGGAATGGCTCTGCCTATTTTCACATGCTACGTTCAGCAGCATCCACGGATCCGATGGCATGATGTGGACGAGTCGCTGTCCAGCACAGTCAATCCAAGGATGCCGCTGGCTGGTGACAATTGTTATCGAATCAAATAAGCAAGGGTTTGCAGCTTTCTCGGTGTTGGCGACGAGCATCTAGACAGGCAGCAGCGAATAGGGCCGCAGCACGGGCAGAGGACATGTTGTTCGATGGAGGCATGCCGAACGGTATACGCATTAGCAACCATGGTCATTCATGCATCCAGTTACGTGCATCGGGCGTTCCTGTCTCTGGAGATCTAGCTGCACTGCAGTCGGGAATCATGAGCCTAATTGATGCTAAATGATGACAAGCTCTTCATGACACAGCTATTGTAATCCGTGATTACAACAGTCAACGCTCATGCCGGACTAAAGGAGATATTCAATTTCCTCAGACGCTCTTCCATCGGCGTCATCCCGGGGTCGATGGCGGAAGCTCGTTCTTTTCCTTCATGACAGCATAGACTTCATGTTCAAATCGGTAGCCCTGATCGCCATCCATGTGCAGGTCATACTGCCGGTCTATTCTCCGCACCAACCACTCGCGGCATGGCTCGGAAAGATCGTCGAACTTCATGTTGGCATTCCTGTCGCTCAGCGCCCCGACCAAGTGATTTAGCTCGACGCCCCAGCGGACAAGAGTTTGTTGCCCGGCAATGTCTCGGATTCTCAACAGAAACATGGTCTCCGTGTACTGAGTGAGGTCGGGCATCTTGACGGGATAGTAGTCCGCTGGCGAGGGACCGCGGGCTGTAAGATGCGCATTTTGGATGCGAGCGTCCGACGTCAGCCTGTAGAATGGGTCGTTTGGAGGTGGACGCCCGACTGGGGGGTCGGGAAATGTCCAGAACAGCCGTGACTTGCGGTAGAGGAAGATACCACATGTCATTTTGGGAATCTCCGTCGGGTAGGAAAGGTCGGTGTGGAAATGATAGTCGGGGTAGGGATCCCTCCTCCAGTCCCAGAAGATGGTGCATTCCTGGCAGCCTTGTATACACGGTGGGAAGTTTGCCTGGTCAAGTATCTTGCTGCCTTTTCGATGTGCTCATCTGGGACCACCCATCCGGAATACTCCATACAGAAAGAAACGTTTCTGTGTCAACCCATGTGGCTCAGGTTGCGACAAAAGGCTTGTTGAGTTCACCTTGTTCTAGAGACCAGCAGTTGTTCCTCCCACGAGAATTGCTCACAAAGTGATATGACGATGCTGAGAACGGCGCTGAGAACTGCGGCGAATGGGTTGACATGACCAATCCAGGCTGTCTTGTCCCTTTGTTCATCGCATCTGCTATTTATAACCCGCTACTACTGTTGATCCTTTAAACTAAACGCAACCAGAGCCTCTTCTCAGGGGTCCAGCTGCTCGTGACAATGCCCATTGAATTTGAAAGAGGAAATGGAGTATGATGATGAAGAACCCCCATTCTATGTCTGTGGAACTCTGGCAGCTTGGATCCAGATACTAGAGGATCCACAGAGGGTTCAGGTATTGCTGGATGGAGGCGGAAATCAATGTGATGCAGGCCCGGCTGGTGGAAAAACATGCGCTACCAGTCACTCTGCATGCCAAAGGAACAATGCAAAGTGCCAACGGAGGTCTCACTCCATCTTTTGGAATCTGCGAGCCGGTCCCAGTGCGGATTGGGAGTTTCCAATACCATGCCCCCTTCTTCATTGTGGATACGCTGTGGCGGACATGCAGTCGTATTGGGAAGGCCATTTGAGCACATGAGCCGTATGGCACACATAAACACAGCACCCGGAGCAGTCATCAACAGATGCTAGTGGAACAGGTTGGGGCAGTCCTCATGCAGGCGGAACCCAGTTCGAAGAAAAGGCATCCGGCCCAGTATGAGAGTGGTGTTTGGACAGGAGCGGAGCAGAATTATGATGCTGGTAAGCTTGAATGTCGGAGAGTTCTAATGGCCTTCAAGAGGTTTCGACCATGCCTGTATGGGGTTCCCTTTATTTTGAAAACTGATGCTGCTACGCTGGTTGCGCAACTGAACCACACCATTACCGATATCCCAGCGCGGTAGTTACTCGATGGATTGCATGGATCCAATTGTTTGCGGCCTATCCAGGAAGCCAGTCACCCCGGAAGCACTGGAGGAAGCAAAACAGGAGCATGCGGAGGAGTTCCTAGACAGGCAATTTAGCCTTGCCCTCCATGTGAATGACACCCAGCATCATGGCAACGACGAGAGGCACGGAGAGGGTGGAGAGGAACAGACGACTTGGCTTACCAATGAAGAAGAATGGTCTGATGAGTCCCTCCAGATTGCAGAATGGCTGCAGGCATTACAGCAGCCAAAGGGAATGCATGCATCTCAATACCACAGGTTCTGAGCGAAGGCATTAGGTTTCATGGTCCAGGTGGCTAGTCGGTAGCTCCCTGGCAGGTATTGCCAGCACATGGGCCTTGACCCAATGCAGCACTGGCAATGGATCTCGGACTCAGACGAGACAGACCATTTCCTGTATGGATTCTTTGGCCGGCGGCGCGATATCTGGCGTGGTAAGAAGGGCCAGTATTGCCCGGCTGCAATATCGTAAGAGACACGGACGACCGACTCCATTATTACCATTATCTTGTTATTTGCCTCGACAAACGCAAAATAGATAGATACATTATTAAAGCCAAATAGGAAGACTCCATAGATCGTAAATCGTCTCAGGCCAATCAAGGTTGCGATGAGGATAGTTATGTGCATGTCACGCAGTGACGTTCACTCTCCAACGCGGATAACAAGTCCAACACCCACAGCACATGCTTCTCGAATACAGCAGGACAGACATGTTCTTCCGACTCGGCCTATAATGGCGTCGGTTCCTACAGATGCACACCAGGCCCGTGCAAAGGTTTCTTTGTTCTTGCACCCACGGGCATCAACAACAGTGATCTCGTCACGCTTCTCGTCGCCATCCTTCTGGGGGAAAAGCACCTTTTCCGTCGGCAGTTCAGGTAGAGAGCTCAACGGAATGTATTTATACGAGTAGGATGTGTGGAGTGGGTGACCTGGGAGGCGGGTGTGTCCCGAGGGAAGCGCGAGCACGGAAGATTGGGCCATTTTGAAACCGACGAAATCCGATTCTGAGCCTTGATGCCCTGAAACCCGTCCGAGTGGGGCACGACACTCGTGCGCCGAAATAAAATGCACGTTGTATGTCAAGGGAAGTAGAATTTTAGCCGGCATTGCCGCTAATGCTGAACGGATGTTGAATGATAAAATGGCCTCCTTGGCAATGCGGATGTGGTGAAGGGGGAGCGATTCATCAACAGCTTCCGTGTACAGTATCAGATCCTCGAAATCCACCTTATCTTCTGACACGGGGGTCAAGGGCTCATCCATTGGCAAGACGAACGTCTCACCCGACAATGCTCCGACTCCAAGCGGTGTAGACTCCCGGATGATCTTGCTTCCCTGCTCAATCCTCGGCTTTTCTGACCGGCGTGGTGTCGGAACAGTGATTA
The DNA here is from genome assembly GCA_025999795.1 of Monascus purpureus. Taxonomy (NCBI): domain Eukaryota; kingdom Fungi; phylum Ascomycota; class Eurotiomycetes; order Eurotiales; family Aspergillaceae; genus Monascus; species Monascus purpureus. The sequence goes on along the minus strand of AP025346.1, from coordinate 81,651 downwards.
CCTCAAACCAGGTATCGTCAAACGGATTGGACGTCGTCGCATGGCGAGGGACAACATTGCAGCTCATCCATCCCATACATTCTTTCACTCCGTCCAGACTGGCCAAGACACGGCCCACTAGACATGCTTTGCTCCACCAGGTCTTACCATCAAGTAGGAACCCTCCATAGAGGTTCGCAGCTGGTCCAAGGCGCTCCACTGCTGGCGGGTCGTTCTCCAGCAGTGCAGCCATGAGCAGGTGATTCGACGATTCACCCGGGAGAACGAAGCCAGACAGCCAGCTTCGAGACAACCAACCACCAATAGTCGTGTCACCCTTACTCCGGGCACAGTGAAGGTAAACCGGCCAGCGAGAAGAGCTCTTCCGGTACATCTCGTCTCTTACAGGTTTGGGGATGTTGGATCCTGGAAGTATATTGAGCACAGACCTGGCAAAGATATCATCCACCACCGGTGCTGAAACTCCATTCATCACTACGGATTGCATCCGTGTTTTGAATGCTTCAAACCGTGGCCAGCCGATATTCTCTGCAAAGGTCAACAGCCCTTCCAGCTGCCTACCCGTATGAGATGAGGCCAGCTTACATTCCCACGCAAACCAGGTGCTGGTAACGCCCGAAGTCGACATCCTGCGGCCCAATCCAAAGAAACGATGTCCCTTCCCCAGAGATAAATGCCGCTCCAGGGCATTCTCGGATTTCTCGGCTGGTGGCTCCGGATTCACCTCCGCCGGCGCACAGCCGATATTGAAGCTGTCCAAAAAGCGTCGCACAACGACAAGGTCCCAGTTTACTTTGCCGCTGCGTAACTTATTGAAAACACGCAGTTCACTTTCTATGAGGATGAAATGGTCTGGGCCACGAACGTGCGCCGCTGCATCCAGACGCAGCAGCAGTTCTGCAGCAAGAAGCATTTGGAGAAGAAGCCACTTTCTCTCCAAGCGGGGCTTAATCCAAGGTCTTTTCGCAGGGTCCGGACAGGAGTCCAGATCGAAAAAATCGCCGTCGGGATGCGGTGGTGCCTCCCAGAGAATTTGACCAACGCGAAAACGCCATTCAACGAGACTAAAGTCCCACCATGCACCCTGTACGGCTAGCACATGGGTCAACACTTTGATTTGTGCCTTGAGACTATGAGGGTTTTCGTAGTACGTATTCACGAGCTTTTGTGGTGGCGGGTGGAGGAGTTTTGTAAAAAGCATGTTGTATAGGTCGCGCGAAGACTCGAAATCGAGTATCGTCTTCACGCCCGGCCCGTGATGCAGACACTCGTGGCGAATATTCCTCAGCCGTTCCAAGCGGTCAATCATGACCTTGAAGTCTGTGTCTCGCACTCCTATCCGTTTCCACGCCAGAGGACCCTCGTACAGAAGGCTATGCCGCTCATGGATTCTGTGATTTCCACACTCGGAATACGGCTCATCATGATGTTCCATCATTTCAAAGACCGACGTGGCGGGTAGTGAAGAGAACTCCTGCAATTCAGGGCCCATTTTGAGGCGAGGAGGTCCACCATATTTCACCGAATCCGCCGTCGGAAATTCCAGGTAGTAACGGTAACCGACAGACCCTGGCTCCCATCCATTCATGGACAGCATGCTCGGGACCTCAAATATACCAATATCGAAAACGGCCCGTTTTGAACTGTGGGCGTCCAGATCATGGTCTGGGTTGGAAGAATGATGGTTTACCATCCACTCCTCCGGCACAGGCAGATGTGGATGGACAGTAGAAAGAGCGAACGAGCGATGAGCAAGCGGTTTTCGATCCCACAGGTTCTGGATGGAAGTATCATGTTCGTCCCATGGGAAAATAACCTGGGGATAGAAAACATTCTGCTTGCCTCTCTCGAGAAGGAAATGAGGCGCGCCAGAGAACAGCGCCTTCACATCATCCCTGGTAAGGGTGTGTTCATCCGGTGAGATCGGGTTACCTTGGTCCTCCAGCGCGCGTTCATTGGCCTGGAGACCAGCATCGATCCTCAGCTCAAGCGCATCCTGTACAGTGCATGGCCGACGATTTTCCGATGTAGCGCCAGGTGGCTCTTTTTCTTCAGAGGCGCGACGTAAGCGACCATCGTGGCCGTGAACAAGGGGATCTGCTTCCTTGTTCAAGTGTTCGTGCTTGATTTTTTGCGACGATCTCCCAGGAGCCTATGAGTCCAGGTGTCAGATATTTAATCTACGTTGCATTTCATCGAAGAGAGGGCTATGTATGTGAATAGCTCTTACAGTTGTCTTCGCGCCTGTTGGGCGCTCGTTGTTTCTCGAAGTATCGCTGCCTCTTCGAAAAAGACTCGAGAACACCCCCTTGCTAGGAGGCGGGGGCGCATTCTCAGGATGAGGAGGTGCATATGGAAAGGAAGCCCTTCGCACCAGATGATTATCCCCATTTTCGCGGGTTTCGTGATCGTCGCCGGCGCGAGGAGCGGCGACCGCAACGGACCGTCTGCGGGTCAAGGGAAACGTCATCGAGGCTCTGGCTCTAAGGAGAACAGTCAAAGACTTAGGAAGGCCGGCAAAGAGCCAAGATGATGGTATTAATTATTATTTCGTCTTTGACTTTCATTCAATTCGGCAGAGATAAGCTTCGAAGACCGGGCGAAATCACGGTCCCGTCTGTCGATCAACAGCTCAGCGATTAATAAATGTACAATAGCTAGCTTTGCGGATGGTGGGGCGCAAAGACGAGGGCCGGTAACGCGACAAGACAGCAGAAGAAGGCCGACCGATTGGGAAGACGCAGGGGACGATGAACCGACGGGCGTAAAAAGGCAGAGGAGAGACAGACGAAGGAGAAGGAAGAGGGAAACCTGCCAGGGAGCCGCACGTGCAGTGGATCCTGGAAGATCGATGACGCTCTACAGTCCATTTTATGCTTTATGGCTTCCTTACGAGTCGCCGAGCACGGAAGCGCCCGATGCTACACGGCAAAAACACCAGCCTCCGCTTCTGCTGCTTAAATTACTCGGGCCGTCGTCCGACGCTATGCATTGTCTGCGTGTTCTCTCAGGTGATGCGGTCAGGAGACAATCGAAACGAATTGCAACTTTCTCAGTATGCGGCATCATTTCTGCGTTATGTCACATTATAGGCTCATTTTCGCACAAGTCCACTTCAGGTACCTCCCCCGCCCTCCCCCGCTAACGTAGCAGATCAGGCATGCTTGTGGAGGAATCCGAGGGCCGTCCGGTATCCTCTCTCATACTCCTTGCGCACCTCGGCCTCCTCAAGATTCGATCTCGCGGCCATCCATCCGTGAATCTGGGTGGGGAAGGTCTCGACGTAATTCGGCACCTTCAAATTCTTCGTGTATGCATCCACGGCAGCCGGGTCCTCGTCCTTGGAGGCCAACACGGCCATGGGCACCGTCACCTCCTTCGCGTCATTTGGGTCTACCATCGCTGGATGGCACTGTACCGCGGCCTTAAAGAGTTTGTTCTCTTTGCCAGCAGCCAAGCTAGCTATCTTCCCTCCCCAACAGTAGCCGAAGATGGACCAGGACTCGAACCCGCTGCCGCCGGGAGCAAGCTTGTTGGCTTCTGTCACGATCCCGGAGAGTCTGGAGAGGGTCTTTGGCGGCGCGGCTTTGGTCTGGAAGAAGTTGGCCAGGTTCTTCTGGTCCTCCTCCGTCTTGGGTGGGAATTTGGATAAGTCGGCAGGCTGGCCTTCGAAGAAATCAGGAATGAAAACCCGGTACTTCTTTTCGTTGGATGTGGCCAGAATATCAGCGCCTTGGATGGTCTGGTCGAAGAAGCCGAAAATATCTGCCGCGGACAAAATGTCGTTAGCTGGATGGATTTCTCATGGAGATTTTGATTCTGCCTACCGTAAACCACCAGGATGGCCTTTGACGCGGAATCCGGTCCCGTAACATCTAACAACCGAGTCAGCCCAACATGAGGCCTTATCCAAGGCGGGCTAAAAGAAGGTCATACATGTCTTCAAACCATTGATGGTCTTGTATTCTCCCTTGGCTTGGTAGCCCTTGGAGACGACGGGTGGGATGCTGCGCAACAAGAACCATCAGCATAAAAAAAGGTTTAAGGATCGTCTGGGATAAACTAACGAGCAGCAAGCCTTGCTAACACCGGCCATAGCTGAAGCTGAACAATGAATGGGTCTGTAGGTGCCAATATGGTGTGGTTTCAGGGAAGCAAGGGAAGGCCTTCGCAGATGAATGGTCAGAAGCTGCTTGTACTGCATGGATCCAACTAGCTGAACAGGGCAGAACTGACCGTTGAGGCACTTGGTGAGAATTGGATCTGGTTGAATGCTGAATTCTTTATTGTTGTTGTTGGGGAGAAAAGAGGGGAATTCTCCAGGATTCAGAGCAACGTCATGTTGATAACCCGACCCTCTTCCCCACCTGCCATGTTCAGTAATGCATCTCTTCCGATGGGATTCTTCCTGTATCATAGACAAATGAAGGATCTTTTTACACATGCAATACACTTCTTTCAGTCAAGCAACTGGATACTGACCCAGTATTTTCACCCCAGAATTCATCCCATTGTCATCTTTCAGTCCGGAGCTATGTGGCACGTACAAGCCACGGTGGCGCGGAGAACGGTGTGTGTCACGTGACCATTTGATGATTATATAATCATGTGTGATCACGTAATCCACACGCGAGCCGCCCGCCCTACGTATTTTGGTCATGGCCAACAAGTTGAAGCAATTCAACCACCAACCATGCCACCAAAAGCTCATCAAAAGTCAACAGATTCAACTGAACAGGAGAGAAGGATCTTGTTAGCTGTTTCAGCTATTAAAAGTGGGCAAGTCAAGTCTATACGGCAAGCAGCACGTCATTATCAAGTACCTGGATCTACCTTACGTGGTAGACTCCGTGGAGTTACTTTCCGCCCTGATAAACGCGCAAATAACCATAAATTGACTCAAAGTGAAGAGGAATCTCTTTTACAATGGATTCGCTCTATGGATCGACGTGGATCAGCTCCCCAACCGTCTCATGTGCAAGAAATGGCCAATATTCTACTCTCCAAACGTGGTACAACGCCTATCCAGACAGTTGGTGTAAACTGGGCATACAACTTTATTAAACGACAGGATGAGCTCAGAACAAGATATTCCCGACAATATGATTCCCAGCGTGCCCAATGGGAAGACCCTAAGATTATTAGGGAGTGGTTTGACCGTGTACAAAATACCATTATGCAACATGGGATTGTACAGGGGGATATCTACAATTTTAATGAAACTGGCTTTGCAATGGGCCTATTAGCTACTGCTAAAGTAGTTACTAGAGCTGAGATGGTTGGCAAGCCTTTCCTTATACAGCCAGGCGATCAGGAATGGGTCACAACAATTGAATGCATCAACTCTACTGGACGGGTGCTTCCGCCTTGTATCATCGTCAAAGGAAAGATGCATATCCAAGGGTTGTATGAAGATGAGGCTTTACCACATGATTGGAGGATTGGAGTCAGTGACAATGGATGGACAACTGATGAGATTGGGCTCTGCTGGCTTAAAAATGTCTTTATTCCATCCACAGAGGCACATACAACTGGGAGATATCGCCTCCTCGTCCTCGATGGCCATGGAAGCCATTTAACTCCCAAGTTTGATGAGATATGCAGCCAAAACAATATCATACCAATCTCCATGCCTCCACATTTATCACGTCTTTTACAGCCTCTCGATGTGGCATGCTTTTCCCCATTGAAAAAGGCATACGGGAGGTTGGTTGAAAATAAGATGCGGCTTGGCTTCAACCATATTGATAAATTTGATTTCCTGGAGGCATACCCCTATGCCCATGCAGATATATTTAAGCCAGAAACCATTCGTGATGGTTTTGCAGCAACTGGCTTAAACCCATTCGATCCAGAAAGGGTGCTTTCACAGCTTAATACACAGATAATGACACCGACACCGCCCGGCAGCCGATCAACCAATTCAGCACCAAAAACACCGGATAGTCTCGGACAATTGGAGAAGCAAGCAACTAGGATCAAGAAGCTTCTAAGGCATCATACAGAGAGCTCTCCAAGTTCAACAAATGCTGCATTAAACCAGCTTGTTCAGGGGTGTGAGATGGTTCTGAATAGCGCCATTATTCTGGCCAAAGAGAATCAGGATCTGCGGGCTGCATTGAACCAGCTTGTTAAGGAGTGTGAGGTGGTTGTGAATAGCGCTATTATTCTGGCAAAAGAGAACCAGGATCTGCGGGCTGCACATGAGAAGCAGTTTCATAAAAGGGGTTTATTTATCCAAGAAGACCAGCAGCTCCTCCAGCATGAGAATGAGGTCCAAAATGTTCAAGATGCTCAACCTACTGAACCAGCACCGGCTGCAATTGAGCAGCGTATACGGGCACCACCACGGTGTAGTGATTGCCATGTTATTGGACATAAGCGATTGCAATGCCCTAGTCGCTAGAGGGACTAGTTTTTACACGTATTCCCTAGACCATGGTCCAGGGGGTGCGGCTTGCTTGTGGGTACGTTAGTTGACTATAACTAGTTATACGCATTTCGAAATGTTTTTCTGATGGATTGGTCTCTTGTACAACCGTAGATTGTCCTCCAGGCTCACCGTCACCGCAGCAAGGAATAAGAATGCGTATTTCTGATGGGGCGCAGCCGCGGTTTCATCCTGGCCGGTGATAACAAATGAGCACATCTGCTTCTTCAATAGTGATCAGCCGCCTCCGATGGGGTCGTAAGGACAGCTTCATCCGGACTGCTATCGGGAAATATGGTCATCTCCGTCGTATTAGGTCGAGTCTGCATACCCCTGGGTTTCTGAGCAAGTTAGACTTCACTCATTCCAGGGCCATGATGGAAGGAGAAATGAAGGACAGGATGCATTCAGCAACTAAACGTCAATACCTGCCTCGTCAACGATCCACGGCAGTCTTAAAATAAACCGCCATGCAGTATTCAGCTTTATCCAAGCAGATACGTTTCGGTAAATCCTACTGGCGCTGTACCAGCGATATTCAATCTATCTAGCGCTTGTTCATTTACTCGTCAGGTTTCGCAGAGCTTATGACGAAATGTCAATGGTCCAGAATCTCTGACATCATCCCAATGCCGGCTTGGAAACCCATTGCCACCGACGGCATTACGTCTGGTTCATACTGCACTGCGAAGTGTGCAACTGCAGTGAAGAAAAGCAGTGTTGGACGAATGTCCGTGGGGAGGACAGTGCTGCTGTTTGGGATCACGCCCTACGATTGCCCCCCTCACTTGGATCTCGAAGAACTGAACTCTATGGCTTCGATTTCGATTCCCTATTGAAAACGATGTAATCGGATGGGGAGTGCCACTGGTTATCCTCCGCGATGACGTACGTAGATGTATTGGGTATGTATACTGAATCATTTCAATGTACTGCGTAGTAGTACTTCTTCTTCCCTCCGGCACCACCAGCAACAAACCCCCATTCCCAAACATACAGTGAAATCTGGAATGAGTGCAAGTGCATGTTTCTGAACGGCTGATATCCCTCATGTAACATAGCCATCTATCAATCTCGATATATACGCCCCACAGGACCAAATCGAAAATGACAACGGCCAAAGCTCATTCAGGTGAAAGTTACCAACAGCATCATGCCGGGGAGCATTGGAGCGGGAGTAACCCGATTCCAACGATTCAGAAGTTCATCGAGCATTTGGACAAGGACAAACGAGAACGGGACCGGAGAATCGACGATGAAAATAAGGCGAGAAAAGAGCAGGAAAAGGCTGCAAGACAGGAAGGAAAACCGCCCGAAGAACGACCAAAGGAGATCCCAAAGGCAAAGGCAAAGTATCGAAAGGTGACGGATCCAACGACCGGTAGGGAGATAGAGGTCGAGGACATGGATAAGGCGTCGATAGAACGAGCGAAACACCAGACGGTACGATCTTTTCCTGCTGCCCAGCCTAAAGGGTTCGAGTTCTGGTGCTAAGCTTACTGTATATACACAGCTAACGGTCCCCAATGCCAACCTTGGGAAACCCACGGTAAGTTATGGATCTGAGACTGTGAAGCAAGCTAATGGCTGACCGCGCGGCTTCAGGCTGTAAAAACAGAACAAAACCAGGAATTCTCACAGTATAAAGAAAACCAGGATGTAACAGCACCGCCGGATCCTGTTGCTGAAGGCACCACCTCCGATGTCCCCATCCACGGTGAAGCAACGAACATCCTCTTTCATCCTACCCCGTCTGTCAGCTATAGACCCATGTTCGAAGAATTGGAAACACGAGCCGGTCAGCTCTGCATCGGAACCGCCCTCGCTATCATATTCCTGGGCAAGTTCTTTGGGGGTAGCCTCTGGGGCCTTGTCCCATTGGCTCTTTGCATCTCATGCGGCGTGTTCTTGTGGGCGAAGGATGTTGTCCAAAAGGGTCTGCAGATGGAATGGAGCAGCGAACAGCTTCGAGGTGAAACAGTAAGTTGCTCTCAATGCAGACGTGCCATCAAAAGGTGTACTGATTTTCTCACAAGGCCACCGCAAACCTCCTCCCGGAATCTGTAGAATGGATGAACTCCTTCCTTAGCGTTGCCTGGAGACTGATCAACCCCGACATGTTGTCACCCATCTCCGACACTATTGAGGACATTATGCAGGCTTCTTCTCCAAAAGTTATCGAAAATGTCCGCGTCGCCGAAATCGACCAAGGGAACAATCCATTGCGGATCCTGAGCATGCGTTCGCTTCCGGACAAGGAGGTTGAGAATCTTAAAGAGAACGTCCACCAGGAGAATATGAGACATAAGGATCCTCAGCAGAGAGCTGTAGCCGAAGAAGGGGGACGATACTATAACATGGAGGCCTCCTTTGCATATCATGCAAGGCCAAGTGGACGGTCCGCTTCGTCCAAAGCGCGGAACATGCACATGCAGCTTGTGTTCTATCTTGGAATCCGAGGTCTAATTGGTGTTCCCTTTCCGGTGTTTGTCGAGCTGATCGAGATGATGGGGACTGTTCGATTGCGATGTCAAATGATGCCAGATCCCCCGTTCTTGAAGGATGCAACGTTCAGCCTAATCGGTATTCCCCATGTGAGGGCCGGGTGCGTCCCCATGGTTAGAAGAGGCGTCAATATCCTTAATCTCCCGATTATCTCGAACTTCGCCAACTACGCTATCAGAACAGCCTGCAGCATCTTTGCGGCACCCAAATCCATGACGATCGATCTGAGCATGTTAATGAAAGGCGATGATATCCACAAGGAAACCCGAACGTTGGGCGTCATGTGGATTCGCATCCATCGCGCAGTCGGACTAAGCAAGCAGGACAAACGTGGGAGCAAGGGTGGTGGCAGCGACCCCTATATCAACCTCTCGTTCTCAAAGTATGGGAAACCCATGTATTGTACACGGGTTATCACGGACGATCTCAATCCCATCTGGGAGGAATCGACTGCCCTGCTTGTGACTCCTGAGTTGATCAAAGCCGACGAACGCCTGAGCGTGGAACTGTGGGATTCTGATCGCAACACGGCAGATGACATTGTCGGCAAAGTCGAACTACCCATCCGCGAAATGCTGCAGCATCCCAGTCGGATGTATCCCCAGGTTTCCAGGCTGCAGGGCATGGAACAGGGGAGCGAGATGCCCGGGGAATTGCACTGGGAAGTTGGATACTTTGGGAAGCCGAATCTACGACGTGAACTGAGGACAGATGGGAAGAATAAAAACCTGCCAGAGAATTTCCGAGATGATCCCGTCTTTCAAGATGACAAAGGTGCCATCATCAACGACGAGGAAGACGCAGTGGTCCACACGCCCCCCGATCCTCTGTGGCCGAGTGGGATTTTGCACATTGTCATCCATCAGATTGTGAATCTGCAACTAGCCGATATCAAAGGAAGCAAGGGAAGCCGAAAGGGAAAGGAATTCGAGCCGGCTAAAGAGTATGGCGAAAGTAAGGAGGAGCAGTCGGAAAAGCTGCCAACGAGCTATTGTGACATGATCTTGAATGACCAAATGGTGAGGCCACCCGTTAATATTCCCAACCGATTTTCATGCTGATGGTATTCTTCAGATCTACCGCACGCGTCCCAAGTCTGTGACCTCACAGCCAATATTCAACGCCGGGACGGAGAGGTTTGTTCGTGACTGGAAATCAGCAATATTGACCATCAGCGTCAGGGATAAACGGTACCGAGAGCATGATCCTCTTCTGGGCGTGATTCCCTTGAAGATATCGGAGGTTCTTCAGACAAGCTCGCAAGTAACCAGGTGGTACCCTCTGGACGGCGGAATTGGATTCGGCAGAGTCCGCATATCGCTTCTCTTCCGGCATGTCGAGACCAAACTGCCTCCCAACATGCTTGGATGGGATGTTGGCACATTTGAATTTGTCTCGGACAAGATCACAGCGGAGAACTACACGCAGCATACCAAGATCAAACTTCGCGCTGGGGCGAGTAGGAGCAAAATCACACGACACGTCTCGCATACCGAAGGAGACAACACCATATTCAATCTATCTGATCAGTCCCTAAGAGACAGCATCCGGCTCCCAGTCAAGTATCGCTACCGCTCCCCTGTCATCTTTGAATTCCATACCGTGAACAAACGAGATCCTGCCGCGTACTCGATCCTGTGGCTCCATCACCTGGTGGACCATGAAGACACCGAGATCAACGTGCCCATCTGGACGACCAAGAACGGCAAACGACTGACCCAGAACTACATCACGGAGCGAAACTGGAAAGCCAAGGAAGTCCCGGGGCTTGAGGACCTCAAAGAAGTCGGCCGTCTGAAGTTCCGAGCCCGCTTCAGCCCGGGGATTGACGAGTCCCACGAGCAGTACATCGTCGACAACGATTCCCGCGAGACCTACGAGGCCTGGGAAGCATGTCTCGCCGAAGGTGTCCGCGAGCGGGAGGTCTCGTCGGAGATACCCGACAACATCCGCGAACTCCACGAGCGATCCCTCGACATAGCCCGCGAGAGACTGAAAAATACCGACCCGGAAGAACGCAACCGGTGGATCGACAAGCACGGACAGGACTGGAGCGGAGCATTTGGAGATGATCCCCGTGCCTACACAGACTCGAAAGGTCGCAAGATCGCTGAACCTGGGCGAGACAAGCCCCGTCATGATCCTGTAATGCCGCCCCCGATCAATGGGCAGCCATCTCGCGAGTTGAATTCCCAGAAGGGAGACTACGCCCTGGCCGATTCCGAGGATTCAGAGTCCGGCGAGTCGACGGATGCCGAGCAGAATTCTCTCGTTGCCACGGGCCATCATAAAAACGGCGACGCCGCAGGAAAGGCTTATGAGAAGACCGAAAAAGGTAGCAAAGAGATAAATAAGGTGAATCGACGCACGGAGAAGCGACAGGAGCGTGGAATCATGCAATGGAAACCAGCGCGTAATGCCGCCTTTGCGAAAGATGAAGGGAAATTCGGCCTCAAAAAGTTGAAAAAGAAGCTCCCCGGAGGTGATCTTACGGGACGAGAACCGGATATTGAGACGGAGACTGGTCATTGAGTTGTTCACCCTGAGTAATGTTATGTAGATTAAATGTAAATTCATCATTTACGCGTTCCGCGCGTCGTAGCCTTCATCGCTTGCTCTAATCGCAGCATCTTTCCTTAGATATGTCTCCCTCCAATTTGATGCGTAATATCATGTCTCAGAATCACGGTATCAATTCCTAGGGGGAATGATCAGTTGACGCTGGATCCCTCCAGATCCTAGTATTGTCGTTTTCTGTTTAATCTGCCCTTTTCCCATGGTTGATGTATGCAGCTGTGGCCATGAGCAACTCATCCACTCTAGGTCAGAAATAGAAATATCGCGGCGGTATTTCTGTGCCCTCGGCGGCTTCATCGGGGTCATTGCAATCCTCCTTTTCTGCAAAACCTATCTTCCTCGAATCCTGCATGTTCGAGCGAAGAAAGAGGCACGCAGAACAGGCGTGCAGCAGCAGCAACGACAATAACAACAGCAGTCGGCCGGCGCATACCCCTACCGCAGGGAGAACCTGGAGACTGCTCTATCCCCGAATACTGACTAACTCTGATGATCCCATGTTCCGTGCTCTGTCCCGTCGGGTTCTTCCTCTATGGGGAGCACTGGATCCTGCCGATCTTGAAGCGTCGCGTTCGTCTGCGTCAGCATCATCATCTTCATCCCCATGCTCTTCATTTCCATCCAGCCGTACATCGTGCACAGCTATCCCAAGTACACGGCATCCGCGCTGGCGTCTACTGGCATGCTCCGATCGCTGGCCCGGTTCTCGTTCGCCTTGTTCGTGCCGAGTATGTATGCCGGCCTGGGGTACAGCTGGGGGAATAGGACCCTGGATTCATGGCTATTGTCATTGGGGTCCCGGCGCCATTGCTGCTGTGGAGATTCGATGCGGGCATGAGGAAACAGAGTAAATTTGCTGGTTAGAACTCAGGAGGTTCAGAGCGTTGTCGGATGGACGGTTGAAGCTAAGTTCAAGAATCGTGGGGATTGTGGCAATACGGGATATCCTCGGCCCACCTGTCGGCGTCCAGAAGTAGCGCCGGTCATGCCGTCATTCGGTTGTGCCGGTTATCTTCATGTTCTTCTATATATTATATTTGCTTGCAGAGAAGGGGACTATACGGGCAGCAACTCAATCAATTACACAGTCGACATGGCAAGGCTCTCCAATGCCCTCAAGGCCCTAATCAACTCGCCTGTGGCGCGACCAGGCACCGTGCCTGCTCCTCGCAACATCCAATCCGTGTACCAGAAGATCCAGCAGGAGGCGCTGTCGAATAATCTCTCGCAGCCATCATGGCTGGCCGTGTCGGTTCGTTGAATTCTTCGTTTTCTACAAGAATGATAAATAAGACTCCTAACCTATCCCAGACAGCCGCAACAATAACCATGAACTCCCCCGAATCCCTCGCAATCCTGTACAACTCAGCCACTGCATCGCAAACCCCCGAGCAAAGACTCGCAACGGCCGAATTGATGCGTGAAATCGGTCTGAAATGCATCAGTTTCAACGGCATCCCCCGTACAATCAACAGCCTAAACGCCTTCAAGACCAGCCTCCCCGAGTCCATCAGCGAGAAGCTCTCCACGGTCCCAACCCGCGAACTCACCCCGGAGAACATCAACGAGGTCCGTGCCCGTGGTCGCGCGCTGTGGGACTCCATCTACCGACCCTTCGAGACAAAGCTGTACGATAAACTCGGTGCCTCTCATCCTGACATGCCCGTTTACATTCTCAATGCCCATTACGGTGCGCTCCTGTCTGATCCCGCCGGGCGGACTACCGGGGCTAATCTGGGGAGGCTGTTGACTTCCGTCGTTGGGATTTGCTGTCTGCGTGCGCAGGGTGGTGTGGGACCGCAGGTTCTTTCCCATGTGTTTGGTCTGCGCAAGGCTCTGGAGGATGGGACGTGGGCCAACGACGTGGAGAGCGAAGAGGGCGCGAAGTGGTTGGCCGGGGAAGAGGGCAATACGTGGATCTTGAGCAGTGTGGACAAGATCGTGGAGGCTATCAGCGAGGGTCACGGCTCGAACTTTGCATCGGGAAGGCCTAGGCTGTGATATTGTATTTAAATAGAACGCTATAAATCGGTGACGTTCTTTATTTGAATATAGAAGGAATTTCTTCCTAATGCATTTTGTCCATTGGATGATGATTGGACTGTCCATACTCCGTCAAACCCGTACCTTGCCAACCGCTATAAAGGAAACAATGTATATTTTGCAAGAAAGAATCCCAAGCCACCGAAAGCCTACTCCATAGAAGTCACATTGTCGGCAACCGAGAACTCAGCTCCAGTCTTGCTCCGAACTTCGTCAACGGTCACACCGTCCGCCAACTCGGTCAGGGTGAGCTCGCCTTTCACTCGATCAACTTGGAAGACACACTAATCTACTGTCAGCCACCTGGCGTATGCTACACTTGCTTCCTTCTTCACTTACCAGGTCCGTGATAATCGTGCTGACACAGTTGGCGCCCGTCAGAGGCAGGCTGCAGTTCTGCACAATCTTCGGCGAGCCATCCTTGGCCACATGGTTAGTGGCCACCACGATCTTGGTCTTGTCGGGATTCGAAATGAGGTCCATGGCACCTCCCATTCCCTTGAAGATCTTTCCAGGGATCATGTAGTTGGCCAAGTCACCATTGGCACCGACTTGCAAAGCCTGCGGTGAAATAGTTCCGTTAGTTTTGTATCCACAGCACTGAGAAGTTTGCGGGTAAGTTTGAACGAACCCCAAGAATGGAAACGTCCACATGTCCTCCCCGGATCATGCCAAACGACTCGCTGCTGTCAAAGGTAGAAGCCCCGGGCATCATAGTCACGGTCTCTTTACCGGCATTGATGACATCCCTGGGTCCATGTTAGAAAGGCAAAAATACGCGGTTCTAGGCGTATAAGGGGGGCAGCGACTTACGGATCGACTTCCTCCTCTGTCGGATATGGGCCCTTCACGAATGCGTTAGCCATACGAATGGGCAAGACAACGTCAAGACGCATATGCTTACCATTCCCAAAAGTCCGTTTTCTGACTGAATCCAAACTTTGACTCCTTCAGGCAAGAAGGATGGGGCAAGAGTGGGAATTCCTACGTGAACAGAACCTTAGTCGCGATCTGAGAACCCTTTTTTTAGACGCTGGATACTTACCGACACCGAGGTTCACATAATAACCATGTTTGAGCTCCTTTGCGGCTCTCTTGGCGATACGATTCCTCTTCGCCAACTTGGGGTTTGATGTTGATTTAACTGCATCTTCATCCTCTGCAGACCGCAGTTTCTTGATCTCAACTTGCTTATCGGTAGTAGAAGGAACAATTCTGTCGACGTAGATTCCAGGTAAATGAACGTCATTAGGATCGATGGCGCCGATCGGGACAATGTTCTCCGCTTCCACTATGGTGAGAGCAGCGGCTTTGGCTACCAACGGACCAAACGCTTTCGTGGTATACCTGCATTTGCTCCGTCAGAGACACTGTCTACATCACCGTCGAAGTTCTGGCTACTTACCGGAACACACAATTTCCGGCTTCATCGACCTTCCACGCCCGTACAAGTGCCACATCGCCGGTCAAAGCGGTTTCCATAAGATAGGTTTTGCCGTTGAAGATTCTCGTTTCACGAGGCTTGCCACGCTGAAGGACTCTCCCAGCCGAATCCAGCGTAACCGGGATATTTCCATCCTGGATGCGGGTATCTGCATTACGTGTAATGTTAGGAGCAGAAGTGTCTGCCTGAGTCAGTTGCCGATGGGTCACTCACGAGCCCCTGTTGGGGTGTAAAAGGCCGGGATGCCAGCTCCTCCAGCCCTCAACCGTTCTGCTATTGTGCCCTGGGGAGTCAGCTCGATGGCGATCTCGCCATTCAGGTACTGCTTTTCAAGGACTTTGTTGTTTCCAAGATACGAAATGAGGAGTCGATCAACCTGGCCGGACTCAGTGAGGACTGCGAGTCCTCCTCTACCAGCGAGACCGGCATTGTTCGAAACCGCCTTGAGCGAGTGCAGGTTCTCGCGTCCTCTGCGAGCCATGGCCTGTATTATGGTTTCTGGTGACCGAAAAAGACATTAGAAATTGATTCACCGTCTTTCCGAATGACTCCAGGACACAACGGGCGATTCCCTACCTGCGACACCACAAAGACCGAATCCAGCACTGAGGATGGTCGATCCACTCTTAATATCCGCCACGGCCTCATCCGCATTCTTAAACACCTTGGAAGAGCTCCGATCGATCTTTGGTGCGAGTGTCGGTTGTTCGACTGCAGTCGAATACTTCGCCCTGCTGCGGATGCCAGCAACGGGCCGTAGTGACGGGCGCGCAACCGCTGTGCAGCGAACGCCCAATTGGATTCGAGGGAGGCACGCAGCGGCCATCCTTCGCGGCACGGCCATCGCTGATATACGGGAAGTAGCCATAGTGTTCGTGCAAACCGGTACAGATGATATGGAAGAGAGGAGAGACAAGGTGGCGAGAGGAAATTGGAGGTATTTAGACGTTATACTTGCGGCGCATCCGAGGTCAGTGACGGCATTACGGGCGGCCGGAGCCAGTTCTGGAAACCGACTGAGATTATGTCATCCCCTTCAGCCTTCGCCCGAAGAATCCCCGGGCTGCCATGGATCCGGATGTTACGGAGTATTGTCCATGCAATGATGATCTGTCGTAAATACAAAGACTGCCTGCTTCTTACTTCCTCTTCCTCCCCGCCCCAGGCCCAAGTGATCTCGCCGCAGCGGAGTCACTCTCGTCCCCCCGGTATCCCGGCGGAGGTACCAATTTGCCATCGCGAATGAGCCATCCTTTCGCCTTGAGAGTTTTCCAAGTCTCTGCGGCCTTGACCCGTACCAAGTCACCCGTGGCTATGGAATCCTCCTTCGAATCATGCCCACGGGCCCCTCCAGTCTGAATTTCCCTATCGAGATACTTGCGAGATAGGGCTTTCAGGCCCATGCGATTCGGTAGACCTCTGGGGTGTGGGTAGAGCAGGACTGTGTCGATGATAGTGGAGTGGATGACCCGGCAGGCGTTCAGGTCATTGTCGATAGCATGTCCAATTAGCGGGGTGTCGGGTTGGAGGAGGCAGAATAGGAGTTCCCGAGCCGCTGCAGGAGACTCGACAACTTGTAAGATTTTGGGGACGGTTGTGTCGTCATCCCCTGTCTTGTCCCTGTCTCCAGAAGCAGTGGTGGTGCCACTGGCATCACCAGTACCATACGGGATGGCATTCGCATAGTGCTCAGGGAAGATACCAGAGTAACGGGAGTTGAGGTCCAGAACCTCGCCCATCGGTTTGACCAGGACGTCGAGTAGTTCCTTGCCTTCTGGCCAGCTGACGGCTGTTAGCCGAATCATCTCCAGCCCCAGAGTAGTGTATCCCATTTCACAATCGAAACACACGGGTTGTCGCGTGCCCTTGTCCGACTGCACGGGGGTCTCCTTGAATTGAAGGACGGAGGCAAGTCGCTTCGTTTCTGACACCTTGAAGACATGTGTTTCGGCTTTGGTGCAGCCTGCCGTAGTCCCCACCGTCTCATTGCAGCAAAGATAGATCGCGTCCCTGGGACCGGTGAGATGGTCTGTTGGCTTTCTGGGGGGGTAAACTGCTTTGCCCGGATGATATGTACATGGGCCTCCGCTGGTTAACGCTCCGTCTTCACGACGACCAGGGAATACCTGGAAGCGCCCGCCACATCGATCGCACTTTTCCCAACCCCTCGACTCAGCAACACCCTTCTTTGCGCTTTCGATTTCCTCTTCTGACGGCGCCCTGGTCACATAACCAAAATCTTCAAGTCCCTTCAGGGGTGTAATGAGTTTCTCCACAATCGCCATTTCTTCTTCCACGCTTAGACTGGTTGTAAACGGCTTTGGCTTATTCTCCTGAGACGCCTGGGCGGGCTTTTCTTTGTAGTACCTTGAATTCAAATGAACCTTGACCTCTTCTATCCAATCCTCCTTCTTCATTTTAGAGAGTTTCACAATCCGAAGCTTGATGACATTCGCATATATATTTGCATTTTCTTTTGCTGCCTTCTCTTCCTCATCTAGCGCCATGGTGACAAGCTCATTGGAAGATAAGACCAGGTACCTTTCCACGTTTTTGTCATTTGCCACCTTGCAGTTCAAAGCTGACATCGCCGCATGGAGCTTCGTCAGAATAGACGAACGCACTGCATGCGTGGCTGGCGCCTTCGGGATCATACGCGGATTTAACGACTCCTTGGGCGCATTCCTCCGACGTTCATGGCCGGCCAGATTGCCCTCCTTGGGCTTTGTGGGCTTGGCCTTTGTCTCTACACGAGAAGCTGGGGGGGATACAGCCCTTGATGTAGAATGGAGCTTCACTGCATCTTGCTTTGTCCTTGTACTTGTGCCTGTTTCGGTTGATGGTCGAGCCTTCTCATGGCCGTTAGCAGTATTCCTTATAGATGACTGTCTCATCTTTTCTGGTTGGCTCTTAGATGCTGTTTCCAGCTTAATCCTCTTAGCAGCTGGCGGACGTGGCAAATCCATATCTGTGTCGTTGGATGGTACATGTGCATTTTGAGAAGCCGGCTGGCTAGTTGAGGCAGAGCGGGGAGTGTTGTGAGAAAAGATGCAAGTCAGCAGGCCACAGTCCGGGCCCTGGGGACAGGGGACTTCCTTGAACAGGCCGAGAGGAGCGAACATGGCCATGGGAGTGAGAGTAGAACCAGAGAAGTGAAGTTGATACACTGTAGCGTTCAGCATAAAGCATTCAGCGTAGATAGACGGGGCCAAGGGCCACATCTTAGCATGCTGATGTAAGTTTGCCTTGTTTGTATTTGTAACCACGTGACATGTCTCGATCCGCATTCAAGTTCCGCAGGAGTATTAGCCTTTCGTGTCATAAAGAAGAACTCGGGAGTTAGTTGGTGTTGATTCCAGGACGACAACGACGATAACGACGATGATTCCTGAGTTGAATTGTATATTATCTAATTCAGCTGTTTTAAGCATTCCGTACTTGATCTGCTGCATGATATGTATACCTCTGCTGTATACAGTAATAAGAGAATGCTTCTACTAATAGTAGAAGCATTCTCCAAACAATAAGGAAGGTTGTTTTTCCGGAGCTCCTTGTCTCGACCAATCAGCGCCCGTAGCGCGCAGTCCACCACCTCGTCCTTCCCTTTCTTCTTCCTGGCCAATGCTGCTCCCTCTTCCTCTTCCTTTCTTCTCTTCTTCGTGCCTCACCTCCTGCGCCCCTGCAACCCGCCATCGACTCGCTTTCATCCGCGCCATCGTCTCCATCATCTCCATCATCTCCCGTCTTGCGAACTGCTGCTCCATCTGTAAGCTTTCTTCTTTCCCGTGCCGGCTTTGCTTTGCTCTACTGCTTTTCGCGCACGGCTCCTGGACTGGCTGCAAGACGCGTTCTGTTTGCCATGTTGCGCAGCCGGACAGTGCTCCACGAGCTTCTACGCTTGCTGCATCTTCTGGAGAACCCTGCGATCTATAGATTTATATATATACACGATATCTATATATACATATCTATAAGTCATCGCTCACCGTCAAGACTCCGCCGTGTGCGCGTGCGCGTCATATCCAGCATTAGCGTCACTTGCAATCCTGTTCACCTCAAACTGCCTCCCGCTTTGCGGAGATATCTTACTTCTTCTGGCTTTCTTCAATCCCGCCTTCCATCGTCGTTATCGCGCATTGCCGCATTTCGTTCTTGGACTGACTTGATATGACACAAGGTTATATATATAGCGCGCTGGTGCCGACTGTCGCTCTGGCCCATGGAAGACTGGGCCGACTCTCCTATTTTGTAAAATTGAAATATCATGGTATACGATCGCTAGGCGCATGTGTAGTATATAATTCCCAGTCAGAAGACTGACCCATTGACCAGGTACTCTTCAAGCGGAAACCAGTTCAGTACCTTCCACGACCCGTTATCAAAGATGAAAGCTCCGAGGTATGTTTAATGCGCACCGCCAGTGTTATATCACCCCAAAAGATAGAAAGGAAATCTATGTTTACAGCAACCTTCCAGGTTTGGGTGATTCCCGAGACGAATGAAGTCTTCACAGACTATGAGCCGTATCTTCAGCGCATGGACTTTTACAAACAAAGACGATTTATATGTGAAATTACAGGCCATTCTGGTCTGACTTTCTTCGAGGCTCTCCGAAGTGAAGTATGTCAATGTCTTTGGTTCTCATGTGAGAAGCTTCTAATTCCTTTAGACGGAAGAGTCCCGAGAGCTTAATAGTTCATTCCCCGATGCGCTCAAAGGACCCATCTTGCGCAGAGTCCAGTTTTCGACTGTATCTAGGATTGACAACCTCGGTGAGTTTTGACTTTGACTTTTGTGCCGTAACCGAAGCTGATAGGCCCTTCCCAGTGGACGAGGTATACGATGTGAGTGGGCTTCATTTGAAGATAGACTACATTTCTTTCGCCAAGAGTGTGCAGTGCCTAACAGATCCAGGATTTCAAACAAGATTTCTACCCCGGTGAGCATGTACTAATCTTGCTCACTGACAATTCGCGCCTCCATGGCATGATCAGGGACAAGGCAACCTTCCCGGAACAGCTACACCCGGATGGAACTGTCAAAACCGCCGGCTATGCGCGGTACTTGGTGAAGATTTTGGATCGTCAGGATGAGGAAGCCTTGCTGGACCAAGAACATATCACTCGTGATCGAAAGACCTTTACCAAGCAAATGTTACGTGCCTTTATCAAAAATACCGTCACCAGGGAATCCTGGAGTGGTGCTCCTTGGCTAGTGAAGCCCAGTATCGCTGAGCAGTACAAGATCCCGACTGAAGTACCCAAGCATTTGCAGTATGGCGCTAGAGTGGCCGAGAAAAAGGCCATGAAGAAGGCAGACCAGGATGGTTTTTTTGGCTTTTTCGCATCGCAACGTCTGCCCGAGTTGAAACCCGCGGTTAAGGGCCAAAAGGCAAAGCCCTCGTTGCAAGAACTGGCTCAAGCAAAGCAAGAACAGTACCTGGAGTATCAACGCTCTCTCAATGGCAACCCGACATTCCTAATCCCGGTCAACAATACTTCCAGCCCAGCCTCCGCTAAGTTCCAGGAATCCGAAGGGGGAGCGAATGCCGCTCCCTCCGTCATTAAGAATGAGCCTCCCAGACCACCTTCTCCTCCACCGATAAAGTATCCCATAGAGGATCTTGACCTAGCCCCTGACCGTGACAAGCCCCATCGACCGGCACTTAAGTTCTTGGAGGACGAGTTGGATGATGATGTTGAGGATGAATACTTATTGGACCCCGAAATCAAGCCGGAATTAGTTGGCCCGTTGCTGGAGATTTGGGACACTCTTAACGTCTACTGTGAAGTTTTCCAGCTGGACTCCTTTACTTTTGATGATTTTATACAAGCAATGCGGTTCTCATCGGATGAGATTGACTGTGAACTGTTTGTGGAAATCCATTGCGCCGTTTTGAAGAGGTTAGTTAATGCGGAGAAGGACCAGGGGGGCGCCATTCAGATATCACTACCAGATCTTCCAGCAGATGAGTCCGAGGAATCTGAAAGCGACGGGGAAGATGGCGAAGAAGAGGAGAAGGAGCAGACCCCGGAACCGGCTGTGACAAGAATGACCACTCGAAGCAGCCTTGCCAAGGCGGAAGCACAGAGTTTGAAGGCACACGGCAGCTCTGGTTCCTCCAACCTTGTGCATCGCGCCGCAGATATGTTTGGAAACTATGGATGGATCGACCGGTTGCGTAAAAGGGACTTCCGGAATGGTGGTTGGGAATTGGTGATGGTCGGCCTTTTACATCAGTTGTCTGCCAATCCTCGAATGGAAAAAGTATGCAATGAAATTCTTGCGCATTTGGCTCCCCTTGATGCAGAACCAACACAGGAAACAGCGCGACTTCGATATGCGACGCTTGATCTCAACATGCGCATCGAGGCTCTTCAGATTATTTGCAGGCTCAGTCTTGAGACAAGGGCTATCAAGAACTATCTGGAGGAATGTAGTAATCAAATGACGGAATTCAGAAAGGAGAAGATTGAATATCAGCGGTCCCGCAAATCAGCGTATGCCAGGTAACCCCAACTTATATATCTCTTTTGCGCTAACTTTTTTTTCTTTTAATCTAGACTTGAGGAACTGCGCCGACTTCACCAAGACCGAAAACAACTTCAACCGGAACCGGAGAAGTCGCCATCCCCAGTCCCGGAGCTGGACGGTTTAGGAGACTCTAAAATGGCTGGTGTGGACGGGGAATCGGATCAAGTTATGGACACCGAGGATGAGGATTCACATCACGAACGCTCCCTTCGCGGAGGTATGGATAGGATCCTTGAACGAAAGCGAAAACTGGAGGAGGAACGAGAGCGAAAGGAACAGCAAGCGAAACAGCCTAAGGGGTCCAAACAATACCAACGAGTATTGAAGAAAATGGAAGACCAGAAAACCAAGATCGTCAAGCTGGAAGAAAAGATCGCCGTCATTGATAATGACCTCAGGGAGGCGGACTGTCCACGAACAAGATGCCTTGGGAAGGATCGGTTTTGCAACCGGTACTGGTGGTTTGAGAGGAACGCAATGCCGTACGAGGGATTACCTACCAGCTCAACGGCCGATGCTCGTTATGCCAACGGACGCCTTTGGGTCCAGGGTCCTGATGATATGGAACGGGTGGGTTTCATTGATGTCCCGGAAGACCAGAAGAAGCAATATCGGAAGGAATTCAAGATGACTCCGGCCGAGCGGAAGAAGATTGAAGAAGGACCTACGGGTCTCGCAGATGCGTACCATTGGGGTTACTATGACGATCCAGACTCAGTGGACAAGTTGATTGAATGGTTGGATTCACGCGGCGAGCGAGAGTTGAAATTACGCAAGGAGCTCTCTCTGCAGCGAGATCACATAGTCAAATACATGAAGAACCGTGATAGTTACCTGGCGCAAAGCGCTCAACGGGCGGAGTCGGAGGAGGCGCCAACCAAACTCGTTACCACACGACACAAGACATACATGGACGACCAGAAGCACCGTTGCCTGAAATGGCGAAACACCACAGCTATGTCGGAGAACGGGCACCTGCATGTGGATGCATCGCGGCCGTCGAAACGAGCAAAAAGAACCACTGAAGAACCGAAAGATGTGAAGACAGCGGTAAATCGCCAGGGGAAACCCTTGACTCGCCAAGGCACACGATACAATTTCTAGCGGATTCCTATCTTCGGATGGAGTCATGCATTATCGAATCTGATTATCTCATATGGGTTTTGTTTTCAAACCTGAATGCATAAAGGGGCGTTGGAAAAGTTATCCTTTTATCTTTTATGGCTACTTTCCTTCCCAGAGTTTCTATACGATTGAGCCACGTGACCATGGACTTTTCCAAGATATTTCCGCAAAGAAAGGTTTCGAGGAGCAAACGGCAGGCATACTGGCTGATGCCCAGTGTGGCAGCATGTATATATAGAGCTGGCTAGTGATTTATTTATTTATTTTTTGGCTTGGAAGATGGCTATTGTTGGTTTCTTACATGTATCCGATGGGGCTTTGCTGGGTTGATGCTGGAGGTGGTCCATTGCATGTGCGTCGTTTAGGGTTTCTTTTTGGGTAACATGATTGGAAATACATTGCATATAGAACTTGCATTGATGTCTGCAGTGGTCAAATGGCTGTATATCAGAGCTTCATTAAGCTGTAGAAGTCATAACGAGGTATTCTATCTACGGCACACCCAGTTTCTGAGAGATCCACTTCCCAGCCCTCACACTTGGGACATCGAACAGCTTCCTCCCCAGATCTGCCACAGCGAGACATATTGACAGTACGAGAGACAGACACAGTAGAAAGCGCGTGCTCATGGCAGTTGGACCGATGTCAGGGATGTACAATCTGTTCTCCCACCACGGCTCTGCAGCGAGATTATCCTGGCCGAGCATCTTCCCGATACGGTCTCCGACAATGGCAAACATTGGGAGATGGATCAGATACAGCATGAAACTCACCTTCCCGACATACTGCATGGGTTTGGTGTTGAAGATGGCCCGCAGCCAGTGGAGACGTAGGATAGCGTAGACAAGCAGAAAGGCGCCCCATGAATGCCAGAATCGGTAGTACCGATCCTGATCGTAGCAAGACGGGATGAGCAGCGTCAGATAATGCCAGCCCGGCGTATCTAGCGAGTACTCGACGTGACCGTTATGGGCCGGCTCGCAGAGAAGGTAGTACCCGACGACGAACGTAACATTCCAGAAAATCAACCTCGGCCGACGCGTCAGGTGCTGAGCAAGATATGCGATATCCAGCGAGTAGACGTCAAAGTGTGCGAGGATCAGACCGGCCGTGAAACAGGCCAGATCCCATTGACCGTTGTGGAGGAGCAGGATGGCCGTAATGCTCAGCAGGCACAGGGACAGAGAGAGCCAGAGCCCGCTGAAGGCCAGGATGGCCATGAGGAGATAGACAAACCACGAGCCCACGAGCTCGACGGGGATGGTCCATGCCACCATGCTGTAGCGAAACCAGACGAGGTTGGAATGGCGGCGGAAGGGGTTGAAGAAGGCTGCCGAGTCGCAAAGCCAAGTAACCAGTTCGTCCCAGAGGGTCTCGCGAGGTTGAGGCCACGGCTGCTCCCGCATGATGCCGAATGGAGCGTGCATGAGCAGAGCCACAAGGAGGGTTACTGCCAGCGTGGGCAGATACAACCGGAAGGGCCTGCGGATGGTGGCCGACACGAGACTCCTGGCGCATTCCGAGCGTTTTCCCTGTCGAAGAAGTCGGATGGGGGACTTGCTTAGGACATATCCCGACAGAACGAAGAAGATGGCGACGGCCGCGCTGCCGCCGCTGAACAGGATGCGCACGAAGGGCATACTGGCGATGTAGTAGTTGCCGTTCTCGCCGAAGCCGTGCTCGTGGACATTGTAATCGTAGGAGCCGATGAAGTGCTGGATGAAGACGAACACGGCGGCAATTCCACGCAGGCCGTCGAGGAAGGCCGTGGGGTTGCCATTGCCGGTGGTATTGGGTGATGAAGGCAGGGCTTCGGGGGAGAGATTGAGATCCTGGCGCTCCAGATCATAGAGCAGGGTTGGCGTGCAGCCGTTGAGTTCCAGCGAGTCTGCTATCTTGGACTTCATGATGGAAGCCCTCAGGCTGGCGTAGAGCGCGCCCATCCTCTTCATCCTGAACGGGTTCATATTCTGCGAGGAGTGAAAAGGACGAAGATGCCGCGCTCAACAGAGCGATACCCCTCGTTTTTGAACCGGAATCTAACTATCAGGTCAATTAGGTTTATTAAGCAGCCGATCGATATTAATAGGGATGATCCACATAATAATCTCCATGTCAAATACCCCAGACCCCGGATTCACCGTGACACGGCACTGGCCGCGCTTTCATCCATCCTGGCCGTTTCAAAGCACCCACTTCACTTCCAGGAGGAGAATTCAACCTGTATGTATCCTTTAGCTGATGAACGGAGAGATACACTGCCATGTCTTGATCTTCTTCCCAGAGCATGAGAACCGGTTGGGATCCTGCAGTATCACATGGATGCAGTCCTCGGCTATGCAGGTGCAGGGATTCTTTGGCATCTGAATGTCGATTATCGCCGTCACTCGCATTGCAAAGTCCCTCTGGGTCCTTCACAGTGCGTTGAGCCAGACTGTATACATCCACTTCGTTGCACTGGATCTTCGTCTTCTGTTGCTTCTGTAGAAACATCGTTGCCCAAGGTCCAGTCCGCAAAGGCTGAAGCTATTCACGAGTCAGCTCTCGGAGTTTTAGACGCTCATTAGACTTTCACCTCAGACTATTATCCACGCCGTTCTCTTGGCTGCAGCGGATCCGATTCCAGTTCATCCTTGGATGTTTAGTGGATAGAAAGGATGATTTGTGCCAGGAACACGGGCATAACTATCCTACCGCGTTCAAGATAACCCTACACCTCAGGGGAGACGATCATAATAATAACACCGATTGTTATTTAATACTCCAGCATCAATACCCACTCCCCTTCTTCTGCCCATCGCTCGCACTGCGAATACTAGGCTCTAATGGAAACACCTGGTTCTCAGCCTTCACGCCATCATACACATTCTTCCATCTCCCTTCGAGACCCTCGGGCGTTTTCCATGCATTCTCCGGATCCCGAAGCCACAGACGGAGAAGATGACGTCTTCATTGAGTTAGACTTTTTTCTTTTTTTGAGAAAGAGAGAAAAAAAAAGGAATGTAAGGACACGGCATACTGCTGTTCCGGGGTATCCGTAAACCCATCCCTAGCGTGGAAAATACTCAGATTATTCACATACTGCACGTCGCCCTTCCGGAAGTCCAGTGCCACGGAGAACCGCTCTGCCAGGAAGTGCAGTGCGTCGAGGGCTTCGGCCTGCGCTTCCGTGATGGATGGGATGTCGCGGGATCGGGGAAGAGCCTGGAAGCCCGTGAAACTGCGACGGGCGTACTGGATTATGATGCGCTCCGGTTCCGCCGTGGGACTCCCCTGGTAGAAAAGGAGAGGGCGCAGGTGGTATGGGTGTTCGGGGTTTCCGAATCTGGTGCTTGAGTTGGCGACATACGTCAAGAAAGAAAAGAAAGAGGGAGAGAGGGAGAGAAATACCCGTCAAACGGCCATGGTTGCGAAAGTGTCCAGATCAAGTCTGGCCTCGTTGCCGCAAGCTCGTTATACACCCTCCAGGAACTGGCTAGCTTGCTCTGTCCACCTTCCGCGGCCGTGCTGAGCGCGAACAGCGCGACAATATCTCCTGCATCCGTGTGGAAGACCTGCTTGTCCGTGGTATATGCCGGTGCACCGATCCGGTCCTTGTCGGCCGTGGTGCTGAGGTCTTTGATGTGGTTGAGCACCACGTCCGCCGGCGCGCCCTTGAATGAATTGTCCTGCCGGCCACGGATCGGGGCAATATGCGACGACACGCCCGCGTAGATGATGATATTTTCTTCCCGGGTATGCCGGTCAACGGGTAAGCCACGGAGAACTTTGAAGCCGTGGCCGTTGTGTAGTTCTCCGGAGATGTCACGCAGGGCCTTGTGGAGGGTTGGCAATGGGAAAGTCGACTGGTCGATGCCCCCGAGGGGTCTATCCAGAGCTGCAAGGTCGATTAGCGTTGGCGACTCTGCATCTTATATGTAGTGTATAGGTTGGTTGACTTGCACTTGAAATGCGACAGTGCTTTCTCGATCTCATCGAGTTCGTCTTCCTTCAATTCATACACCCAGTCGTAGCTTTCTTTCAGCGTCTCCCCTTCCCATACGAGATCCGATTCCAGCCTATGAGGGTAACCCGGCGGAAGAGATGACTCCAGCTGTTCATTTCGCAATCGAGCCTCCGTGCGCGCTCTCCACTTGTCGACATCGGGAGCGTACTGGATATCCGGCTGTCGCGGTCTACCCACGGCGGTGGCCATGGTGGTGACGAGAGGACTGACATAGACGTGAGTCAGTTAGGGGAGAAAAGAAGTCGTTTATGCCTCTTCTTATACTTGGAGCAGCCAGTTATGCCAGGACTTCCCCGCGCTTACTGATGAGGGGCATAATATTGTTCCAAGCAATCATAGCAGCATCTGCTGGAGTAATTAAGCCATCGCGTGATTCGTACATTGTTTGCCTCATCATCGTGGATGATGCCATGTTGATTATCACGGAAAAGGGCAACACGAGATGCATTCGAATGATTCAATTGAAAGGTATCCATATGGCAGACAGAAGCGAACGCAGTAACCAGCTCCGGGCTGTTCGCATCAATCCACTCAAGCCAAAACTCTTGATGCCAAATCAATATATACATGCAAAACGTTGAACAACACACAAAAATAACCAAGATAAATATGAACCAAAAAGCGCTTGGTCCAGCCTCCCGGCTAGGCCTTTAAATCTCTCAGCAAGCTACCCTCAGCAAATGGGTTCATTTCAGACATGTCCAGCATGGGTTTTTTAGCATTACGGTCACCCGTGGCTACACCGTGGCCTTTGGGTATTCCACGTTCGGCGAAAGACAACCCGGAACGGGCCAACAGGCTATCCGGCGTGAAAGGCGTCTCTGGTGAGCGTTCTTGATCACTTCGGGTGCCTCCCGCCGCGCTGTGAAAGTGCTGTCGCTGATAAAGATGTGGCGATTGGCCGTCCCGTGTTGCGTTGGAGAACTGGCGGGTTCTGAAGTCGTTGCCGGTGTTCGGTTGGATTTGTAGCTGTGGCACTGGCGGTGATAATGCTCTTGGTCGACGCCAAGTCGTCGCCGGTGGGATCACTACTCCCCCCGGAGGCGGGTCACGGCCGGTAGCAGCGTCAATCAGAGCCACTCCCGGTTCGACCTTGACGCCGTGACCCTTGTGGCTATGTTGCGGTGGTTCTTTGTACTGGGGAGTAAGGTCAACTAGGGGCTTTTGCTTCTGTGAAGCTGACCGTCTGAGGCCGCTGGGATCTGGGCCCTGCATCGAACGCATGGTGTTTGAGCGACTGTTTGAAGCGCTGCGCGGATTCCTGTCTGGACCCTGCGACGACGAGGGAGCACAGAACTTCGAGTGTATCAGACCTTGAGAAAAGAAAGGCTCTTCGTTTGTCCTCTTGTCTTGCTGTTCCCTTTCTCGCATCTTTTGCTGGCGCTGGCTGTAGGTTCGCCCTAATAGACCTGATGCGGAGAAAGGTGCCTCGTCGCCGGCTTTATCCATTGTTATGAGGTTGCTAATGCCGGTGTGTAAATTGGAATCTATCCCGCCATCGCTAGTAGGAGACGACACTGATGGTGAACGCCCCCGAGAGCCCATGTGCTGGGTGGAACCCCCTACATTGCTGGAACCTGGGTCCTCCGCTCCCTCCCGGAGGCGGTTCTCGAAGGCATCGAGATCTATCAGCGGCTTGAAAGATCCAATCTGGTACAGTTCAGACGACATGGGTCTGTGCCGCCGAGGACTCTGAGGTCCGGTAGAACCCGTCACCGGTGACTCTTCTGTACCCTTCTTCTGACCCGCACCCAATTTATTAACAAGATACCAGCTTCGCCACATGTGCACAGCTTTATAGAACCCCTTCGCAACCCCATCGTCGTTGGTGGTAAAGTAGTGTATAAAGTCCTCCGTTGATAGGAACATGCTTGCCTTCTGCTGGCTTTTGATAGCATATGAGAATCGCTTCGGCGGCTTGTCCTTCCTGGGAAGACTGTATGCGGCAACCGAGTAGATGTCAAAGTCGGACAGGTGGCAGGCATTCGTTTGTTCCTTCGAACTCTCTTTCTTGGATAGCGTGATCTGTCCGTCGGCGCGTAAAGTCACATATCGCTTGTCCCATTTCCCCGAGCGCTGGGAATAGTGAAGGTAGAACGTTGTCTCCGGCGGCGGATGGGTCGGAACGCTTTTGAGATCCAGTTGGTCGATGGCATCCTCACTCGACGCCGGAACAATAATCAAGGAATTGTCCTGATCGGATGTCCATGAATTCATGACGTCTCGTATATGCTCGTACCGGCGTAGCGGCCGCTCGAGGGCGAATTGACTGAAGGATTCCATAATGATAAAGTTTTCCGGGTTGATCCCACTGCCCAGGAAATTTGCCGCGGAGGATAACAGGCGCTTGGCGTGCGTTGAAGGTGTAACCGGTAGAAGGATAGAGGAGTCACTATACTGCACGCAAACCCTTCTGTCGCCAGCATTGATCGCGGAGACGGGAGCATCCACGCCAGGACCTATTCCCCCTCCACCTACTTCGATGAGGTTGGCACCCGGCCCTCCATGTTTGGTGATAGCCTTGTGGTCGGTTCCCTTCGTGCCTGCAAGCTCCACGCGCTCTTTGAACGACAGTTGTTGTTTCGCCTCGGTGGTCGCAGGGAACGAGTGTCCGTTGGCGTGCTCCTCCGCTTCCTTCCTGGGATATGCCTCCTCCTTTCTCTGTGCATGCGCATGCGCGTGGGCTTGCCGGTCCTCCGGAGCCCTGCGCTCGTCCCGTGCTCTCGTTGCTGGTCGTCGGGAACTGGACCGCGATCTCGTGCTGCTACTCCGTGCGCCCGTCAAGCGATCCATGGCGTCCTGTCGATGCTTCGCAATGAGCTCGTCCGCTTCTGATGTTCGTCCTTCAGCGTGAGTACCGGAACCAGAACGCTTCTCGCGCGACGCAGAAGAACCGGACCCGCCAGTCTGGTGGTCAAGGCCACCGGGATGGTGACGTCCATCCGCATTGCCCGCAAGGGATGGGAGTGGTGGTGGAGCGGAGGGAGTCGCAACCGGCTTCACGCGACGGTAGCGGGACCTGCTCCTGGAGACTGCGCTCGACGGCGTAGGTGGCATGGCGGCTTTATTGCTGACACTTGGAACCGGGGGGACGACAGCGTTCGCATCTTGCTGTCGCTGTCGCGAGGCAGCCTGTCGCACGGATCGGTACCGGGAGAGTTTGATCGGGTGTTGGCCCTGCGCAGCAGCTTCGGCGCTCTCTAGAGCCATGGCTGTGGTCGGAAGGTGAGGTGCGTGCGCGCAAAGGATGCTCCAGCGGTCAAGAATTGCATCGATCGAGTTGCTCGAGTCCCAGCATACACCAGCAGAGATCCATTCGATCTGGTTGCAGTGCGAGGGTCTCACGGGAGAACGGAAGGGGGAAGATGCGCCTTGGTCTGCCTTGAGCCTTTACATCCGACTTCCTGCTCTCGTGGCAGTGTGCGCAGTGTGAATTTAGAAAAGGCCGCGCCCAGATTTTTTAAAATTGCAGATGATCCTATGGGACGTGTCTGAAGCATCGATGCGGGGAGGTAATTAAAGGGATTAAAATAAGAAACACGTTAATATTAATAAAAAAAATATTTGCAGGGGGTTTCCATGGAAGGAGATCTCGCGACACTGCGATACTACGTTGGCAAGGCGCAATAATTTAATCGTCCCGGCCGCAGAGCAAAAGCACCGGACAGGTTATTGTCACCGGATCCTCGAATGCATTTACCCGGCGATGGTGGCTCAGCGATCCTTCGTTGGGCATCGAGGCAGTCACAGAAATGCATGCATGGCCGCTCGCTACACTGCATGTGCCTTGCAGGATGTAATTACAGCGCGGTGCGATGGGCAACCATGGTTACTCCGGTCCGGGAAACGAATGTCGATAGGAATTAGTGCTTCTTGGAATGTCTCCATCTGCTGTACACCGGCGGCTGTTATTATTGGACTTTCCAATAATGCCCGATCTAGACCGTACACCTTAAATTCCTCGTATGCATCTAGCCTTGCGCCATGTCGCAGGATATATTATCGAGTAGGGTTTAAATATGTAATAGTATCTATTTTCGGTAGGCGCCCAATTCTCTCCTCCTGGATCTCTGGTTAGCGTGGGAAGTGGAGTTGGGCCGGTTAATTACTCACCACCATGCCGTGAAGTCCATCGTCTTCACGTTAATGCCCAGGTCCTGCAGTGCCTTGGTTGAAAGGTGAGCGTCGTACGGCCTCTTCACGGGCGAGTTGGGGTCGTTCCCTCTCTGATCCCTGACCATGCCGGCCAGCGACAAACCAAGCACCTCGGCCAGTTTCTCACACATCTCGTATTTGGTCATCCGGTCCTCGGAGGAGAATTGGAGGATCTTGGGGAGCTCCTTGATCCTGTTCATCTCCTTCACGTACTTGATAACAATGTCTCGACATACCCGTGCCACATCTTCGGTGTTCGTCGGGTACCGCAGGGCCCAATCGTCCATCTTGATGCCGGCTTTTTCGTCTTGCGCTTTCCAGATCACATCGATCAGCGAGTTCACGGCACTCTCGCTGTTTTTAGTAGCAGAGCCGTACAGGAGTGGGAGACGCAAGACGATTCCCATGCCTGTATCCCGGGTGGCTTCCAGAACGGCCAGCTCCCCCTCCCGCTTCAGCTCTCCGTATTTATTGACCGGTCGAGGCTCTGCGTCTGCCTCGTACGGCGCCTCGCCTTCCGTACCCGGAAAGACATAATCGGTCGAGATGTAAATGAGAAATGCACGCCGCGCCGATGCTCCTTGGGCCAGGGCGCGTGAGCATTCAACATTGACCCTGTGGGCCGCTTCAGGGTCCTGTTCACACAGGTCGGGGTAGCGGTTCGCAGCGCCTAGAATTCCAGTTTGGTCAGAGTCATCGCCCAAGTGCAGCGCAGTATGTACTACACCAAATATGAAGTGTGGATGACGCGTACAATGGATGATTATCTGGGGCCTGTATTGAGGTTTAACAGGTCACATATCAGCAAGGCCCTCATGTTAAATATAAGGCGGAACAATCGCTCATTCCCAACTGGTTTCTCACGACGAACTGACAATCTTCCGGGTCATAAGGACTTACTTGACTTCATCTAGTAGCCGCTCGATGTCCTCCGGCTTCTCCAGATCGGCTTTGAGGATTGTTGGGGGCGTAGCTCGCGAGTAACCCTGCCCGACTACCAGACAGCCAGAGTGCTGGAAGACATTGAAAACCTGCCGACCAAGGAGGCCTGTAGCTCCAGTAACAAGAACCACATTCGACATTCCGCAAGAGATCTTTATTTCAGCAAAGATAATGGTGAAGAGGGGTAGAAAGAGACCGGGAGACCCAAAATGGTCTCAGAAGATGTCGACTGCTGGCATGACGTCAGACCCGATATGGCTCATATTCAAGTTTCTCGTTCTTGTTTCCCGGCTTCCTTGAATAAAACAAAATAGTAGTGGTAATAATAATAAAGAGATCTGCGATCCATTATTCCCGGCGTCTTTTTTTGCTATTCAATAGTACAAAGGATATGCTCGTAGGTCAGGCGCATGGTAGATCAAGCGCACACAGGCGGCACTCCGTCCTCCGTAGAACGCCTACGCCCGGTTGACACAAGTCCTTCAACGGATTCATCACAGCATCCACAACTCTCCCTGTTTCCATCCTCGAAATCATGCTACAGTCGGTTTACTCTGGTCTTGACTAGCACTTTCGCTGCCGTTCAACATTTCCGCCGGCCTGACTATCGACTCCCGAACGATGAAACCCATCATCGCAGTCCCCGCCGTTCTTGGCCTGGTCTACCGCGCCCACTCGCGCAAGTCCCTCACACCCCTAGGAATTACTGCTGCATTCCTCACGGCTATTGCCCATGCGGTCCATCCATGGTCGGCACCGTTCTTCTTGTTGGCCGTGTTCTATCTGGGTGGAACGAAGGTTACCAAGGTGCGTTCACTCGAGCCGTATCCGCTGCACCTATTCAATCCAGTGTCAAGCGTGCCAGGCATTTGTTTAGATCTACCGTTCTAACGAGAATGAGATACTCTTATCTATAACAGATTAAACACGATTTTAAAGCAAGCTTGACCCTTTCAGCGACAGGCTCCGAAGGCAATGACACGCAGCGCACCCACAACCAGGTCCTGGCAAACTCGATTGTTGCGTCCATATTGAGCTTGCTGTACGCATATTTACACGCGAAGAACAAGTCGCGCGGACAGTGTTTCTCTTTTGGTGGTGATGCCTTGGATTTGTTGACTGTTGGAATTGTTGCGTATGGAAAGATCTCTTTTTCGCAGACCCATTATTTCTCGTCCCCGCTACGTGGGTGTAAAAGGTACTGGGGTACAATTACTGATGGATTTATTCTTTTGGCTATAGTAACTATGCTGCCGTGGCCGCTGATACTTTCTCATCTGAATTGGGCATCCTATCGAAATCAAAACCACGTCTTATCACCTCTCCAACACTCCGTGTCGTTCCCCCCGGTACAAATGGCGGCGTCACTGCTACTGGTCTTTTCGCTGGCATATTAGGAGCGACCACAATTGCATTGACGTCTATTGTTCTGTTGCCTTTTTGTTCAGATGGGGCTGGAATCGATATCAAAACACGCGTG
Source organism: Monascus purpureus (assembly GCA_025999795.1). Taxonomy (NCBI): domain Eukaryota; kingdom Fungi; phylum Ascomycota; class Eurotiomycetes; order Eurotiales; family Aspergillaceae; genus Monascus; species Monascus purpureus. The sequence goes on along the minus strand of AP025346.1, from coordinate 48,410 downwards.
CAGCTGTTTCTGGCAGTGACCGCCTGGGGGGCATTGGGAAGTGTTGTCGACAGTATTCTGGGTGGGCTTTTGCAAGCCAGTGTGATAGATAAAAGAACCGGGAAGATTGTTGAGGGAAGTGGCGGTAAGAAGGTAAGTCATTTGTACCAGGACTCCCGCTAGAACGCCTCCTGTACTCAATATTGACTTCTTTGAATAGGTTCTTATCCATCCTGCTTCTACTCAACATGACGGTATAGATAATGTGGGCTCTCAGTCATCTAGCGTGAAGGGTGATGTTCATCTTCGCAATACTGAGGCTGTGGCGAACATGGTCGCATTGAAGGGCAGCAAAGCCACAAGCTCACCAATAAAGACACAGTCTAGTGAGAAACACGATCCAGCTCATGAGAGTCGCCGTGTTGAGACTGGATGGGATTTACTGGATAATAATGGTGTGAATCTCTTGATGGCGTCAGTAATGAGTCTTGGAGGAATTGCGATCGCTAGCTGGGTATGGGATGTGCCTGTGAGATGAAGGGCAGACCCCTTAGCCTCGACTATTTGTCCTCATATATTCATTCAGTTCTTTGAAGTCAATGGCCCAGATGTCAAGCCTCTTGCTAGGTCGGCTTGCTCCGTATTCCTTCAAGGACAGCGCAGGCGATCGGCCTGGGCCTTGGGGCACTTTTCGGTGCAATTCCCTGCTTCAGTGCCTTCCCATCTCAGTAGCTGTCACGGTTCTGACGATCGGGCATATCTTCGGGTGTTCGGCTTCTTTCGCTTTCTTAGTATACAGTCTCAGCAACCTGGTCTGTGGATGCTATGACAGCAAAGAAGGGGCAAAAGTAGAACACCAGCGTAGTAAACAACAAAATGTTCGTTTATGATCACCTGTAGCAAATTGGACGCCCAAGCAGAAAGTTTTTCGATCGCTCTCTCCGAAACTGGCCGTCAGGAACCTTGCCATGTATGACCCGGAATGCCTGTTGATTCCACAGTTTCTAGCGCCTCGTCGCATACTCCGGCTTCAACAACCACTTTCCCCTCCCATTCCTTCCGCCCTTCTCCAGTATCGCTATGGTCTTCAGCATCTCCTTAAACTCGGCTGAGCGCCGCGGCGTGGTGCAGAACCGGTTGAAATGATCAATCAGCATTTGTGTATAGACTGAGCCGCCGTGCGAGATGATAAATTCGCGGATCATGGCAGCGAAGTCTTTGCCACTTGGTAGAGCAGTACTCGATGTCGCTCCCGCAGGGCTGTTGTAGTTGCTGCCACTGCCATTGCGGTTCGCAAGGTTGGCAAGCACACTTGCGGATGATGGACCAGCACCAGCTCTCCGTGCCACGCTTCGACTGGCGCCAAAAGTCGACGTTGGACGGATGGACAACGGCGATTCATCTGGTCTACCAGACACCCCAAATTGGCCCGTCCATGTTGGTATCCCAACAGGCACCGACCGCGCGGCTTCGCCGGCTTTGCGCAGTTCCTTGGCCGCTTCAGCAGCAACTTTTTTGGCTTCCGCTTCGATGATTTTGGGGTCCGCTCGGACGGCCCTTTTACCATCAACGATCCGGTCATGTTCCAAGGCTGAATGTACGCCCGAGCGCGCAAAGATGCCCTCCATTATGCGAGCCTCGGACTTGGATGTCCCAGCGGTCGTACCCTGGGCGCTGTTTTGCTCTTTGTTGTCGTCTTGGAAATCCTCCACTGATGCCACCCCTGCGACTTTTCTGACATCTTTCTTCTCTGTCTCTTCATCTACGTGCTTAAACGCGTTGGCAGGAGTGGAGCCAGCGTTGGGATGTGCAGCTGCTTGGTCGCGTTCTTCGTCATAGGTCACCTCCGCGTTCTTGAACAGTCTACTAGTCTCCGTTGGCCCTTGCTTCTCGTCACCAAGAGAGAAGAGATCATGCAGGTCACTAAGTTGAAATGTCTGGCGCTGTTTGGGGTCTTTGAGGATTTTATTGGTGAGGAACTGTTTGAAGATCTGGCGATGGTAGATCTTCTCCTCGATAGTGCCCGCAGTCATCAATCGGTAGATGGTGACTTCCCGGTTCTGTCCAAGTCGCCAGGCTCGCTCCCGTGCTTGCACGTCTGTCGACGGATTCCAATCCGGATCGTAGATGATAACCCGGTCTGCCCCGGTTAGGTTAACTCCCAACCCTCCTACCTTGGTCGTCAGAAGAAATACATGTAGTTTTGGGTCTGAGTTGAATTCATCCACCATGGTCTGTCGGTGCTGAATCGGTGTGCCACCGTCCATCCGGCGGTAATTAAAGCCGGTCAATGATCTCACGAACTTTTCCAGGATGTCCAGCATTATCCGATGCTGTGCGAATAGTAGCGTCTTATGCCCCGTATCTTTCCAGAGCTCAAGTAATGCTTTCACCACTTGCATCTTGCCAGATTTGACAGGATTGCCATAACCCGATTGGTGAGATGCGAGCTTGTGGTTCTGAAGGTCAGGATGGTTGCAGATTTTACGTAGAATATCAACTCCGTACAGAACCTGTCTCCGTCCGTTGAGAATCGACTTCATTTCCTCGGAACCAAGGAACGCTTCGTACGCGAGTCTCTGGGGCTTTGTTAATTTGCAAAAGAGCACCTGCTCGCTCTTCTTCGGGAGATCGGCCGCCACATCCACCTTAAACCTCTGTAAGAGATAAGGGCTGATAGCATCTTTGAGCGTCTCTGCACACTTTGCAGCAATCTGCACTTGCAAATTCGATGCATTTGCGTAGCCGCCTTGGCGGATGGGGAATTCAAACTGGTTCCGAAAGTTGACGAGTGTACCCAAACGCATTGGGAAGACAAAGTCGAACAAGGACCAAAGCTCCGTGAGGTTATTTTGCATTGGAGTGCCCGACAGGATGATCCGATGTGGCGTCCGAAGCTCCTTACAGTAAATGGTGATTGCGGTGTTCGGGTTCCGTATTTTGTGCCCTTCATCGAGAATCGCATATCCCCATTCCACTGGGATAAGGAGAGACGCGTATGTTTGTAGCCCCGAGTAAGTTGTAACCAGGACATGTCCTTCCTCCAGAACCCGCTTGACTATCTTTCTTGCAGCCTTGGAGCCCTTGGTATTGCCACTAGGACCCCTAGAATCCCACATCCGGGAGGTGAGCGCGTCTTCCCTACTACTTTCACTTCGGATGTTTACCATTCCACTTCCAGACGTATGGAGGATGGAGACACGAAATGGAGGCCACCAACGATGAAACTCATTAACCCACTGCTTCATAACGGTAGCAGGGCATACGACAATAACAGGTTTGGTTAATTTCTTGCTGTAATGGAGTCCGGCCAAGAATGAAATCACTTGAATCGTCTTGCCCAGCCCCATTTCGTCGCCAATTATCCCGCCCACCTCTTGCTGGTGTAATTCCCAGAGCCATTGCACGCCCGTTTTCTGGTAGTCAAATAGGCATGGATATATGTCGCCAGGAATACGGTATCCGTTAGTATATGATGTGTCTGGAACAGAAGGGTGTGGCATGAACCATTCTTCTCGGTTGTGACTCCCATCGTTGTCAATGAGGTCATCATCATGGTCCACGACGTGTTCATCTGACCTGAGAGCGCGTTCTCGAGCCTCTCTTCTGCGGCTGACCCAATTCTGGAGTCGAGATTGATATAGTCTCTCGTTTCCATCATCCACTCCGCTAAAATCCTCGGTGCCATCCTCCTCCTTGGCTACCTTCCGGCGGGTAGCAACAGACTTCTTCGCTGGTGACTCATCAGGGACGAAGTCTTCTTCGTCCTCAGACAGAGATATGGCTTCCTCTGACGCCACGTAACTGGCAGAATCATCCTGGTTTTCTGAAGGCACGTCATCCTCGGCGCTGACTGGTGAAGTATCCCGATCTAGTAACCTGGTAGGTCCTTCTGCATGCTCCAGCTTTCTTCGTTTTTTGCGGTGGTCGACCGCTGGTTCCTTCGTCTTGCTCACTTCATCAAATCCGAAACCAGGTCGTTGAAGGATACGGTGCGACACAGCCGGTTTTCCCTTCAACTGCTCCAGGACCTCCGTTTCATCTCTTTCGTCCTCGGCATCAATCAGTGCATCCTTGAGGCTTGCAAAGGGACCTTCTGTCGAGCCAGCACTCATTTGAGAGAAAGGCGTAATCTTTCCGGTCCGAATAAGATAGTCCCTGCGAGATTCGTTTGGCATTCGCGCTGTTCCAGTTGCCAGGGTTCCATGTTCTTGTTGTCTCTGGTCAATACGTTGCTGTATCTCTTCCAAGTCCTTTTCAAGAGAGGAGATACGCGACTCCAGGTTCTCTATCTCATTTTGTATCCGCACGCGAGCCGAGGTACCCACTGGCTGGGCCGCTCGTTGGTGCAGCTTTAGAATCTGCTTTTCGAGTTTCCTGTGTAAGATACAAATTAGTATTACTTCAAAGAGCTAAAGGGACGGCTACATCCATACTCTTTCTCGTGACGGGTTCGTTCCAATCGTCTGTTGTCTCGTTCATCGGCTTGTTCCATGAGTAACCTATCCGCCTGTTGGAGTCAGTTTTGGAACTAGTTAATTCCCATATCCAAATAACGCGAAGTACCTGACGAGAGATATCCCTCTCAAGATCACCTTGGTCGCGAACATCCGCCTGAAGCTCCCGTAGACGACTCGCCTCATCGGTATCCGTCAAAACTGTCGGCATGTTTTCCCGAGTTGCTTGATCTAATGGCCCTGAGGGATCTAATACGTCGCTCTTTTGTTCCCCTTCCCGCTGGCCCTGACTCATTGGAGATCCTGCCCTATTATCGCTGTCCATGATGAATATGAAACGTTGCAGGTTTCTGGAGAAATAGACAGTGTACTGCTATGGATATGGTAACAGACAGGCTCGTAGACAGTCAGAGGCCCGTACAGCGTGGAGTCTAGGTTATCCGTTAGGCATCTAACGGGTGGCACGCCGGCGAAAAGCAGATCTAGATCTGAGGTATCTTGGCCGGCAAACCAAGTCTTTCACCTCTCTATTGTTGCCACAGATGTCTAGATGAATTAGCCGCGATATATTTCTGAATCTATCAGATATATTGATATCCACGGAGAGTTCAGGCAGATTCAGACTCGACGTGCAGAGAGGACAGGAGGCAGCGCTGATGGAGAGCGAGCGAAATCTGACGGCAGAAAGATTGGGAGGAGTCGCCGCCAGACTCACCGCCAATGTATTAATCATCCGCTGGCACGTGATTATTCCTCTGGCACATTGACGCCATCTCCTAGAGACAGTTAGACAGTTCGGTTCAGTATTAACCTGCATCTGAACTCAGGAGAACCAGATAGTAGCTTGTGCTGCAGTCCTTCCATGGAAACAGATCAGACGGGACGTATATCCATAAGGATGTGCGATGTGACATCTCATCGGTGGACCCCTTACCATTAGTCCCAGTGAGCAAAATATATATCCACCCAAAACCCGGGACAACACTTCTTGGCGCGGTCTATTTATTAACACAGATCCCTGCATCAGACCTAAGGAAATACCGTGGACCGTCAGCTTGGTGTAGAGGTCATCATCATATGTAAACATTGCCTCAGAGATATTAAAACCGGAGTCGCGATTCGCATCGAGATCATCGAATACCAACATGACCTCTTCGAAATGACGGGAAGGCGTTGACCTATTCGCTACCTACGTTTGTATCCGCATTCGAGAACCAAGAAAATAGCAAGGGACACTGGGCAAAGTATCGTCCATTAGTAGGAGATATCGTCCGTGTCGCCGGCGCGGCACTCGCGCAGAACCTTCCTGGAGTTAATTCACTAAGTACGCGAGAACCCGAAACAATAATACGGCAACAGATTTAAACCAGTAGATGGCACTCATGAATAGGCAATGCCTATATATTCAACTATCAAACCTAGTCATCAGAGGAAATGTACATGCAGATAAACACAATACCTTATCAGGCCTCCGTGGACCGAACAGTTTTAACGCAATTCCCACAGGAACAGGAACAGTCCACGAATCAGCTCAAAATAATGGATACCACCTACTCATACTTCGCCCATGGGAGGCTAAATGTTCCTACCCAATCCTCTACTTCCTTCCGTAAAAGCACAATGTCAGGGAATTCCTCTCCCTCGCCCAGATACTCCAGGAAGGCCTTAACGCTGGCTGGGTTCTTGACTCCCTTGGCGTCTGCGCTTTCTCGAGCCATCTTGTCCAGCTTCTGAGTGATGATAACCGCCCGGTCAACTATCTCTGCTACTCGCACGAAATCCTCTGGCTGGAACCCACGAGATGTCATGGCTGGCGTCCCTAATCGTAGACCGCCGGGTTTCAATGCTGACTTGTCCCCTGGGACGGTGTTCTTATTGCTGGCGACGCCACACAGCTCCAACACACGCTCTACACGAGCTCCGTCGACCCCGCGGTTCTTCAGATCCACCAGGACTAGATGGTTATCCGTGCCACCAGAAACAATGTTGTATCCCAGGCCACCGTTGCTGGTGGAGTTGCCCAGTCGTGTTGCCAGCGCTTTAGCGTTGGCAAGGACCGTTTCCTGATACACGCGGAAGTTTTTGCTCTGGGCCTGTTTGAGCGCAACCGCCAGTGCGGTAATGGTGTGGTTGTGAGGACCACCCTGGTGTCCCGGAAAGACAGATGCGTTGATAGCGTTTTCCAGCCCGTACATTTCCTTGTTGCCCTTTTTGTCCACCCGGCGGACACCCTTGCGGTAGAAAATCATAGCACCACGCGGTCCACGCAAGGATTTGTGAGTAGTGGTTGTGACAATGTCAGACTGCGGAAATGGGGATGGGAGGACATCGGCAGCCACCAATCCTGAGATATGTGCCATATCGCTCAGTAAATATGCATTGATCGAGTCAGCAATTGCACGCATCCTGGGATAATCGATCAACCTGCTGTATGCCGACGTTCCCGCAATAATGAGCTTAGGTCGGTACAGAAGTGCCAGTTTCTGGAGCTCGTCGTAGTCGATGAGGCCTGTGGACTCATTTAGTCGGTAAGGTAGCGTTTCAAAGTATTTCGAGATGAAAGAGATCTTCTTCGTTGGCGTCTGATAACCGTGTGAAAGGTGTCCACCATGGGGCAAGTCGAGTCCCATCAGACGGTCGTGAGTATCGAGGATAGCGGAAATTGCATACAGGTTGGCCGGTGAGCCAGAAAGTGCTGGCAACAATCAGTCTTGTCCGCAATCTCTAAGAATTGGGATCTTGCGATAGAAGAACTCACGTTGTACGTTCACACCCCATTCCTCGGGATCCAACCGGAACGTCTCCAAAGCACGCTGTTGACATAGCCTCTCCATCTCGTCGATATACTGGTTACCTCCATAGTATCTCGCTCCGGGATATCCCTCGGAGTATTTGTCTGATAACGGCGATCTTTGTCAGCGTAGAATCATGTTGTAGGTGGATCAAGGACGGACTTTGCATTACACTGCCCAGCGCCTCCAAGACAGCTTGCGACGTGAAGTTCTCGGAAGGGATAAGATTGATGAAGTGCTGCTGGCGATTCTTCTCCTGTTGTGGCATTAGCCGGTAAGCGCCCTCTACAAACCCCAGAGAAAGCCAATGGCACTGCACGAAGCGCTAAGACAACGGACCTTCTCCAAGATATTGTAAACCGCGGAGTCGGAGTCTTCGAGGTGTGCGGAGAGCAACTGGAGGGAGCAAGCATTGACGTTAGCATCCGTCGCGTATACTGAAGAAAGAAGCCCGTATGTCCATACACTCTGCTGGGTATCATGACTTGAAGAGGAGGCATTTCTCCGTTGAAGGGTGGCCCCGAAGCAGTCGAGACGATACCTGCCAGTGAGGACGGATGAAGGTCTGGCGGAGGCCCCAGACAAGGGAATCAACCGCGATGCCTGGCGCGAACAACGATTCAGGGACATTGTGTCTCCCGGACCCAGCAAGATGACTTTTATCTCGGGAAGAAGAACGGAAAGAGAGGAAGAAAGAGGGGTGCCAGCCACGGGCAAGTCGACTAGACCTGCGCTGATGCAGCGATAGTAACGGCCGCGGAGGACGATAACCTCATTCTCGTTGCCCGCGGAAAGCTACCGGCGCTATCCCATTTTCAGCAGGAGGCACGTGCGCACAGTCAGTCCCTTTTTTTTTTTCTCTCCGCCGGTTCCTTTTCCTACCTTTCCTTTCTCTTTTTCCCTCTTCATCACACAACTAAATCCAAGATGAAGAGATGGCGTGTTATCTTTTTCAGCACTCGTTGAGCGCTGGCCCTTTCGGGCTGCACCCACGGGCGATGCTGACATGCCCTGCGCCCAGTCACCATCCAATTAGGGACAATTTGAAACTATCTGATTGGAGACGTTGTGTGTGTTGTCCTGGCAGGAGTTCTGGAGTTTTACAGTAATGCTATTGGAGGCTCTGGGTTTGAAATGAATTTGGTGTAACTAGATTCAGGTACATAGCTACAAATGCAAACAGGAATAATCAGCGTGGATCCATCGTTGCTGGACGTTAACAGGTTGACAATGAAAGCTGAAAAAGGACGATTAAGCCTTGCCCCGACAACTCAAGTTCGACACGAATATCAACAGCTTCTCTGTCACCATCATTCTTCGTATGTAAACCTCGACGTATTCACCATTTCACCTGCTGGCGTGCTGTCATTGTCTCCGCTACTTCCGTCTCCGGACAGAATCACTCGGCAGCAAACAAACAAGGCCTGATCCGTGTCATTTATAAGAAGGTCACCGATATCCCCGACAGTACCGGTTACCTGTTCTTCCTCCCCTCAACCAGGTCATGAATGTGCGAATGCCGCTGTTGCCCGGCCATTTATCACCCGTTCACAGGGGACCGTCGGAGTGGAGGCATCGACGATAAGATAGATACGCGACATGGCATGGCTGCGATGCGACACGCTGCGCTGGAAATCCTGGGGATCGGGATCGGATCCAGGTCCCGCTTGGTACAAGATATATAGCTCTATCCGTTATATTCGACGGCGAATGTAATGGGATATTCAGAGGTCGCCGCAGATGATGACGGCGAAGGAGATCAGGCAGATGCAGAGGGGTATGTAGACGACGCGATCCATGACTGTTCGTGATGTACAGAGGGGGTTCCCTGGATTCTGAGATATACTCTCAGAAAAGAGAGTGGCGTGCCACTGGACAGAGTGGTCAGTATGTAGTTAGTAAATGGTAGTTTAAGTGAGTCGGGATGAAAGACAGCTGTACAGACGACGGGCGCCTTCTTTGTCATCACCTGATCATCATGAGGAGAGACGCGGCTCTCACTAGGATTAAATAATATAGGGCATGTGATGCAGGGACTGGAGTTCGACCCCGAGCGCCCTCGTGTTTTTCCCTCTGTCTCGCCACGGTTACTCCGTCGACGCGATCTGTGGTTGTTGGACCGCTTGGTGTTGCATCCACAACACACCCTCGGATGAATTCTTATGCCCCAGCATGCTGCATACGTCAGTATGGGAGGACGAAAGTTCACTAGTTACCAGGACCGGTGCAAGCCATGAAGAACGGCGTTGCTATAATAAGACGCCTGCCAGTCCCTTCCAGCCTCCGGCAGTCAACACAAGCTTTTCCCATTCCCAGTCCGCCATTAAGTAACAGTGCATCTTGCACTTTCGGGATATTCGTGAGATTCGTGGATCTTCAGGTCTAGAAGATACATCAGTGGCGACTCGTTCGCGATCCATTCTCAGCCTTCTCCACTGCTGCCGCGTACAGTGCCACGCACTGGGCGACGTCCTCGCATCCCTATCTCGGATCAACAGGGCTCAATCAATCACATTCCATCGTCCACCCCGGCCTGGCTGTGCTGTAACAAGGGCGAAGCAAGCGCGCCGTTTGTATACGCAAGCCCCCTGCCAACTGCATACGCGGCCTCTTCAACCCATGTTTAATCCCCTCGCTTCCAGCCACAACACCTGCGTTTCTACGGAGAACAGGACTCTCGCTCTTTAGACCGGCTGCTGTTGTCATCTCAACCAAGTATCCAAAGGGTCTTGGCTAGTCCATCGCTCATTGATTTGTTTTTGCTTCTTTCGGGGTTCGATTGGCAATACACTCGTTCGCGCAGACTGTTGCAATAGCTAGCTCCTAGCTTGGTGATCCGCCATGCCGTCTTTCACTGGATACGCCCTGGCGGCTCTCGTTGCTGCAGTTCCATTCTCATCTGCTCAGACTTCGACCAAATGCAACCCGCTGAAGGGTATATCCTCATTACCTCACGTTGTTGTCTTTTGCTCCCGGGCTTAACTAACATTGTCTTTATTCCTCCGCAGAGTCTTGTCCGCCAGATGGAGGGTTGAACCAGTATAACTTCTATAGTGATTTCACCCAGGGTGATTCAGCCCTTGATGGCTGGACGACCACTGCCGGAAAAGTAACCACCAATTCAAAGGGCGCTGTGTTTACAATCAACAAGCAGGGTGATGCACCGACTATCCAGAGTGAATTTGCCATCTTCTTCGGCGAACTCGAGGTTAAAATGCAAGCCGCTCCGGGGACAGGCATCGTCAGCTCGCTTGTGTTTGAATCTGACGACCTTGATGAAATTGACTGGGTATGTGAAATCAGAGGAGAAATCTGCCTTGCGTGCCCAGCTAACTTGCCACGTACAGGAAGTGCTTGGGGGTGACACCACTCAAGTTCAGAGTGACTACTTTGGCAAGGGTAACACAAGCACTTACGACCGAGCCACCTTTATCAATGTGAACAGCCCCCAGACTTCTGTCCACACGTATTCTGTCGTCTGGACCTCCGCTTCCATTGTTTGGTATGTCGATGGCAACTCTGTGCGGACTCTCCAGTATGCCGATGCTGTCGGTGGCTCCAACTTCCCGCAGACGCCCATGCGCATCAGGATTGGCATCTGGGCCGGTGGTGACCCCAGCAACGGTGAAGGTACCATCGAATGGGCCGGTGGTGAGACTGATTTCAGCAAGGCTCCGTTCACCATGTACGTCGAATCAGTCAAGGTCATCAACTACAACCCGGCCTCTACCTATACGTACACGGACCAAACAGGCTCGTACCAGAGCATCAAGGCTTCGAACTCGTCGACTACCAGCGGCAGCTTCTCCGCGTCGAGCTCGGATGAGCCTTCTTCCTCCAGTACATCAAGCTCATCCTCGTCCTCAACCTCCAGTACGTTGCAAAGCTCCTCCACCTCCGCGTCCAGCACGGCCTTCTCCAGCTCTACCTCCACATCCAGTACGTCGAGCCCTCCTCCTTCCACTTTCAGTAGCTCGACCATCATTTCCTCTCCATCCACCTTCAGTACCTCAGCATCTCCCCTCCAATCCACTTTTAGTTCCTCGATCGCACCCTCCCCTTCCTCCACTCCCAAGATTTCGAGTTCATCCTCCACCGCTGATGCATCAAACTCGCCTTCCCCTACAGATACCTCGGGCTCTTCCTCCGATTCGCCTTCCGCATTGGCGGCATCTGGGTCCCTCGCAAGCTCGGGCGCCAGCAGCACGGGCCAAACGTCTTCTGGTGCCTCCGCCGTCAGCCTGGGTGGCTCTTTCATGTTGCTGACCTTGATCACCGGACTGTTTAATATCTAAATGGTTCTTGACTCAGGCTCGGCTTTAATGCGTCTATTGGTTAGTTATATCATCTATTGGCTGCAATGAAATGAAATGGTTAAATGGATACTGCACGATCTAGGAATTATTGTCACGTTTCGTTGCTTTTCTCATATGCTACCCTGGCTTACTCAAATAATGTTGTCTGCATTGCTCTCCTGTTATCTGTCTTCCTGTTCTCGGGGACGAATACATGTACGTATTATCTTGTCGAAGGGATAGCAGAATTCGGATTCTCTTTGAAATACAAAGCTCCCGGTGCCCGGCTTGTTCAAGGACAAAGAGCGGTGGAGAAAGAATAATCACGCCTTAAACTGCGGAGTACATGCTCAGCCGCAACTAGCTCCGACTTTGCCGCATCTTCAAGGTGGATACCTGTTGGAACTTGGAAGACAAGTTGTCGATAACTTTATTGAATATCCTCGATTCATTGATGATTGTTCTTGACAAGACTCTATTCTCTCCAGTTAAGATCTTGGGCTAAGAGGTTAAAAGGCCATCGAAACTCGCAAAGACTCGGAGGGTGGCACCACCAAATTCCAACCCCACCGTTTCTTCCAGTCCGGTGATACCTAGTATACTCCATGCGTAAAGGCAGCAAAAATTCCCCGACTTCAAAAAGGCAGAACCCACGACCTTGGGATGGTACTGCAATCCTCTGATCTGCCACTGATCTATCAAGTGAACTTTACGTCATGCATACGTGCCAATATACTCGCCAGACAGGTGGGAGAAGCTCGCATGCAAGGGTGTTCCAGGAATCGAACTGGTCAGGCTGGCTGCTCTAGCTAAGGGGAGAGCTAGTTGGACAGCTGGTATTCAGTGCGTTGCCATCTAGAGCTTATCTCTGGGAAGGATGAAGAGAGTAGCGGACCTTATCGACCGGTCGTTGTATACCTCTCTGACTATGATCCACGCCGAGCAGAGACTTCCGTCAAGCTGGGGGTTGCCAGCTCCGAGAATCAGGCTTATGTATTATGGGCATACGCATGAAGTAGGCCCGAATTATCCAAGTACTGTGCGGAGGTAATGAATAAACCAGAAAGACAGGAAGGGAAGGGTGTACACTGCACGAAGCTATAATACACTTCAAAAAGATGTGACATTCCAATCCGCTAACATATTTTGCTTTCTAACAAAGCGAACTTCTTCGGTAAGCCGATTCGTACATATTAGTGTCCGCCAGAGCCTGGACAGACCATACGGGAGATGACATATACCCTCGCCATTGAAATCATAAAATATTCCAAGATACCAGTAGTCTATCGTTGGTGTTGGCCATTCGGCGACACTGCATGAGCTGTTCCACGGCTGCGGTGGTCTGTTAACCGGCTTTTGCCTCGGCTTCTATCGAAAGCTCCAGGCAATACATGCTGAAAATGGTCTGATGGTCGACAGTTTCAAAGTACTGGATTTTAGATCAGTACATCCCGTATCGGGTACGCGGTATCATGCAGTGATAAATGAGCATCTTTCTTCGCAAATTCAACCTAGCGAGTAGCGTTCCACTTGCATACCGTCCCCGTTGGGTTCACAGGGTGACGCTTCCTGAAAGCTATATGCGTGTCCACTGGATCACCAGACATTTCCCGCTGCACCATATCCAAAAGTTCCCGGCCGACAGTCCGGAACTCGGCCTCGATTTTGTGGATGAGGGGTTGACTGCGGAAGTCTACACGGCTGACAATCTTGGGTATGTGTAGGTCAATGCTTACCTCGGACAGACCTTGAATCTTCCGAAGAGGCGCAAGGTTCCACTCCAGAGTCCGGAGGACTTCACCTGGGTGACGCTTGATGTAGTAGAAAAAGGGTAGGCCAGCCGACAAATGAAGGCGTAGTTGCTTCAGCTTTGCCCGTCCAGGAGCAAAGCAGTCCACCAGGACCTGAAGACAATCCTGGAAAGTGAATTGGGGACAGTATGTGGAAGTCCCATAGTCCGACGAACGAGGAGTGCATACATGGAGATACCCCGTGAGTTCAATGGACAAGTCGAGGTATTTGATCTCGCGAAACACGGACGGTAGTGAGCGAGAGTACGGCAGGAATTTGCTATTGAAACAGTAGATGCCATGGTAGGCTATCGAGATGCTGTACATAGCCGCACCGTACCACTCAGCTACCAGCTCTCGGTATATCGTTCGGCATGTGCGAAGAATCGCCGGGCAGCATGGCGCGCCGTCCCGTCTGAGAGGAGACCGACGGTAGTTGGAAAACCACGTCGGCACGGGAAGATCAGGGATGAGATACTGGTATATCTGCACGCGCAGTTCCACCGGAAGGCGTAAGAACGGGAAGCTTGTCGACGGAGGATTCGGCGTCTGGGGGTCTTGGTTTCGTCGCCTGGACATCGTGATCCTGGGACAGCGAGGGATCAGTATGGAGTACCAAGGTACATACAGCGGAGAACACAGCGTACTTACAGCCAACATGGTTATCACAGCCTGCAAGCATGAGCGATCCGGACATGGAGAACTTCCACGAGGATTCCAGTCTCTACTGCAGCATTGAAGCGGCAGCGCCGGCAGTCGAAGGGCCTCTGAGTTGGCCCTTTCATCACGTGTTGTTCACCTCGAGTTCGTATAGCGGCCGCTGCAGATCTGGTTTGATGTTGACAGTAGCAGCAGTTCGTCACAGGTTGTTCAATAATAATGTCGTCCTGCTGCAAGAGCTAGGTTGGGTTGACAGTGCAATATCCACTCCTCATGCCCCGCGGAATGCGACTGGTCTAATTAACCCTTCGGGGGCATCTGCATTGGCCTGGGATTTTTGGTCTCGGCCGCCATTGTCAGTAATACCAGGTATGTGTCCACTGTCCACCCGTCAAAGAGAGGCGGCCTGCACACCGTTCAACTTCCTGACCCTTTCTAGGCAGCAGAGTTCCCCCGCTGGGTGGTGCCGTGGAAAGTCGCTTTCGGTTGACCGTGAAACATGATCCGAGTCGGATGGGCGCATTCCGGCATTGCAAGAAGAGAGAGAGAGGGAGGCATCACCCGAGATGCTCTGATGGAGCCATGAATCCGACCAGGGGAAGTGGCCTCACCGTCATTCCTGCCCGTCAGTCTTAATCTGCACGTCGATCCATAACGCTGCGCCCGGGACCTGGTGGTGTGCTCGCCGTATGCCAATCGACGACCGATAAATACTAATGGCTGGCCGCTCTGTTCTTCCTCTCCTCTAAGCCTGCTTTGCTTCTCTTGCGACGGTAGCGTCAACATGGGCAATTCGATGACTTCTGAGCTGGCGTTTGCTTTCGCCAGCCTCTCGCCTACAACCGTCGCTGCGGGATTCGCTGCATTCCTTGTTCTGTCGGTGCTGTTCAATGTGCTGAAACAGATCCTGTTCAAGGACCCCAAGAGACCGCCTGTCGTGTTCCATTGGTTTCCGTTTGTGGGAAGCACTGTTACCTACGGTAGACAGCCGCTGAAGTTCCTGCAGGACTGCAAAGAAAAGGTAAACATCGGCCGGGAGAACCAGACGATGAAAACGTCATACTGATTGATCCATCTGACAGTACGGCGATGTCTTCACCTTCATCCTGCTCGGCAAGCCGACGACCGTCTGTCTTGGGGCCCACGGAAACAACTTTGTCCTGAATGGAAAACAGCTCGATTTGGCCGCCGAGGATGTGTACTCGCCATTGACCACGCCGGTTTTTGGGTCGGATGTCGTGTTTGATTGCCCTCCTGCCAAGTTTATCCAGCAAAAGAAGGCAAGGCTTCATGATGCATAATCCCAGTCGTCTGCTAGGTTCTGACTTCGTGGTTTCCGAGCAGTTCGTGAAAGTCGGCCTCACTCCCGATGCCATGAGATCATTCGGTCGGTTAATCGCATTGGAGACGCAAGAATTCATCGCATCGCACCATGATCTCCAAGGCAGCGGAGGTATCCTGGACGTTCCCACGGCCATGGCGGAATTGACCCTCTACACCGCTTCTCGATCGCTTCAGGGAAAGGAGGTTCGGAACCAGCTTGACTCTACCTTCGCAGACCTCTTCCACGATCTCGACATGGGCTTTACACCGATCAACTTCATGTTCCCATGGGCACCGCTGCCTCGCAACCGCGCGCGCGATCGGGCACACAACAGAATGGCCCAGATTTATCTGGACATCATCCGCAAGCGGCGGCAGGCCGGTCCTGAATCGAAGGACTCGGATGATATGATCTGGAACTTCATGTCATGCAAATACAAAGACGGTCGGCCAATTCCGGACAAGGAAATAGCGCATATGATGATTGCGCTGTTGATGGGCGGTCATCATTCATCTGCGGCAACGATTTCCTATGCACTTCTGCAACTCGCATCGCACCCTGCGATTGTAGAAGACCTCTACCAGGAACAGCAGCGTGTTCTGGGTCCCTCACTTGAGCTGACCTACGACGGTCTCCGGGACTTGACCCTGAATCAATTCGTGATCAAGGAAACCCTGCGTCTTCACAACCCCATCCATTCGATTCTGCGACAGGTCAAGCGACCAGTGGTCATGGAGGGCACACCCTACGTAATTCCCCCATCTCATGTCGTCCTGGCGTCCCCTGCCAGCAGCGCCATCGACCCTGCTTACTTCCCGAACCCACTGAGCTGGGACCCGCACCGCTGGGAAAGCAAAGCGGCGCAACACGAAATTGGCGAGGATGACGATGACGAAGATGCCAAGGGTAACAAGATTGGCAAGGGCGCTAACAGTCCGTATCTCCCGTTTAGCGGCGGAAGACATCGTTGTATCGGCGAACGCTTTGCATATCTGCAGCTGGGTGTGATCCTGGCCATTTTCGTTCAGAATTTCAAGCTGCGGAATCTCCCTGGCGTCCAGGGGGCCCCGGAGACCGACTACTCTGTAAGTTCATCCTTCTTTTTATCGGACATGTTCACTGTTTTACGGTTTCTGACATGCACAGTCTCTATTTTCTCGGCCCCTGGCTCCGGCAAAGGTGGTCTGGGAGAGACGGGATCGGTCGAAGACAGCATGAGGGTACTCTAATGTGTATTGTTAATTAATCGGGGCTGGAATGGAAACTTTAGAAATGTGATTCCATTGATCGTTATTCGTTTTTTTCTTTGTTCGCACGTCTACTCATACTCCCCAGTTCAGTGGGAATCAGCTGCGTTGCAACGCCACGACTTACAATCTCCCATCCGCCCGATTATGCCGTCATGTCCGACGTGAAATGTGATGAACGTCGACGTAGACCTTGGTAACGCTCGGTTGCCGGACGTCATCCTGGACACCTACACTATGGATACGATTCTGGGCCCGCTCGCCAACTTGGCATTTTCTGTCGCCTGTCCCGCCTCCGCAGTCTGGCAGAAGAACAAACCATGTCGATGATTGACTTACGACAGCTCATACCAACGTGTACCTGCTTCCCTGACCTTGCTATCAGGGGTGCATCTATACAGGAATAGCGAAGCTCTAAGAGCAGTGAGATAGCGTGAAGAGAGGTGCAATGCAACGTACGTAGGCTGGCGCTAGGACGTAGGGGCTTCCCCGAACTGAAGATTCCAATTTCTTCGGGATGTAGTTCCAACGCGCTCTAAGCGGTACCATGAAGTTCGTCATGTATCTGCAAAAGGAATAATCGATCAAATTGATGGTGTTGAGACCAGGACCCCCTTCTCCTTTACTGCCACGCGCCTTCTTTGGCAAACCAACCTCCCCAGTTCTCCATAAAAAATCCTCGCGTGTCTCTGCATACCTCAGCCTAATTGTATCGCGTTCCGCGCTGCTTAGTCTCCTTCGCTGCAGATCTCCGGCGTAGCCGTCGTGAATGTTTCTTGGCCAGCATACACAGCGCGAATGCTTGGTACCCATGCTGAACTCCATCTACCAGTATCTTCCCGTTGTCATTGTATGGGAGGAACTCATGAGCTCGTAAACGCGATCCTAGAGGCAGGTGGGATGCGCACACACGCGGGAATCAAGGGGAGCTGGAGAAGCTGTAGTGAGAAGAGAGGAGAAAGAGAAAGACAGATAGACCAAAACACACCACGAGACTGTAGCTTAGCTAACACCTAGGCCAATGCTACTACACACGATACGAATACCTTGAATGAAGAACTTAACTGTCACGGCAGCGAAAAACCGCCGAAGCTCTAAGCGCCGAAGCTTTTGAGTATTTCGGTTCCCTAGTGAGGGGTCAAGCTTATCCATCGTCTCTCATTAGTCCGAACCCATCTTTCGAAGCACTAGCGATTCCTGGTAAACCCTTTTGTAGCCTATCCTGTAAGGACCATTTCTATCCTACCGGCATGTCGCCCCGAAGGAGTCATGCTGTTCCGTCCAGTGAGGAACCCGCGCCTCTTACAGCGAGTTGCCGGGATACAATGCTTAGCCACCCTCTCCGTATCCAGTATCCAACATGACCTATTGGCGGAGCTTGGCTCCCTCTGCTAGAGTACAGCGAAGAGAGAACTCGGCCATCGCTTCGAGATATAAGTTTGACAAGGATCGTAATAAGCCCACAGTTGCGAGCCATCATGAGAATCTGAACTAGTCAATTTAAGGCGAGGGCATGGACCTCACCCAAGACTTGCACTGGAATCAAACATAAATTTTCATGTTCACGGGTTCGTCGATGCCGGTGTATCCTCAATCCAAAGGACACATACTTCACTGCGCTGGCCTAACACTCCTTCAACTCCGTGAAGACCATCCTCTCGCACCCGGTAGGGATGACCAGAGAACCACACCTCCGTTAATCCCCTAGCCGGATACCGGAAGTAAACGAACCCAAAGGCTGGATCTCCGGCACGGCCGCCTTCCAGCATTGGCGATGCACACCCCACACATTCGTCTGCAGGGGCTGGATCCTCATCCATGGCAAGGGACTCGGGCAGCTTATTACCAGATATTGGCGGAACGCATGCAAGTTTCCCGTGGTCTGGGTTAAGAATTCCTGGTGCTCGTGCTCCCATGGGCACAAACAGCGTCAAAGGCATGAGCTAGTGTGATATTGATCCCGCGCTCCGACAGCACTCACTCCTTCTCGTTGACTAGACTGTCGCTTCTTTGGTGATAATCGAATCCTACGGTTTATCCTTTTAGTATTTGATATCCGGACGCCGCTGTTAGAGGTCACGTGGGTTTTGCCTCGGTTGACCGCCCTCGCTTGCCTGACACTAAAATAGTTAGACCAACATAGATAGAGATACAATACAAGTTGATCCAACAGCAGCACCCCTGATCCACTTCAAGTTCCTAAGTACACGTGATCGTGTATCACGTGTGCACAAATGGTTTTCTCGTCCGCAGGCCTTTACGAAGACCAGCGGTTGCTCTGAATCAAGGCTACACGCATGTTTCCCCTTCAATCTGCATTCTTGCGTGCATCTGTAAGCGCATCTAGTTATCTCGATCCGTATCCATCTTACTCGAACCCTTCGAACCCTTCCTAGCCTGACCTGCGCGTCCCCGACTCGCAAGCCTCGCAGTTCTAACCGCTCAAAACACTCTGGAGTTGCACGAGATACACGAGATGGCCTTTCGAGGAACCAGACGCCAAGGCCCAGCGCAACTGGAAGCACAGGATCCTGGGAAAAATGGGACATCCCAGAACGCCAGTCCTCAAATGACTGAAATTGAAGGACATGTCGAAGAGCTTGTTGATGAAGTGAGAGCTGCGGCTAGGCAACCTTTGGGCGCGACCGAGAACACACCAGCGCCAGACTCCAATGCCGCCAGACCAGATGATAGTGACGATGCGGGCGAAGACCTTGATGCGTTGATACAAGCTGAGGAACGACGCTTAGAGCGACTGGCCAAAGAGGTCAAATTGGCTGACCTCCGAAGACGGACTGCCGCAGCTGAGGCTAACATTGCGGGCGCACGTATCGGACTCAACCATACCGCAATTGACCAGGTCAGCCTTGAGACACGTTCAGTGGCATCACAGGACTACCAAATCGACCCTGCGAACCCAGACCTTCAAGTGCTACCAATAAACCGACAACCTTTACCACCGCAGGCAAGCTTAGTGCCAGGGGAAATAACCAGAACCGTGCACGTTGATGACCGAACCCCACCGAATCCAGTTAACATGGCCATATTCACTGGGAAAACCATCGGTGAATACAACGATTTCATCAACCAGTTAGAGGCACACTTCAACAAATATGAGCACTACTATTCAGTGGAGAAGCGCAAGGTCGCACTTGCAGTTTCTTACCTGCATAAGAGTGTACTTTACCATTGGGTAGAATACACGCATGGGTGGGCGATACAGCGCTCGTGGAAGGAATTCCTTGAATTCTGCCTTCACTGGATTAATGACCACCGCAACCTCCAGAAGGATGCGGCTCAAAAGTTCTTCGACGCAAGGCAGTTAGAGCACCAAAGTGTTCGCGACTTTGCAGCCTACCTTGCAATATGGGAGCGTCAAATGAAAACCCAATTATCAGAAGAACTCCGACAGGAATACTTAAGGACCAGGGTGCTCCCACGAATACGTAGTGAGGCCTTGAAGTACCCGCAGGAACCAGAAACGTATGAGGCTTATGTCTCATACCTTCAAACAATAGAAGATCAACTTCCAGGGCGCAAATTAGCCCAACAGCCCGCAGGAAAGGCGCGGATGGGACGCCCAAATAGTCGTACCCACACTGTGGAGGGCACTGATAATATGGGCCCTACCCCAAAACGTGGAGCACATAAGCGCAATTATGACTCCTATTTGGAGAATAAAAGGAGAGGATCAAAGCCGTGGTGGCAATGGAATGATGAAGAAAACAAGGAGCCGCAACCCAGGGACTCTGTAGGAGCAGGTGCGGACTCATCAAAAAACTAGAATTGCCCATGCTACTAGGGGCTGTGGAGGCATTAGGTATCCCCTCTAGCAGACCCAGTCCATGGGCATTCACTGTCCTCTTGAAGGTTGACACCCCCATGAAGAAAAGAGATGCCTGGACGCTGGTTGATAGTGGAGCGCAAGAAGAATTCGCTAACCAGCGCTGGGCCAAACAACACCTACCACCAAGTGAGGCGCTACCTGGATCGGTAAGCGCACTCGATGATCGCAAAATTACACCATATGGTCAACATAACCTCATTGCATCCATTGTGGACGCGAAGGGCGAAGAGTGCACCTTCAATATCCCAGTGGAGGCAGTTGACATGTACGGTTATGACCTCATATTGGGGCACTGATGGCTACGAGCTCACATTGTAAAGGGGGCGGACGTGCGCTCCCTGCGAAATGAATTGGGTCGTGGTCGAGGGATTTTAGGGATGAATGCACTAAAACGATGCCGCGATACAACGCGGTGCGGAATGGTTTAACAAAGAAACGATATAACAAAGGGACAAATGCAACGAGAATAAAGCTGAACTCTGTACTATACGACGATAACGATACTAGTGAAGCAACTCGAAAACGAAAAGTATGTCCGGCTCTTCGAAACTACCTAGGAGGCTCGCCTTAAGTATCTTTCCGCCACGGAGTTGCCGTCATTTCTTCACCTACACGAGCCTCAGCCGCTCGCTGGCATGGGTCACGTCTCTGGCACCAGTCCTTGACATCCTCCCAGAGCCTTGGCCACCAGTAACGTTCTCGAACATTCTGATAAGTGCTTTCCCTACCACGGTGACCGCTGTCATCGTGTAATGCATGAAGAATTTCCCTTTGTTGTTTGGGGTCATCAACTACTCGCCGCACTGGTTGGTTGGCAGCCATCCGTTTGAATGAATAACCGTCTTGGACCATGAAACCTAATGCCTTAACTCGGAACCGGTGGTATTGGGACGCACTCATTCCCTTTGGCTGTTGCAATGTCTGCAGCCATTCTGCAATCTGAAGGGACTCATCAGACCACTCTTCTTCATTGGTGAGCCAATTAGTCTGTTCCTCTTCACCCCCTTCGTGCCTTTCATTGTCGTCATAATGCGAGGTGTCGTTAACATGGCAGATAAGGTTAAATTGCCTGTCTAGGAACTCCTCCGCATTGCTCCTGTTTTGCTTCCTCCAGTGCTTCTGAGGTGATCGGCTTCCTAGATAGCCCATCTACGGCAGAGTTCTTTGATCCTGACACATGCCGCACAGTAAAATCAAACATTCTGGTCCATGCAGTCCATCGTGTAACTACCGCGCTGGGGATATCGGTAATAGTGCGGTTCAATTGCGCGACCAGCGTAGCAGCATCGGTTCCTAGAATAAAAGGAACCCCATACAGGTATGACCGAAACTTCTTGAAGACCATTAGAACTCCCCGACATTCAAGCTTACCAGCATCATAATGTAATTCTTCTCCAGTCCAAACACCACTTTCATACCGGGTCGGATGCCTCTTCTTCGAGCCGGGTTCCGCCTGCATGAGGGCTGCTCCCCAACCTGTTCCACTAGCATCCGTTGCAACAATGATGGTCCCATCAGTTTTCCGTACCGGGTAATCGATTGACTTTAAGGCTGGGGCTGTTTTCAGAGCTTCTTTGAGTTGATCCATGGCTTCCTGTTGTGCTTGCCCCCATTCAAAAGCTGTTCCCTTCGTTGCAGCGCGTATATCGGTTCAGCTATCTTTGCTAAGTCCTTAATCCATATTTGATAATATACCACGATGCCAATGAACGCCTTTGTTTCCGTGAAGTCTTGCACCCAGGCCAGTCCAGGATCTTCGCCACCTTATTTGCCTCGGGGTGCCGTCCGTTAATACTCGCATACATGCCCGACCACCTTGACCGCAGGTTGCTCCTGTCCAGCCCTGAGTCAAGGTCATCTGCCGGACTAGGCCCAAAGATGATTTGAACGCTGTCATGTCCCTTGAACGAGCATCCAATGGTATCTGGTCATATCCCGAGAACAGGTCTATTACTGACGTTACTGCCATCCCACTATGCTCTTCCGCAAAGTCATCCGCTGAAGGGGGGATGTTGGCATCTTTCAATATGACCCCATTCATCCTCATGCAGCTGTTTATCAGTCGATGCCTTTTCTCACCACCTGGTCCCGCATTTTTTTGGTACCAGGAACCACTTATTTGAGTATGGGCTGAACGCATACTCCAGAACCCTGTTTTCCATCTGCTCCTGGCGCATCTTTGCTGCACCTGGCCTTAGTGCTCTTGGTACTAGGAGCCCCTTCTCCTACCATGGCTCGCGGGGGACTGTCCGTATTACCACTGGCGGGCAGGCCTCTTCGTACACCTGCCCTATTCCCGCGAATGACCAAGCTAGAGCTGTGACGACCCGTCCCACAGTAGCCGCCAGGTCCGGCTCCGGTTTAGCTCCATGACGTCGCCTGTTTACATACTGCGTCTACGCGACCTCCAGTCCTTTTTTTCTCCTTTCTCCTCTCGTGTCTGGTATTCATTGAAAATAGTACTGAATAGCACATGTTGCTTCTTCTTCATCTATTTGTAGTACTAATCGTCACACAATCTACTGAACCAGCGCTGGCTGCAGTTAAGCATCATGTACTGCGCTGCTATAAGTATGCTCGTTGGGCCACGTGATCTACACGGCTGCTGATTAATATTTACATGCTTGCGTACGTGACCTAACACAATGTCCTAATCGTTATAGTAATTGGTTTTTTATAATATATATGCTTTTGGGGGGGATACTGTCCCTATCCTTCTAGATCATGGTCTAGGGTGGAACGCTCGCTTACCGATTACTGTAAAGGGGAGCGTACGTGCGTTGTTCCCTGCAGGGTGTCAGAGCCCTTGCCATGTAGACCAGGACGAGCACGTGAGTTTCCTTATTTGGATTAGCGTGGTGCGTGGATAGGAATACGTCGTCCAGCTTCACGTAGATCTCTTCCCTTTTCCCTCCTCTCCATGCTTGAAGTTCTCGTCGATAGCTGCCTAGATAGTCGAATAGCATCCTATTCATCGTCTAGTTGAGTTCCGTGACACAGGGACGGTTATGATCGAGGG